>OZ030020.1:43698847-44298847 GCA_964023405.1 Apodemus agrarius | reverse complement strand
GTAAAACAACAGCGCAGGCTCTATGTGGACATAGGACCCATGCCTCTTTCTGACGGCTAGTGTGGACATAAAAAGCACCTAAAATCCACAACGGGACTCTGGAGCTCTCTGGGGGACCCACGCATCTTCGCATAGTCTCTGCACATTCCCTCCACTATGCCGATGTCTTACAAGAGTGACTTTCAAACTAGAGAAGGAAAGTTCCTAAGAATTCACATCAGCACAACTTCCTTTAAAATACGTACGTCTCACTGTAACAGAACTTCATATTTTGGAAGCCCGAAGAGTCCGGTGCTTCTGGCATGATGCGAGCCATGTCGTAGGATACGAGGAGGTATTTCTGTTGGAGAGCGTCCACACGAGTGGGGCTTCAGAGGGGACACTCGTTAGAGTTGAGGCTCATCTCCACAGCTGGCTTAGGTTAAAGCAGGATGAATAATTTCGACAAAACATTTAGAAGCACTCATGGGCCACGAGAACTGTGAGCGAAGAGGGTGGAGTCATTTGCCACCAATCCTGATGACCCGAGTTGAAGCCCCAGGACCCGCAGGGTATGGCGGAAGGAAAGAACTAGATACTAGAAAGGTATGCTCTGCTCCACACCCATTCAAAACTAACTCACTAACTAACTAACTAACTAACTAACTAACTAATTAACGTAACAAAACTATTTGGGATAACAGGGCTAGGGAAATAATTCAGGTGTAATGTGGCATTACTCAAGCACAGTCTGGTCTCCAGGATCCATGTAAAAGACGGGGATGGAGGGGCACACCTGTAGCCATAGTCCTGGGTGGCAGGGAAGGGGACAAGCATATTCCCTGAGCTCCCTGGAATGCCAGTCAGGACAGTCAATGAATGCTGGCTTCAGTGAGACAGAGACCCCTGCCTCAAAACAGTAAGATGGAGAATGAGAGAGGAGGACACAGGATGTCAGCCTCTAGCCTCGACAAACATACACCCAACCCCATGCGCCTTGCACCCCAACACACACAGAGCAAGCCAGCAATATGTTGTCTTACAAAGCCGGAGGCCAGCAACCTGAGATCAAATTGTTGGTAGTGTTGGATCCTTATGGAAGCTGCAAGAGAGAGAGAGTTCAGTCTCCCCTGGATTTTGGCAGCTATTAGAAATCCTTGGAGTTCCTATGCTTGTAACCGAGTGGCTCCAGCCTCGGTCTCCTATCTTGTACATTTCCCTGCTCCTTGTCTGTCTTGAATCTCCCATTGCTGTTATCCTAGAAGGGCACGTGCCATTGGACTCAGGCTGCCCCTAAACCCAGGTTATCTCAGGGTCCTTAACCACACCCACAAAGGTCTGTTAGTTAAGTAGGGCTACAGTGAAAATATTGGGAGTTAGGACTTATGTATATATTTTTGAAGGCTGCCATTCGACCTGCTACAAAAAGTATTAGCAGAGTACTAGAGCTGGCAGGTTTCTCTGTACCCTTAAGCTGCAGGTGAAATCAACAAACCAACCCCACATTGTAGGAAGGACAGTTTTCCTCATGCAGTTTAATGGACACTTAGCTTTCTTCCCATCCTATCCCCATAGTCTTGTGATTATGAACTATAAACTGTGTATATAACTGTATTAGTTATATACACAGAACAACCCTGCCTCGTCCCAGCCAAACCAACTCAGAGGTAAGGTAACCCTAACACGCGTGTTTAAGATTTAGTAGTAACCTGCAATGGTGAGGTCCAGGAGGGTTTTCTGTGAGTAAGACACAGGGCTCAGTAGAACAGTGCAGTCTCTCTGGAAAGGGACCCAGGCCACTTATTGTCCCTGAGACCTTGGGAAAAATCTGATGCTGTGATCTGGTTTCGTCCTAAAGGGGACGTAACAATGCCTCGCTACCTTACCAGGGTGCTGTGTGAATTTGCTGACACCGGTGGAGTGCCATGAAAGTGAAGAGGCTTACATAAGTGCCCGGTATTATTCACACAGCAAACGTGTCCCCCTGAGAATAGAGTCATAAACAGTACCATTGTGCGGCTGGTGGAACGCGTTCAAAAGTTTCCGTTCACAACCAGTAGATCAAGTTGTGGGTGGCTGTATGGACTGTCTGTGCTCCTGCCAACTTTCATCCCAAACAGCAGCACAACGGGCTATCTTGTAATGAAAAGCCCTACTGTAAGAGACACCCTAACCTCTGCATCTGTCCCCGGGATAGTCCTGTAGGGCAGGCAACTCCACATGCACCTTTTCTTACAGCAGGAAAGTAACAATGGCAGAAGCTGTGGTCACATGGGAATCCAACACGGCAGCGCTTGAGACATGATCCTTTCTAGCACAGTGAATCCCAGGGGTAGATGATTGAGGAAGATTTTAATTTCCTCTCTCCCTTCTTCCTCACTCCTCCTTCCTTCCCTCCCTCCCTCCCTCCCTCCCTCCCTCCCTCCCTCCCTCCCAGAAAAAGCCAGAGTTGTAAACTAGATAGTGTGTTATTTGGGTTAAGGATCCATTCTCTCTGGGTAAATTCAATCACTTGGGTGTGTGGGAATTGTCTAGACAGAACACCACTGGCTCACACAGCAGACAGGAAAAGATTGCCTTTCCATCATTGCTGGCCCTGGAAATTCTCCGAGACGGAGGGGCGGAGGGAAAGCATTCTTTGAGGAAGGGCTAGGCCTCCCCTTTGGGTATCATATCGGAAGTAGGTATTTTCATTCAAATAATGGAAGATTAATACTTAATTTTCTCAATTTTTTTTGTGCAAAAATACTTAATGAAAGCAACTTGAGGAGAAAAAGGGGGGTTGGTTTTGTTTTGTTTTGCTTTGCTTTGCTTTGTTTTGCTTTGTTTTGTTTTGCTTTGTTTTGAACAATCTATTATGGTGAAGTTATTTAGGTCATCACAGCAAAGTAGTGATGGGTGCAGAAGTACGGAGTCCTGTGATCACACTGCATCCGCCGTCAGGACACATGGAGGGATGGATGAGTACTAGTGCTTTGCTTCCCTTCTCCCTTTCTTTCAGTCGGTGCTCTATGCTATAGACCGGTGCCATCCACACGTAGGACGAGTCTTCTCACCCCAATTAACACAGTCTAGAGACGCCCTCACAGACCCGCTAGCTCGTCTCCTAGGCAACGGACCGTGAAGCTTAACCACCATTGCTATGAAAGATTGTATCTTTGTATGTTTGTTTTGAAGCAAGTGGGTGATGGTCCCACTTGACCCCCATTATCACTCATTCTACAGTTAAAACCATGATCCTCCTGCCTCAGCCTCCCGAGTAGATGAGATTACAGATCTATACATCCATCACCACAGCTGGTTCTATGAATCATAAGATAAATGAACTGCCAGTGATATAGGTGCTCAACTATTTGATAATTTTCTAAATTATATGGACAAAATGACATTTTTTGGTCTTTCTCTATAGGAATAATAAATGTCTTAAATCTTGAAAACAGTTAAAGAGCTCAGGACAAGAAAATCATAAGAAGATCTGACTTGGTAGTTTCTGTCTGAAGTTGGACAACATTTTTCAATTTTACTGCAAAGGACATGGGGGAGGGACTTTTGTTGTTGTTTTGTTTTGTTTTGTTTTGTTTTGTTTTGTTTTTAACACTAAGGGTACTTGGTTTTTCCATAGGCCTTACTCCTATAACCATGTTTGGTTTTTCTTTCAGGAAATCATTCATTCATCTATTTCGACGGACACTTCTTTGGCAACTGCTGTGTACTGGGCAGTGTGCTAAGTGCTAGAGCTACAGAAAGATGTGTGCTGTGCTCAATGCTCTCGTGAATTAATGAACCAATGAAGGCACCTTGCTAAGTATCATGGCAGAACCAAGGTCTGAGCTGGAACAATTGAAGGGCCCTTCATCACGCCACCTGGCCTCAGGCTCAGCATCCAAGGGCTCTTGCGTTTTCTTTCCTGGATGTTTTCTCTTCTAGTGGTCCCCATAAGAGCCATGTTGGAAACCAGCACTGTGGGTCCTTCATCCAGGCTACTGCCAATGTCAGGAAGACGCCAAGCAGAAGTAGCAGTCAGGACAGAGAAGAGTTCTGGGTCCCCACTGTGGCATCGGGGAAGAGCACCTGAGGCTTGAGGACACTGAGGGAAGATGTTTGCACGTTGAATCTTTCTACACACAGTGGAGTGGTTCCTGGCTTTTCTCCATTGGTGAGTAGTCTTAAGACCCACAGCCTGGGGGAGTGCTAGCCCATGGCGGTCATGATCAGAGTTTTTGCCTAACAAGGCTGTACATGGCTATGCACCTGAAGGACTTGAAGACTGTTGACGCTAGCCTTTCTGTAAGCTTCAAAGGGGTAGACACTATTCCTCCTCCCCCAGCTCCTGAGGCATTCCCAGAGCCTCAGGATGTGGCTGCCCTTCCTTTCCATGCCATTCTAGAAGCTAGGGAGGATTCCTGGGAAGTAATGGGATGAGAGCCACAGGAGAGGTTAGAGAGAGGACAGTGTGTTTCTCCTTTATGTAGTTTCCCAGCGGGCTGCTAATCACTAACCTCCATAGGCATCACCCACTCCTTCCCTCCTTTGCCCACTTGTTTCTCTAGTCTCTCTCTCTGGTATTGGCTGATAACACAACCCAAGCCAACAAGATGTGAACTCAAGTCAGCTTAGGATTTTGAAGGAAGATCAAGATTTTGAAGGATTTTGAAGGATGGGTGGATGGATGGATGGATGGATGGATGGATGGATGGATGGATGGATGGGCTGGCAGATGGAAAACCAGATAAATAGATTAGATCAGTTAGATAGAAGATAGAATACTAAACGTTTGTACCCTTCCCCTTCCTTTTCATGTATTGAGGCCAGAAACCTAAAGTGCCGCTAGTTAGAGGAAGGATCTTTAGGAGGTGACTAGATTTAGATGTAGGTCAGGCTGCGATAGAATATACATCTCATAGAAGAGAAGAACTTTTTTTCTCAGCAGCAGAAGAGAGGTAGAAGGAGGAGGGAGGAAGAGAAGAAAGGAGGGAGGGAGAAGGGGAGGAGGGAGAATTCACTCAGAAGAGAACACTTGTGATGTGGCCAGCTACAGCTTTGGTAAGATTTATCGGCGCTTGAACTCGAGGCCCAAGCAGCCACTTTTGCAGAAACAGTTCATACTGAGGGGATACAAGCGGGATGAGCAGAGCAAATATGATCACACTTCTCAGATTCTCCAGGACTGGCTGCTCAGAAGCAAAGGTGCCCTCTTAGCTAAGAACGGCTCAGAGTGCTTTGGCACTGCCTTTCCCGTTACACTTGGTTTGTGTAAGCCAGGAAACAGCCACCCAGAGCCTGTGGGAGAACGCACAGGGAGGAGGCAGGGCTCCTGAGTGTGGAAGGCAGAGCATCAGACCAGTGGGGACCCTCGGTTCGAACTCAGTTAACTCAGTCTGAGTTCCAATGGAGTTGCCCCTTGCTAGGGTATATATGGAATTAGCCTAGACTTAGGTCAGATTTCTTCCTTCCAATTTCTCCACTTTAAAATGAGGTCCCTTATCTTAGGCCTTCCTAATAATTGTGCTTTGAAAGCATATAACATCTGCTTTCATTATCTCACAGCTGGAGATCTCTGCTCTGAGTTAATGGCACCATGAATCTCAATTACATCCGATGAAAATAATATTTAGATGCAGTTGGCTGTAGACTTAGTGCTTAGAATGGGTTGAGAGTTTTGAATCAGTGGCACGAATGGGTGTGTTCCCAAGCAGGAAGCACATGAATGAGGCGGGTGGAGGCCAGAGGTGGAATGTTATGAACTGAAAGTTTGGGTCTCTCTACTGTTCATACATGTGATGCAGTCCTATGATCCTTAGCATATTGCTTAGCACAGATGACATCACAAGGGTGGGGGTGGGGCTTTTGTGGTAAAATTAGTGCCCTTATAAGAGAAAAGAAGTTCTCTCTATCTCTATCTCTCTCTCTTTCTCTCCCCCCCTCACTATGGTTCAAGGAGACAGGAAGAAGGGACAGCCAACTGCAATTGAGGAGGAATCCCTCACCAGGAACTGACTCCAGCAGCGTCCAGGTCTTGGATTTCCTGACGTCCAGAATGCGTATAATCTATCAGTCGGAAGTATTTGGGTCTGGCAGCACAAGTGAAGCCGGTTAATAGTCTTTGCTGCTCTTCAGGAGAGCAAGTGTGACCTCGTAGGATTGCCCAGTCTGTCAAGACTGTAGCAGGCATTTGCCATCTGCAAAGTTCAGCCTAGAGCACAGTTACAAAAAGAAACCCCAGGAGGAACCTCTTCGTGCTTTAGGTGAGCTTGTGGCTTTGTGTTAGCCTGCATTCACGCCTGTCCTGAGGTGCATGTGGCCTGTGGACTGCAGGCTGGGCACACCCACAGTGAACCTAGGGATCTAAAAAGGACTTGGACAATGAGATTCACAGTGGCATGACTTGTGACAGTGAAAAAACTAAAAATAACCCGAAGTTTTATGTCTAGAGAATAAACATATCAAGTCTATGAAAAACTGTGTTTCCTCAAAAACAAATGAGCTCAGTCAACATTTCTTACCGTGAAAACATGTTCTGCAAACATGGGTAACATAGGCAAGCTAGTTGCAGCACACTATGCAAAATTCAATACAATTTGTGCGTTAAACAACACCCTTTATCAATAAACACATGCCTTCCTGTATGTGGAAATATAAATACATATAAATATATATACTTTACACACAGGCACACATACCTATGAATGTATATACTTGAGGATAGTGTATACATTCTGGAGTGATGCACCATCTATGGATAATAAGGTTTCTCAGAAGGAAACAATGTAGGATTAGGGAATAGGTCAAGTTCTTCCTACCTGTGCTGTTCCAATTACCAAGGAGAATCTACTACTTGTGTAATTAAAAACATTACGATGAGTTGTGAGGACTGTGGTTGAAACAAAAGAAAAGGAAAATTCCATCAGGATTTTTTTTCTCTCTTTAAGTCTTCTCTTTTACTCAGTTTCATTAGGCACAGAGACTTAGAAAGAGAGATGGCAAAGGTTCTTGTCTGTCTCCTGTCGCGAAGTGGGCGTGCCGGAAGGACATGGTGTGTCTGGGGTGCGTTTCAGACCTTCCGCTAATGCTCATTCGTGCTGAGGCGCTGGCTTTTGCCCATAAAAGGAGGAATTACAACACCGGAGCCAGATTGCTCCCATTTCCAAACAGCCACAAAATGTCAACATTGACTGTCAATCACTTGTTCTCCATTCTCTCGCAAACACTCCCTGGAAGCCAGGCCAGCCGCAGAAAACAGATACAGGCAGGCAGTGTTTGGACAGCACTGGATACGCCTGTGATTAGGAGTCAGGATAGCGTAAAAATGATTACTATGCTCCCGAAAGAGCAGGGAGGTCACCTCCAGAAGGGATCATTGGATGGGCGTCCCTGACGTATTCACCTCCTACCCAGACACTGCCACGCTTTCCAGCACAGGTTTCATTCCCCCAAACAACTCCTGGCTACGAGTGTGCTATGATTCCTATTTCTCTCTTTGGGACAGGGTCTTTTCTCTATAGCACAGGCTAACCTCAAAATGACAGTCCTCCTCGGTTTCCCAAGCACTGAAATTACAGGTATTTGTCACCACACCCTGTTGGCTGTTGTTTCCATACACTGGGATCCAAACTCGGGATGCTGTGCTTGCTAGACAAGCACTCCAGCATGGAAGTGGATCTCTAATATCCTCCTGGAGACCTAGTCCTACGTGTCTCCATGCGACTCATCCTAATGAGTCTTGAACTCATTAGATAGACACAAATGTCCCTGAACTTATTCTGTGTTTCTCTGGAGTGCTGGTGTAGGCTTTCAGGAATGGGTTATGCATTTAGTGCTAGGGAGTGAACCGAGGGTTCTCCATATGCATGGTTTACTAATAGGCATATGCTTTTTATCGTGGTTATGTAAGAGGCGTAGAAGGTTCTTGGAAATGGGCAGAAAGGTCAAAAGATGTCAGAAGAATATTAAAAGCCACTTCGACTACCAATACATAATTCTTAAATTAGCAGTAAAGCCGTCTTAGTAATATTTTTTAAACCAACGGATAAGTAGTCTCTCTGTTTAGCAGCATTCCACAGGAAGTGGCAACTAACAACGCACCTGCTAAATTCTCAATTTATGAAGCAGAAAGACATCATTTAGTGGAATTAAGGCATCTGGGAGTAACTTCAATTACACAACCGTCTAATTGCCAACAGCTGTATTTTTCCTAGAAATGTATTCTCGCTTCTGAGCAGTTTCAGTCCCAGGCCACACCGTCTTATCTAGTGACAAAGGAGCAGACTCCAGGACTGAAGCCCTGGCTCATTTCCTGGGTCAGCCATCGAGGTTCCCAGAATATGGATTCCATGGGTGGGTTTCAAGCTGCAGGCGGGTCCTGCAGGAGCCACACCTACACGAAAAAACCTCAGCCAGAATTTCTCTGCTTTGATCTGTGTGATACTGGGCTTTTTGAAAAAGTTTCAAAAGAGAAAAGGAAAATTATTCAACTCTCTCATTTTTCAATAAATATCCCCTGTACTCCTATTATGTGACAAACCATTTGGGGTCCAGAGGATCCCGCAGGGACAACATCTCCTTTTCTGGTAGTGCTTAACTGCAGCATCCTGTGAACCTGGCACCTGCCAAGGCTCCATAGCAGAACCTGCATTCTGTATCTCCAAGACACATGGAGCAGGTGTCCTGAGCATGCTCAGAGAACTTCTTGTCCATAGAGTGAATTGTCCAGATGTAATTGCAATAGAGCAGAATGACCATCAGAGAACTTCCAAGGGGTGTGTTTTATGGGTGAATCTCAGAGTTTATATTCCAGAGTATATATTTCTTACTCGTTGACCAGCTAAACCTAACTTCATAGTCTGTGTCTGATGTTGTCTGTTTGGTTGTTGTACTGCTCTAACACAGTAGTGGAGAATAGACTGGAGATGTAACTCAGTGGCAGTGTTGGCCTCGTACGTGTGAGGCCTTGAATTCTATCTCATTATGGCATAAGAGGGAAAGGAACAGAAAAAAAAGAGCCGAGATTGGACAGTTTGTAAGGAAAAGAAAAGTGCTTCCTACAGCTCTTAGATCTAGCAAGCCCAAGGTGAAGAAGTCTACATATGGTGAGGGCCTTTTGGCTGTGTCATCCAGCGGTAGGAGGCAGAAAAGAATAAAACACATCCTGGAGAGAGGGAAGGAGAAAGCTATGGAGGGAAAGACAAAGAGAGGGGAGAAAGGAAGATAGATGATAGATAGATAGATAGATAGATAGATAGACAGATGATATATAATAGCTGATAAATAGATGGTAGATGATTGATAGATGATAGATAAGATAGATTATAGATAGATAGGCAGATGATATATAATAGCTGATAAATAGATGGTAAATGATTGATATATGATAAAAGGATAAGATAGATAGATAGATAGATAGATAGATAGATCGACCGATCAATAGATAGATAGATACACAGATAGACAGACAGACAGACAAAACACTCAGCCTCAAATACTCCAGCTTTAATAGTTGCCACCACACATTCACGCATATGAAACCTTCATGAACAAGTTTCCTCCCGTTCCCTTCCCACCAGCTCTGTTTCGCTGGGGGTTACATTTCTAACGTGCACTTTGGGGAAACCCACTCAAACCACAGCAGTGAAACCATTTGTTTTTCTTCGATAAGATAAGGTAATACCCCCTTCATGCAGGGCTGTGGTCAGGATCAAAGCATATAAAGTTGCTCAAAGCCTTAGAGATCTGCCTGGAGCCCTGCAAGCTGAATTAGGCATCATTGGTTATTACGATGTATTCTTCCCACCTTATGTTAGGATAAACATATCTGCAAGGTCCTATCAAATGACCAAGGGCAGAATTCATGACAAAGTACCACTAGTCTGGACCTCCAAGGACCTCCTCAGTCATTGTTAGACATAATATGTTCAGGCTGGTACCATAGAGCAAGGTTCAACTAATGTTTGATGTGAATCTGCCACTGCACTTACTGTATATTGACAATCAGTAAATAATTACTGTCAGTGAACCTGTTCTAGTGATGCTAAAGGCCCAGAGCTGGATTTATTTAGGCTTTAATTAGGTTACTCACTATTCAGATGCAAGGTTTTCCTAAACTGTTTTCAGAGATGAGATACTTCGAATGTACAAACACTAATCTGATACCTAAGCACTCCCTATTGAAAGGACAAAATACTGCCTTAATATATTGCCCAGCAGTGATTCAAAGACAACCCAAACCACACCCACATTCTTTTTACTTTTCTAAGATAATTCTTATTTTAAAATAGCTGTGTGGCTTTTCTATGGATGGACTTATGCCAGCACACAACCCACTCTCTTGTGTTATGTATATTGATTATTTTTTAGTAGACTTTGGCACAGTCCCAGGATTGACAATCATAGACAGCATGGTAATTATATATGTCTATGAGCTTGTCTCCCTGTGAACATGTGAGAGACAGATTGTATGGACATCTTGAGCTTTGTTGATGTTGTCAAATGTTTTCCTACAGAGTGGATCCAACTTATGCTCCCAACCCACAATGCACCTGTGTTTCTGCTTCCTCACAAATCTTCCCAATCCACAATGCATCAGTGTTTCTGCTTCCTCCCAGATCTTCCCTACCCACAGTGCACCAGTGTTTCTGCTTCCTCGCAGATCTTCCCAACCCACAATGCATCAGTGTTCCTGCTTCCTCACAAATCTTTCCAATCCACAATGCATCAGTGTTCCTGCTTCCTCGCAGATCTTCCCAACCCACAATGCATCTGTGTTTCTGCTTCCTCACAAATCTTCCCAATCCACAATGCATCAGTGTTTCTGCTTCCTCCCAGATCTTCCCTACCCACAGTGCACCAGTGTTTCTGCTTCCTCGCAGATCTTCCCAACCCACAATGCATCAGTGTTCCTGCTTCCTCACAGACCTGCCATCTTTGTTCCTGGTTACAACCCTCTCAGGACTTCGACTGTAACATTCTTTGTATCTTGATTAAGCAACAGCCTTGCATCTTCTGTAAGGTGTTAATACCAATTTCTACTCGAGTTGCCACCTTTTTCCTGTGACTTTCTAAGATTTACTTTTGTACAGCATGCAAATATCTTCTCCTAAAATGTGATTTTCCTTTTATCTTGGTTTGTTATATCTTTTTTCCACCCAATTTTTAAAAAATCCTCTAGTTTATCAGTATTCTCCTTTATGTTTTATGGTTTTTGAATCAAGTATAAGGAAATTTCCTACTTATGTCGTAGTCATATCCTATATTTTCTCTATAAAGTTTTAACTTTTTTTCTCACATTTAGATTCTACCATGTCTGGGTTTATTTTATATATGGAGTAAGATGCAAATCTGACCTCATCTTTCTATTCTGTTCCCTTTAAATTTTCTTTTGTTGTGGTTTGAATTTATTCTGTATACCCTTATCCATTAAATTACTAGTAATAGCCAAATTAGGAACCAGAAGCTTAGCTTATTAGGTCCTAATCTTGTTTTATGTGCAATTTTATTTCTTTAAGGAATGTTTATAATTTTAGACTGAGTTTATCTTTGACAGGACTTTATTTGTGGGTCATACAGAGACTTGCTGGTTGAAATGTCTTCATCTCTGTTGGGTACATTGTAGTCCCAAGAACAACCTTTAATAGAATTTTTCAGTTCAGGTTTCTAAGATGACAGATGCATGAAAGCAGTCAGCCTGAAACTCATGGGAAGGGGGGAAAGCCTGTAAACATAAAATTTTAGGGAACATTTTTGTCTCTATTGAGAACTCTGAGAGGCAGAGGCTGACGTCCCAAGCTCAGCTTTTCCTCCTGCTTTATTGTTTCCAACAAAGTTCAGTGCTTTAGAGTGCCAAGCTGGCAGAAAAGTCTCAGCTTCCATTTCCTGGACCACAATAAAGCCCTTTACCCTGCTGTTTCCTCATAGGTATTGACATCCAAGCTCCAAGATTACTATGAACCAAAACCATTCATCCCGGTCTCCTCACCGCACCCCGACCCATCAGCCAGTGAACCACAAAAACTCTAAAAGACTCTGACCTGACTCTCAGTTCCCTTCATCCATGAGACACTTAGGAATTTCCCTGTATTTCTTGAAAACTGTGCTATGCATTGAAAAGGATTGTTGTTATAATTCATGCTACAGTTCTTGGTATTTGCAGTGTTGGGATAGGAAGTCTAGATTCAGACAATATAAATAATTTTCCAGAACCACTTTGTCTTATTTGGGGGTTCTATTGCTATGAAGAGACACTATAACCATGGTCACTCTTATTAAGGAAAACATTTAACTGGGGACTGGCTTACAGCTGAGAGGTTTAGTTCATTATTTTCATGGTGAGAAGCATGGTGGCATGCAGGGAGATGTGGTGCTGGAGAAGCAGCTGTGAGTTCTATATCTGGATCCACAAGCAACAACTAAAGTGATTAAGACACTTCCTCTAATGAGGCCACAGATACTCCAACAAGGCCACACCTTCTAACAGTGCCATTCCCTGTGGGTCTGTGGGGGCCATTTTTATTCAAACCACCATACATTTCTTGATTCAATTTGTCTTTCATTTTTTGTGTACGTGCACTCTAAAGTAAAATTCACATATCTTGCATTTGAGACCTTATAGCTCCCTAAAACTGTATCAGTACATACTGATCCCCTCTGTGTCTTGAGAGGTGAGGGATGCTGGGGAGTGGGGGAGGGGCTCTAAGCCTGACTGGCTGCTTTGGGTCAAAGGTCAGGGATGAGGTAGGATACTGAGTGTATTTATTTTCAATCACATGTAATTCTATTCTGCTCCATTTGGGTAGGAGCATCTAAGACAAATTCTCCTCCCGTGAAAGTCTACTTTAGTATATAAAGGACGTTTCTTGGGAGGAGAGCAATGAAAAGATCCAGAATATGACCAAAGTTGAACAATCAGTGCTGTGATTTTGGGCCTCCTATTGAGCCTGGAAACTGACTGTGGCTGACTCTGGCCTTTAGTTCTCAGTTTTGTTTTGTTTTTTATTCTAGTTTCCACTTATTGGTAAAAATGTAGGAACTTTAAAATGTTCATACCATGTCTGATTTATTAGAAATATGACACAAATTTTAATTCAAGTTTCCATTTACTGGTAAAATGTAGGAACTTTAAAATGTTTATACCATGTCTGATTTCTGATTTTGCTCATAGCTGGATTTGGGAAATGTGTCAGTGTGGTTTACATAAGTATTCCACATTACAAGTCTACTGGGGACTCTAAGGCATTTGCCTTTGTGGAGTTTGAAACAAAAGAACAAGCAGAAAAAAAAAAAACCATTGAGTTACGTACTTCTGTGGGACCTTGAAAAGTAAAGAAACAAGACACAAGCTTAGCAAGATTAACTGAATTTCACAATCGTTTCAGTTTCTGAAGACCTTACCAGAAGAAGTACCTAGAAAGCCCAGTATATTCCCCAAGACAGTGAAAAACAAGCCCATCCCTTCCTTAGTTGGTGAATGCTTACTTAGATTGGCCAAGTAAATAATAAACTATGACTGTAAATAATAAACTATGACCTTTTTACAGAAAAGAAGAAAAAGAAGAAAAAGGGAAAAGGCAGAATAAGGAGGGAAGAGAGTGTGCAGGCCAAAGAGTCAGCTGTGGACAGCAGCAGCTCAGGGTGTGTAAAGCCACGAAGAAGCCAAGGACTGTGTCCCAGGGCTCAAAGTAGAGACCCCAGAAGCTCCAAAGCAACCTGCAGAGAAAAAGAAAAGGCAGGACAAGGTCAAAACATGGAGCTAACCTAAAGTCAGGGCAGGGGAGAGGGAGAGGAGCAGCGCCAAGGATGAAGACCGCCTCCCCACGAGGCCAAAAGCAAGGAAAAGGGCTCAGAAGGATGCCTTTGGGCGCTTCTGAGGTCTCCAAGGAGAGCAGAGGCACCATGGCGGTCGGATTATGCAAATGTTTTAGCCACTTCACAACCATGGCCTTATGGAAATCTTTTTTTCTAGACTTAGAATTCTGCTCTACCAAAGAGAAGGAGGAGACGGGAGACAGAAAAGGAGACTTGCTCTCAAAGGTGAAGAGGAAGTATAAGAAGAAACATGAGGAGAGACATGAGATGGGCGAGAAGGTTATCCCAGTGAGAGTGCTGCCCAAGTGAGTACCCATTCTCCTTGGCCACCGTCTCAGCTCCATGGTTCTCAGTTCTACCCACCACGATGTGGGAAGTGGTGAACCCCATTCACTGAAAGCCATTTTACCTCCAAGTCGGCCATTTTGTAATCCTAATTAAAATTGCATAGAAACATTCCATTTATATCGATTTGGGCTCTGGTAAGTTGGGAAGAACAGGAGGTCCCTGCTTGAGCGTCTTCCAATTTCTAGGGAGTTTTGCAACAATCGTTAGATGGGTGGCTCTGACTTAAATGTTCCCATGACTTGTGCTGTTGAGAATTTGTCATTCATACTGACTGTGCAGTAGAATTATGGGGTATTGGCTTTTTTTTTAATTGCTTTAATAGATCAGATTTCAAGGAGCCACATGTGATATTTGTCCTTGTGAACTTCAAAGGATGGGTCTTTTCCAGCTTTTCAGATTTCTGAGGCCTTCGTCTGGGCATTTTCTCCGGAGTCCTTAGGGCTCAGTCAAGAAATAAAGCATTTGCCATTTCACTACGAGCTTACAGAAAGACTGTAGGATTTGATAATGAATTATTAGCAAAGACAATAAGGGGAGCCCTATCTTTTGAGGTGTGATCGGTCATAATTGGAGATAGCAGGAAGTGAAATATGTCTGGGTCATCTAGCATTACCATTCAAGGTCATGTCAGGCCCAGCTGTGCCAGGTCCCTCCTTCTTCCCTGGGAGGTTCAAAAGTGCGTTGTTCTCCTCCCTTCCCTCTTAGAAATCCTCTTCATGGTAGAGGGCCTCATCCTTGCTGGGAGAACATCACATTCTTCCTGGATGCAGGAAGTAGCTGTAAGCTTGACCCTACCATGGGAGCTACAGTGTAACTCACCTAGCACCTGCCTTTGCTCCTCTTCCTTACAAAGAGAAAACAGGCCCAGTACTCCTGATCTCAACTTTTACTGTGTGCTAAGACGATCACCTGCTTCAGACCTCTGACGTCCCTGTCTTTGGCGAATGAAAGAGGACCAGTCCATTAGTTGGGTTGGACTTGTGAAATCCAATGCATGAACACGAGAAACAGGCAAGGGATGACTGTATTCAGGTGAATGGGGAGGACTGTTAGCTGAATCACTTTTCAAATACATGCTGTGGCTGCCAAGAAGAAAAGTGGCTAACTTCAAATTATTGCTTCAGAACGAGTAACAAAAAGAAGGCTGGTGATGTGAAAATGTTGCTGTGTGGCCATTTGCATTTGGCAAGTAAACACAGCAAAATCAAGGGCTATAAAAAGAGAGGACAAGTGGCTTGATTGAATCAGTTAAGGGAAAGCAAAATAAACAGGTATTTTAAAATATCTTACTTTGTGATCAGATTTATTCAAAGTTGTAACATTGTAATCAGATTCAGCAGTACAAATTGATCATGGGACAGTTTTAGCCAAAGAACAGAGTTGCAGCCACCAAATTCCATGATTGTTTTCAAAGGTTGCTTTTATAATTGACTCTCCAGCAGCTTGGCTTTCCTTGAATTGGCCTCTGTTCAAAATATGTGTTCAAGGCCCACCTGAGTGTAATTGTGAGAAGAAGCAGAAATGTCCAAGGACGGAGTTCTTTTCACCAAGCGGCCCTGGGGAGGCATTATAAGTACTGGTGGTCTTTTGTGATTTTCACAAAGGCCTCTCAGCATCCAGCCATTACTATCCTCTAGGCTACCATTAAAGTGGTGAGCCTCCATGGCTGGCTACTACAGGCCAACAGAAAACACAGCCGTGCCCTAGTGATTTTGAGAAATGATCAAGGGAAAAGTATTTCCATGCCACTGCCAACGTCACACACACGGAACATTTGTATATGGTTATCTGTGTCTGTGTGGCTTGCTGAGATCCTTCCTTGGGATTCAGAGACCATGTGACCCTGAGAAAAGGCAAGCAGCCAACCTGCCCTCCAACAGTGTAGGTCTGGTCCTGGGGCTTTATTTGAACAGACAGTAAGCTTAAGGGTTAAATAGGAAAAGAATGGGTGAGGCAGGGGAGTTAGCCTGGGTTTATGATTTAATCCATTTACCTATAATGTTTCCTGAGCAATTACAGAGAGAAGGTAGACTCCCTTTTATTCAGCCTGATGATTGATGAAAATGATTTTAATCTAAATTAAGTGGGGTTGAGGTCTTAGCATGACAGCAGAGTGACAGTTGCCCTTTCAGACCCTGGTTCCTAAGTGCTTTCCTGGCTTTCAGAGATACCCAGGGAGCGAGTTAGGAAAGAGTGGCCTTGTTATAACAACGTCAGGGCCTCAAAAGGAGGCAGAAGATGTTCACGGGATTTGGGGAAAATAGCATGTCAGATCAAGGCTTCGAGGAACAGAGGCATCTTTCATGATGCTCAAGGAGCCTGAGTTCTAGGTAAGGTGCCTTGATGATTGCTTCATGGAGGGCTGATTGGGCACAGACCATGTACAGGTGGGCCTTTGTGCACAAAGGGCGTCGTCTTGTGGATATTCTTGATACACCACCATCTACTGCTGCTCTGCAAACCCTTCATAGCCTCATCTAGGGCCACCATCTGAAAATGTTTCTGCCTAGAGCACTTGTGCTCAGACCCAGTGGGCACACCCTTTGCAGACATAAACACACAGTTGTTTGTGTGGTTTCTTTCTAGGTGGGATTCCTCACAGTGGACTTCTCCAATAGTTTGGAATTGGCTTTAGGGGTTTCAGGGAGCAATGGTCAGGGTCGTAAAGAATTGAGAGGAAGATTAGAACTCGCCATTTTCTTGTCCATCATCTCCCCAGTCCAGGAGACTTTGCATCTCTAGATGATGGGAGAAAGGGATTACAAGACGGAATTGAGAAGGCAGCTAGCTTGGAAGCTGCTTCCTTCTAGATTCCAAGAAAGTTATCTTACCTTTCTGGGCCTCCCTACCTCATTTATAAAGTGGTAAGTTCCTTCCAGCTCCACAATGCTTTGATTCTGTGATCACACGGCACAACCTAAGGCTCCAGACAAGAGAAAGGTCACATTTATCAGGTCCAAAGGAAACTACATCTCCCCAGATTCTGGTGGTTTCACAAATACCAGCATCCCTCAGAATCTTGGGAAGCTGGTTCCCTTCTACCAAAGGAGGCATTCCCCTTATCACTGGCAGAAGGCAGGAATTACTATCGGTGGCTCCTATTAGCACACGGACGCACAAGCTGGGCCCAAGCCTCCCTCATTGTCATAAGCAGCCATTACACATTTCAGAGCCCAGGCTAGCCTTCAGGATCTCCTCATCTCCCTCCATCCCATACTTCTCCAGCTCATGATCACCCATTCTCCTTATTCTCCTTATAACTTTAGTTTGGACTTTGCTCCTTTTCTTTTTTCCCCCTGTCTGTTGCCTGCCTTCCCTGTCTTCACCTCTAGTTCTTTCCCTCTCTCTAAACCCCCTCTCTACTCTGTTCTTTCTTCTCTCATGATCAGGTCCATCCTCCTTGTCATGTTCATTCTACTGCTCTCTCTCTCTCTCTCTCTCTCTCTCTCTCTCTCTCTCTCTCTCTCTCTCTCTCTCTCTCTCACTCTCTCTCTCTCTGCTCTGGACTCTTCCAGATGCCTCTGGCTATTCTCTCCTTCATATCTACAGGGAAAGCCTTCCCTTAACCATGTCACGGAGCGATCATGTCATCAGTTTATACGATGCCCATCACGGGTGTGCCCACTGAGTCTGAGCACAAGTGCTCTAGGCAGAAACATTTTCAGATGGTGGCCCTAGATGAGGCTATGAAGGGTTTGCAGAGCAGCAGTAGATGGTACCGTGTCAAGAATACCCACAAGACGCCCTTTGTGCATGAAGGCTCATCTGTATATGGTCTGTGCCCAATCAGTCCTCCATGAAGCAATCATCAAGGCACCTTACCTAGAACTCAGGCTCCTTGAGCATCATGAAAGATGCCTCTGTCCCTGTCAACCTCTCTGTGAGGAATCTCATATGGAAAGAAACCTGGGAAACTCCTAGCAATGAAAACTTCCTGAGTATGGAAAATAGCAAATGGCTTTTGGACTCAGCCCCTGGGATGGCAAGGTTCCACCTCAGTTCAGATATAGTTCTCTTGGTGATTGTTACACAAGGACTTAAGAGTCGGCTCTCCTTCCTGCCTGCTGCCCCCTTGGCAGAGTTTAAGACAGGTAAAAACTCCTGACTGCACTGTAACAAGATGCACACTTGGCTAGCATTCCCACTGGGGAGGAGGGAATCTGGGAGCACTGAGAAGCATCTTAGCACTGGGTTGGAATAGTTTTTTGGTCAAACCATGGTTCTCATTGTGTTTTTCTCAGTTTTTTTTTTTTTGTGTGTGTGTTTTCAGCTTTAAAAATAATGTGCACAAGCCCTCGGGGACTTGGGAAGCATTGTTTATGTTCCTTTAAAAAACAGATCTATGAACGATAGGCTTTCTTCTAATTAGAGCCAGAGAGAAAGCTGAGGAGGAAGGCTTGTGGGAACTGTGCTTGAGGTGGGCTCTCTCCGGTCCTTCTGGATTCCCTCCCTACCTCAGCCCTGCCTCCTTTCAGAAGCGTGGGAGGGTTTTTCAGCTTGTGTAGTATCAAGTCGTGTAGCAATGAAATCATTGATAGGTTTTATTTTATTTGTTCTATTTTAATGTTTATTTTAAAATTTTACCTCTGCACCCTCCACCCCCCCAAAAAAAAAATCTTGACATTTTGGTTCACAAACAGGCAGAACAGCTGCCACCTGAGAAAGTCAGATAACTTTTCACACGTAATTGAATTAGACATGTTTTCACAGGCTGTGTTTACACATACCACTTTATTTCCCACTGATCCCCAACTTTAGGTCTTGTACTGACCTCTCGTGTGTCCCCGCAGTGTGCTGGGGTCTTCTTCTTCTTCTTCTTTTTTTTTTTTTTTTTTTTTTTTTTTTTTGAGACAAGGTTTCTCTGTGTAGCCCTGGCTGTCCTGGAACTCACTCTGTAGACCAGGCTGGCCTCGAACTCAGAAATCCACCTGCCTCTGCCTCCCAAGTGCTGGGATTACAGGCGTGCGCCACCACACCCGACTCACTGGGGTCTTCTTGTGACAGCCCCTCCGAGTTTCTTTGCTGTCTGGTATGAGCAACCTCCTCTTCTGTGCCCTCTTTCCTTTATAGCCAGCCATGGCTTGTCTCAGCGTGAGCCCCACTTCCTCAGTCACTCTCCCAAATGTGTGTCATCTTAATTAACTCTGCCTACGTGTCCAGTTCCCACTCCCCACCAGAGCTACTGGCTTCTGATGCTTTCACCCATTTCTCCCTGCAGGAACTGTGGGTCACCCCTTTCTGTGAGATTTCCTCAAGATGCATTTCCAAGAACCCCATTTGTAATGCCACAATTTTCAGTAGCTTACCCGAGACAGTGTCGACAGGGAACTCTAAGGGTGCTTTAAAAAGGAGAAGGATAATCCAAGGTCAGATTGTCTCCACTAGCCAAAGACGGAAAGCCATTATTCAGATAAGTGAGATTTTGCTCTTGCATAGATAGTTCTCCTTGTCATCCCCATGCACATATGTTGAATTATTTCATCTTGACTGCAATGATGAGGTCAGAAAGGGCTTAGACTGAACTCTTAGTGGAACGGAAGTTTTAGGAAGCAGCCAGAGTACCAGACTGATTCCCTGAAGAACAAAGGAGATGCCAGGAAGTTAAGGCTGCTGACGAGAAAGGGAGAAGCCAGGGCTGTGTGGGTGTGATAGGAGACATGGCTGCGGTGCTCTAGAACTGAAGTCTTTGGCCGGTTAGAGAAGCTCACCGTCACCTCTGCCACTGGGAAACCTCTCCCCACCATCCTTCTCCCTTGACCAATTTTTGTTTACATTTTTTCACAATTAGCGTTTCTGCTTTGGGGTCTGGAATGCAGAGGGCTTTTCTTCTGTCCTTACTTCCCTGCGGGGTTATTCAAGAGAGCTATAAATAGCAGGATGGGATCTCTCCCATTTGATTTCCATACTGGAGAGGCCAATTGGATCTCTGAACTCCCATCTCCTCTGGGAATGACGTCCCAATTTTCCAAAAGCCTTTTTTGGGGGGTGGGGGAGATAATTAAAGAAAAAAACGAAAAGAAAAAAGAAAAGAAAGCTTAGTAAGCTAAAGACGGAATGCTTGAATTAAATAGATGGTTTCTTCTCACCAGCTCCAAGCCGATGTTCAGATAAAATGTGAGTACCCATGTGTGAGTTGCCAAAGTCCTTTCTGGGACCATCTCCCTGTCTGGTCCAAAGGAAACCCCTTTTTCCCAAATTTGGGGGGGGGTAGACAAAAGGCTGCATTCCTTGGGAGCTTGGAGAGCCAGTTCCCTTCTACAAAAGAAACCATCTTCCCTAACCACTAGCAGAAAGGACAGATAGCCCCCTGTGGCACTCATTAGCATACCAAAGCCCACGATGGCCTCCGGGCCCCCTCGGTACCTCAAGCACCTGTTACTAGGTTCAAAATCCACTTAGCCCTGAAGGTCTTCAGAGCTCTTCTCCACCCCCACCCCAACACCATCCCAACTCTCTCACCTCTCCTTAGGAACCTGCCTTTTCAGCTACTGTGGACTTACAGACAATTCAAGGAGGTTCCTCCCAGGGACCTAGCAACTCACCACCTATGCTCACCACCCGCCACCATTACTTCCTGCCCCAGCTCCTGGCAGCATGTAAGAGGACTGATGGCTACCCCAGTCCCCCTTCTCTCGCTCTCTCCTTCTCTCTAACTCCTTCTCTGTCTCTCCTTCTCTTCTCTCTCTGTTCTCACCTGTTCCCGGACGGCTTCCCTTTCTGTCCTTCTTTCTGTGTTTCTCTACCCTACTTTCTCTGCCCTCGTGGCTGTCTGTCTCTGCCCCTTCTCCAAGTCCTCACGACCCTCCCTTTCCAAATAAACTTCTCTTATAACCAGGCCTGTCCCATGGTGTGATTTCTCAGGGGGACACTTCAGCATGGGGCTGCCAGGTAGCCATTTACCCACCTGCCCGTGCATTGTATTTCATAACAGCTATTCTTCGCTCCTCTTTTGCCCTTCTCTCTAGATCCCATCTTTGCTGTCAGCAGCTTTTCCCACCCCCACCCCCACCACTGCTCAAAAGATCAAGTCCAGCCACGTTCCGTCTATTCCTCTCTCTATTCCGGACTCTCTTCCAGATGCCTCTGGCTGTTCTCGCATATCTACAATACAAACATTCCCCTTAACTATACCCGGGAGCAGTCATGCCATAAGTTCATACACTTGCAGTTTCCAATTTCACCCAGCTTTCTTCAGATCCCTAATTCTCCATTTAAAAAAAAATTAAGGGTGGGGGAGAAAAGAAAAATAAATGAATAAAAATAAATGGTGTTCCTGTTCTTTGGGGCATCTTGGAATATTTCAAGAGACAAGGAATTTCTAGCTGTAGAATTCAGACACTCAAGTGGTGCCCCTACCTCAGAAAAAATTTGTTTGGAGGAAAGGATCCTATTTGGTCCAGGCTGGCCTCAAATTCATGAGGAACCCAAGGAAAGTGTTGAACTTCTGATGGTCTCCATAGTCTGAGTTCTCAGGTTACACCCTGGTACCTAGTTTAAGCAGGGCTTGGGGATTGAACTCAGGGGGGATTCATGCTGAGCCCCATCACCAGCCCAAGATTCCCAGTCAAAATCTGGTTCTAGAGTTATAGCAAGAACGTAGAGGCGGAGCCGTCTCTATGTAAATGCCGGGTGCGGGCAGCTGCAAAAGCATCTCCTACCGGTGGACCTAATTGAGGACTGCCCGAGAGACTAAGCATTGCTGGTGCAGACAATGCCAGCCAATCAGGAACTGCGGTTTAGAAGAGCCGCTTTCTTGGATCCAAGGGAGCCCGGGCGGAGGGTATTAGGGTGGAGGGTATTAAAGGAGCTTGCAGCACAGCTCAGATGAGCTTGAGGCAGCGTTTCTTACCTGCTCCGGGAGTCTGTGTCTCTCAGCACCTCGCCTCCAACCCCCAAGGACAGGTAGGGCCAGGAGCGAGTAGTCCAGGGCACAGGCTACTAAGAACTTTAAGATGAGTAACCTAAGAACTTTAAAATCATTGAAGAAAATCTGATCTTTTAGTGTGTGTGTGTGTGTGTGTGTGTGTGTGTGTGTGTATCCACACATGTAACAAAAGAACCTTCCCTGACCATAAAAAAACCAAAGAGGCTTCTTATGGATTGAGAACTGAGGTGAGCACTAAAGAAAATCTATTTTAAGTCCAGATTAAGCCCATCAGGACGGGCAGAAGAGGAGGAAGGTGGGTGTGAAAGGGCATGTGAGCAGGGCATGCAAATGTCTTGTGTAGGGGGCGGGGTGGGGGCTCAGCTAGGGACCACCTCTGGCCAGGGTACTTGTGAGGAAGGAGAGAAATGGAGTTCTGCATGCAGCAGGGATAGATGCTTGAGTACTTACATCACACTGAGTGTGGTGACTCAAACCTGTTATCTCAGTACTTGGAAGACTGAGACAGGAGGATTGCTCTGAATTCAGCATTAGCCTGGGTTCCAGGACAGCCTACTAGTTTACTAAAGTCTACTGAAAGCAAACCAAACAACATGAAAGGAGCCATATTGAGTGATTCAGAGGCCAGAGTGAAGGACAGAAGGTCTCTCTTCTGGGACAGAGTCAATTGGATGTAGGCCAAGGAAAGAGAAATAGAGGGCTGGAGAGATGGCTCAGTGGTTAAGTGCACTGATTGCTATTCCAGAGGTCCTGAGTTCAATTCCCAGCAACTACATGGTGGCTAACAACCATCTGAAAGGGGATCTGGTACCCTCTTCTGGTGTGTCTGGAGAGAGCAATGGTGGTGTACTCATATGTATAACATAAATCTTTAAAAAATAAAAAAGAAAGAGAAACAGAGATTTACCATGAAGATGTTTGGCCTATGGGTTATAAAAACCATTCTAGGCTTGAATACCTTTTTGAGTTGTTTGCTGTGCCTGTGTTTCCCCTAGGGGCAATAAAATTTCCCCTAGTGGTCCTAGATCATCCGTAAAGTTGCCTTATCTATCAGGAACTGAGATAGCCCAAGGGAAGCCAGAATTTCCAGGGTAGTAGACGGCAGAATGCCTGGAGTCACTAAAGAGCCAGGGCAGGAGCCAGGGTGGTGCTGTTAGGTAGACATGCAGAAGGCGTAACCAGAGGCAACTGCGTGTGATGGTTGACTCCAAATGGACATTCTGATTTATTTATTTTGTTTCCTTTTGATTGAGGGTGATAGTTGAAGATGAACTAGAGGGTGGCTGAGTACTAACATTTTTGTTTCTTTGATTCTGTGACTTACTCTTTGATATTTGCTGGAAGATATAGTTTGGGGATGTGGAGTGCATTTGTGGAGTGCATTTGTGTGAGTGCATTCATAAAAGAACATAGTGAGACCCTTCATAGGAGAAGGATTCCCGGAGTAAGTCATGCGGGGTCATTATTCTGAGACAGGAGGAGGTTAACCTTTCCCTCTTAGGGTACTAACAGCTACCCTTAAGCCACAACATCTCCAGAGCCAGCCAGTGAGGAATGGATGCCAGGGAGAATCGTGGAATTTGGGAATACTGGCATTGGATGGAACCTTGGGGCCTTGATAGCCTTGAGCATTCTCTCCTCCCCAGCAGCTGAGGCTGATAAAGTGGGGATATGTGCTCGAGTGACAGTCAGGGCCTGTCTGTGATGGGGCAGAGACAAAGCCACTAGTTCTGTGAATCTCTGTCGCTGTTCCTTCTACACACAGTCATCTTGGGAAGCCGGACAAGGTCTGGGAAACCCCCCCCTCCACCCTGAAGAACAGACTTCCTCCTTCCTACAGCCTCATAAAACACAGGGCTTCAGTGGCTTTATGTCCCCTTCTAAGTATGAGAATGAATTTGTGACAGCCTGGAGAGAGAAGTGACAAATGAGAACTAGGGATGGGTGGAGATATTGGTAAACTGAGGCTCCAAGCGAAACAAGGCACGGCCTTAGTCTTAGACTGACAGTTTGGTATCATTATATTTGTTCCATTAACTCCAGTTCTGTGAGGTTTCCTGATTCTTATAAAAGAATTCATTTTGAGTATTTGGACAAGAGGAAAAAAGAATTAGAGACTAGAAAGACAATGCTTCTCTAGGTGAATGCTGGTGCTGACTAGCACAAGAGAAATCAGCCTTGTGCTCAAGAACGGATCCTTGGAACCTTCATTTACTTCTTGTCTCCATTTTACTTTCAAATCCTGCATTTTCCAACATGTCCTATGTGATGGTTTGTATATGCTCAGCCCAGGGAGTGGCACTATTAGACAGTGTGGCCTTGTTGGTATAGGTGTGTCACTGCGGGTGTGGGCTTTAAGACCCTCATCCTAGCTGCCTGGAAGTCAGTATTCTGCTAGCAGCCTTCAGATGAAGGTGTAGAACTCTCAACTCTGCCTGCACCATGCCTGCCTGGATGCTGCCATGTTCTTGCCTTGATGATAATGGACTGAACCTCTGAACCTGTAAGCCAGCCCCAATTAAATGCTGTCCTTGTAAGAGTTGCCATGGTCATGGTGTCTGTTCACAGCAGTAAAACCCTAAGTAAGACATTCTGTTATATTTTTGTATGTGTATGCAACAGACAGTCACATGTAGTTTATACTATGTACACTTAGAAATGAAGTACTTGGGTCAACAAGATGCCTCATCGTATAAAAGCACCTTCTGTGAAAGCCTTGAGCACCTCTTGGAGAATGGTGCTAATGCTTGGATTCAGTTGGGAATCTGAGTGCCCAAACTCTAAAGTCTTTGGCCCCAATTGGTTTAGGATTGATCAATAAGGATGCCAATGGCCAATGGCTGGGTACAGGGTGGGACCCTTAGAGTTGCATAGGTGAGGACAGAGAAAAAAACAAGAATCACTGTGACTAGGGGAAGACGAATAGGACGCACTAGTGTCAGGAGATAAAGCCAACCAACCATGTGAGACTTTGGGTAAGTGGCCACTGGCCACTTCCCTGATTGGGCCTGGAGTAGCAGGGGAAATTTTAGGAGTGCCCAGCCTTTGAGGTAGCCACAGCATTTTAAAAATGAGTTAGTGTGTGTGTGTGTGTGTGTGTGTGTGTGTGTGTGTTTCTTTCATACATGGATACAAAATATCTCCTGGGCAGGTATGTGTTTGTGATCTGCTGAGAGCCAAAGCAGTGTAGCAAAAACTCATCTACAAGTACCAGAGTTCTGTCTCTGTAATCCACGGTGGAAGGAGAGAGCCCACCCCTCAGGTGTCTTCCAACCTACGCACGTGCTCCACGACATGAACGTGCCCATCCTTCTTGTACACCACAGCTGCCCCCGTTATGTGTCTCCTATACTTATAATAATAATAATAATAATAATAATAATAAGTAAAAGTTAAGAAAAATGGAACTAATTTAAGATAAACAAATTTATGGAGTGCGAAGAGGGAGGGGAATAAGTTTGGTGGGAGTAAAGCCATGTGTATTTGCTCTTTCTCTGGATTCTTTGTTTTTTTCAGTTGGATTATCTCTCCTGTGACATGTGACGACAACAACAACAACAACAAACAACATGCCTGTTTTTGTCTTGACTCTTCTGACTTCTAGTTTAAGAGTGCTTTCATACATTCTCCATGTTAAGCTATTATAGTATTTTTAGCACAGCAAAATTTGCGTAAATTAAGAAGACATACATGAAGAAAATAGCAATCATAAAAGAAAACACATAATTTCAGCATGTGGGTCAGAATTCTAGACCCACAAAAAAGGTGGGCTTAGTGGTGCATGCCTATGACTCCCGTGGGCACAAAGGCAGCTTGGCCTTGGGACGAGCTGATCTAGGAAAAGCAGTGAATTTCAAGTTCAGTGGGAGATGCTGTCTCAGAGAATTAGGAAGGTTGATAGAGAGAGACAGGAGATATGCAATATCAACCTCTGGTCTCATCACAAGGATGCATGATGAGGTATCTGCACGCATGTGTACACAGTGCATACACATATGTGCTCACACACACATACACACATGCATGCAAGCAAGCATGCATGTACATTACAACTTTTAAAATAATCAAATACACTCAAGTAGAATCAGTTGAGGGCCAGCAAGGGGAAGGGGATGGGTGATTCTTAAGAACCTCCTGGACTATGCTGAGAAGGACAGCAAGAACCACCACACTGTCAGCAGAGCTGGTGACAATACATTAGGAAATAAAACTATGGGTGCTGGAGGCCCTCCTGTCCTAAGGGACAGCACAAATCCGTAAAACCCATGGAGGAGCCCCATCTTCCCTGTGAGCCTAAGAATGGAACAAAAGAAAGTATTTGACCCTGGGCTCTGGGAGCCCCTTTCCTCTTAATTTGCTTCCTTATTTGTAAGAACTTGCAGATTGTCTGATTTGGGAGACACCGAGGCTGTCTTCTCATTTGCCCCATTCGGTGTGAAAGTGTCCTTTATTACAGCAGGGCATAGCTGCCTGGAATAAAGCTGACATTTCTAGAGCCATGGAACCAGGTTCTGCTCCATGGGGGTTGAGCAGACGCTGCCCACGCCCCCATCCCTGCAGGGCAGGCTTCTCGGATCCCGAGCATAGCCCAGCTGCGGCCAAACGTGGCTCCTTCCGCCACGTGGCAGGAATGTGGCGCCTTATTAAATAGAAACTCAAACCCAATGAGAATGGCCCCAGATTAAATTCACCTCATATGAGATTGATACAAGTCAAATGGCCATGTATTAGCAACGTCATAGGAACTCTGCGTATAAACTTGCAGATTATAACTTTTCTAATTCCTGGGAATATGGAGCCTTAGTCTGCGAGCTTCATTAGAGCACAAATCTCCTTTGTCCAATGATTTTAGGATTCTTATAAAACATTTTATGGGTAATATAAACTTATATATAGTTTTTATATATAGTTTATACATAGTATAGTTTATATATATATATACATATATATACTATATATATAATGTATATTATAGTTCTTAAACAATTCCATCATCACAGGCACTCCCCAATTGTTGGTTCTGAGGCAGTCCTTGAAACGGGCAGAATTTGATTAGCCGTTTGCAAGGTGAGTCCTGGAAATGTCCTTAAGGATTCTGAGGAGAGACCTGGCTAAGTACAGCAGCCCATAAAACATCTAGTGCAGTCAGTTCCCACTGAGACAGGCTGCCAGGCTAGAACAGCTGGGATCCGCCTAAGGAGGGACAGTGAGGAGATGGTAGGAGTTTGCCACCACATCTGGATTGGTGGCATCGGGGACTGAACCAGGGCTTCATGTGCTCTAGGCAAGGACTCCACTAAGTTACATTCCCCAGTCCAAAACTGGGTTTTGTTTTTAATAACTTGTTTCTCTGCTGGTGAAATGAGCCAGTTTAAGCCGAATTAGGTTATATTGATTATAAATTAATATAATTGGGAAGCGGCTCTCGTTGAGTCCACTGGTCCCAAGGAAGGAGGGCCACGGAAGTTGCTTTGGGAAGAGAGAGAAGGGGGTTGGGGGGAGAAAAAAGAGAGAGTGTATACCCAGAGTAAGAAGTGGGGGGGGGGGAGGGGATGCTTGAGAGATGGCTCAGCAGCTGAGAGCACTGACTGCTCTTCAAAGGCCCTGAGTTCAGTTCCCAGCAACCACGTGGTGGATCACAACCATCTGTAATGGCTCACAACCATCTGTTGTCCTCTTCTGGTGTGTCTGAAGACAGCTGCAATTGTACTTATATACATAAAATAAATAAATCATAATAAAAAGGAGAGAGCAATAGAGGAGAGAGAGAGAGAGAGAGAGAGAGAGAGAGAGAGAGAGAGAGAACAAAATATCTTAATTATTTAGGAAAGAGCCTCTGGGGGAAGGGCAGTAGTTTCCTGCAGGCTGGAAAGCTCAGAGAAATGCTTGCAGAACCTGGAGGCCAAGTCTGCTTTGTATGTAAAATATACACCTCAGTCCCTTGTCCTAGGGTTGAAACCAGTTTTGTCTTTTTTTGTTTTATGAGTGAGCATGAAAAAAAAAAAAAAAAACTCAAAGCTCATACTAAAGGAAAAGCATGTTGTAGTCCACTCCTCTCTGTAGGAAAAGCCATCTATACACTCGTACAATCATAGTTCACAGACATGTCACAGCCCTGTGTGAGACACGTCAGCGCCCTGCCACAGGAGTGGAATTTCTCCATGTAACTTTTGTGAGGCCGGGCACAGCTTCCTGCGGTAACTTCGGTCCAAAGTGAACCTTTGTTGACATTTGACAAGATGGAAAAATCCCACAGAGGTAGTAACGTCTAGCTCACACAGGGAAAAAAAAAATCAAAACGTATAGCCTTGTGTGTGTGTGTGTGTGTGTGTGTGTGTGTATGTGTGTGTGGGTGACCCAACGAATAAACCACCATGTGGATCGCAGTGGATTAACTGTAGCCACAAAACAGGAGACACCGAACACAGCCTCTGTCTGTGTCCTCCGCAGCCAGGGCCTGGGACTTGTTCCAAAGGTTCCGATGTGGCGAATCCAGTTTGGGCACTCTTTCCCAGTGGACCTTAAGCAGGTCAGTTCACTCCAGTCAGCAGAGACTAATAAAGGCCTCTCCTCGAGGGCAAAAAGAAATCAACTTTGTACAGCGTTGGGAGACGAAAGCTCCTATTACAGTTTGCAGGGAGGGGGGGGGAGGGGCTGCGGAACACCCGAGCCACTGGGGGTTTAACCAAGATAGTAAAGGTCGGCAGGTCACAACTCGGGAGCAGCGATCTAATTAACGCCTTCAGCAGCCCTCGTCTCGAACCGAAGTCACAATTCTTTCTCTGTCTGCAAAAAGGAAAATCTGGATATGAAAGCCTGGCACAGAGTTCTCCGAGCGTGTGTCCATGTGCCGACATGCACCTGTGGGTTGTGTTGCGAGCCAGAGCCGCTCGCCTCAGAAAGGCTTCTCCCTTTTGACCTGCAATTGAAATGCGTTCAGGGCAGTGGGTCCCATTGTATGTGGCCACAATAATAAACCCTGTTAAGACATAGCCATCTTTGAAACTCCGTGTATAATTTTCCTTCCAAGAGATGTGAGTCCCTTCTGTGAGAAGCCAGTGCTTTCTGGGAAATGTCATTTGCGTTTTTCTTGTTCTATGATTCCCCAGACTCGCCTTGTTATTGGGTCTGTGTGAGAACCATTTGGAGGGCTCCTTGAGACACACTTGATCTCCTCTGTTGAGTGAGCATTAGCAGTTCCAGAATTCCTGCCATCTGTGATGGTTCTTTGCAGGAAAGGCTCCCTGCTTGCTGCTTTCTGTCTGCGAAAACCGCCTTTCACCTGTGTGTGGAGAAAGCCTGGCCAAAGCCACTCTCTGGAGAGAAGGAACTTAAATCACACGGAGTCTGTTCCAAGGGACATATTCCATAGCCAGCCAGTGGAATGATTTATTGTCTGCCCAGGGATGAAACTGAACCCAAGGACAATCTGGTTTTATTCGAATCATTCACCAGGGGAGACATTTATTATTCTTGCTCCAGTTCTGCACCACTGAACACATTGCCTCGGTGGTCATATGCCCATGGCTCTAGACCTTCTGCGGGCTTCCAGAGGGACACGGCCAAGTGTAAAGAGAGGGTTTTTTGTTGTTGTTGTTGTTGTTTTGTTTTGTTTTTAGTAAAAATATATCAATTAAATAAAATCAATAAAAAATCAATATTAGAAAGTGTTTTGTAAAAATTAGCTGTCCCCAAGGTAAAGTTTTAGTTTCATTCTCTCAAATGAAGGCAACTGACTCCGGCCAGCATCTAACTTATTAAGACTCAGTAAAATCTACGTGTCATGGCATGCCCTTATAATTCCAGGACTTAGGAAGTTGAGACAGGAAGATGGTAAGTTGGAGGCTAGCCTGGGCTACTCTATCTGGAAGAAAGAAAGAAAGAAAGAAAGAAAGAAAGAAAGAAAGAAAGAAAGAAAGGAAGGAAGGAAGGAAGGAAGGAAGGAAGGAAGACAGGAAGGAAGGAAGGAAGGAAGGAAGGAAGAAACAAAGAAACAAGAGATGACTAATTTGTGATAAATGGATTTATGAGAATGATCACCCCAATGTTAGCTGAACAGCAGAATCCACTAACCTAAAATGTCATTAATTAAAATGTAATTCCTTTATCCCTCTTCTCTTTCTCCTTCCAACTCTTCCTATATACACCTCCCCTGTCAAATTCATGGCCTCTATTTCTTCAACTGTTGTTACAAATACACATGTGCACTCACTGTATTCAATAAACATATTTTAAGAACATGGAAAATGTGTATGCAAACCTGCCCAGTTCTCTGGTAAATCTCTTAAATAACTATATTGGAGTTATGGCTAATTTCAAGATTTCTTTGGAAAAATTTAACTCAGGTATTTCAGGATCCTTACAAACTAGACTCTGGTGTACCTTGAGCCTTGAAAGTTAATTAGCTAGGAATAACTAAGAAACATATAGAGGCAAATGTGCCCCTATATTCCCATAGTATTTCGATTTTCTATGCGATTTAAGCGGTGGATGACATTGATGATAATGATGACACGCCAAGTGTCCTGTCCTTCTGGGACACAAATAAGGAAAAATGGCCTTTCCCATGGATACATTTCCTCCACGTTTCCCTTTCTGTTGGAAATGCTTCCTGACTGGAAAGCTGGCAAGGATGTCCTATGCTCCTGGCTGCGAGGAAGCCCAGTTCTGAAGGACAGTAGAACACTTCAAACATTTCTTGCCAATTAGAAAGTTGTTCAGTCCTGTTGCCCATGACTGACCCTATTCGTGGCTTGCTTAATGGTTTACAAAATGGCAGTCCCTGTTGGTGCTTTTCTCTTAATGCACCTGTGGGTGGAAAGGTACAAATTACACTGCCTAACAGTACAGATGCTGAATGATTCTAAGGTGCTGATTCCAGATGGCACGGTGCTTTTCTCACTCACCATAGGATGCCTGTCATATCATCAGAATCCGAAAGTTTATAAAGCTACAACTTTCAAAATAATTAAGAACTGAATTCATATACATATAGAGGGAACATCTGTCAAAATTTTGTTTGATTTACTAATGAAAACATAAACACAATACTAAAGCCGGCCTCAAAGAAACCATGAGGATACACACACACACACACACACACACACACACACACACACACACACGAATGCACGCATACATGAATGAATGAATGAATGAATGAATGTTCACGCACATGCATACACACATGCACTCCTGCAGATAGAATCTGAATAAGGGGGCATGTTTAGACACCAGGCTAACTGAAGTCAGGCAGGATAATAAATCCAGAACAACTGAAGCTACCCCTTACTGTGTTCTCAACAGAGATAATCTGCAGTTGGTCCTTTACAACATGGCATCATGTTGAAACAGTGTGCAGTGTCCTTTTCTCTACTTTCATGATTTGTGTCATATTTCCTTTTGAAATTATAGCAGAATCCACAATGGTTTTCACTGTAAATTCTATAAAGCCCATTCTCCTTCTCCTCCATTTCCTCCTCCTCCTCTACTTCTTCCTCTTCCTTCTCCTCCTCTTCTTCATACCATTCTTAAATACAGACTCATTCTGTATCTCAGGATTGCCTGGAACTCACTACAATCCTCCTGCATCAACAAGTACAGGAAGTAAAGGTGTGAGCCATCATGCTGACTAATTTTCTTTTCAAATAATTTTTTTTTTTTTTTTTAGAATACAGAATGACAGGTTTCATTGTGTCATCTTAACACATGTAAGTCACTGTACCTGGCTCATATTTCTCTCCACTCCCCAACCCTTGTCCCCACTCTCCCTCATGAGTGCCCCCCTCCTAGATCATCCTCTGCTTCTTCATGAATCTTAGAGAAGCTGGTAGAAAAGTCTGGAATTCTGCGGCCAAAGCCCTGTGTTCTTTTTGTCCGTCTGGCCTGAGTCTTGTGATCTCATGGCAGAGACTTAAGACGAGGCAGACGTTTACAGGAATGCTGTGTTGAGAACTCTGCTGCACTGTAGCCTCCTTGGTGCCGACATTGAGGCTTAAAGTCAACTCACATGAGATTAAAACAGGAAGCCAAACGAAGCCACGCTCCCAGCTCTCTGCACTCTCAGGGTCAGCTGGGACCAGAGACATCCCAGCCTCAGCCTGCCAACACTGCTCTGTCTCACCACACGTGCGGAAGCCTGCTGGGCCCAGGCTGCCCCCTTCACTTGCCCATGTCGCATACTGACGGTGTGTATTTTGGGTCTGTTTCTTTTAAACTTCTGATGTTATGGTTTCACTTACCCTGAGTAACACCCAAAAGAAATGGCTCCTTACTGATTTGATATTGTACATGTTCGTGTGTGTGTGTGTGTGTGTGTGTGTGTGTGTGTGTTGGGGGGAGTGAGGGTTGTCTGAGGTCACCCTCAGGTACCATCAGATGCCATCAGATGCCATTCACTTTTTCAGACAGGTTCCCTCATTAACCTGGAACTTACCAGTAGATTAAACATGTTGGCCAGCAAACCCCAGGGCTGCCCCTCCCCCCTCTATGCTTCCCCAATGCCTGAATTATAAATGTGCTCTCTCTCTCTCTCTCTCTCTCTCTCTCTCTCTCTCTCTCTCTTTCTTTCTCTCCCCTCCCCCTTATTACTGAGAATCTGACTCAAGGGGTCATGCTAGACCATCCCTGCCCTGAGCTATATCACCAACCATTTTATTTTATTTTGAGACACTGTCTCACTAGGTTGCCCAGCTTGGTCTTGAATCCACTCTGTAGTCCAGGAAAGGTCTTGACCTTACGATGCTCTTGCTTCTGCCTCCCACGGGATCGGTATGGCAGGCTTGTGGCACCAGACCCAACTCTATCTTTCTCTTTTTCAGTTCATTCCAGGACTCTGGCCTGGTTTGTCACAATGTATTCACCAGTGCTTACATTCTCCTAATCTCTTTCCCCTTTTATGATCTGTCAATTGGGGCAGCATATCTGGTAGCCTTGAGTTAGAAATAAGACACACTCTCTTTCCCAAGGAGCCTAAAATTAAATAGGAAAAGTGGAAAAACCAGAGAGATAGACTGACTCCCTTTAATTTTGTTAAGCAAGTGCTAAATAACAAGTGTGCAAGTCAAACCAGGGAAACAGCATTGAAATGAAGATATGTTAGTTCCAAGGCATCCTGGGGTGTGTCCTTTTGAGCAGGTATCTTTTCATGCTCACTGGGAATATCTTTTCCCCACCTCTTATTTCATACCCAGCTAAATATCATTCTAAAACTTAAATCTTAGTACTCTAAGAAGTGGTCCATGGTCTCAATCCCCACCTCATGCTGTGCTCTTCCCATGACACTGAATGCATAAGAGCATCAGGTACATTGTGAAAAGTGACTGGTGGGGACACTTAAAGGGGATAGATACCAGAACTTAGGGCAATAGGGTACATTTGATTGACAGGATATGGGAATGAACAGGTGAGTCCAAACTAAGCAAACAGGTCAGCAAATGATTTAAACACGAAAATGTTTTCACATTTCTCCCATGGTTTTAATTTCAGCCCCATGTAGTCATTTTAAAAATAATGATTTATCTATTTTTATTTTATGTGCACTGGTGTTCTGCCCTGCATGTGTGTTCCGTGAAGGTGTCAGATCCCCTGGAACTGGAGTTACAGACAGTTGTGAGCTGCCATGTGGGTGCCTAGAATTGACCAGGGCCCTTTGGAAAAACAGCCAGTGCTTTTAGCCACCAAGCCATCTCTCCAGGCCTGCCTTGTGTAATCTTCTTTTCAAGACAGTATGAGAATTTCCATGGTTTGTTGGTAAATGCACAAATTCTTCATATACAATGCCACAAACGTGGTTTTAATCAACAAATGTCTTTTTTTTTTCTTGCTCAACTTTGTTAGAGATGGAGAAAGCCCATAGAAAACACTCTCCATATCCCTTAAGCTACGAAACAGGCCCCTCAGCTTTGAAATGAAGGTGTGGCTAAAACCATGGGCTATCCCAAAGACTGATTTGAGAAACAGAAACAACAAAAGAAGAGAAAAAAAATACTCATAATTAGTTCAAGGAAAATACTTCTTTAAAAAAAGAACTCTTTTTTTTTTTTAAATTAGAAAGTGTTATATTTTCTTTCCTTTTGAATTTTACTAAAGAATACATACTCCTAAGCTTCTAATACCTATAAATCCAGGACAAATTCCAAAAAGCATTTAAACAAGAAATTATATGAATAGGAGCAGGTATGAAAATACCTTTGGGATTATTTGAAAAACAGTCCAAAAGCTGCATTTTGTGGCACAATGGGTGCTTGTATGCATGTGTACATGCGTATGTGTGTGTGTGTGCACATTTGTGTGTGTGCACATGCATAATTGACATGCATGTAGTATGTTTGATCCACCCCTTTTCCCTCTCCTCCAATTCCTCCATACCCACTATCATCACTATGTTTCATTCCAGTTTTATGTGCCCACTCTTCTCTGTCTGTCTGTCTGTCTGTCTGTCTGTCTTCACTCCCTGCCCTGCCCTGTGGTTCTGCTTTGCATTGCCATTATGTGCATAGGTATAGTGTTTGTATGGGTATGGGACCATCAGTATGTATGAGAGATACACAAGAACAAACCAGGCAAACCCTAGTACGGAGCCAGCACAGGTGGTGCTGCTATGATGGTGGTGGTGGTACTGTGATGGTGGGGGTGTTGTAATGTTGGTGGTGCTGATGCTGGTGGTGCTGCTGTGATGGTGGGGGTGCTATAATGCTGGTGGTGCTGTGATGATGGTGGAGGTTAGGCTGCTCCACCACTAGATGAGGAGCCTCCGGCATGGTGACCCTTTGAAGTGTCACAAGTTAAGTACACTACACAGCCAATCAAGGGTTAAAGAAGACTGCTGGCCACCCCTGTCCCCTTGAGAGCATTGCCATGACATTTGCCTTTTAATTTAATTGTCCTTAGCTTGTTTTGTTTTGTTTTTTTTTTTTAATTTCAGCCTGGTGCCAGACAGTCTGAGGGAAAAGTATCTTTGATGAAATGCACAATGCGCCCTTACCACCCTAGAGCAAGGAGGCTGCACAGCAGTGCCTGCATGCAAGTCACTGTGCAGTGGACAAGTGTGACTCAAACGTGGAGACGTGGCAGGAACTGAACTGCTTAGGGAGAACCTGCTTTGGCGGACTGGAACCTTCTCTATGTGAACCTTCTCTATGTGAGACAGGGGGAAATGGGGTAATAGTCTTTCTGTATGGGTGGGCGGGTCAGTTCCTCCTGTCCAGATCCTTGAAGACGGGGACTCGTTTCAAGTTTTGCAATGATTTGTGTCATGGTCAGCAAGACTGGGAAAGAGAGCAGGCACAGTAGAGGTCAGATCCGTTCCCATTGGCTGTCCATGCTTTGAGCACCTACCAGAGTCTCTTATAGCTGTGGATTAGAGACTACAAGGAAAGTGGGGTTCAGGGAGGGGGAGGAAGGTAGGAGATGCATCGAAGTGTGCTGGGTGCGTGCAGCCAAGAGGGAAGCAAGGAGTTAGGCAGGGGAGGCAGAAGGAAAAGTCAGTGTGGCCAACCCACTCAAGCAAATGCCAGTCTAAAGACCGCGTCTTCCTTGGCAGGTCAGACTATGTCTCCCAGGACGAGAGGGAACAGTTGCAGAGGAAGAATCTTAAGAAAGAGCTCATTATCCTTAAACTGAACCGCAGATCGTTAACGTTAACCAACAGTTCAAAGACCTCCACAGCCTTCCCTGCCACTAGCACTCCACACAAAACAGTAGACTTCCTTTCACCCACACCCTTTCGGCCCTCAGAGCTTCCTGGTGGAGAGGACTGAGGGGCGTGGTAAAGATGGCATCTCTCCAGGTTGGGAGTGACCAGCAAGGTGTGGGGGCACAGCTAGTGTGTTCATGCTCTGCTCTGTTAGTCTGTGTGGGCCAGCTCTTCGGCGAAGAGAAGGACACCAACTGGGACCTTGCAGTCCCTCGACTCAGCACAAAGCTGCTTTAGATTAGTGCCCAAACTAATTTTTATGACATGTCATTCCAGTAAGGGCACTGCAGCATTTCACAGATGGGCTTCCCCCAGATAGCGACTGTTGGTTGGCTGAGTTAGGATCGGGCTGGATTAGGGAAATCTAAGCTGACAGCTGGTCTTTTTGCATGAGAGCATAAAGCCCCTGTTGTTGGAGGAAGCGATGGGGGCTGGTCAGACCCCACGGGCCAAGTAGGAGGGCTTACTCTTAGCGGTGGCCAACATTTCCCAAGCTAAGATGACTTTTTAAGAAACAAAGATCGTTCAAGTACAGTTTCACTGTACATGGCCAAATGAACTCGGGCCCTGCCAAAGAGGCCAGAGCAGACAAGAAAACAGCCCAGGGGAGCATGGTGTGGGAACACAGGAAGAGAGCTTAAAGGAGCCCACCCTGAGGTGGAAATCCCAGATGGTCTTCAACAAGGAACTTGGCTTCCCTAGAGCAGTGAGTCACCTCTAAGTCTCCTTGGGAAGACTGGCTCCCCTTATCAACACAAACTGAGAACAAGGATTTGGGAGGCTTGTTTTCTGGAAGAAAGACCTGGATAGTGTGTGTGTGTGTGTGTGTGTGTGTGTGTGTGTGTGTGTGTGTGTGTATGTATGTGCCTGTATGTGTGCATGCCCACATATGTAAGACACACACTGTCTAGTCAATATGCTAAAAGCTTAATGTACCTTACTTAACTCATCCAATTCCGCAATACTCTTGGCAAATGGCACCATCATTTCTCTGTGTTTATGGAGAGGGCACTGAGGCTTAGTGAGATCAGCTAACCCGTGAGCGACTCTGAAAGCCTGGCCAGCGTGAATATCAGTGTTTTTCAAATTATCGGACCTAATCCACTAATTACTGAAAATCCACTTACTGGTCACTGATAGGCTTAACTAGACTAGAGCAACCAGAGAGTTCTGCACAGAGGATGGATAAGGGCTGTTTTGTTTTGCTTTTAGTTCAGTACTGCAAATGTCGCACATCATGGTTTACAGTGTAAACTAGAGTAGCCTGACATAGCTCAAAACTAATTTGCTCTGTTTTGAACTTGGTGTGAAGGGAATTAGGTTGCGTGTGTTCCCTGGTGTCTGGCTCCTTTTGGCCAGCGCTAATTTTTAAAAACTAATGTGGTTGTTGGTGTTTGCTTATTCTTAGGCTGCACGTGTACATGTATGTATGTACGTGAGACACATGCCATGTGTCATATGACTTTGTACTTTTAAAACAAGTCTTCCGTGGATGACGTTGGGCCTGTTTCCATTCTTTAAAAACCTACTATACACTCCATGTGCACTCTAGTATTTGCCTTCTGGCAAACATGCATACGGGTACACGTGAGGTCTACACAGGCATAGAACTGCTGGGTCATTGGGCATGTAGGAGTTCATTGTTATTAGAAATCGTCACTGTTTTTCAAAGTAGTTAAGTACTTCAAATACACTAGTAGTTTAAATGTCTTATTTCCTTTCTTTCTATGAATGATGGTTGGGGAAGTTTAAAATATACTGACTTAGATGAAAACCACATAGACATCAGAGTTGTTGTGTAGACCAGACGCCCTCATCCTCAGCTCTTTCCAGTACCATCTACAACAGTGAGCAAGTCTGGGTTGATGGTGGGGCTGGGGAGAATGCTCATGGCTGACAAATATCTAATGGGGTGCACCTGGTGGGCACGCTGAGCTAGCTTCCGTGGAGGGTCCTGCCCTCCGTGCCTGAAGTACCCTCCTCCTAACACACGCCATTCGTTCCTCCTAATAGTTTTCATTCCCACTTAATCCTTTGTTCCCATTGACTGCTGGGTCCCCCAGTCACTGTCAGCTGCCTGTCCTCTGACATCCACCCGGTTGATAAAACACTAAAAACCTAAAGCTATCTCCTTCCGGGGAGATCTCGGGCAGTAGGACAGTCAACTCGCAGTCCCTTAGAAATGACTGACTTCGTCTTAAAGAAAAAGGTAACAATGCACAACAGAGGCCAGAAGGAGCCTGCAGCTACCCCAAACAGGACTGTTTTCAGGAGGAGGGGGGAATAGACAAGCAGAGAAAAATATGTATAATTCTCAGTGCCTGTGGGGCGCAGGGGTCCAGCTCTCTGAACTTTAGCTGCAGATGGTAAGGACGCCTCTTGGGTTGTGTGCAACAGTCTCTTGTTGGCCCAGAACAATCCCATGACGCAAATCAAGCCCTTACTTCCTTATTGATGCTGACACCTAGGACCAGAACTGTGTAGCATGTTCTGAGTAGCCACATACCCAAAGAATGTCCAGTCGGGTTAGCCTCTCCACATCTCTTGACCCATAGGGAGGCCACGGAACTCAAGAAGGAGCACACACAGGGCAAGTGGGTTTGGAGTTCGTGGCCTTTGATAGATGAGGTAATTACTCTGTTTCAGCCATGTGGAGAGCCAGGCAGTCCCTTCACACTAGCCCTCCTTGACACACACAAAGGCTCCATCCGAGGGGTCAGTGGTCCCATCGATTCCACGATCCTCCATCTATGCCAGGATCTGCAGCCTAAATCTTCTTCCCTACCACCATTCTGAAGTGTAAATGCCATGTAGGGCAAGGACCAGCCTCGTTTCCAGCCAAGCCTAGACACTATTCACGCTGGGTTGATGCAAGTCCCCATTGGCATAAAGCGTAAAGCACGGCTAACTCAACTAAAGTATGCTGGAAACATAAATATAGAGGAGGCAAAGATGTCGTTTAACAGTATTTCAATGTAAAGTATTTCACCAACAATCTTATAATGTTAGATACTGAAATGATAATTTGGGGTTATATCATTCGAGTTTCATTTTTGAATGTTGTTACCAGACATTGTTTAGTGCTATGTATATCTTGAATAACACGGGGCTAATGCCATCTAAAGGTAGACCTCCCCACTGTGATCAAGTTCATTGCTCACTTGTGGGAAAAAGATTAACTTCTTTGTGAGTCTGTTTCCTCTGTGGTAAGTTCAACTAAGGGTATTCGTGTCTTTCCTTGATATTGCTAGAAACAGGTATGTCCATACATGTAAACCATCATCAGGAACTATGCCTATTACAAAATAAATGTTAGGTATGTTCTTACTAGCATTTCCAGTCGTCTGTAAGGGAAGAGACTCTATGGAGTATTTCCCGACACAGTCTCCAGGGAAGTCAGGCATAGCAGGAAATCCATCATTTGTGCCTCTGAGATGCTTGTCAACAATTAATGTTGACAAGTCAGGAGTGTCCTTTTATGATGAGCTGGACACTTGAGTCTTGATAAAAACTAGATCTTGTCATATTCTCCTTAATATACAGAATGCTGGAAAAAAATTGTGCTATGTGGCCAATCAGGCTGCGGATCGCGTACCCTACCCCGAGATAAGGCGATTAGTGCCATCTATGTTTAATTTAGCACCACACTGAGCTCTTTTTTTTAAAAGTCATGCTTAAAATGCAAGTAAACACACATATTAAGATGGAAATTGAAATCCATCTGGAACCTAAGAATATTTAATCTAAATCTTATACAATAATGGTCTGTTTGGGGGTTTTTGTTCCCTAAACTGTTGGTTAAGACCCTAGCTTTAGGCCACAATGATGCCTGTTGTTCTAGACATCGCTGAAGAACAAGTTCTGATATTTTCTTTTAAAGTATTCCATTTCTAAATGCTTGTCTGAGAGAGGGAGGGAGGGAGAGGGAGAGAGAGAGAGAGAGAGAGAGAGAGAGAGAGAGAGAGAGTCATATCCTAGTGCTGTGACAGTGTACATTATTTATCATCTAGATGTGTAAATGAATAATGAGTTCCACGGGGCAAAGATAATATGTGTGTGTGTGTGTGTGTGTGTGTGTGTGTGTGTGTGTCCAAGACTGTTAAGTACTTTTTAGAGGTTCAATTATATGAGATCTGGGATAAGAGGCCAAGCCAGGAATATTGACTGGAATGCTAAGCCTTCAAAGATCCCAATATGTGTACAGGCATAGCAACTCTGAAAGTGCCAGTGTTGAAGAATTTTGATAGAGACAGATAGAGGACACCCTGAGGACAGTGGACACAGATGTGGAGCGCGTCCACTGTCTGAACTGGAGTGGGGGACACAGAGCAGCCTTCAGGTCTCATCCCTAGCTTGTACTCGCAGCTCTGCACGTGTTCCCTGATTCGTTGGTGTCACATAAACTTAACGTCACCATCTCAGACCCAGAGGGCTCATCCCTAAAACAACAACAACAAAAAAGAGAAAGTTGTCATGATGGTTTAGAGCCTTACACTTGAGCCCTGGTCATGTCATGTTAACATTTTTTTGTGACATACAATAACGAACCAAAAATGGAAACCATGCAAGTGCTATCCTTGTCAGGATATGGTCTGTAACCCAGAACGCCATGATCGGCATAGCATTAAATAAGTCATCTGTAGTACCTTTATCAATAAAATAGAAACCTAGCCGGGCGGTGGTGGCACACGCCTATCATCCCAGCACTTGGGAAGCAGAGTCAGGCGGATTTCTGAGTTCGAGGCCAGCCTGGTCTACAGAGTGAGTTCCAGGACAGCCAGGACTACACAAAGAAACACTGTCTTGAAAAACCAAAAAAAAAAAAAAAAAGAAAGAAATTTTGTTCTGTTGGGGGTGGGGGACAGGTGGAATGATTTTATAAAGCTATATCTCCCCAGGTATAGAGGAAACACCTTTAAGCCTAGTTAGTGCTCAGGAGAAGCAGAGGTGGGGGTAGGGGCAGGGGCAGAGGCACAGACAGACACAGGCAGATGCTGGAGAAAAGAAAAGTAGCAACAATCACATGCCAGGAAGCAAGGAATAGGAAAAGTAGAGAAGAAAGGATTTGTTAGCATGAAGATCTGTCTTATGAGAACTTCCATGGGCAACAGGCTGTGGGGATAGCAGGAGACGTAGTTATGAGCAGCTCCCACTTCAGGTCAGCCAATGACGCACAGTGGTGGGCCAGCACTATGGGTAGCCTTGTCTTCCCAGCCTGGACTGAGAGTGTCAGAGTGTCTGGGGTCTCTCTTGACATCCCTTAGAAGATGTCCAACTGGGCGATTTTAAGGCTTAGGAAGCCCCTGTTGTATAAAGTGTCCCATGTTAAGTTTCGTTTGTTCATATACTGAATCATTTTGGAACTTGGGATCAAACCCAGAGCCTGTTCAAGCTGGGTAAGTTCTCCACCATAAGCTATACACAAAACCCTTCCTAAAATGTTTGAATTATGTTTTAAAATTCCAATGGGTATGCTTTTGAAATGATCCAGCAATTAAAAACCAACTTTGTTTACAAGTGAAGCAAAAGAAAGGGATGTTTTGGAATCCTTGAAAGGAGGGAAAATTCGGCTATAAATCACTTTCAAATGTCAAGTGTTTCCTTGACTGTTAACACAGTTTAACTGTCATGTCATTTAACTGTATACGACTTTCCTCCAGGCTGTTATTTATGAGTGCATACAGTTGTTTTAGATGTTCTATGTACCTATAGTTAGATCTTATATTTTCAATCCTGGGTCTGATACCCATGGAAAACTGACGTCTGTGTGTCTCAGTGCTTGTCACACAACTGTTTGCTAAGCATTTGCTCTGTCATTTAAGATGCACCAATTCATCAAATTAAAAACACAAACAAACAACAAACAAACAAAAACCCTGAAATGTGTAGCTCCTTTCTTTTGCTAAGGACTTGGGAAGGAGGGTGCCTTAAAAGGCAGGTGGGTGGTGGGCGTGGTGGGGTTGCAGCTGTCCTCAGTTTCTGTGGGTCCAATTTGCCAAGAAAAGATATGTCCTAATTTGGCTTTTAATTGCAGGTGTGATTGTCCCCAGAGCCGTGCCAGGGACATTACCATGTTAATAGCAGGAAGTGTACTGGGATCAGAGAGGCAAGCTCCTAGTTCCTCCAGCAGCTGAGTCCCCGGCCTTTCTCAAAGGCAGGATTCTAAATATACTGAAAGGGGGACTGGTTGCTGATCTTGGGAAGGGAGTCTTTTTGCGGGTCTGTGCGGGGCGGGGTGGGTAAGGCAAGAGATCAAGCAGTGGATCAAAATATAAGAGAAAGCCTTGCTCCCCAAGTTAAAAAGCAGAAAAGAACCAAACTAAAATAAAAATAGCTCCAACCCAGGGATCAAGAGGACCATTTTGTGTAAAGGAAGAATAGAAGTGGCCCGGCTTACACTTTGCCAAGCCACTAGCTTGAAGTACATCATTGTGCCAATGGTGGAGGGTCTGAAAGGCTCCATTATTAAGAAGTTAGTGCTTGACAGCGGCCGACTCCACAGCAAGATCGCTCCCTTCCAAGAGACGGCATCCTAGGAGTCTTGGGTTAATTACTCAAATCTTCAAATCATCCTTCAGGGAATAAAACGAAGCACACAGACTCAAAAGCAGATCTGGGGATGAGATTACGAGAAGGAGGGCTCCTTCCCATTTTCAAAAAAAAAAAAAAAAAAAAAAAAACGACCATTTTGATTGTAGAAACCACAAGAGGTGGGGGTAGGGAAAGAGGGAAACACACCCGAGTACCAGGCAGCCACTAAATGGCTGGCAGCTGTACAGCCCCCGCAGGAAAACAAGATCTGCCCATGTCCCTACTCAGGGCAGTGCTGGCTACACTTCTAAAACAAGTTGTTTCGAATCAAATTGCCCGAGGAGAATGGGGGTGCTGAAATGAAGGAGCCCCAGGCTTTGTTTTGCAGAAGAATAGTTTCTCTAGAAACTGGCTTCTGGAAGAGCTAATGTGCCCAACAAGTCAGCTCCCACCTACTCAAATATAAATACTACTTGAACATTATTTCTTCTAGACAAGTGTGTATTTCCTAATTCCACTTCCTGCCGCAGGGAGCACACTCGTTTGGTTGCTGTTTCTCTGTGTGTAAATGTCTCTGGGTGTGCATGCATGTATTCATGTGTCCCCATACAAGTGTGTAAGAAAGCATGTGGAGGCCAAAGGTCAACTCAGCACTTTCTCTCTCTCTTCCCTGCCCCCTCTCATCCCCTCCCCCCAGGCCTTTCCCTGGGATCCAGGTCTTGCCATTTCATCTAGACAGGCTATCCAGGAAGCCCAGGAATCCTCCTAACAGTGTCTCCACCACTCTAGCATACGGTTGCAGGTTCTCTCTGCCACACCCAGCATCTGTACGTGGGTTCTTGTTCTTGCTTGGAAAGCGCTTTCCCGAACCATCTCCCTGGCCCCCAGACTTTCAGCATCATCATCAAAATCCTTACCCTGTCCCACATTTTCTCATAAATCCTGAGCTTTCAGAGGCGCCCAGAACTTTGTGCAAGAAACATTTCTCAGGCTGTGATCCTGGACATACCCCTGTGGCAAGAGAGAGGCTCTACAAACTATAAGAACTTTAAGAGGAGTTTAAACTTGGTTTTTTCATTACGATGATAATATTAGCCATTAGAAAGATGGCAGTGCTTCTGCAGGAGTGGTTTACCATTGTGTGGCCATCTTTATGGGGATGGTCTTAGATTCTCTAACAAGGGTTTGCTAGTGTACTTTCAGGGACAGGAAAACTTATCTTTCTTTCAAGGACTCTCAGGGTTCACAAAGTCTTTGAAAATTAGCTACAAGGAGGGTGATGATATCTGTTTGCCAACCAGGAAATGCTTAGATTCATCAATCTATATTTGCTAATTTGGAAGCAGATTTATCAGGTCCACCGGTGTTAAGTTCTTGTGCATTATGAAAGGATTCTAAGACTAAGACCAGTAAGTAAGTGCCTGTTAAGCCTTGGGTTTGATGAACTACAGATTAAATTATAGTGTAAAATACCTGAATGTCAGTGATAAGCTGTTTAGGTTTGTTTGTTTCATGTTGGGGATTGAATCCAAGGTCTCACAAACACTATACAACTATGATGTCACCTGCTTTTCATTTGGAGACGGGTTTCTTTGAGTTGACTGAGTTGGTCTAGAACTTGTGCCCAGCCTGCCCTTGGCCTTTAGAGCCTATCTCAGCCTCTCTAGTAAATGAGATTATAAACTTGTGCGGTCAGGCTGAGCTGTTTAGTTTTCTTATTGTTGCTTAGCTCTCTTTATCTTCCATTCAAGACACACTTGATTCTTTGTGCTTACAGTGTCTGAGAGCAACCTTGGAGATGCTGTGGACAAAGAAACAGGGTTTTCTAGGAGCTGAGAGCAATACTAACCTCTGATCAGTATCGCCATGCATGTCCGCATTGCTATAGAACTGGCGCCACCATCCAAACCTTTTAATATATCCAAACTAAAAAGGCCATGCCCACTAACCCCCAACCCACCTTCGTTGATCTTCTATGCCATGTGAGTTGCACAAATCACTGTTTCTGGATGTAACTCGTTGGCACATGTGAAATATTTCCCACCATCGCTCCCTAAAATCTTTTGTCAAGCCAACCAGGAGGAACGATTTATTCGCAAGACTGCAGTGCCTCAAGGTGACCCACAAAGGAAGTGTACTCTATGCTGAAACAAGATGCATACAGTGTACTATGGAACAGTTATTTCAACACCCTGTCCTCTGTTCACCAACTCTTCTCCAGTGCTGTTTTTCTCCGCAAACCTCATGGTGATGGGATAGGAAGCATAACACATACACAAATACTGTTGGGTTAAGAGATTAGCCCTTGCACCTAGAGCTCCTCCAGACTCATTCTTCTACCCGGACCACAGTGCCCTAGAATATGTGTCCAACTTCTCTCCATGACTGAATGATTTCTCTGTAGCCATTTCTACCTGCACCCAGACCAGATGTGTATCCCTGATGATAAGTGGCTTGACTTCCTGCCCAACCGCAGAACCTTATTTCTCTTAGACTGAGATTCTTGGTACTCTGTCTCATCCAATCAATTGCCCAGCCCTGTAAGATATGATACTTTTTGTTTTGCTATTTTGTTACTGTTGTTCCCGAGATAATGACAATCCTGAGCATTCCTGCTGAGAGTAGAACTCACAAAGGAAGTAAATTTTTTTTTTACTAAAATTTTTCTGCCCTGGTACACGCCATTGTATGACCCAGGTGTTTCAGACATGCTTGTTTGGAAAGACCATCTACCTCCAATAGAAAGATGCTATCTGTACCAATTCTGAGTATTATCTGTGACAGGGGTCTCTTGTCTAGTTGTCGTCCAGAACAAAATTGCATGCTTCAACCTGGATATTATTTGTCTTCTACTGGTTTGTGTGCAGGAACCTTTGCTCCTAGAGTTACAGTGTGAAAGAGAATGGAAGGGGTGACCTTTAGTGGGAGACAAGTAGCTTATGGGGACAACATCTGTAGGAAGGATCAATGCCCGTACCACTCAGTGGCATCAGTCATGGTGGTTAGAAAGCTCCCTATGTTGGGCTTCTCCCACTAGAACAGTTCACAAGTCTCACATGCACCCCTGCTGTGTGACCTTGCCCACCATATGATCACGACCCCACTACCACCACCACAGACAGGGGCCACCTGAGCTCGAGCTTTTCGGGTTTCCAAAAATGCCAGGCAAAGCACATTTATTTATCTCATAATGAATGGGTTACAGATTCAAACAGACACTTTAAAAATAGAAATGGTCAATAAACATTTGTGAACTTTTTTTTTTTTTGACATCTTTAGCCATCAGGGAAATGAAGATTCAAACTGCTCTGAGGTTCCATCTCCTCCTAGTCAGAATGACTATCCTCAGGAAAACAAATGATACCTGAGGCTGGCTCTGTGTTGTAGACAAGGGACATTTATTCAGTTCTGAGGGGAATGTTAACTGGGGTAGCCACTGTGAAAATCAGCACGGACGCTTCTTAGTAAACCAAAAATAGAACTATCAAGTGAGCCAGCTGTATTATTGCTTATTTTATTGCTGTGATGAAACACTATGACCAAGACAATTTATAGAAGAGGTTTACAGTTCCAGAGGCTTGGGGTTTATGACGGGGGAACAGGGGGCCGAAGCAGCAGCTGAGAGCTCACATCTCAAATCGCAAACAGGATGCAGAAAGAGTGTGCTCAAAATGGTGCCAGGTCTTTTAAAACCTCAATGCCTTCCCCCAATGGAGAAAGTCTTCCATCAAGTCCACACCTCCTAACCTTCCCCAGACAGACACCCACTGGGGAGTAAGTATTCAAATGCTCCAGATTTATGGGAGGGGGCATCTCATTCAAGCCATCATGTCAGCTAGTACAATCTCGGGTTATATGGCCAAAGGATTCTAAGTCCTGCCACATAGACACTGTAGATGTCCCCCAGTAGGTCAGTGAATAAAGAAAACAAGAAGCATACACACAATGGAACTTTAATGAGATATAAAGAAAAGCGAAATTATAAAATTTGTGTGAAAATAGATAGAATTAGACATTATTATGCTACGTGAAATAAGCCAGACTCAGAAAGAAAAATAGCATGCCTTTTTCTCATGTGTAAATGGGATTTGAAGGTTTGTTTGTTGTGTGTGAGTATGTGTGTGTGTATGTGTGTGTGTGTGTGTGCTTATGAGTATATGTGTATGCACATGAATGTATGCATGTTCACGTATGATGTGTGTGTGTGTGTGTGTGTGTGTGTGTGTGTGTGTATGTGTAGAAGTCAGAAAAGGAGCCATGGGAGGTAAGAAAGTGTGTTATGGGAGGGACTGGAGGAAGGAGGATCATAGAATACGTGTGACATGAAAGCAGGACTACTGTGGGGGAAGACAGTGATCCGGAAGAAGGAGACAGGGCAAGGGGGAGGGGGAGGAGTGCAAGTCAAACCAAGTGCTATGAAAACACAACAATTAAGCCCATTATTTTGTGTGCTAACTTAAAACAACTCCACATTTTGAAAAGACATGTCTTCCCCAAATATATTGTCAAGAAGCAGGCCTCATCATGAATTTGGAGGGGGCAGATGGACATGGGGAGGCAAGATGGAATATAATCATATTTTAGTTGTTAAAATCTCAAATAAAAAAGGATAAAAATAAAATAAAAAACAAAACCACACATTTCAGTTTCCCAGTTTCTGGTATTAGAAAGCGGGGCATTTATGTCATGAGTTCTATTGCCTCATGTGTGGGACAGCACGCTTACAAGAGGGGCCGAGGGAGCCTCTTGGCCCCACCCACCATGTGATGGCCCAGCCACAGGCAACGGTCCACGGTGCACGCAGTGTGCTTTCAGCAGACACTGACTCTGCCGGTGCCTTGGCTTTGGACTACGGAGCTTCAAGAACTGTGAGCAACAGGTTTGTCCTGTTCACCAGTGACGGAGCACAGAAGTTATTGCCGTGGCCACCCAAATAGACTGAGGGAAACATTTCTGCTCAAATTAACCAAATATTTTAACATCATGGTAGTAACGCTATCACGCTGCCATGATTTTCATCTCCCACTCCAAAATAAAATAAAGTACGATAAAATAAAGCCTGGGGAATTTCCTTAATAATAAATTCTTAGGAAACCTCACAGAGAAGCCAGGGGCCAAGACACGCAGTCTTACTATTTCCAGGATCCGGTCAGAGAGGCCAGCTTTTGCGTTCTGGCGTTGGCTCCTTCTTGCGTGACTCCTTGACTCGGCTATGGCGTGATGACACTCTCAACAGCCGAATAACAATTCCTCCACGATTACTTCATGACTTCGTATTCTATAAAACACACGTACCCACCTTCTCTCACATCCCGGTGGCCGACTTTTAGTGCCAGGACGTGGCAGCTGTCTCGGGCTCGGGTATAGCTGACGGGATGTAACCAAGTCGGCAAAGTCATGCTGCTGCCTTGGGTTGGAGTGGGTGGGTGTGAGCACTGGAGCAAGCTCGAAGCTGAGATCTGACTGTGGTCTGACTCCTTGCAGAACAGGGGATTTTTAAAGAGCATCTCTAAATAAGGGAAAGTCTTCCAAAGCCATGGATCTTTGGGGCATACTCTCATTCTTGAAGATTTGCAATGGACATCCCCATGTTTCTTTAACGCAACTGTGTGTCTTTTTCTTTAGCTGGACAACTCCCAGTATGATTTAGTTGTAAGTTTGTCTTGTGTTGAAAGTACTGGAGTTCATGTACATTAACCTGAAAAACTAAGCAGGAGGTCACACAGCGCAAATGTGTTCACACAAGATGGTGCCATGCCCGAGAGGCTCTCCAGTCAAGCGTAGAGTAGACCTGGAGTGTAAGATGAGGTCTGCTCAGCTATAGTTAGGTCTTGGGTGTTGAGTGGCTCCCAATGGCTCATATGTTAAAGGCTTACCCACTGGGTGGTGCTCCTGGGAGATGGAGCCTTGGAGATGTAGGGCTGGCTAGAGGTTTTGTGTCATCGGCTTCATGGCCTCAACAGCGATTATAGAGCCCTAGTTCCCCCACTCCCCTTCTTTCCTGACCTCAAGGCAAACAACTTAACCACACCCCATTCTCCTGCCTGGTGTGAGCATGGGCCCAAAGCCACACAGCCACCTGATCATGGACTGGACTCATTAAAACTGTGAAACCAGCCGGGCGTGGTGGCGCACACCTGTAATCCCAGCACTTGGGAGGCAGAGGCAGGTGGATTTCTGGGTTTGAGGCCAGCCTGGTCTACAGAGTGAGTTCCAGGACAGCCAGCACTACACAGAGAAACCCTGTCTCGGAAAAAAATCTCTGAAACCAAACAAGCCTGTTTTCGTTTATTACCTCAGGTACTATGTGATAGTATAGTACCTAACACAAAATACAGATACATTGCCAAAACATTGCAGCCCCTGAAGATTGTCCCCCATCTCTCTTCTTTACAGTTACCTCAGACCAACTAAACTTGGGAGTCATGCTGTGCTGAGATAGAGGGTTTGAGAGGGCCAACATAAATCTCACAAGTAGAGTGTGGACTTCTGAGTCTGCTATCTCTCTGTGCCTGAAGCAGAAGGTCCTCCCAGTCTAATCTAAAACCAGCAATGTGGCTTGACCCGGCCTTCCCTGGGGACTAGGAAACCACTCTGTTGACTGTTGGCTGCTTTAGAGTTCAGTAGGTACATTTAGGAACCCTTCCACAAGCCACTCAGAGCTATCTGCAGCAGCAGATGGGTGTTTTAAAGCCAAAGAATTTGTGATAGGGAAGGAAAACACTGGGCCCCAGAGTCTGTTGACAAAGCATGGCGCATGCCCTTGTACCTGAGGTGACCGGCACTGAGGTTGGTCCAAGCTGTCTATTGATGTCTTAGTCCTTTCCCAAGTCATTGTCTCACCCTTGACCAGGACTCCCCTGTTGACCTAACCTGAGTCATGCACACTTTCTGAGTTTATGAAGGAAAGACAAATACACCTCTGACAGTGGGTACTGCCTGGCTCCATTCTATTGGGAATTTTGGATCTAAAACAAAATGAGGAAAGCAGGTTTGTACATAACTAACTTGTAAGTCTGCAACACACTCTCTATTACAAACCTGGACAGAAGGGAGATTGCTGAGAGGGGCTGGGTCACAGGATTCAAGGGGCCAGGCAAGGAGTGTGGTACAAACAGTTCTGGACACATCTTAAAAATGAATTCGACATAATGACAGGGTATTAAGTTGCTTAGAAACAAGCAATTGGGACAAGGAATAGAAAGGGGAAGCTCAGAAAATGTGTCCTTAAACACAGTCTAGAGCGTACAAAAGGCCTGTGGTTTCTGAAAGGTGATGATTTCACGGAAATAGTAAGGAGAACACAGCCCAAGCGTTATCATCAAAGTTTATAGGACTCAGTAGTTATAATAAAAATGCTTTCCAGTCGTATGAATGCAGAGAGACACCGTCTATGTCAATGAATGCAGCAGTCAGCTTCGCCTCCTCGGGCACAAAGACTGGTGTTTGGGTTTCTGGCTTAGACAGGATGCCGAGAAAGCTGCTAAGAGATGTGCAGTGGAATTTGAGGTTCCACTGGAGACTGCTCACTGCGCTGACAGGTGTCTTCTTGCTTCACTAACAATGCCTATTGAATGGGTAGGAAGGCCAGCAGGCTAGTGGATGGCCAGCCACCAGCCTTTTAAAAGCAGGCGAAGTAGATAAACAAATAGTCTAACTTTATTAGCAATTATCTTCTGTCTTACAAAGTTTTTCTCCTCCTATAATCTGGTTAGTGTCTTTAGGTTACTGTTGGGAATATATCACCCAGGCTAAAACATTGGTCACTATATATATATATATGTATATATATATATATATATATATATATAATATTATATTATATATTATTTACATATTACATATTACATATTACACATTACACATTACACATTACACATTACACATTACACATTACATATTATATATTATATATTATATATTATATATTATATATTATATATATATATTTAAAGTACACAGAGACGCTGGGGAGATGACTCAGGGGGTAAGGTGCTTGCCGGGTAAGTATGAGGAGTAGAAATCAAATCCCTAGCACACATGCAAATACAGAATGGATGAGGCAGCCTGCCTGGAATCCCAGAGCATAGAAGGTAAACACAAGGAATCTTCTGAACAAAGCGGTCAGCTAGACTCCCAGCGCCCACTGAGTTCAATGGAGAAAGCCTGTCTCAGCATGGAAGACAGTGACCAAAAAAGACATTGACACCAACCTTAAAGATATGTGCATGGCACACGCGTACACAAGGGGGAAAAGAAGCGGAGGGGGGGTGCAAAATAACTGTTACTAAACCTTCTGTGTCAGCAGAAACATAAGTTAGTATATTACAATATGTGACTTCAGTTACCAAGACTTGGGAGAATGAGTCAACGGATTTTTTCCCAAGTTTGGACTTTGCCAGGGAAGGGTGGAGCCATCCTGAGAACCCTGGAGGCTGAGTGACCGAGACGTAGAGAAAGAGAGCAGCCACCAGTTGTCCCGGCTCAGCATTTGATATCCTTTGTCCGGTCCAAGAGAGTTAGAACGTTCATTAGACCCATGTGTCATGGGCAGGCAGAACATGCCTGACACAACCTCTGTCTACTGCTGCTCGGAAGACACCCAGGGGCCCCGAGAGACATCATGACCAGCAAGTAAGTGGTGGAGAATGGACGACAAAGAGAAGCAGAACAGTGTGTGCCCGATGACGAGAGGTGGGATGGGAGACTCAAGAGTGGTGAGGAGCAGCCTAACATGAGTGGCCTTTGATGTCACCTAAGGTCATGGTGAGGCCCTGGCCTGTGCTGCCACCAAGAGTGTGGGTCTGTGTCCCGGCAGCAGTGTGTGTGTGTGGGGTCTGTATAATGGCAGTGGCCCATGTTACCATCAAAGGTCGTGGGATGTCCCTGGTTTGGGCTGCCCCTTGGGACCACTTTGGTGTCCAAAGGCTGTGTAGGACTGGCTCTTCCCTTGTCAGCTACAGCACTCAGGAGAGCCTGTCCCTGCCCCCTCATCTATGCACTGTGGGAGAGCTGGCTGAGGAAACATGAGCCACACACCCAACCTTCTTTTGCCACCAATGGTGTGGGAAAGACACGGCTCTGTTCCTCACCAGTTGCAGCATTTGGGAGAGCTGACCCTGGTGGTGTGGGTATGGGAGAGCTGTCAAGCTGAACTCAGCGACTGCTAGATCCAGGGCTTTGAGTTGAGCCATCCCAGTATCTACCCCATCTATGAACTGCTGGAGCTCCTGAAGAGGGGGCTGGCCCTGCAGAAGCAACACTACAGGATCGCCATAAAACTGGGCAACAGGGTATCCAAGAGGAGCTCTGGTAAGCATCCAGTATTAATAGTGCAGCAAAATAGTAAAAGCCAGCGCCTTCAAACCAAATCAATGACTCCATGGAATAAACATTTGCAAGAAAAAGCTGTTTGGGCAAAAGGGTATACTGTCTGACACCCTGTAGCTTCCACAGCAAGATTTGTTTGTTGGCTTTTTTGTTTTCTTTGGGGGAGGTTGCAAGGGCAGAAGGTGGATACGGGAGGATGGGGAGATGAGTGGGATTGGGGTGTATGTTGTGAAATTCACAAACATAAATAAAAGTTAAAAAAGATACATTCATCAGATTCAATCTGTCAATGTTGGCTGTGATTTGGTAATTTTGCTATTTATGCAGGGAACCTGCAGGTGTCCAGGCAGGGAAGCAAACAGAGGTGAGGTGAGAATAAAATCTTCATTAACCCGGACCAGACTTGGGGAGTCTGATGCCCAGGGGTTCATTGTCAGCATATCTAGGACACAGTACAATTCTGGGAGAAGTTTCCAGACAGCTATCATTCCCAGTCCAGGTTTACAATAAAGCTAAGGTGTGACTACCTAGAAACTCTTTTGCAAAGTACACTTGATCGCAAGCGTGGGTTCCATAGCTACAGGACCTAGACTCTAGTGTGGTCTCTGGCTAAAATAGCATTACGTCGGTGAGCCATGAAGTACATGTGACATTGTGTGACGTCCCCCTGAGCATGGGTTCTATTACCTGGGAGCTAGAGAGGGAGAGTCTGGTATAAACATTCTGGGGAGCAAGGGCCTAGGAGCTGGTTCAGTAGTAAAGAGTCCTGGCTGCTTTCACAGAGGACCCAGGTTCTAGTCCCAGCAACCCCATAACAGCTTACGATATTCGTAATCCCAGTTCCAGGGCAATCTGATGTCTTCCAACCTCCACAGGTACCAAGTGTATCCATGGTACAGGAGCATGCATGTGGGTAAAAACACAATACCATAAAATTTTTAATAAAAAAATAAATCTGGCACCAGAATTTTTTGTTTCCTTCGATCAACTTGTGCTGATATGCCAGCATCACTAAAGCCACGGTTGGTGTTAAGTTTTGTATGTTCCATGGATTTTGGAGAATATATAAGGACATAGATTGTTTTCTGTGATAACCTATGGAACAAAGCAATGTCCTTAAAACTCTTGTACACCATTATTCTCTTCCTCCAGCTGCTGGTGAGCATTCTCCTTACTATCTCCACAGTTTAGCTCTTTCCAAACTGTTGCACCATTCCAACTGTCTGTCTCATTTCTTCAGACCTTTTTCTATTTAATTTATGGATTTGAGCTTCCCGCATGCATGCCTTTGCAATCCCATCACTCAGGAGGCTGAAGTAGGAGAACTCTTGGAGTTTGAAACTAACTTTGCCTATGCAGCAAGTTCTAGACCAACCTGGACTATATAAAAAGACATGTCTCAAAAACATCCATCATATCTTTCACAGATTAATAGTTCATTTCTTTAGTGCTGAATAGTATCCCACTGTTAGATGTTCTACCAGCTCAGTGATGCCAGAAACATCATGACTTTCCATCACTCCTGAAATCCACACGAAGTTAACACCACAGACCTACTTAAAGATTCCAGTCCTGGTTCTGGTGGTTTACAAAAGCCAGTGATGACCAGAGTGAAGGTTTCTGTTTATTCTCTAGGTCCTTGTTTGGGAAATCACTGTGCCAGTGACATTCAAAATGACTACCTCAATGCATTTTGTTTTCTAGTGGCCTGTGGTTGAGATGTATTATGGTTTCATCCTGCTTATGTGACAAATACAACCAAAAGAAACTTGAAAGGAGATAGGGTTCATTTCAACTTACAAGTTACAGTTCATCATTGAGGGGTGTCAGAGCAAGAACTCAAGCAGAAACTTGAAGGAAAGCCTGCTTATTATTCTACACAACATTACCTCTACCAAAACAAAACAAAACCAAAACAAAACAAAAAACCTCCTTTATAGTCAGAAGAGAGTTATACCAGGAACCATGGAAGATACTGACTTGTAGGCAAGTTTATGGTCAATTAGCTTTTCTTATACAGCCTAAGACAACCTGCCCAGGTACTACTGCCCACAGTAGACTAGACACTCCTACATGCATTAACAATCAAGACAATCCCCCACAGACATGTCCACAGGCCAAACTGATCTGGGCAACTCTATCTATCTATCTATCTATCTATCTATCTATCTATCTCTGATAACTCTAGGTTGTCTCAAGTTGATAGTCAAAATTAGTTAGATCAAGATGACTTTTGGAAAAATGCACCCTTTCCTTGAAATGACTGATAAGATTCCTAAGATCACATCGAATCTATCATCTGTGTGGTAGTCAAGTATGTCCTCCAAGTACCAAACAATCTATTCAACATACTGTTCACCTCTGATATTCTTGAATCAGGCGCCTGTGAAGTTGAAATGCATCTGTCCCCTCTGAGCCCTCTATGCACACCGACACAAACACGTTGAATCCTCTCTGCCAGTCTTTCAGCATGACTTCTCCATTCTTCGTTGTAGCATTGATGGTGCTGTCTGAAATGACCATGCCTGAAAACAAAACCCTTCAGTAAGCTACCTAGAGCTGACAGGTACTCTGGGCTGTCACCATGCATTCATGACGTACCATCTACTGTGAACTGAAAGACATCTCTTTGCGTAGCTCTAGCAGGGCCACCTGATCTCTGTGCCCCATTTTCTATCAGCTAGCTCTATGACCTCCAGCAGCCAAATCCAAATGACTACAGGCCTGGCAGCATCCTTGCCAGGGCCTCAGCCTCAGTGGGATTTGTTACCATGTTGGCGAACCAAGGATCTCAGGTTTTTTTCTAGCATGAATTTATACAATCTAATTTTTAGAAACTTTGAAAATAAAGAGCAATAAATGATCAATTGTACTGAATTTTAAGACATAAAACTACAGTAATTAAGACAATCTGGCCATTGTATAAAAGTAAGAGAATAGACTATACTAGAATCAAATAGACTAGACTAGACTAGACCAGAACAGGTAAGCTCAGAGATAGATTTATAGACTTGTGAGTGACTTCTGGCAAAAACAATTCCAAAATAGTTTATTTTCAACAATGTATGCAGGAGTAATTAAATGCTGGTATATAAAATTATGAACTCTGACCCATATTTTGCATAAAATACCAAAGTTGACTCAAATGAATCATAGACCTACAGTTGAGATCACCCGTAGTCACCAGAAGACTACAAAAAAATACAAGAAAATTCTTTATGACCTTGGGTGAAAGCAACAATGTCTTAGATATGACACCAAATATACTGGCCATAAAATAAAAAAAAAATAGTAGCTTGAGCATCATCAAAACTAACCTTCTGCTCCTTTAAGTAGCCATTAGAAAGAAAAGTTAGAGAGCAAAAGAAAACATTTGAAATCACACCATGTGACTTATCTCCAATAAAGGACATGAATCGGTAATATAGCAATAGTTCCTGAACTCGAAAGGAACATATACAAGTTAACTTCAAGTATGTATGCACAAAGATGTGACTACACAACACAGCCTACATTTAGAGAGAAGGCCATTATGATGGTCAGTGTGAAGAAGGAGCACGTCAACCCTCAGCCCTTAGGACCATGGCCCAACCCAGCTTCAGCAGGAGCACCAACACAAGCAGCTTGGTCCCTGGGAGAGTGTCCACTCGGCCCATTGCTTCACAAAAGGTCCTTGGCATCCAAAAGAGAATAGACAAGAAAAGACATTCAGTGTTTTGTAACTAGGGCAGTGACTAGCCAAAAATTATTAAAACAAAATGAATAGTAGTGGAAAACTGATACTCGTTACAGTACTGTGAAAATGTAAGGTGGACCAACCACTCCATGAATAAGATTGGCAATTTCTGGAAAAGTTGAACTTTTATTAAGAAATACTAATACACTCACATTCTCCACACAGAAGCCAACAGCCACGAGGTAGAATTAACCCTTATTTCCACCAGTGAATAAAAGATTAAACAATGGCGCTAGAGAGATTGCTCAGCATTTAAGAGAACTAGCTGTTGTTTCAGGGGACCTGGGTTTGATTTCTAGGCCCACCCAACAGCTCACAGACAGCAATTCCTGTTTCAAAGTCTATCCGATGCCCTCTTGTGGCCTACCTATGCACTGCATGCACAGTGCACAGACATCCATGGAAGCAATACACCTGGACACATGAAATATACCTAAACAAATCTGTTTTTAAAAGGTTAAATTAAGGGCTGGAGAGATGGCTCAGTGGTTAAGAGCACTGTCTGCTCTTCCAGAGGTCCTGAGTTCAAATCCCAGCAACCACAGAGATGGCTTACAACCATCTTTAATGGGATCTGATGCCTTCTTCTAGTATGTCTAAAGACAACTACAGTGTACTCATATGCAGAAAATAAATATATAAATCTTAAAAAAAAAAGGGACTAGGTTACCACACGATAAAGCCATTCCATGCATATGAATTTATTCATGTGAAGTGAGAAAAGATGTCCACATAACACTTGTAAAAGAGATTCATATACGTAGTAGCCGAACGCTAAAAACAATCCAGATGTCTAGATGGATGGGCTTGAACCCGTGTTACAAACACAAAGGTTTATCTCTTCCCTCTCCAGCCTGGTCATTTGGCTTTCCTTGTCCCTGTATCCCACCACCTTGGTTATGAGGATATTTGAAGGAGAGATGTCTCTCATAGACTTGTGTGTATTTGAATACTTGGTTCAGCGTTGTGGGTGTTGTTTGGTGGAGGTCATGGAAGTTTAGGAGGTGGAGCCTCGATGGAGGAAGTTCGTCACTGGAGGCGGGCTTTGCGGGGCTCTAGTCTTTGTCCTACTTCCTGTGTGTGAATCAAATGTGATTGGCCAGCTCCTGGTCCTGCCGCCATGCTTTCCTCGATTGTTCTCACCACGGTGGACACTAACTCCTCTGAAACCGTAAGCTGAAACAGACCCTGTGTGAGGACGATCCCCCACAGGCACACACTTGTGAATACTTAGCCACTGGATGGGGGGTGCTGTTTGGGAATGTTATGGGCCCTTTAGAAGGTGGCACCCCACGGTTGAAAGGATGTCCCGGGGCAGGCTTTGAGTTACAGCCTCAATCCACATCCACTTGCTTCTCTTCTCTTGGTTTTTGTTTCTTTATCTTGGAGAGGGAGAGAATGTTAAATGTTTACATTAAAAGTACATTAATCTGCCTAGAGCATCCTTCCTCCGTAGGCCTACTGAGGGGTCTGTCTGATTCCTAGACATTTGTTATGATACACATGAACCTGCTACCACGGTTGTGGCTTCAAAGCCATGTTCCCTGAATGCAGGATCTTTGGAGATAAAGATAAGCTTTATCTCCAAAAGAGTTGCAGCAAATCCATCTCAGAGGCCATTGTCACTAATGAACACCAGGAGTCAATGAGATTGATAGATGTGTGTTTATCACAGGCTTGCACAGTCTTGCTTTGACAGTCAGGGCAAGTCTCAAGTCCCTGCTCCTTTTCCTTCCTTCCCTCCTTTTTGGAGAGTCTTGAAATGTAGTCTAGGTTTGCTTTGAACTCATACCCCTCATTTCTCAGCCTTTCAAGTGGAATCAAGCATCTGCCTCCATGACCAGCTCTGGGCTCTCAGTGCCATTGGCTGTAGAGGGGAATAGTGAGCTGAGACCTGGACCAGTGCAGACACTCTCAATTAAGTTTTGACTGTTGTTTGTAAGGCTGCAGTATCATTATCACTGTCCCCTGATTGGTATAGACCACAGGATAAAACAATGTGTTGTAGTATCAGGGAAGCAAGCCAGAGAGGGGACAAGAAGGCAGCTGTAAACAGAAAATTAGCCCCTGTGGAGCGAGCTTCCACCCTCTACCTCAACTATTTTGGACTGCAACCCAAGCTAAGAGGCAACCATGTAGAAATGGGGGATCTTGATGTTGGTTGAAGGTTACCAAAAATAGAAATTCAAGAACGCCGCTGTGTGAGAATTAATGGCAGTGTCCAAGATGTTTCAGAAGTAGGCTGTTATCAGTGTCAGTGTTTGGACACCGCCTCAGCCCATAGGACCTCAGGTCCTAAGGTCCCGCCCAGCTTCAGCAGTCGCATGGACACAATCACCTCCACGTTGGGAGAGTCTCCACCCAGTCCATGCCTGGCTCCCCCACAGCAGAGCTGCAGCATCACCGGCCCCCTCCTCACTCTTGACCCAGGGTACGGCCTGACAGCTCCAACTGCAGAAGACACACAGAGCCCTCGGGGCGGCCTTCCTGCAGTTTAGCATGGTTTCCTCGGCTCTTCCGAGACACCTCTGTAGACCCAAAGCTTCCCCTGGCTTCAGGACGCCTCCGCTCTGGCCAGGAGGTTTGCAGGAGCTCCCCATCTTGCTGCCCAGTCACTACCCATGAGAGCTTCCGTTTACTCAGTTCATAAGTTAGCCTAAGAGCTGTACAGAGCTTTGTGGGTGTGTGTCACACGTGCTATGATGGGCATTCTGTGCCTTCAGAACGGCTGGCTCTGAAGGGCTGCGTTTTTATATCCTGATTCCCTCAACAGGATTCATCTCTAGTCTCCCTCCTTCAGGTTCTTAGGTAAACCATTCTAGTTTGTCTGCTTTCTTCGTCCCACACAGTCTTTCAAGCAAGAAGTGGGAGGATAAAACATACAACTTCTTAAAGAAGAACAACGTTGATACCAATACGCATGCCCTATGATCATTGTGCTTTACCGGAGAGATGCACAGATTTAAGAATACTTTAAACATAGAGATGGATTGACTGACGTGTTTGTCACAGATGTTCACAATGTCAAATTCTACCTTTCAGCTAGGACCGCCCGCAGAGGAAAACCATCATGTGAATGCAAAATGCTGATCATGTCAATGCGCTGGGAATACAGGATCTGCTACCACTGAAGCACACGGTTCTGCCACGACAGATGCTTTCTAGTCCATAACCAGTTATACAGAGGGCGGCCGGGATGTGCTCTGAAGCTGTGGCACTTCCAAGAAACAGTGAGCTTAAGAAGTAAGTGGCCAGAGTAAGCTGAGTGGGGGTGGGGTGGGGAGAAGACCCCGCTGCTCCTCTTGTCTTCATTGGTCTGGTCCAGAGTTGACTCCAAGAGCCTTCTGAGTGCTGGGCTCCCCTCTAAATGCCGAGGATGCAGCAGAAAAAAAAAAAGCCAAACAAAAGTCTCTCTCCTGATTGGTCAAATCATAGTTGAGAGAGGTAGAAATTAAACACAACAAACGAAATGGACACTACAACGGATGTTGGAGACTTCCCCATTTCAATTAAAGTTGTCGAGGTAGATCAGGCCAGGAGGGTGGCACTTCAGGAAATCTCCAAGAGAAGAAGGGAGTCGGATGAACACGAAGGGACAAAGTGTTCCAGGTAGAAGAAGATGCAGAGACCCCGAAACAGCCCTTTGAGGAGGTACACGGAGGCCGAAGTAGCTAAAGCAAGCCCAGGGCACCGAGGTGAATCTGGTAGTAGGTAAAGATAGAACAACGAAGACTCAGTTTGCTTGGGCATCAAAAGCTTCTAAAGGTGCTTGGCATCTGCTCAGCTAAGTAGAAGATACTGGAGGCTTCTAAGTGGAAGGGTGTAATGATATGACACATTTTAATTACAGTTATCTATTTTTGTGTCTGTGTGCACATGTATGTTCATGCCTGTGGATATGTATCTGCCGCAGCATCTGAAGATAGCTCACAAAAGTCAGGTCTGTCCTACCATGGAGACACCGTGAAGCGAACTCCATCCGATTTGGCGGCAAGCGTCCCTACCCACTGAGCCAGCTCGTTCATCCCTGAATTATGTGTTAACCAGAGCACTTTGTCTTTAGGGCCCGGTGTTGTCTGGAAGGGACAGAGACAGGAAGCCAAACAGCATAAGCAAGTGCCGTGGCAAGATGGCAGACGGGACCACAGCCACGTAGAGCAGAGTCAGACCCTGTTAGAAGTAGAATAGATGAATGCAGTGGAGGAGGGAGGGAAAGGACGGTGCGGGGCAGCTTGCTGGAAGCTGGGTTTTCTCTCCTCCTCTCCAATGAGAACTTCAGGTGGACATTTTCTCGTGAATAGCCTTCTCTGCTTTAGAGCTTGATCCACTGATGAGGGAAGGTGGAGAAGTAACCTTTGCCCTGGAGCCTGCACGGAGTCCTGTCGGGGACAGAGCTGATAAACGCCGGCTGCCCATCAAGATCCCCAGAGATGCTTGCAATGTGCCATTGCCCAGGGTTACCCCAGGGATTCTGTTTCATTTAGGGTCAGGCTGTGGTTAGGAATTTGAAAAACCTTCTCACCAATGGTTCCACTATTTCTCTAGAACTAAAAATAAATGATTAACAACAGCCCCTAACCTAGTTAAGCTCAACAAGCCTTAACCTGTTAAGCCCCCTCAGATACAGTGGTTTTACAGTGAGACTCGGAGCAGTGAAAACACATGAAGCGGCCGGTGGAAAGGCTGGGTGGGAGCATTCCAAGCGAGGGCATTAGCTGCCTGAAAGAGATGGTAGTCGGGGAAATACTGGCGTTACAGACCCCACCAGCAGCCTCTGTAGCCGTTTATGGTTGTAGGTGGGAATGATGCCCAAGTGTTGTGGACTACACTAATAGTGTGCCCCTCAGTCCACTTATTGAAATCCTGGCACCTGATGGGAAAGTATTGGAACACACATCCCCCCTCCTCTCCTGCCATGTGGGGACTTTGTGCAAGCAACCTGCAATTCATATGAAGGCTATAGCTGGAATTCCCAGCCTTCAGAGCCGTGAGAGGCCTGCCCAGCCAGTGGTCATCTGCAATAGCAGCTTGAGCTGATAGGCACCCGGTGCCATAATCACTCACTGCCTTCCCACAGGCCAAGGCACGAGAAACATCCCCCAGAGCCACACAAGTGGCTCTGGCATCCCCACGTCCATGCGGTCCTGTGATTGAAGCTAGGTTTCTCTACACCTCAGCCTCTTCTCAAAGACTGCTCGTGAGTATGAGGCCAGCTTTACAGCGCTTCAGACACTGAACAGAGCAGGGTGTTGAAGCTGATAGAGGAAAAACATGTTCATTCGGTGTCTGTCTCAGTTTGGGACTATGCTGTGATGAAACGCCGTGAGCAAAAGCAGCTTGGGGAAGAAAGGATGTCGTGTGCACTTCCACATTCCTGTTCATCACTAAGGGAGTCAGGACAGAAACTCAAACAGGCAGGAACCAGGAGACAGGAGCCGGTGCAGAGGCCATGGAGGGGTGCTGCTTACTGGCTTGCTCCCCATGGCTTGCTCTCAGCCTGCTTTCTTTCTTACAGAACCCAGGACCACCACGCCCAGGGCTGGCACCACTCACAATAGACTGAATCCTTGAACTAATTAAGACAATGCCCCGCGGGCTTGTGCATAGACCTATGGTATGAAAGCATTTTCTCAACTGAGGCTCCCTCCTCTCCAAAGAGTCCAGCTTGTGTCAAGTTGACATGAAACTAGCCAGCACGGTGGCCAAAGAGAAGGGAAATGTTGTGCTAACAAAAAGTCAGATTTGACCTTCAGATTATTAAAACTCATTTAGGAAAAAAAAACTGCACTTTGTCATATTTTCTTACATCTTCCATAGAGTAGTGGCGACAGGAACCATTTTCACTCATGTCCTTTGGACAGAGCACATCATTATAAGGGTCCAAAGATCGCTGAAGGGAAGACAACCCCCCCCCAGACTCAGATAGTATGCAAGACCAAAGAGCATTTATTCTGCGGAGACAACTAGCATGCTAGGGTCACTACCGTTTCAGAATGACCTAGTTCTGAATGCAGGCAAAATGGGATAAAGGACCCTTCCGTCACGTCTAGGACTGTTTGTCCTCCATGCTCGCACACAGCACAGCCCTGTCCTTTACATATAGAGGTACTATATCATCCCTAGCTTCTGCCCTTGATTTCTGGTGTTTAACCCGATGGGAACATCAGTGGAGATGGGACTAAACAGATTTTCTTTCTTAGTTAGAGCCACGGCATGTGTTTTTTTTTTTTCCAAAGACTCTTCTCCCACCCCACGCTGTATTTCTGTTTTCCCTTTCTGCTGCTGACAAAACTGCCTGCCAGGAAGTGTCTGTCTTTTTGCATGCCTCATGGCAGTGCGGCTAGAAATAGAAGTTAGAATGACTTTAAATCTTGCACCGTGGAGTGTTTTCACTTCAACTACATATGGTGCCAGCGGGTAGAACAGTGGAAGGGGGAGAGGGAGTCGGTAAAAACAAAATAAACAGGAATGCGAGATCACTCTCCAGTGCATCCTCATCTGAATTTCTCCTAATCTCTGGAATGGATTATTTGTATTAAATCATCCTGTGATAAGACATCCCCCCCCCCACCAGGCATGTAGCCGAGATTGATTCTTCAAATCAAGACTTAAATTCAGGACCATAGGCAGAGCTTAGAATTGTTCATTGCTATTCAGAAAATTGCTGATGTCAGTTCTGTGAACTCTCGCTTGGGTTGATATGATATCTATTGGTGAAACTCATGTGGGTCAGTGGTGTGGGTATGTCACATAGCTGATGTGTGTTGAAGAGTTTGTGTCTACGGCTACACATAAGAAGGCATTCACTTCTAAGCCCAGAGAATGGATATGATATTAACGGGGTTCCTTTCAATGGAAAACAATCTCAAAGTAACTTTTTCTTTCATTAGTAGTTGGAAGAGAAAGCTTCATCTTTTAATTTAGCAAATATATGAGTACCTGTTATAAAAGAGAGCCAGCACTGGGAACTTAAAAATCCGTCCACGGGACATGATTCCCGCCTGGAATAACTGTTATCCGAGCTGTTTTTAACTCAGGAGTTAGGGTGACTGACACCATGGTCCCACCCAACCTCCCTGGAGACGGTCACCTCTGGGTTCTTGTTGCTCAGATTCAGAGGACACATCCATGGACAACCTGCAGATGAGTTTGAAAAGGAAGGTTCACAGTTCTTAGAACTTACAAGAAAGAAAGCAGAGCTCCTACACAGCAGGAATGAGTCCCGGGAGATGGGGCGGCACCAAACAAGAAAACCGGGGCTTTTTATAGACATTAGTGGAACTCGGTGAGACACGGGGAAGGCTCTGAGCTGGTCAGCTCAGCTGACCCAGCCACGGGGCGTCCAGGTGCCTCCTCTCAGCTTTGGCCTTATGCTTGCATATTGCTTCCAGGAGAAACAGAGATAAGGAGAAACCAGAAACCTCCCGTCTGGCATCCTGGCTCCCAGCCAGGGCACAACCAAAGACATTTTGGTTGAAATATTTCTGGCATCCCTGGCCTTTGTCAAGGACAGAACTTCCAGCGAGCCTCGGGACATTTCTGGCTTTTAGCCTGTTTACTTTCTGGGCTCTTTACCCTGAAACTGCCCGGCCAGTTTCTGTCACCTGTTTCCATCAATAATTATTTGTCTGGAGCTTCCTGTGCATTTTAGAATGATCGGTACCTGATAGGTAACAAAGGAATCGAATCCCTGACTTAAAGTAGCCAGAAAAAGCCACTATTACAGGCTTAGAGTCTGTATTTGAAGCTGGTGGAATCATGGGATATTAGGAACAGCCTCTTGACATAGGAACAGCATGGATCCTCAGACCACAGTCACGATCTCAGCTTCAGAGAACAAGAGAGTGCCCGAGTCTCGGGCTGTTTCTGCAGAATGATCTACGCTAGAGGAAACTTTACAAATCCCAGCTGTAGCCTTAGTTTCTCTCTGAAGCTAATGGCAAACAATATGGTCATGGCTGCTCCCCAGTCTACATGGTCACAATCACTGAATGTGGTGGGTCTTGAGGTATTATATGCTTGGTGTCACTTGGAAAGATTATTTAAAAGGCAGATACAAATGATGTGTGAGCCCGGGGTGCAGTCAACGCTCCCCTGTGTACCTTCATGCGCCAGGCTCTTTCCTGCATACAGTTCCTTGAGCTGTATCTCAGAGGAGGTGCCCGGGCATCGTATGGACCTTGTAAATCCTTCTAAATGCTTTAGGAAACTGCACAATCTGGAAACAATCCCTGCAAGCCCTAGCCTTGGGGAGTAATCCATTAGTGAAGGCCAAATGGCGTTCTGATTATGTCATATCTCTTAGCTACCCTTGACCGTGTGTGTATCTAAGTCTTAACTGCATCTAAGTGTGGTTGGTTTGTCCCTCCCCCATCTCTACCTTCCACTCCCCCAGTACCCCATCCTCCCCTTACCCTCCTAGTCTCTCTCCCTTCTCTATTCAACCAAAAACTCTTGAAAGACAAAAAAAAAAAATTTACAGCCTGAAACCTAGAGTCACTCACTGTTCAGTCAGTCAATAGTATCTAGTCGCCTGCTAAGATTTAGAGTGACTGACTCTGGGTGCCCACGAAGGTCCCCACCTCCAACACCATCAGCTTTCTAGTGGAAAATTCCTGGGCACCGAAGGGTCAGCTGCCAGACAAGAAGTCCCCCAGATCTGCTCCCCTGAACACAAAGACCTTGGTGATCAGCCAACCACTGCTCTTAGAAGTGGAGGCTTTTATGTTCCTGGCTGTCACGTCTGCATCTAAAGCAGCTCTTTACTGTAATGGTGATTATAATTTTTTTCTCTCCAAGGCCGGTCCTCTGCCCTCCCATCTTTGGAGGAATGTGTTAATAATTTGCCATGGGGAGATGAAAGTCTCTTTGATACAAGTAGAATAAACACACACACACACACACACACACACACACACACACATACACACACGGCACATCGCTCAAAGGTTTTGTTTCTACAACGGGAGCTCGCGGTTTCAGACTGAAACAAAACTGAGTGAGAGAGTCTCGTTTCTGAATCACTCTTCACCGGCATCCCTCATGTGCTCCGGTGGCTCCTCCCTTACCTGTGCAGCCAGGCAGTGCCCCTCATGACTGCAGGAAGCTGCATCCCATAAGGGCCGTTGCCAATAGTTGTGGTGAATACCTAGTCCTACATCAGACCTGAAAGGGCCCTGCCGTGTGGATGGGATTGCACCGTGTGTGATAAGGACCATCTAGATACCGCATCAAAACAGGCTTTGTGTGACAATAACACATGTGGGTGGAGGGGAACCGTTTAGTTTGACACTTGATTTCATGGATAAGGGTGTGGTGCAGAGAGTTTGTATAACTTCCTGGCCATACATCTGCCAAATCCTGGCCTAGTCTGTCCCTAAGCTACCATATCCCCTTTATCCCAAAGACTGGAGAAATCTTAGACTCCTCTCTAAGTCTTTACTGAGTTTCTTTTTCCGTCGCCACCACTACTGTGAAATAGGTGTCTTCCCACCAAATGCTGAGTAGCATTCCCAGGGCCCTGGGGCCCTTTAGAGATACACGCAGTGGCTTGGACTGCTTGGTCTACCCTGCAGGATGTTCTCACACCAAGATGGAAAGCCTCCATCCTATCGCCAAAGGCCCTGCTAGCCTGAAGGTGGCCGGCAGACAGCTGGTGGACATGCTGCCTGGCTCAGTCCACTCGCAATTCATGGTTCACTGCACACGCCGAAGGCAGGCTGGAAGCACATGAGCACAGACGACAGTTCCATGTCTCGGTCCCTTTGTCCTCGAGCCTCCTCCAAGTTCCATTTTGACACTCCACTTGCTGGTAAAGTTGATTAGTCCAACAGGCTCCCTCTTGGACGGTCGGTCCGCAGACTGGCAGCCAAGTTCGGGGTCCAGGGCGCGCCCTCTGCCTCCCTTAACCTTGCGACAAGACTCCAGCTCTCTCCCCTCCACCTTTCTATACAGGAATAAAGGGAGCGTGGGACATTCAAATCTCCAGTTTCAGCTGGTGAGCCAAAGGTCACTGTATCTTTTATTCTCCAAAACTTGAAATATGACAGTAATGTTCTTTTCCTCCGAATTGTATGGCTTTGATGTTCATTATCTTAGAATTCGTAATATATTTCCTGCCATATCATCAAAGCCCTAAAACTTGTTTCGGTCTAGACACCTCCAGAGACTGAGTTCATTCCTTCAGTGTGTCAGGTTTCTCCTCTAGATCAATTTATCTGAGTATCTTGAAGCCCCATTCCTCAGAGATGTGTCTCCCTCCTCCCTTTCCTTCTCTCCTCCTCCTCCTCATGCCCCTACTTCCGCTCTGTGCAGGCAATCGTTTCTAGAACACTCACTTCGAGGACTATCTGTGAAAAATCTCACTGAATATCTAATCACCTATTTCTCTAAATTAGAAAATTCAAAGTCAGCGTTTAATCTGTATTTCTAAACTGGCACCCTTTCCAAACTTAAAATGCCTCTTGGGGGTGGGAGGGAATAAAAACCCTTAGTTTCATTTTTAATCCCCTAGGTAAGGAGGCATCTTTCCTCATATGGCTGCACGTTCTCAACAGCTATGACACTTGGAAACTGCTCTCCCTAAACCTCCTATCCAAACCTGGCACCTTGAGCCGTTCAACAAAATGTTAATATCTAGGTTCTGCCCTCAAGTCATGCCTTCACTTAATAGCCTTTGGGAAAGAGCAGCCACTAACATGAAGAAGTGACACATTTCATGGCTTACGCGATGCCATGGAGGAGGGATTTGGCCACCCAAATCACCAAAAGAATACGGCTTCTGTTTCCTGCCAGGTTTCCATGCGGACCACAGAAAATCATTGTTTTGTGCCTCCTCCTAAATGTCTGTTTCCTCCAAGCTATTAATCAAAGTGACTCCTGTTTCTGACATCGAGTTTGTCAAATACTGAGCTACAAAAATGGACATAAGATTGGTTACCCCTGACACAAAACTCAAAGGACCGCCGTGAAGCATGCTTAAAAAGAACCCAGTGCTCTAAGATGGCTGCAAGGTTTGACACCTGGAGAGTACAATGGTTCACCCAGCACTGTTGCTGCTGCTCTTTCTTGTCACTTGTCCAAGCCCCGCCCTTATCTGGATTCCCCTTGACCTGATACAATCCCGGAACATAAACTCGGTGAGTCTTACAATGGCTCCTTTGTATTCATATCTTTACTTTCCACCCCAAGATCCTTAAAGACATAAACACACAGAGCCGGGAGCCCAGGCACTCTGCTATCTACCTGCTGACTCTCTGGAACATGGTAACAGGACTCTTAACTCTCAGGTTAACTGATAACAGAATTTGTTACCCACCTATGGCATTGCAGGGGTTAAGTGATTAGTCTGCTGCCAGAGAGGGAGTGAACAGGTCAGGATAGCAAGATGTTTCACAATAGGCTTGGTCCGTGAAGTTATCTCCAGACAGGCTCTCTGTTAGGGCTAGATAGTTGTTGATACTCACTATTAATTGATAACGGGCTGGGACTTTCCACTAGAAAGAAATGGAAACACAGTAAGCATTCCTGAGAGCTGCTTTTCTTTTGAATCAAGTCAACCCTGGGATTATCTTTTTGAGAAAGTCAAAAAGCCTTCATTGATACAGTGTCCCTTTGTGAAATGTGCAGACATTCACAAAGTATCCCTCGCACTAAAGAACTCTGGAGGAATTCATGAAGACCAGGAACTAGGATTTCAGGAGTAACTGTGACACACACAGGGTGATCTGGGGAGCAAGATGGGTGTCAGTCACAGCCAGAAAGTATTACTATACACAACACAGCACGTTCCAAAGGGGTTAAAAATGTGAGGATAATTTGGGTCAAGAGGGGACAAATAAATGCTCTGTAAAGCTGACATCCCGAAAACAAAGTCCTTTACTTCTGTACAAAAGCTAACCACTGTTAGCATTTAGCTGAAAAGGTCAAGGATTTTCCTAAATGAAAAATCTACACTACCTGTGTGAGTGCTTGCCTGCTCCCAAGAGTATGAGACGCTGATGTCTCTTTCCTGGATGGCATATAGTTAGAATGGAATCTAATTTGAATTTATAAATCTGAAAGGGAACCCTATTAAAATATTGACAAGCTACTGAGGGAATAGTACCTGGTAACAGTTTTCTTTATCGGAGAATTTGTACCTAGTGATGGCTAAAATAAGGGAGGAGGCAGAGCTGTTTTTCAAGGTGTTAGATCAGAAGATTAAACCAGTTCTGTGGAAACCAATCACAAACCTATCATGTCAGAGTGCCTTGGGTTAATACCTGCTCTCAAGTACAAATCCTCAAACTCTGGGAAGTCTTCCTCCTTTCTGTCCCTGTTGTCTTTCCTCTTGTTCTTTTATTCCTTTCTAAGCTGGTAAATGAGAAGAAGGGAGTGTTTATGACTGCAGTTTACAGGACTCTGAGATGCAAATGTTGTCATAGCTTCTGGTGGGGGAGGGGCATGACAGGGCTAGGCACTGGTCTCTGGCCCACCAGCAGTACCATAACTGCCTCACGGGAGAAGGCCTGGTACAGACCTGTGGGACCAGTTTACTGCACTTTCCATTCAAGCCTGGCCTCTGCTCCCTGAGTCCCCTCGACCCCCCCAGGGCACTGAGGTTTCTGAGGCCGCAGGAAAACGTGCCCGTGGTTAGTCAGGACACACAGCTTCAGTCACATGAGCGGCACATACGATAACATGTGAATCCGTCTGAAAACATGCACTCCTTCTGCAGTGTGGCCCTTTCCAGTTCACAGCTAACTCTTGGTTCACCTGTGTTCTCATGTGTCCTTCCGTGTTAGGAGTACCGCAGCCACCAAGACCTAATCTTGGAGAGATTACCACACCATATTCCAAGAATTCTTTCAATTCTGCTCAAAAAGAAACAAAACAAAACAAAACAAAAAACCAGCCACAGCCTGTTCTGCTCTTTGTAACCTGTGTTCAAGGACTGTGTACAAGAAAGGCCCCATTCATAGCCTTTCATAATTACTGGTGACCAGATGACCTCCATCCACGGAAAATGAGAATAATTTGTGTACAGCTTTGTGAAATACACGGGCCCCAATCCCAGCCAGTCTTTTTGAACTGAATTGTCTTCCTCAGCTTCCGGTGTTAAGGCCACAATCGCCAGTGAGAAGGCATTTGGAGAGCTTTAAAGAGGAGATAAATGTTAAAGAAGCCAGCAGGATGTGGCTCTAACCAGAAGCACTGGAGAAAGGGAAGAGAGGAAAAGAGTAGGAAAAGTGAGGAGAAGGAAGAGGCGAGAGAGAGAGAGAGAGAGAGAGAGAGAGAGAGAGAGAGAGAGAGAGAGAGAAAGGTCAGACTCTGCGGGCACACGCCGAGAAGAGGGAGGATTCCAAGAGGTGCTGAGCCAGAGAGAAGTGTCCGGAAAACTGACCTTTTGACCTTCTGGTCATTTGAGTGTGGCCTTGAATGCCCAAGTAGGTGTGTGTGTGTGTGTGTGTGTGTGTGTGTGTGTGGTGTGTACAAGTGCATGTATGGTATGCATGATACACATGTCTGTGAAGCACACATGGAGGGAAGAGATTATATTCTGCTCTGAAGATCTCCTAGGTTTATTGCACATTCACAGACGGTAGGTTTTCAGAAGCATGATGGCCTTTGATGGCCAGTTGTGAAGGGACAGGCACCAGCACAAGACACCCCAAGACCAAGTTCTCAGTGCAGAGATTTATTTACCGAAAAGGAACAAAGAGCAGAGAAATCAGAGACAAAGGCAGGGGATAGGAGGATGAGAGAGAAGGGGGGAAGGAACAAGGAAGGGGGAGGGACATCTGTCCCGGAGGGACAAAGGACCGCCTCTGGATAGCGAGGAGACAGACCTGGCCATAGGCATAAGGCGGCCTAGGACCAAGCGTTTAATTTGATTGGTCGTGTTAATTACAGAAGCCGAAAGGAGGCTTTTGATTGCTGGACTTCAATACTGCGCTAGCTGGACATCGGTAGTCAGCCTCGGGAGGAGGAGTGGCGAGCCTTGGGAATGTGATCTGAAGGATTTTAGCGAAGAAGAAGAGACGGAGTGGGGGGGAGTGCAAGGCCATATCTGTCATGCGTGGGCCCGCTAGAGCTCCGTTAGGCTGAAAAGATGAACAAAACAGATTCTTGAATAAAATGTGTCCTAACCCAGAATCAGGAGATATCCACAGCCTCTTCAGGAAGATTCTCCATGATTTTGGGTAAGTTGGGCTAAAACGTAAGGCATACTATGAATTTCCTCTCACATAATGGGTGATGACAGAATCATTCATTTGTTTGAAACAGATGTAATTAGTGCATGGAGCAGTTGGAAGGGGGAATTCTTTCCTGCTTCCCTCTTATCTTAAAATATATTATATATTGTTTATTTACTGGGAACTAATCCTTTAGCTTATTTAAGGCCCTCCTAACAACTGGAGGAGGGTACTATGCTGTTTCTACTGCCTTCTAATCTCAAGACCCTGGACACATTCTTCTACCTCTGTATATCAGGTTCCAAATCTGTAAAATGGGCCCGGTCATGGTACTCAAGTCTGAGATTGTTGTGGTAGTTAGATCAGACACTAGACTCAAAATCCATAAATCAATTTCCAGTACAGATTGGAAGCTTAATCATTGACAGGTATGCGGGCACTATGTCAATACTGTTATTTTAATGGTCATTCTTATGGATCTAAATGCTAAATTTAAACTTACCCAAAGGTATTGCCTGAAGTTACACAACTCATCAGTGATAAATTCACGATTCGACTCCAGCTCCCTCCACCTGACACCAAAAGTCTAAGATTAGAATCACCCACCACTTCCTCTGCTTTTCCAGCCAAAGAGATCTGGCCGGCACACTCTTACAAACAGAGCTGAAAAGCATTGCGAGAAAACTTCTTAATTTTCTCTAAGGAGACTTGTGCCTTCCAGGCTGACATCTCTGCCCGAGGCAGCCATGGCTGAGCTGAGAGCAGTGGAAACCTTCCTTTGCGTCTGGAAGAGGCTCCTTTTTTCTTCCTCCTACTGACGCTGGGAAGGAAGAGCCGGCCACAAGATGAAAAGGGCAAATAAACATGTCCCGTGAGGAGCCTATGAAAGGGGATTTTTGTTTTCCATCAGATGCTGATAAAAAGATCACAGACAGTCGTTTTGATGTTCCTCTCCCATAGGACTAGGCTAAAGTGCGTGCATGACTCATAGAAATGACCCAGGCAGGAAAAAGGAGTTGCCTTGCCTTTTTGGATCTCTGGCCGAGTTTTTTTTTTTTTTTTTTTTTTAAACCGCTGGGATCAACCCCAGCAAGGGTGGGTGGGTCCTGCGCCACCTGCTGTCAGCAGCTTGCGGGAAACAAAGTGGGCTTCGGAACTCTCTCTCTGAACATGGGGGAGTCTGGGAGAATCAATCCTTGGTCCCTCCAAGGGGGCTGCCCTGTAGCCCTTCCAAAAGCTTGGAAGCTTCTCGCCCACTTTCATCAGTTTAAACTCCCAAGTCTATCCTCGCGGCGGGCTAATCAATCCAGAAGGGTGCACACAGGCGTCAAAGATGCCCGCTATGATCCTTGCCAGCTAGCAGGCTTGGGTTTGGACGTCCACCAGCTCAATCTGTTCCTTTATCGTCGTTACTGCTGTTGGAATCTGTCTAGTTTGTTTGGGTTTGTTGCTGTTTATCCTAAGACAGAAGGGCTCCCAGTTAAGCCCCACGCTCTGGGACTCAACCCCTGGGAGCCAGAGAGAGGAAGAATGATCAGATCTCAGTCTACTTTGCCCGGAGCCTGCAGAGACTTCCCCCTCAGTCAAGAGTCACTGGAAGGCCTGAATAGCCCAGGCTTGACCTCTGCTTACTCCCAACGGGTCCGTTTCTGCATGTCCTCCCATTGCTCAGTCCTTGTTTTTCCCACTGTGGCTTTGGCATCTTGGAGGACCAGGTCAATCAGGAGTGCACCAGGCTGCAAGGCAAACTGGAGATTCCGCCTAGGCTCAGTGGCAGCCACTACTCTGTTTGGAGCATTTGAAGCCAAAAGCAGAAACTATCCGAGAATTCCGGGCCTTTGAGAGAAACCAAAAATAGTAGATCTCCTTCTTTGGTAGTGAAGTGATTCGATATTCTAAAGTTTGGACTAATTTGAATTCTCAAAGCAGTCAGTGTAGACCAACAGGAAACCCATATGGGATAGCATGCAGCTGGCCTGCTGCTAACATGACCTTTCCTGTAAATTATACAGCAGAGTCTACTTCTTCGTTGAAAAGACACTGGATGCTATTTCTTAGGCTAACTTGCAGTTAGACCTAGAGATTCTAAATAAAAGCCCTAGACCCCATAGCCAGACTCCTCCTCCATTTCCCCACATCCCTCCTCTCTGCCAGCCCAGGGATCAGAAGCTGTAAGGATTTGGAGGAGAATCCCCAACACACGCCCACAGAGCCTCCAATAGCAGAGAGACAGAAATCCTCTGGGATTTGGGGAATGTTTATTTACAGCTATTAGCTGAACTGGATTCATATAGTATGCTGGGGGACTTCCTTCTCCTTGTATATAAATAATGTTTTTTTAAGTCCATTTGATCTTTCATTAGCGAAACTTCAAAACTAAAGAAAAAGCATGTTTTCCTCAGGCTGATAAGGTTAAAAAGGAAATAATAGTGATATCTTCATATCCAAATTGTTTTCAGTAAGCAGTTCTACTGCTAAAGAAGACAAGGGTTGCATGGTATAAAAGCGCTCTGGCCACAAGAACAGGGCAAATTATCAGAGATGTCTGGGCACCAGCCACACACTTGGGTACATCTCTGTCAGCAGCCTTTCCTGTTGGGGGTTGACCCAAAATCCTCTCACTTCTCAGTAACTCAAATGCCCGGATGTTGAGTAGAAGTTATAGTGTTCCCTCGACCTCTTTTGAAATCTATCTCTATAATTTTTAGATTCTTTAAAACTCCCACTTATAACATTTATTCCCCTGGTGGGACACTGCGTTAAAACATTTTAAACAATCCATCTAAAATAATCTCCTCTCTTGGAAACTTGAATAATTTCTAAATTAGTAAGACATGCATGGAGAGTAAATCAGGAGAACACTGCAGAATGCAGTTTTACGACCCCTTGGCTTACTGTCAGAGGACAGAATCCTCTTCTAGACAGTGGGCAAGTCCACTAGAATGAAGGAAATTACTGAAGATATTTCATGTAATTCATGTAAAAATGGCTTTCACGGGAATGCCATTTTTCACATGAATTAATATGCTAGCCGAGACATGTATACCTAAAATTTACTTGTAGAATCAGAAGATAAAGTGAAACTTGGTAGCAACTCAATTTGTAATTTCACTGGACACCAAGTAAGTTCCAAAGAGAGTAGCATAGAGCTCGCCATTGGTTATTTTTCTTGTTCCTGGGTTAAAATTCCCAGACAAAAGCAACCCAAGGACAGGTTTCTTTTGGCTTCTGTTCAAGGTCACAGCCTATCAAGGTCATAGGGTCAGGAGTGTGAAACAGCTGGCCATATTGCATCCACAGTCAGAAACAGAGCGCTGAACACTGATGTCCAGCTGCCTTTGTCCTTATTATACAATACAGGTGTGGTCGTTTGACTATGTCTCCATAGGCCCATACATTTAAATATTTGGTACCCAGTCCACGGTGCTGCTTGAGAAGGTATATGAGGTATGGCTTTACTGGAGGAAATGTGTCACTAGGGGTGATTTTGGGGTTGCAAAGCCTCCCACTACCCTCAGCTCTGGAGCCTGTTTGTGGTTTAAGATATGAACTCAAAGCTCGCTGCTCTAGCTGCTATACCTGTCTGCTGCTGTATCTCTCAACCACGGTGACAGATTCTTATCTCTGTGGAATCAAAAAGCCACAAATGAATCCTTGTTTCTATAAGTTGGCCCAGTCCTGGTGTTTTATCACAGCAATAGAAAAGTAATTAATACACCAAGAATGCCCCAAGCCCACGGAATGATGCCACCCACACTTTGAGAGATATCAATTAATTAATCTATCAATATAACCCCTCACAGGCATAGCCAGAGGGGTCTTTCCTCGGTAATTCTAGTTCCTGTGTCGAGTTGACAATCAGCCTAAACGACAGCAAGCAGTAAATGATTCTTGTCACTCTGTAAGTCCACTGGTTGCTGTGGTGTCACATGTACCAAGGCTCATAGAGCAGAATAAAATGCAGTATCCATAGGGCAGTGAAGCACATATTTTATTAAAGGGATGATAACAAGATTTTGTTAGAAAAGAAAACCTGTAAAATACCCAAGGCACAGTTTCCAAGTGGCATATATTATAGGGCTTGGTGTCCCTTTTGGTGGGGGAATAAAGGGTCAAGAAAAAAAAAGACAAAATTTGTACTCATGGGAGACTCGAGCTACATATCTGGCTCAAAGAGTACCAGGAAGCATTGTTGAATTATCCTTTCTGTCTCTAAAGAGAACAGCTTTAGTTGTGTGATCACAGTGCTCTCTGCTTGTCAAGATGGCCACTGCCTAATTTTTGGGGACTCTACTTCTTGCTGAGGAACGCCTCTCCCTAGATAGTTGAGTGTTACTGGAAAGGAACTTCTTCTCATTTATTCGATGTTAACTCAGAAGTGGGCAGAAAGTCCTAGTCCTGGAAAGCATGTATAACAAGTAGAAGAATGACGGATATTCCTTGGTGAATATCTATATTTTGTTTCTCCTTCCGGTAGATACTCAGGATGACCCTAAAAGGAAGTATAAGGTAGGTGTGGTTTTGACTATCATTTTGTTGCTGAGACAGCTAAGGCCAGGGAGAATTGAAGCATTATGAATAGGGTAGTGGGGCTGGCAAAGGCGAAGCCAGGCTGACTGACTGTAGAGCCATTTCATCTTAACTGCTGTACCACACTGACAAGGCCAGGTGGGGCGGGGCATGGCAGCTACCACTGGGCTTGACATCACACATGACCAGGTCTGTCTCTTCAAACCATCCCTGAGAGAAGTCCTTAGGGTATCTTGAGACTGAATTATGAGGAAGGTTTGTTTTTAAGGCACTGGGTGACAATCCTTAGAGTAGGTGAAACGGGGACATTTGTGTGAGTGGAGCATCCTTGGATGGAACTAGATGTGCGTGGAATAAGGAAAGGAAGGGGCTTGGAGTTTGCCCTACCTGACCCCTAGCAGGGAAAGAGAAACAGCGGGACTGGCACGGTTGTAGCAGAGCTAGTGAACACAGAAGAATCCCAGAGGGGGAGAGATGCTCAGTCCAGGGACAGTGTGTCCACACATCCCACGGACAGTTTTACCCTCTGGAGATCTAGTCTGCAGAGACCTCAGGGGGAACTGGGAAAGACAATGTGCTCCCCTTTTCATACACACACACACACACACACACACACACACACACACACACGTTATCAGAACACTGCATCACACGAGCTAAGGACTAAAGACACCCCTGCTTCTCCCTGCCCACATTCACCAAAGAGTTGAATCATCCAAGCAGGCCCTTCCGCAAAGGAAAGAAACAAGAGACTCAAAGTTTAGAAAAGATAACAACCAGGTGACAGGACCGAGTGGTCCAGGTTAACTCTAAAAGTCACATGGAGAAGCTCTAAGGCTGTTCTTCTTTAACATGATAAACAATTCCAGGTCTTCTGCATTTCCATATGAATTTAGACTCTACTCAGTTTCTGTACACACACACACACACACACACACACACACTCACAACCAACTGGATTTTGACTGAGATTGTGTTAACAGATAAGTCTGAAGTTGGGAAAGATCTTTTTCTAAAGGGGCAGGAATTCTAAGGGCAGATACCAGTGCAGGCAATAGGCAAATGAATGGTGTAGGTGTTTCACAGACATTATTCACAAAAGTAGACGGTAGGCCGGATTTGTCTCAGGCCATCGTGCTTTTGGTTTCTGTTACAGATCATCTTATTCTTACACTGTTTTGACCCTTCCAATATACAAACAATAATCAAACTCTTCCAATATACACCCCTCTATTGATTTAACACTTTCCCCTTTTTGACTCAGCAATAGTTTGATGTTTTCAGTGTGCGAGCATTGCACTTTCTGTTAAGTATGTATGGTTTTTATGTTATTATAAATAGACTCAAACATATTTGTGAAGTTTCATTGAAATGTATTTTAAGGAGTGTGGGAATTTATAATTTATTTCTTAAATAATATAATATTTTAGGCTCTAAGGAACACTAAAACAGAGATAGACTAGCATTTAAAAATCAATTTGGGCCATTTTGTGTTAAAATTAACTTAGTTTGTACCTCTTCAGTTGACTGCTTCCATGTCACCCTCATGGATAAGCAAGTGTGAGGGGCAGAAACTACAGAGCTGGGATCATGGCTTCTCAGCTCTCCACTTGTCATAGGGAGGGTGAAATGACTATTTAATTTGTTTTCAATGACTTACTTGAAATATTCAAGAAAATTGCTGTGTATATTCTGTTTAGACATTTTAAGAAGGGTTTGTAAAACATGCACATGCTTCTAGGGGGTCGTCGAATTAGCTCAGGGATTCACATATGGCCACCAAACTTCCCCAAGTGAAAAAGTATAAAATAACAGTAGTACATGCCTGTAATCTCTGTACTGAAGAGGCAGAGGCAGGAGGGTCGTAAGTTCCAAGCCAGCCTGGGCTTCAGAGCAGGAATAAGACAGAAGAACACAAGCAAGTAAGAGCCCTTGGCCTTGATTCTGGCTGACAACACGGTGGAGAAGAGAGAACACGGCGTCCTCTCTCCACTTGTATCCTGTGAGAGAGAGAGCCTGAGCAAGCCATTTCAGCTGCCGAAGGTCCGGCCTTCTTGTGTGCAAGATAAAAAACGTGGTGTACATTGAAGAAGATGCCCGTGAAATTCTTTAGAAATGATCAAGAACTTCGAAGTCAATAAAAGGTGTTAAAAAAAAAAACCTGTTCCCCATTGTAATTACTACCATGCAAATGAAGTAGGTACTGACTAAGACATTGGCTTGGTGCTTACTCACATGGTGAGTATCTTCTGACTTCTTCTACCAAAGACCTTAACACAAGAGTAAGAAAGAAAATACCGAATGTGAGAAATGTCCTTACTTGGAGAAGAACGGGGCGGTCAGAAGTGGCAGGATGTTGGCAGGGAGCAAACGCTTCACTGGGCCTTGGCCTAAGGGAGAAAGGCCCGGGAAAGAGCAGAAGTCTCAGAGGCCTTTCTATTCCATTACTATAGGACGCTGGAGCAATCTGCTAAAGGGCTCTGCTTCTCATCTTCAGACCACACATAGGCCTCTGCTTCGTGTCGAGGCCTAAAACGAAGACTCCAAGAGTTTTCCTAAAATGTGTGGCACAGTGGGTTTTCCAGGAGCTAAGATCATCCTGGTTGGAAGTAGTTCACCTTTACATACGGCCAGCAATAGGCTGGCTATGAATACCCAGCGTCCAACACACAGCCGACGAGAGGCTACGCCCGCAAGAACCAAAGGAAGACAAAACATCCGGATAGCTGCGACTCCCCAGGAAACAGTGAATAGCATCATGTTTTACGTGGATAAATTTAGCCCCCTTCACCATGAAAAATGGTCTGCCCTGCAATATAAACAAGCTATGTACAGCTATGTTAAATAAATGTGTCCACTTCTCTTTCATCCTGCTTTATTACGGCTACATTTTGTTATAAACTTTATAAACACAATCATTTATAGGAGAAGAAAGTCAAGAGCGTATTACTTAGTAGTGAGAGGTAGTGAGGGATACTGACAAAATTCTCTCTCTCTCCCTTTCTTTCTCCCTCTTTCCCCCTTTTGTGTGTGTGTGTGTGTTTGTGTGTGTTTGTGTTTGTGTGTGTGTTTGTGTGTGTTTGTATGTGTTTGTGTGTGTGAGTGTGTGTTTGTATATGTTTGTGTGTGTGAGTGTGTGTTGTGTTTGTGTGTGTGAGTGTGTGTTTGTATATGTTTGTGTGTGTTAGTGTGTGTTGTATGTGTTTGTGTGTACAGACTGACATCTTCCCATGCCTGTCTTTTTTTTTTTTTTTTTTTTTTTTATGGATTTCCCTGGGTCAAGTTCCAGTTAAAATGCTTTGTTGCTCTTTTGGGACTCAGCATCCTCTCCTCATGTCAGTGGTGTGCCAAGCAAAAGCCAGCTACACACTTAACTAAATGTTCTTTAGTTAAAATGACTTGCCAGGGCTGGAGCGATGACTCAGGCATTAAGAGCACGGCTGCACTTCCAGAGGATGGGGTTCAGTTCCCGCCAACCGTCTTAGACAGCTCATAAGCTCCTGTGACTCCAGCTCCTAAGGATCCAATGGCCTCTTCTGTCCCCCATGGGCATCACACACACACACACACACACACACACACACACACCAGTTAATTTTAAATGAAAATACAATAGATGACAAACATGGGTCTGAAACACACTGCTGTATTCAATCATCCCATCTCAGTTACAAGTCAACGCAAATCTGTCTCTCTGCTCTGAACCCAACTTCCAAAGAATCTCGGTAACAACTGATAACCTGTCTGAGTCTCTTTGTGGCAGGAACAACCCTTCACAATTAGGAGATGTGGTTGGTCTCTAGGCATGCTCTGTTTGTGTGGGTCTACGGAGTTTCAACCTCTATTGCTTCCCGATACCTCAACGCCGGTTTTATCCTACATGCCCCATGTGTGGGCATCTCACCAGCTTTCTGGGGATTCTTCCACTCTTCTAGAAACTTGGAGTTTTCTTCGAAAAATCCTGAATAATCTGCTTCCAGTTTATTTTATATTCCCACCACCCATGGAACGCATTATGTATGCCCTGCACCGAAGACACCATAAAACATGTTCCCTCCTCTCCAGTGTCACAGAATAGCAGGATGTACACATGGACTCAAAGGCCACAATGGTATTGTGTTTTCATAGTGCAGGAGTAGAGTTCTAACGCTGACGGGTAAGGAAGACACAGAGGGACTGCTTACTTCAAAGATGACAGTGAAGTCTGACAGACACTTTCAAAAGCTAAATAAAATTTAGCCCAATAGGGGAGAGAAAGAAGGAAGGAAGACATGGCAGGCGAGGAGATTAGCACATGCAGAAGCTTGCAGAGACCAACCCGGGCTTTGTCTGAGAAGCTGGAGAAACTATGACTGGAGAGAGAAAAAAAATTAATTTTTTGTAATATATAATGCTATCTATCACATCACAATAATAAGATAAATGAAATACAAAAGTAAAATTTTTTTTTAAAAAAATGCGATTTTAAAAGAACAACACATTATCGCTGGGTTGTTTATAGGACCTCCATGATCAAAACCCAACCACACAGACATCCCCAAAAGGCAGCCTCTTCAGAAAGATCCTCCACGATCTTCTCAGAGCCTCCAACATCCCTGGGGAGGCGGGTTCTCTACACTCTCTGAGCTGAGGTCTTTTCCAGTCTCGGTGCCAACCGCCCACATCGGGAGCCGGGAGCCGTGGGCGGGCGTGATCACTGGCTCCTGACTTCAGCTCTTCCGGCTTCCTCCCTCTCCCCACTTGCCATCCATCGTTTCCGTTCAGCCAGGATAAAAGGGGACAACCAGGAGACAGAAGTTAAGGACAAGACGCCATCCTAGAGGGCGCAGGTAGCACTGCACCGCGGAGGAAGACCGGAGTGTCCTAGGACATTTGCACCTGGGGTAGGGGGTATTGGCAACATACCCCTTGGGACCCCACCTTGTTTAATTCAGGAAGATCTAGCACCATCCTGACACTCATTTACAGGAATGCAGCCTTCAGCTTTAGCTTCTTGCCAGTCCAGTCCCTGCGTCCTGTAGGCAACCGTGTTGAAGTGAATGTCGCCCGGCACCCACTGGCCGCTCCACGGGTCCTCACACAAACCTCGTTCTTTGTCTCCCAGTGGGCCCAGCTCTGGCCTAGGGCAGCTATCTCTGACCGGTCCACTGGCCTCTTTTAATTTCCCCTGGCATGGGGAGCCAGCAGACTCTTGTGCCCTTACAGGTACTACAAAGTTACTTTTCTCATTACTAAGACAAGATGGCTGGCAAAAACCAACTTACATAAGGAAAGGTTTGACTTGGCTCACAGTCTGAGGATGTACAGTCCATCAGAATTGAAGGGGCGAGGGTGCAGGAGCAGGACACAGCTGCCCACAGGGTGTCTGCAGTGAAAAATCAAAGCAGGGGGGTAAAGGGGTGGGGGTGAGGGGGTGGGGGAGTTGGGAGGTGGAGGAGTGAAGGAGGGGAGGGGGTAGAGGAATGGAGGGGTAGAGGGGTGGAGGAATGGCAGGGTGGAGGTTGGAGAGGGGTTGAGGCGTGGAGGGTTGGCAGGGGGTGGAGGGTGAAGGTGGGAGAGGGGGAAGTGAGTGGGGTGGGGATGGAGGGGTGGAGGGTGGGGGTGGGAAAGTGTGAGTTCTCAGCTTTCCTTCTCTTATTACATTCAGCCCAGGACCCCAGACCACCGAATAGTGCCACCCCACATTCAGAGTGGGTCTTCCCTCCTCAGTTAAACCTTTCTGGAAGCATCAGAGACAATGTTTCCACGGCGATGTGATGTGCAATCAGGTTGATTGCAGGTGTCAACTCTCTGGAATATCACTTGACAGTCAAATCACCTTTCCTCCAAACAATCTGCTAAAATCGCATCAATAATGCTTCTGTGTGACCTCGTTTGGGTCAGGATCCTTGCAAATGCCACACCTCTTCCGACGTGACTGGTGGGGGAGGAACATGGGAAAGGACAATACCACACTGAAACCACAGGGAAGGCCATGATCACATAAACAGAGGGAATGCTGGGAATTGCTGGCCATCACCAGAAGCCAGAGGGGTGGGGGTGGGGGAATCTTCCTCAGGGCCCTCAGGGGACACATTTGAGGCTTCCAGAAGTATGATAGAGCAGATCTGTATTATATAAGTTGAGTAATTTATAGTACTTAGTGTGACACAGCTGAAAAACTAACAACATTTTCCCAGCCTTGAGTTGACAGAGCCTACTGATCTCCTCCTGTTAAAGACAAGTTCCAGCTCTAAGTGAACTACTTCCCCAAGTCCCCTTACCTTCTAGTCTTTCGAAATACCTTTGACCAAATCAAGGAGGACCAAGAATGAGAAGTATAAAAAGGTCCAGAAAACCCCAGGGCAGACCCTGAGACAAAAATTCAAGTGTAGGTATATTTGGGTGATGGAGAAGATACCGGGAAGGAAATGGAAAATCAGACAAGGGGAGGCGATCTAAAGGGGAATCTTATTACGCTGGCTTTCACATGGGCGATCTAAATGGGGAATGTTATTACACTGACTTTCACGTGGGATGACAGCTTGATCCCTCAGGAAAGGTCTTGGAAGCAATGCAGAGTACACCAGTCATACCACTAGATGGTAAAGGAGCTGGGGTATTAGACGTGGAGTCCTGTCAGTCACCAGTAGAGAACAGCTACCTAGGAACACAGGCCAGGAATCTGCTAATAAATGTACAGCCAGATTCCTAGGGATGGAGAGGTAAATATTTGTTACTATATATATATATATATATATATATATATATATATACACATATACACACACACACATATATGTGTGTGTGTGTATATATATATATATATATATACACTAGAGAATGTGTGTGTATGTGTGTGTGTGTGTGTGTGTGTGTGTGTACTGTAGTAGGATCAACCCTAGGACCATATAAGCAAGTAATCTACCTCTGAACTAGCCAGCACTGGCTAAGTGGTGTTTAAACTCTAACAACAATACAGCACTGTTTAAGTGGTGTTTAAACTTTTAACAACAATATCAACAACTGGCAAGAATGTAGGCAACAGAAACTACTTACTCTTAGGTGACTCAAATCGAGCAGTCTGATCTATTTAAACTGAAAGCTCTACACACCCCATGTACTACAATATAAGCCCCTTTCAAAAACAAAAGTGATCACAGCAGATAGGAGCCATGTTTGCTTCCTGGGATGCCACAACAAATCACCCACAAACTTCACAGCTTAAAATTACAGAAACCGATTCTCTCCCAGCTCGGACATCTTAAGGTTAGGGGTGAAAGGCCACAGGGTGAAGACTATTCCCACTTCTCACTTCTTGCTGCCTAGATCTGCCCCCAGCCCCCACACACTCTCCTCCTCTCCCTCACTTCCTCGAATGGCCTTCTCTTTTGAAAGTCTGCAGGGACTTACCCCTGCCTGTCTCCTCGAAGGATAGTGTAATTATGTCTACAACCCAAGACAAGTTCATCCTTTCAAGACATTTAACTCAGATCATATAGTTTTGCCATATAGGATGAAATTCACAAATGTCCAAGGATTCGGACAGAGATCTATCTATGGAGCCACCATACTATGGTATTGATCAATCACAGGCATTAACAGTCAAACTGCAACCAATGTAAGTGGTTCTTCCACAAGATAATTAACAGAGTGTTATTAAGCATATAATAGGATATTGCATATGACTATGAAGTCAATTTTGTATTCATACTTACAATATTCCTAATAAAGTTATAGAATGGTGTTTATATTATTATTCCACATGCGCTGAAAGTATAAAGACATGTCTTTGTCACAAATTGGACCGTGTTGCTAAAACAGCCCGTGGGGAGAAGAGCAAAGATGGTTTTGCTATGTTTTATTCAATAAAAGATATATGAAAGAAACAATTTCAATACATGAGGAAAAATCACAACCAGGTCTACTTACATAGCTCTGTCTCAGATGTGTGATCCTGCTGCCTAAACCTCCTAATACTGTGACCATGCGCATGTGTGACCACATGGATGGTTCTTAACTCTGGGAGATGGACACGTAAGTGTTTATAATAGTGTATAGCCTTAAAATGTTTTTTTAGATACTTGGGACTTCATATTGTATGTTTAGAAATCCACCAGAGCTAAGAACTCAAGTCATCATGGAGCGTGAGAGGGATGCAGAGGAAACGGCTGCTTGCTTTTTTTTATTTTTACAAGCTGCACAAAAGCACTTTTCAAGTTCTGTATGTGTTTATCTTTTCACTTTTAAAGATTAACCATGTAGCCCTCCCAGCTCTCATCTCTCTAAATGGTCCTTTCTACAGAGAACTCTTTTTAAAAAAAAAAAAGATTTATTTACTTTATGTATATGACACCATTGCTGTCTTCAGACACACCAGAAGAGGGCATCAGATCCCATTACAGATGGTTGTGAGCCACCATGTTGTTGCTGGGAATTGAACTCAGGCCCTCTGAAAGAGCAGTCAGTGCTCTTAACTGCTGAGCCATCTCTCCAGCCCTTAAAATATTTTCGATTGCTGGTTTGTTTTAATATTAGAATAGTTGCTAGTTAGTGGTTACACTGACAGCAAAACGGGGGATAAATAAAACAGGCAAGAAATAGAGGAAAGGAGGAAGTGGGGGCTTCTGAGTGTGTGTGTGTGTGTGTGTGTGTGTGTGTGTGTGTGTGTAGAACTAGCCTCAGAAGGCAGGACAGTAGGAGGAATAAGATGTACAGATCGTGACCTTGATTCAGTGTGGGGAGAGAAGCAGAGCAAGAAAGGCCATGTAGGGTGGCCCTGAGCTGCTGGCACGGGGCACTGGTGGGCAGGGGTGGGTAACACGGGCGGCCACTGATCTACACTCTGCCACTACAGATGCGTTTTCTAGAACTCTGCAAGAGCAGAATTCAGCACCTGGAACGCTTCCTTCTCTCCACATCCCCACTTTAATACCCCTCCCTGCTCAGTGCCTGTCAGCAGTTCAGTCCCTCACTCACGCTTCCTGCACTGTGTGCTTCCGTGGCCCAGCCACAGGACTCGGGTTAGAGGCGCATTCCTCACAAATCTGAGGGCCTGAACTGGATCCTCCAAACCCGCATCCTACTTAAAAGCAGAGAGAGAGAACCGGTGCCACGACAGTTGTCCTCTGATCTCCACATGCACACTGTGGTTCACACACCTGCACACATATACCACACATTTGTACACACACACAGAGCAATAATAAAAATTTTTGAACAAGACAGTGACTTTTATTGACTGCCCATCACCCTGGCATGCCCTTCCTGTAAGCCTCTCCCTGGCGTGTCACTACAGAATGTCACTGCCCACTGCCTTTCCACCTCAGACCCTGAAGCTGCTTGCCCTTCCCAAATCCTCAAGTCTGGGCAGTTCTAAGGCTAGAGCATGTCCTGGTGGTTTTCACAGTGTTACATTCACAAAGCATTACGTAAGCAATATTCCTCAAGGGGGTTGGATGACATCAGCCCCAAAGCCACACCCCCCAGAGCCTCTGACTACACCGCATCCCTGGACTTCCTGATGTCGATGGCCAGTCCCAGCAAGGCAAGACCAGTGAGTAAACACCTCCTTGTCATGCTTGGGGATAGCCTCAAATTCATCTTCAGATTATCCTGTGCACCTGACATACACATAAGTAGGCAAAGAAGTAACCAAATAAATACTCACCCCCTTCTGATCGACGTCACTAATACTTTGTGATTTTTCAGGGATCAGATTTAATCGGGAAAGTCTCCGATGTTGCCTCAGGGAAAAAATGGTTTCTCTGACATGCCAATGTTTTAACACACACACACACACACACACACACACACACGGCTGGAGCCTGAGTTCAAGAAATAGGCAGTCCGGCAGTCACAAGCCGAGTGACCGGGGGATGGGGAGTTCCTGCAAGGCGTTTTAAGCAGTTGCTTAGCGACTGGCTCCACGAGATGCTTTCAGTTTTGCAGAGTGAAATTACATGACCTAGAGATGATGGGGTGGCCTGTGGCGTTGACAGGCTGTAATAAGGGCTATGTTGTTTTTAAGGGCATTTTAGTGCTAGTTAGGTTTTCTGAAACACATCTCTATTATTTAAACCTCATGAAGAAAAGAAAAAAAACTATTCAATACAAAAAAGGAGAGAGGAGAAGGTAGGAGAAAGGAGGGGAGAAAAGGATGATTCCTAACTGGGGCACAGGATTCCAGAGACGGAAGCGTCCGTTTTAAAGCTGAGGGCAGTTGGTTTCATGTAGGCTTGGTGCCGAGGGCTTCACACAACACGCTGGTTCTCCTCAGAACCTTTATAGCGACTCTTCACCTTTACAGCAACTATTTGAAGCTTCAAGTATAAGTTCCCTCCTGTTATTAGTGATGATCCAAATGCTTGCTTAAATTTGGTTATCAAATCAGAATTCACCCAGCAGAGTCTTGCCAAGGCTAGACCTTCAACTACTCTGCACCATCCCTTTTACCTAGCCTGGGCTTCACCAGTGCACCAGTGCACTTTGCACAAACACCAGTGACCTACAGGACCAGGGCCTGGGCAAGGAGATACAGTCCTCGGGCCAGTAGATCTGAATTACTTATCCATCCCGTGGGAATGCAAGAGCCCAAATGAGCCTTCCTCTGCTCAGTAACAAAACTTCTCCAAGTTGGAAGAACAGTCAAAACATCGAGGAAGGAAACCGATGTCTGAGAGCTGAGTCCTTGTCTCAAGATCCTAACGGCAAAGCCAGGTCCAGGACGTTGACTTTGTCAGGAGACCTCTCTGAACCTCCTTCCTCCCTACAAAGGAGGGTAGCCTGGGCAAACATGTCTCCTTGGCTGTTTGCCTGCCTAGGACCATGGAATGTCATGGAAAGTCAGGATTTATTACAGGAAATAAAGCATCTTTTACCCTCCTGCACAGAGCTAACAATTCCATGGGACAGAACTAAAAATGCAGAGAAACTCTAACTAATACATAAAAAAACCTACACACCCTTGTACCATGGCTTCTATACATGTGGGCTTAAGAAACCATGGGCTAAAAATAACAAGGGAGAAACTGAGGCTGTATTGAACACCCACAAACATTCTTTCTTACCACTGTTCTCCAAACATTATAAGACCTATTTATATAACGTTTACATGGTATAGGTAGCAAAAATATATTATAAATCTAGAGATGATTATGTAAGGAGGAAGATATGGCTATATAAAATCACTAGACCATTTGCTCAGACGAGAAATGTCTCCACAGGCTTGGGCTCGTGACTATTTAATCCTCAGCTAGTGGGACTGTTTGGGGGAGGTACACCCTTGCTGGGGAGGGGGGGTTGCCCCTGGGCTCTGGCTGGGAGAGCTGAAGACCTGTCCTTACCAAGTTCAAGCTCTTTCTCCTGCGTGTCCTTCCAGGTGTGAGCTTCCTGTTTCTGTAGCCACGCCCACTGCTCTTTGTCAAGCCTCTGCTTCCCCATCCTGGATTCTTATCTCTCTGGAACCAGAAGCCAAAATAAACTCTTTTATCACAGCAACAGATAAAGTAGCCAATGTGTCTATATGCAGATATGTGCTATATACATATTAATATATGCATTCGTATACACAGGCTTATATAGTATATATGCTTATATATTAGATAAATGACTTCTCTGAAGAAGGATGGAGATGAGATGGAGGAGATCTGGGAAATGTTTGGGGGGGGGTAGCTGGAGCCAGAGCATGTGACAGGTCAAGCTAGGGGTTGTGGTTTTATCTAAAGACAACAGTAGCCATTAAAGAGCTCATTCATGGGACTCAATGCATCCATAATTTATGTTTTAAACTTGAAGGGGGAAACCACTGTGTTTAAATGTAGGGAGTGATCTGAATGGGGCCTAGAAGGAGAGAGAGAGCCATTACACAGCTCTTATAAGGATCTGAGTGAAGGTCCTGTTTTCCAGATGATGCGAAATACTGGCCCAGTTCTGCGAGTCTTGAGGGAGCTAACTGGTGTAGAGGAAACCTGGAATTAGCCAACTGTCCTAATTGACTGAAAGTCGGGAGGTGGCTTTATGCAGAGTTTACATGAGTGGGTTCCTTTGGCGCGAATGTGTGCTTCTCTCTCTTCCTTGAGGGTTCGTTCTGCTCCCCACAAAAGCACACTGAACTTTCCTCCCTCTTTCTCATCCTTCTGCTACTGCCCCCCTCCAGGATGGGGTTGTTTATAACTCTGCTCCAAGGCTTGAGGTGACACTCAACCTTGGGCCGCCCTTCCCCATCCTTGAAAGCACACCCCCCCGGCCCCCCGCTGTGCACTGGGGCATGGTTAGAGAAGCACACTAATTGTGCAGAAGTTGGCCAGGCATTGAATTTTTAGCTTTTTGTGCCCTGGTTAAGTGGCTGGTCCACTGGCCTCAGTCCATTTCCTAATGGATAGGGTCAACGTCACAAAGCCTCCCTCTGACTGGCACTAATCGCCACCTTTGAGAGTTTTCATTACCCTAGGCACAGGCTCCAAAGAGCAGCAGGAAAACAACCTTCTGCCTGCACGCCTCGGGAGTGCTCCCCGCTTTCTGGTCATGGCTGCGCCGGGGGCTAATGGGAAGCAGACCTGTTTGTCTTTCTGATCCAAGGCCAGATGTTTCTGGAAGGAGTCAGCCTTGGACGCACAGTCCTCAGCTCAGGACATGACTGAGGTCACGGCAGAGTTCAGCGTGGGTAACTTCTCTCCCAAACATACTTGCTCTCTGCACGTCACACTTTACCATCAAGATTGAAGGAGAAAGCTCCCCAAGTGTGTGTGTGTGTGTGTGTGTGTGTGTGTGTGTGTGTGTTACTCAAGCCCTCAGCTGGACAGTGAGTTAGCTCCCCTGGAAGATAAAGTAAGAAAAAGAGCGCCAGGCCAAAGGCATGTTTTCAGAAGGGAAAGTCTAGTATAGAGAGTACAGTCGGTGTAGGAAGAGCAGGCCAGGTGTGAGGGCATGTGCCTTTAATTCCAGCACCCCAGGTGGATCTCCATGAGTCCCAGGACAGCCAGAGCTATGCCCCTATGTGACAGAGAATCCCTGTCACAAAAAAAAAAGGAAGGATGGAGGGAAGAAGAAAGAAGAAAGAGATGGAGAGAGAGAGAGAAAGAGAACAACCAAAAGTATGAGAAGTACGGTATGTAAAATGCAATCACTCACAGGGGTCGGGGAGGGGAGGCACGGGTCTCCATTTGATCCTTACAACCCCTTGGTGGGTGACAAAGGGGCAGACAATCGCCTTATTTTGTAGATAAAGAAATAAAGCCCAGAGAGGTTGGTGATTCAATTCTACAGGGTCATTTCCTAGTAGATCCAGATCTCCAAATAAACTCTTTGGGGGAGTTAGTGAAGCCTGTCTGAAAAGTGCTGTTTAGATAGATTTGTATTAGTTTCTTGATGTTGGAGTAGAAAATACCACAAATTGGGTGGCTTAAAAATCATTGATAAGGATACATGTTCCACTATGTTCATAGCAGCCCTATTTATAATAGCCAGAAGCTGGAAAGAACCCAGATGTCCCTCAATGGAGGAATGGATACAAAAAAAAATATGGTATATACGCATAATGGAGTACTATTCAACCATTATAAACAATGAATTCATGAACTTCTTAGACAAATGGATGGAGCTGGAGAACATCATACTAAGTGAGGTAACCCAGTCTCAAAAGAACACTCATGGTATGCACTCACTGATAAGTGGATATTAGCCTAGAAGACTGAAATACCTAAGACACGATTCACATATCAAATGATGTCCAAGAAGAAGGGAGGAGTGGCCTTTGATTCTGGAAAGGCTTAATGCATCAGTGTAGGGAAATACCAGAACAGGGAAGAGGAAAGGGGTGGATGGGGGAACAGGGGGAGGGAAGAGGGCTCATGGGACTTGCAGGGAGGCGGGGTGCCTGGAAAGGGGGAAATCATATGAAATGTAAATTAAGAATATATCGAATAAAATTGAAAAAAAAACATTGGTTTAATGCCAGGTGGTGGTGATGGCAGCACACGCCTTTGATCTCAGCACTCAGGAGGGAGGCTGCAGCAGGTAGATAGATCTCTGTGAGTTCAAGGCCAGCCTAGTCTACAGAGCGAGGCAGGACAGCCAGGGCTATGAAGAGAAACCCTGTCTCAAAGAACCAAGGGGGTGAGAGAGAGAGAGAGAGAGAGAGAGAGAGAGAGAGAGAGAAATAGATTTAGTTCTCCCAAAGTTCTCGAGCCACAGTCTCCAGAGGCCCATCCTCACACCTGAAAAACGAAGGGTGAACGTGTCCTTTGCCTCGTCCAGCTCCAGGTGCCCATCCCCATTTCTGACGGGCGGCCCTCCATGTCACATTGCCCCTTGCTCGTCTCTACAGCTTCTTTTGTGTTCCTGAAATTTCTCCACCTTTCTGTTAAGACGCTTCTGGTTGAGTTTGATTTCTCATCTCAAGGTTGGCAGCTGTATCTTTTCTACCTTCCTCAAAGGTTCCACAGCCGAGGTGCAGACGGTGTTTTAGGGCCAGGCACCATCCTATCCACTACAGCATTGAAGGCTTTTGCTGTTGAGGATGGCGACAGTGATGCTGTCATAGTTGGCAGAGCCTTGGCATCGTCTCTTCATCCGCATCGATCCATTTCTTCTAATCTGGTGATCCACTGGAGACAACAGTGCAGTAGTTAAGGACCCGGATGTTAGAGCCAGCCCGCCTAAGAGTCCAGGGCCCCTCTTGATGACTGTATGACATGGAATGTAGGAAGCCACGTTCGCCATTACAAGATGGCACCCATTTCCTGTGATCAGTGATGTGCTATTGTTACTCCACTCCGCACCCTACTACGCATGCGCGGGTAGAGGTTTGGCGGGCCGCAGCTCAGTCCTGGAGCACGCTAATGAGGCATCGTGGCGTGCACCAATCAGGTAGAAGCACGTCTTGCCTAGGCCTGTTTAAGTAGCACCATTTCTTCCTTCTGGGTCTTTCGCCTCTGCAATCAACCCCGCAATAAACGTCTGTGGAAGGATCCTGATTGTCTCGTGTCATTCCTGCTGGCGAGATAGACGCGACCGACAATGGAACACCACTGAACAGCACCCTTAACCTCGTGATGACCTCCCTGTAACATGATGACAGCAATCCCCTGTCTCACAGGTTGTCGCAAGGATCAGACGGCTTAGTGATAAACCAGTTGCATCGGGCAGCATCTACACTGCAGAAATGCTAGTTACAATTTGTCTCAGTCTGTTCTCCCTTGCTGTGGTAAACACCATGACTGAGAAAGCAACTTGGTGGGGGGGGGGAGGCTTTGTTGGGTTTACACGTCCTGCCATAACTCATCCCCGAGGAAAGCCAAGGCAGGAAGTCAGGCACAACAGTGACCCGGAGGCAGGCACCGAGGCAGGGACCACGGAGGAATGCTGTTCCCCATAGCCTCCTCCGCCCACCACCTTATGCCACCCAGGAGTGGCACCGCCCTTGCTGTCCTGGGCTCTCCCACACCAGTCATTAGCCAAGACAATCTCCCACAGACTTACCTTCAGGCAGCGAGATGGAGGCATTCTCTCAATTGAGGTTCCTCTTCCCAGATGACTCAAGCTTATGTCAGGTTGACAAAATACTGACCGGGACACAATTCTTCCTCGACGCTATGACTAATCTCGAGTTCTTTTCATTTCACGTGTGTATCACTACATCAGGAGATTTGGATGAAGAGGGAACGGAGTGCTTCTTCTGGAAGAGACTCTTGATTCACGCACCCACTGCTAGCCAGTGTTCTGAAATGAGTAATTTATATTGTGTACAGGCAAGAGATAAACACTCGAGGCAATTAAAGAGGACATAACTTACCCAGCTTTCTCTAGGGCCGGTGAGATGACTCAGTGGGCACTTGCTGTCAAGTCTGACAGCCTGAGTTCAGTCGCCAGAAACCATGGTAGAAGGGTAGATCCGGCTTCTGCTCTTCTGAAAGTTGTCCTCTGACCTCCACACAGTGCGCTCTCTCTCTCTCTCTCTCTCTCTCTCTCTCTCTCTCTCTCTCTCCTCTCTCTCTCTCTCTCACACACACACACACACACACACACACACACACAAAGAGAGAGAGAGAGATGGCGAGATGGCACGGGGCAAAATTTAAAAATTAATCTTTCTTTGAGTTTCTAAAAGTTCTGAAGTCTTTTGAGCCTGTTCACTCTAAAAGTTGCCTTTCTCCTGTGAGTACATTAGATACTCCTGCAGACTAAGAGATACTTAGAATTTTAAGAGAGAACCTTTCTACACAAAGCAAGACTTTCAAAGGGACAAGTGTTGGAGCCAACCATCACCAAGTAGGATGACCAAGTCACTGAGCTGTGTACCTGGAGCTCCAACAGGCGACATTGCTAGGACTGAGTTCCAGTTCTTTTTTTTTTTTTTTTTTTAATCTTTTCACCCGCGTTAAACTCTGCCTTCCTGAGAACTTCTCCAGCCTTTTCTGCTTTCCTCTCAGCTGAGGAAACAAACACCCATCCAAGAGACAAAAGCCCAACCTCAGAGAGTTGGTGGTTTCACACCTGAAATAAGTTCATTACCAACACAAGCACCGCTCCCAGGGGAAGCCACAGCGCAGCTTTGGACTCTGTGCCTTTAATCGCTGTGTGAGAAGAGACGATGAAAGGCTGGCAGGCTGTGGGCTGCTGATGCTGCAGAATATCCCAGTGCTCGAGACAAACCGGCAGTCTCCAAACCAGAGTGTGACGCGTGAGGAATGTGTCTTCCCTTCCAGTGTGAGATAAAATCATATTCAGAGAAAATGAGTCAGTTAGCTGTTGAAAAGCGATGTACATGCACCTGTACCCATACACATATAGATACACACACACACATACACACACACACACACACACACACACCTACATAACTAATTAACTAGCTAATTAATTGTTTAAAGAGAGAAGATTCCAGCCGGATGTGGTGGCTCAGGTATGTAATTCCATTACTCAAGAGGCAAAGACAGGAAAATGAGTTTGGTGCTACAGAGGAATACTCTGTCTCAAAATATAGATAGGTAGATAGGGAAGGTAGGAGAGAGAGAGAGAGAGAGAGAGAGAGAGAGAGAGAGAGAGAGAGAGAGAGAACCTTATATATTTTAGTTTTGTGAATGCAAAAGCCACCGTGGTAAATATGGCCAGAGGAAGATAAAACAGAGTGAAGGCCCTGGGTGCCCCTGCCCCTGCCCCTCTCTGCTGCGACCCCAGACAGGGGTGGGAGGCTGGAGCCGGCTGGCCTTCTGAAGCCAACTGGAGCCAGATAAAAGGACACCAAAGAGAGAAAGGGAATCACTCCCAAGTGCCCGGCCAGCCAGCTCCTTTCAAAGCCTCTGGACCTTCCCAGGCTCGCTCTAGCGTCTGGTTTACACTCTCTGCCTCCCTTGGGAATACAGATGAATGCGGAGGAGTCGGAACCAGGACGGAGCTGCACTGTCAAACCACCGCAGGTCAGAGATCGGGTGCCAACCGGCTGTGGGGTGGACCAGCATAAAGGCGTCCCGACCCCCGCAGCCATTTGGAGGTTCCAGAGAGCTCCAGAAAGAAACTCACTGTTGCTCCCACATTGCTAAGAAACTGATTCCAGCGTCCTGGCGGATGCATAGCCCTTATTAGACGCCACACTGCTACCGGCCACGAGGGCCGGATGCTACTCCGACCTCCGAGAAGCTTTAGGAAGCAAGATGAGCCTAGCCCCTGCCTGACAGAAGCAAAGAACAGAAAATAGGACTTTCCCTGTGTGTTCAGCTATGATCGTATAGGATAAGGCAAAGCGTGAAACTTTAAAATGTGGCTTGCTGAGGGTGGCGGGGTGAAAACCGGGACTGGTTTCCCTCTAGGGATCTCTCCCGGGGTAGGGATAACCCCGCCCCCTCCACCAGCGCCTCCCTGTGATTCAAATTGTCTAGAAGTTCATCTAAACTTCAGATGAAGTAAGGAAGGGTGGAGAGTGACTACATCCAAGACTTGGGAAGCCAATGAAGCCCCCGCAACAGAAGCACACGGAGGGGATTGTAAGACCAACAGGACAGAGAAGGGCGCCATAGCATATGCCCACCATGCCGCAGCCGCAGCACGGCTGTTGGGCCTTGCGAGCGAATCTGAGGCGGTGTCACCGGGTTCAGACGAGGCTCGGTGGAGAACTTAGCGTCCCCGCAGGTCAGTGCAGGGCTCAGGTCACACTCTTCAGACCCTGGCGGTATGCTCCCCAGGAGACCTGAGTGGTTAGAGTCTTGATCTCTGGGTCATTACTGTACCGCTAGAGGGACAAGCTTCCCTGTTGCTCTAAGAGTGGGGCGAGAGTAATATGTCCTAAAGCTGGGGTTTCTACGTCCAGACCGCACACAAATTAAAATCATCCCACAAAACCGGAAGAGCTGGAGGCCAGCCATACATGGAATCTGGGCTCTGAGGTCAGACCGATGTGAGAATTCTGTTCTGTCTGTGCGTCCTGCAACAAACAAGCACCTGAAAGTTTCTCCCCCTGACGTTATCTTCAGATGTGTAACGATGGGACCTCTCACAGGGAGAGCAAAGGAGTGGCACCCTTGGTAACTAAGGTATGGTGCCGAGTGACTGAGGAATGGTTCTTACACTCACAAGGGAGGAAAGGGGCCAGAAAGCCACAGGTGGAACCAGAATGGTCACAGAGCTCTGATGCTGCGTGAAGTTAAGCAAGAAACAACGCTTCCAGGTTCTAAAGCATCTTTAAGAGTTTTGGTGTAATTTTGGGCTCTCCATCCGGACGCCTTCAGTTCTTCCCAAGGACAGTCTCTGTTCTGGTTTTTCTCCCACCCTTCCCCCAACTCCCTTCAGCTCTCTTCTGAGGTTCCTCTTTCCCTGGCTTCGCTACATCTTTATATTTAAAACTTCCACTCGAAAATAACTGTGTAGCTATTGGTGCCTTGGTCAAACACTCCCTACTTTGGACGTGAGAACTCCCTTCTCTGACAGACACACATCACTGAGGTGAAGGATCTGAAGCTGTGCCGCTCGCTCGCTCAGGGTGATGGCGGATGGGACTACGGGGATCTTCTTGACAAGCCTTACTAGGCCTGAGTCCAAGATGAAGCTGAGCGAAAAGAAAGAGCCTTTGGCTGACAGGGCGGGTGATGGACACGACGAGAATGCTGTGAAAGGAGGCTGGCCCGTGGCAAAGAGGGGCATGGCGAAGAATTGGCAAGACCCCTTCCGTGGAAAGCCCCTGAGCTCCAGCTTGTCCGTCTGTCGCACCGTCCTAGGAGGCAAATCATTTTTGCCCGGGGAAGCTGCCTGCCAGGAAGCTGCCCATCTGTGGCGGCCTTTGGAGAAATGGATGTGTCTGGACTCCTGCCCAACCCTGTGGAAGACGATGAGAAGAAAAGACCCACAGCGAGGGACCGGGCTGAGGGATGGCGAGCACCCTGGCGGCTGACACTCATGAGTCAGAGGGCTGGGAAGGAGTTGAGAAACAGAGGAAAGGGGTGTGGGGGCGGGACGAGGTGGGAGGCAGCTTTGTTTCCTCAGTCCGTGTCTGTCAGGGCCTGTCTCTTTTCCTTGACGGAGCCCCGATTTGGCATTATTCACCCGTCCTGTGGAAACTCAAGTCTGACTTCTTCCAGGTGAAGAACCTACTCTTGGTCTCTCAAAGGAGCACTCACCCTGGGAGAAATCTCTCGCAGAAGAAAAAAAGAAAATCTGCGGTTGTGTGTGCTACTCTTCTGTGCAGCCTTGGGACTCTGTGGGCACATCAGCGGCCTCTGTCTCTATAGAGTCCTTGTCACAGGCTTTTACCTTTTTTTTTTCTCCAGGTCATTGAAAAGCTTCCCTCTGACCTTTGCGACGCCAGGTTTACCCCTCTATCTTCCCTTTCCAAGAGGGCTAGCTCGTACCCATATTTCCACCAACTCCCTTCCCAAGATTGGCCAGACAAATGTCCTTTGCCATAGATAATTGGCAGGGGCAAAATTCATTTAAAAAAAAAATTCCTGCTGAAATGGTAATGACTGGTAATAATTTCAGGTGATGACCTCCATCAGAAGATGATGTCCTAACCTGGTGGACCCTAGCATTTTTCCATGCTTGGCACACGTGGAAAATGATAATTTTACTACATACTGTGATAAGTTAAAGCAGGCAGCAATGGCCCCATGGGAATCCCAGTTTTGATTCACACTATTAAAAGTAGAGAGATCAAAACCTCCCAGCTTCTGAAATCGTTTAGCTGGATCGTAACCCAATAGCTTTAAAACGTGCTTCCGTTTGCCGCTGGGCTTCAACAGGAATGGCTGGTAAGCCTAGGGCATAACAGTTTCAGTTGTTACCTCTTGGCTTTTCATTTGTTTATCAGAGCGCTAGATGTATGTTCACTAAGAGAAACAGCGTTGCAGATTAAAGGATCCCGAAAGATCACTGTGATCTTTCCTCCACCAAATAGAATCTTCAGGTAGCAGCCAAGTAACAATTACGATGGTGTGGTGGTGTTTAGGACAGAAGTGCTGTCTTCTACATCCCCCCCCATCGATCAGCAATGCAGTCTTCCACACGGGCTCCACAGTCCACTCCTGCACATAATCTGTGTGTGTCCTACTTCTCTGGGTTCTATGGGTTTTGTTTCTTTAAAATGCCTAAACCTTGGTCCAGGGATGCTGGTGCATGCCTTTGATCCAGGAGACAGAGGCAGGAGAACTCTGTGAGTTCCAGGCAAGCCAGAGCTACATATTAATTAAGACTTTGTCTCAAAATAATAGCAACAATACCATCAAATGCCCAGCCCTTGGGAAATTTTCATGGGACCAGATGGATTACTATCTGGGCCTACTAATGCCGTAGCTAAGTCTAACCCAAACTACTAATAACTGTTCTTGCTAGTACTACCTATTACACTGCAGTCCGATTTAGTTCTACAATCTTTGTAGAACCCAGCGGATACATGAAACATCAAGACTACTCCGAAGAAAAGCCTAAAACTTAAATGCTAAGGTATGTCATGAGATTGAGATACGAGTCTACTTGTGATGATAGTATTATTTGTTGCCTTGTTATGTGTATTATTTTTTTTTATTTTACCTTGTTTTTTTAAAAGAAAAAAAGCAAAGGTTCTATGGAAAAGATGGTTAACAGTCAACGTCACCTCGATAGGATCTGCCATCACCCATGACACAGACCTCTTGGCATGTCTGTGAGGGATTTTCTAGACGGGGGTTTAACAAAGTGAGACGATTCACCCTAAATGTGAGTGGCACCATTTCGTGACTTGGGGTCCTGGACTGCGGGAAACAGAGCTGGTAAGTTTGCTGTGTGTAGCTTTTGTCCCCCCCCCCTCCGCGCGCGCGCGCGCGCACGCGCGCGCGCGCACACACACACACACACACACACACACACACACACACTGGTAGGTTAATCTTAAAATGCCTTTGCTAACTTAGTGTCTGAGCACTACTAAACCTCTCCACTCAAAACTGAAAATTCACATGGCCTGTTGGCTTTACCTCCTGCAGCTACTCTTTTTTCTTCTCCCCTGCCTTCCCCGATTTTTGCCTGTGTCCTCCCATACAACTCTAAATATCCCGCCCTCTACTCGGTCACTGGTCACCATTGTCTTTATTGATGGATCAAGGACCAATTGAGGAACAGGATCTTAACATCTGCACCAATTAAGTTGAACACACCCACATTCATTTCTTTGGGCTTCCTGTTGTAGATGCAATGGTCTCAGCCCCTCATACTCCACCTTTATGGCTTTTCCTCTGAGCTGAGCTGAACCTTTAAACTGAGAGGCGGGGTAAACCCTTCCTTCCTTCCTTAAGTTTACTCACATGTCAGTGACCTGCCACAGCATGAAGTAACAAGCCTCCCAAGCCACCGACATGCTTGAAAAAAATGAAAAGCAGTGAACACACGATCTCATGTCAAAGTTAAGGTTACTTGGTGTTTACTTGGGTGACGTTATTTCAAAACTTTCAGGGTGAGAGACAAAAAAGTTTCAAGGTGTTGATGACCCAGTCTTAATTTTAAACTTTCTGTCAAAAGTAAGTTCCATAAACGTCGAAGGGAGATGGGGCTGGGGAGATGCCCTGTGGCTGAATGCTTGCACTGCTCTAGCAGAGGAGCCGAGTTCCACCTTCAGCATCCAGGTGGGGGGTGGGGTGCCTCCCAACTGCTTGTAACTCCAGCCCTAGGTGATTCACGCCCTCTTCTGGGCTCTGTGGTACCTGCACTCACAGAACCTCACACACACACACACACACACACACACCTGCATACAAACTAAAAAGGTAATAAATTGTTTAAAAAAAAACACTTAAGAATAAAGTATCAATGGGAACTATGCAAGTGCATGTTTCTGTGTAATTTATATCCTACGTCGTTCCCCCAAAGGCTCTAGGATATTGGATGTCTGGGGTTTTCAAGTTAAACATGTGTAAGCTGCAGGTGGACTCTCGCCTGTAAGCTTAGCTCCACAATCTGTCATTTTCAGACAGCGTGCTTTTGGTGACACCCGTGGTCTACCCCTTCACCTTAGATGTTACATTAATTGCAGATGCTTTGTGTTTTGTTTTGTTTTGTTTGATCCCTTGCAGGGGCACCATGGGAGACCAGAGATGTGAGAGTGGAGAACAAGAACAGACTTGCCTCAGTGGTGCTTGCTTCCGCCCCCCTTTAAAGGTCCTAAAAGATCTCACAATGGTTGTCCAATTTATTCCGGGCACTTTCAAGCCAGGGATTTTCTACATCTCAAAAAAAAAAAATTTTTTTTTTTAAGCAGTACAGTCAAGTTTTTTTTTCTTGTAACATCAGTCCATCTCAGGAAAGAGGACCTGCCCTTGTGTGGGATCCAGTGTCTGCTGAAACAGGACGAACGTTCTTGAGAACAAGGCAGAAATCAGCTCATCGCAAGGTCTCTTGCTTTAGCTCTGTCTTGCTTTCTGTGGCCTCCCGCTGTTCCCTGTGATACATATCTGCGGTTCTTTATTTAACCTTGTCAATGGGAACACTGTGCTCTCGGGCTACACGCAGGTTAACTTGGTCGTCTAAGGGTACTTAGCCAGCACTTAAGATATCCTCTTTGGGGGAGACCTAACCTCCAGAAACGGCTAACAATCTCAAGTGCCCTGATCAGAATGGGCATTTTCAAGATGACATGTTATACATTTTTAATTTAGAAGTTTAAAAATTAAAAACTTTTAAACTTCTATGTGTATGAGTTCTTTGCTTTGTAGGTGCTGGGGAACAAGCTCCTCTCCTCTAGGAGAGCAGCAAGCGCGCTCTTCACCGTGTAGACACCTCCCTATTCAGAGACTCACTAGTCAACATGAGAAATATTAGAAATAGTTTCTAGTTCGTGAAATGAGTATTCTTCAAAACCGAATGTGTTAGTGGCACTCTAACAGGCCCTGCCCTTACCTGAATGGTGGATGAGCCTAAGGCCAGCCATACTTTCCTAATCAGAATGGCGCAACCTTACACAGTCTAGACCGCCATGCTGACTCCACTCCCCAATGTTGAGTACTCCATGTCTGAGCCAAAAAAATAAATAAATAAACTTTAAATTCATGCTTCAATGTTTGAAAAAAGAGTCACTTGTAAATATAGAAGATTTTTATAGAAGATCATTAAAGATTCTTAGCTTAAGGTTTGTTTGCAGTTTTCTTAGAATTGTGGAATGTGGGTGCATTCCATAAATATTCCTTATGTGATTGAGAAAACTGTTGATGGACCTTCTGCTTGTCTCTGAACATCCTTCTCGTTAGGTACTTTGTTTACTGCAATGATAAAATACATGACAACTCCAGGAAGAAGGGCTTTATTTGGGGCCACACGGTGGGAATAGAGCCCGTCCTGAGTGGGGAAGGCGTGGTGGGAGGGGCAAAAGGCAGCTGGTCACATTTTGTGTCATGCAGGAGGGCTGGGGATCAGCTAGCTTTCTCTGCTTTCCTCAGTCTGGGACCCTAGCTGTCTGCTGCAGGGTGTGTCTTCCCTGCTTAGTTAAGCCTCTCTGGAAGCATCCTCTTAGACACACCTAAAGATGTGCTTCTATTGTCATTCTAAATCCCATCAATCAAGACCAGCATAAATCCAGCAACCAAGATTCCATCCTGTGACTGTGGCTTCTGGGATATTTTTTTTTGAACTTCAAGTTCTGAGAGCCTGATATTAGCCTACTTGGAAATTAGCCATGTTCTTCTGTGGTACTTGTTGTAAGATGATGATCATTTCAAAATTGGTTTCAGCCGAAACCCAGAGTTCCTGAGGGAAGACAGGAGAAGTGTTCCCTCACCCCCACGTTGGCTTTGACAGGTAAACTCTGCCTCCGAGTTGGCAGAGACCCAGGGAGGAACCTTAGACTTCATGCCTGCAAGATTTCTTCTGGGAAATCACATGCCCAAAGAACAAAATGTCTTCTTGGTCGATTATGATAATTATTTAAATAAGAGTCAGCCACTAAGTAATTATGGCTGGGATATGTCAGGCCAAAGCCTGCCTTACAGCAAGAAATAAGACAAGATAATTGGGACCCAGAGGGACAACTGGGAGTCCTCCTCCCTCTTGTGGATGCATTAGTGGCAAAAAAGGCATCAGGATCCAAATCAAATGATGTTTTCTTATTCTCCTCTCAGAGATGGTTTAAACCCGGAGTGCCTTGAAGGAGCCCATTGGCCTGGATTGTCTAGGTATCCTCCCTACAGCTATAGAGCAACACAGCAGAGGATCCCTAAGGGACAGGACTCACAGAGATGCACAGTGACAGGCTTTGCAGGCCCCCAGGGGCCCTGTTTCATGTTCACATGAAACTTAGTACATACACGAAGATGTGGAACATGTTGCAAGGAACTATGGGGTCTTCAATACAGGAGAGAAGCAAACCAGATCAGACATGCTAGCTTGAAAAGGGGACAGATGGGCACATTCAGAGGATGGGCTTCAGCACATCCATGTGACAAACTAGCTAGATGCTTATGTGTGCGTCCCGGAACTCAGTAAGCATAGCTGGATACCAATCAAACTTAAGAGCTAGATCTTCATGCCACGGACTCAGTCGTTCTCTGCCATTTTGTCATTTTTATGGAACCTGAAATTTCCTAATCATCTCATCATGTTCCACAGTTGACTTCCCGGAGAAGAAGGGGATGTGTTGGGGTGAGAGCTCGATAAGGTGTGTCCCAAGGTGTGTGTGTGTGTGTGTGTGTGTGTGTGTGTGTGTGAGAGAGAGAGAGAGAGAGAGAGAGAGAGAGAGAGAGAGACTCTGAGACTACCCCCATGTCCCCTTTCTACCAATTTTAACTCTAGGTTAAGAAGTAAGTAAGTAATCTCTTCAAATATTTTATAATTGTTTTTTAACAGTCTGGGGAGATGGCCCTCCTCCACTCTTCCCAGAACCCATGTGCAAAGCTGGGCAGTGTGTACCCATAACCTCAGTGCCATCCATGGAGGCAGAGACAGGGCATCCCCAGGACTTACAAACCAGCTAGTTTAGCAAAATGGGTGAGCTCCCAGTTCAGTGTGAGACTACGCCTCAAAAAAATTAAGGTGTCAAGCAACTGAAGAAGACACCCAAAGTCAACCCTTGTTCTCCACATGCACACACACATATGAACAGATATATGAAATGTTCATATAAAAACACAAGCAGAGAATGCAGATCTTCACACTGGTTGCCTCTGGACTGTTCAATGCTAGCCTCTTTCTGGCATCAGATAGATAGACCTCCTTGCTGTAATTCCTGGAAAGTATCCTAGAAGCCAGCAGTGCCTCACCCTCCCCAGGATCCAGTGACTCAGCTGTGAACTGGTGTGTGCTATCTCAGACATCTGGGTGAATCCACAGACTCCAGCCCTATGGCACAGCCCAGGCCCTGCCCTGGATGTCTGACGGTTCTCAAGAGGCTTACTCACGGTTCCTTCTGTCTCTGACCTCTGACCCGGACTATCTCTGCACTAGCCTTTTGCAACCCAAGTATCATCCTCAGTCCTTCCCTATCTTATACAAAGCATTGGGCTGGAGAGATGGCTCAGCAGTTAAGAGCACTGACTGCTCTTCTAGAGGTCCCTGAGTTCAATTCCCAGCAACCCCATGGTGGCTCACAACCATCTGTAATGGGGTCCAATGCCCTCTTCTGGTGTGTCTGAAGACAGTGACAGGGTGTCCACATACATGAAACAAAGTATTTTCTCAAGTGTTCCATGACTAACACATCATATTAAAGGTTGCAATGCAATAATACACTATATTAAAGGATCCACAGGGTGGATCATGCAATATAGTTCAAGGTGTCTCAAGACCTTCTTGGCTCTCTCTTTTCTTCCTCTCCCTTTCATATCGTCCATGGGAACTCCAAGGTCTTCCCTTCTGTTAGTCTAAGTAGCCCAGTTCTCCTTAGCTCCTATGTGACAGGGTCTTCAAGGACCTCACCAAGACTGCATGACAAAGTCTCTGTTCCTTAGAAGAGTCCTAGCAATATAACGACAAAATGTCAGGCACATCTATTGGTTGGCTGATTGGGAAGAAATGCAAGTCTGCCTCCACTGACAGGTGGGACATTGTTTTCTTAAAGGAATCGGATTAGGAGATTGCATGCTGGAGAGGGAATCCTGCAATGCCCTGATGTGCCACGTGAATAAGTGAGAAATCCATCTAAGTCTCAGCTCACCACCTGCAGTGAAGATATTCAGACATTTTGAGTCATTACGCTGATTTAAATAGACGATGTATACAAGCTCTCTGAAATACAGAGGAGTGTTTCCACAAGACACATTTTAGCTTAATGACTAAGGAGGGCTGTTGGCATTTGCAGGGAGGTGCCGGGGATACTGGATAGCCAGCATAGTGCTAACATTCTGCAAGGGCTGCCAAATTGCAAGCATATCCTCAATACAAACCCCTGCGTTCGAGCACAGCACAAACGCAAGGCTTGTCACCTCTGACCTTTTGCCTGGCATTCAACAAGCGGATGAACTTAAATATGGTGCAGCTAATTCTTTCTTTAAAAAAAGATTCTCTTCATTCTGGATTATTTTAGTCTAATCTTTGTTCCAAGGCGATAGTTTCTCTGACATCCCATAATACTGCCAACGTTTTAATTACAATCTTGAGCTTCTTCCTGTAAGAAGTGCTTCCATTTAGGGTGTCTGTGTTTAATCTTTTGGTTAAAAGTATTTTTTTTCTCCCCAGAAGCCAAGAAGAAGGAGGATGGATGATAAGATAATGTCTGGGGGAATCTTGCAGTAGGAGAGTCCAGGTGACCTGAGTCCAGATGACCTCTGTCTGTCTGAGGAGCTACTGAGGTCTCAGAAGTCATCTCTCCCGTGGCTAACATCATCCGTAAATAGCACTGGGTCCAAATATAGGCTTCGAGCATCGTCTTCGCTCTGCCTTCACCTTGCACTGAGTGATAGGTCTAAAGAGTCACGGGTTCTCCAGGAACAACAGGGCGCCATGTTCTCCGACTGATGTGGTTTGATGGTGGAATATCCCCGGTGAGCTTGTGTGATTGAACACTGGCTCTCCAGCCAGCGAGCCTACTTTCCAACAGTGTTTCTCAACCTGTGGGTTGCGCCCCCCTTTGGGGATGAACAAACCTTTCACAGGGATCACCTAAGACCATTGAAAAACAGAGATGTTTACATGACAATTCCTAACAGTAGCAAAATGAGTTGTGAAGTAGCAAAATAATAATAATAATAATTTTATGGTTGAGAGATCACCACAACATGAGGAACTGTATTAAAAGGTCACAGCATCAAGAAGGTTGACAACCACTGCTTTAGAAGGTCCTGGAATTTTTAAGAGGCGAAGCATTTCTGGGAAAGGGGTGTCACTAGCTGGTGAGTGTTGTTCGCTAGCGTGGCCCCAATGCCTGCCGTCCCTATGCTGAGGAACTGTGGATTTGCTAGGACCAATGCCTCACACTCCTGCTGTAACGCCTTCTCCGCCATGATGGACTGTGTCCCCTCTTAAACTCTGAGGGTAAAAAAATCAACACTTCCTCATTAAAATTACTCTCTTGCCATAGAGAAGGCATATGGCCATAGCACTACGAAAAATAACTAATGTACCTCACTGCCCAAGAACTTGCTGAGCCGACACTGCACACCAGGCTCCTGACTTGCTCTTCCAACCAAGGTGAAGCCCATTACCACCCATGACTCATTCCCTTTAAGTAAAGACTTGGGCCGAGTCTCCAGCCATAGAGGTGGAGCCCATGAGGTACAGGGCGGGGCTTATCATGAGTCGTCCCTGGGCCAGGAGCCAGGTGAACATTTGACTCTTCTCCTGCACTCTATGTTTCTGGTTTTTACAATGATGATTTGAAGGTGCTCGGTGAAGTAGGGGATTCCTTGGGATATTTTACCGTTTACATAAGGGGGGAAATGTCTCTACCTTATAGACTTATGGGAGATAGTGATTCAGATAGGGGCGCAGAGCTCAGCTGGCTGAGAAGATGGGATGGATCCTAGATTACATCTGCTACTTCAACGGCATTTCTTTCCCATAACTTTCAATGACTCTGTATGCTCATAGAAAATTTCCAGTTAAAGGGCTGGGGGCTGCCATAGCCAGCACGACTTTAGAGATTGACCTGAGTGGGGAAAGCAATGTATGTAAGAAAAGACAGACACAGGGAAACATGGAAAAGCTGGGGTTGAGTGGGCTGGGCTCTGTGATAGAGAAGTTGCAGCCCCCAGGAAGCTCGACGTATCTATTATAAACAGTGTAGCAGGGAGGCGGGATTATTGCACACAGCTGAACAGGAAGGCAGGTGCTAATTTCAATAGGAGAAATCTCCATAGATGAACAGTCTTCAGGCTGCAACTACTCGGAGGAAGAAAGTGGGGTGGTGGTGGGGTTGTGGGAGAGGGAACACTACTGTGAGCATTTTCTGCATACACTCTCAACACCCACAGAAGGACCAGAGGAAGACTTTGCCATCCTTCTGAGTCTCACCAGCGAAGACTTTGTCATGCCCACGGGTCTGAAGCAATGGAGTTCTTGACAAGGCCCAGGCTGTGTCAAACAATGCACATCCACTCCGGACTACACTTGGTCCCTACAGGGTTATAACTTAGTGGATGCCTAGCACGTACAAGGACCTAGGTTCAACCTTCAGAACCATAGAAAGGAAAGTCTCCTTGCCCTCCCTACCTTTCTTCCGACCCATACATAATTTTGGGTTCAAGCTATTCTTCTGAAGTCTTCTCTTTCAGAATTCCCTTCACATGTCTCCTCCAGGGGAAAAAAAAATAAAGCAAGAGCCCTCTTCACGCCTGAAAATAGGCCCTTGGCTAGCCAGCTCACAGCCATGAGCAGGAGATCCTGGCTTGTTAACTTGACCACGTCCCAGCAGAATCTAGCTTGCAGAAACTAGCTCCCAGAACCCTGACGTGAAGCCCGAGAAGGTGATTCTTTCAGAAGTTTCCCAAGTGGACTTAACACATCAACGTGTGCCGACACCAGTACCTACAGATCCCTCCGCTTTGCATTCCACACCTGACCTGTGCCTTATCGTGTCGGTTACCTTTCTGTTGCTTTCTGTAATTAAAAATCATGGCCAGAAGCAACTTAAAGAGGAAAGAGTTTACTTGGGCTTAAGATTCCATCTGGAAGAATGAGGAGAGTCCGTCATGGTGGAGAGGCAAGGCAAGAAACAGGCGGGAACAGGAAGCTGAGCGCTCACGTCTTCAAATGTTAGCACAGATCAGAGAAAGGAAACCAAAAGCAAGCGGCATGGAGTTTTTAATCTCGAGGCCCTACCCCAAATGACACACCTCTTAAACTCCCAAACAGCGCCACCAACTGGAGGCCAAGTGGGCAGATGTCCCAAGACTATGGGGGACGTGTTTGTACAAACCATCACACTCATCAAAGTTTCCTTTCCTACATTGCCTCATGTTTACCCCTGCACTCAGATGTGCCTTCACACAGGGACCAGGACCCTCCGAGGTCTGCCGGTACCCACTCCGCCTCCACCAGAAAGTCTCAACTGGGTTTGAGCTCTCTAGCTGCAGACACCCCTACCTCAGCTCTTCCCTGAGTTCTTAGGCTTGGGTCAATACACCTTCAACATGTTGTAAACTTAAGGATCAATATTATTTCTTGTTCACTTGAGTTTTCCAAGCTAGTGGGAATGGCCTGCTAGAGTTAGTGGAATTAACTGACTTCACATTAAGTCACATAAGAGTCATCTTGGAGAAAGTAACAAGTTGGAAGCTTTTAGGAAGACTTTGAGTCAGAGTGAAGGGTTGTGTCTGATTACCTCAGATCTCTCTCTCTCTCTCTCTCTCTCTCTCTCTCTCTCTCTCTCTGCCTCCATATAACTGGGTATTCAAAATAAGAGGAAAAGTTACATCTGCTTTTTGTCAAAACCAAGTGATTTTTATATCTGCAACGCTGTAGCTAGAGCCATGGAGTAGATATACTTAATGACTCATCCGACACAGACTCGAGTCTGTCCCTGAGAAACGAGGAGGGGGGACTATTAATCTTCCCTAAAGTAAACAGTGCTAGAACAGCTCCTTAATCTGAAGAGTGAAGATCCTGGGCTGGAGGGCAGTGGCCACAGACTTGCCAAGTTCCTTGATGAGCGGGGTAGCCCGATGGTAACTGATTGAGAGATCATTCTCTCTGTCGTTTATGAGGGACAGTCACAGTGTCCCCGGTTTGAAGAGGGGCTTAGAAAGATGCTGTCCCGTACTTTTATTGAAAACAAATTTGGAGCCTCAAAGGGCTTGCTTTTCTAAATTTGTTTTGGGGAACTTGGGGTGCCTCAGTTCTCATGTTTCATTCCTGTGGCAACCTCATACTCACCCCATATGTCCACTGATCTCCATCGAATAGGAGAGCCTCTCTGCTACTGTCCCTGTCCTCACTTGTGCCCTGACCCCTAAAGGTTAACCCGTGCCTCCTCTAAGACCAACCAGCACTGCCTTTCTTTACTCTCTCCTGCTCCGCCCTCCACAGACGTGCTATCCTGGAGACGCCCTCTTCTCCCTTGGCTTCCAACCTGTCTTTTCCTGTCTTTAACGTTTCCTGGTGTCCTTAACAGCCACTTAGAGTCTGGCATTTTGCAACTTCTCCTTAAGGCTGCCTCTTTTCCCTTTTACATTCTTTCTTGATAATGTGATTTATTTCTTCAGACCTTTGATGCCAAGGATTCCCAGAGCTGTAATCCTCTTCCAAAGTACAAACTGGGTGCATGAGTGTGTGTGTGTGTGTGTGTGTGTGTGTGTCTGTGCGCGCGCATGCGCACGTGTGTATGTGTATGCACGCACTTGTGTACTCACCCCCTAAACACACACACACGCACACACACACACACCACAGTCAGAAGACACTATCAGATTGTCTTCCTTTAGTGCCCTTCACCTTATTTTTGAGACAGGATCTCTCCCTGAACCTGGATTACTGCCTGGTTCAACTGTGGATCAACTAGCTTCAGAGATCCTCCTGTCTCTCCCTCCCACATTTGGACCGCAGGTGCATGACTCTGCAAAGCTTCCTGCACAGATGCTGGGATCTGAGCTCAGGTGCTCATGATTGCACAGCAAGCTCGTGGCCCACTGTGCCATGCCCAGATGAAGACTCTGTTTTGATGTTCAAATGACCATCATTTGTACATTTCTCTGGGTATTTTACAATCACCATTTTTTTGTTTTTTGTTTTTTATTGTTTGATAATTTTATATATGCATATTTTGTGTTTTGATCAAACTGACTCCCTATCCCCTCCCAGTTCCTCTTCTAGACAATCACCATTTCTAGACCTAGGATTATCCCTGCTTCCCATCCCACCTAAGCCCCATTCTAATCAACTTTTTTATTCTTACAGTAACAGTGAAAGTATCCCCTACAGCTTTTCCTTTAGACCTCGGAACAAGCTCCAGCCTCACGGATCTGCCACTAACAAACTCCCAGAACTCCACCCTATGCAGTCCGCACCTCAATACTTCTCATCTCTTTTCTGACTTACACCCACAATCGTAGGTCAGGCCTTTTTCTCTTTTTCTTTCTCATAATATCTTTGTTATTGGTGGTTCTGCTTCAAACTTAAATTTATCAAATTCATGTAGAAAATTTCCCATCAACCGTAGATTCAAAAGTATTCTGTGGCAAAAACGGCTTCCAAAAGCCAAGAGCTTCCTTCCACAGGGTGTGGATTTCAACAACAACGACAACGACGACGACGACGACGACAACAACAACAACAACAACAAAAGAATCTTAAGCCCATACACAAATCTCATTTCAAGAGTCAATGACTTGATCAATCATGTCAATTAATTCAGCTCTACCAGTTCTTTCAAGAATGGGCAATGATGTTGGAGGATCCCGAAATCTCTGAAGGGGAAGCGTTCTGGGAAATGACTCTCACATACATTTCCAGTACCTTTTCCCACCACAGCCAAACGGAACAACCACTGTCCCCCAACGCATAGGAGCTTTCATGCCTCAATGTTGAAATCACACTAAATTGATATCACACCCTCATCCTGAAGTGCCCCAGATATCCCTCTTAATACTACTCAGCTGCTTCTGTGGCCCAACTGAGGCCCCAAGCTCATCTCCACACTCGCTCTCTTTCTGGAAACTCTCCCCAATGCCTGCAGGGGCTGGGGAGCACCCACCCCCATGGAGGACCACTGCAGGGGCTGGGGAGCACCCCACCCTCGTGGAGGAGCACTGCATGCCTCTCTTGTGACTTATGTGTTCCCCTTATGTTCCTTTCAGCGAGTTGGCAGTTACCAACCCTTCCCACCCTCCTGATGGATGGCAACCCCATCCTGTTTACATTCTTGTGTTAGGGTCTCCATGAAAGTTGTACCTCAATCCATATCAAGAAGGGATATCAAAAAGCAAGAGAAGACGAACCCCAAATCTAGTCTTCCGGTAAAAGACACAAGTGGAAGAAAGGGTTAACTCGGCGGCCCTTTGGTTGTTCAAAGCTTCTACATTTCAGAGAAAAGCTCACTTCCCAGAATGGTCTTTGGTCTTGATAATAACCTCTGAGCCCTTGGTATAGTCTGCCTGGTCATGTTTTTGTATGCCCAGGGCCTGCCTTACCAATAGAACTAGATAAGCTAATGCTAAGAGTGTGATTTATGGCAAATGTCTGGTTTTGCTCTGGAGAGCTGGAGCCTGAGTGGCTGAGCTCGGTCACTACGATGCTGATGGCCCCGGAACGGACGTCCAATAAAAACCTTGGATACCAGAGCTGGGGAACTTGCCTGGCTGAGAACATTTCTCATGTTCTGTCACACCTCACTGCTGGAGGGCGGAGTGCCTGTGTCCATTGGCCAGGGTCAACTGGGAGCATTACCCTGGTTTCTGGACTTTGCCACCATGTGTCCTCTTTCCTTTCTCCCATTTAAAACCTTATCTTTTAGCTTGATTTATTTATTGTATGTCTTTGGAGAGGAGGGATAGAAGCCCAACGGGCAACATTTGAGATGCCTTTCTCAGTCACTCTTGACTTTATTTGTTTTGTTTTGTTTTGTTTTTTTGAAGCAGGGTGAGGCCTCTCCCTGAACCTGGAGTCCCAGGACCCTCTTGTCTCTACTGTTCAGCATTAGGCTTCCGGGCACATGCCACCACATCGTGCTTTCAACGGGTCCTCAAGCTTGTGTGACAAGGACCTTTCCAACTGAGCTGTCTCTCTGGCCCATACCTTTTCACTGCAATCAAGCAGAATCACAACCAGTGTTTTGTGTCATGACTCCTCCCAGAGCACAAGCAAACCTGATCATGGTTGTGAGGACTCCACCCACAGCATGGTATTCAATACCTTTAAACTTTTAAGTTTTAAGTTGTTAATGACTGACCTCATGCCTGACGAGTCCTAACCCGAGGGATGTGCATTTTCTCAGCTTTCGACTCTTTGCTATACAGAAACCAACCCGTGGTGGGGATCCAGGGAACATTCGTCAGTAAATGACAGAATGTTCAAGATGTTGAGAAAATGTTTTAAAATGTCTCCCTAGTTTGTGTATCATTCATAAGCCTGAGAAGCACTAGGTTCAAGCTATGCTGACAGAGACCCAACCACATAGAAGCTTCGGTAAGTCCGATATTTGTTTTCTTCATGAAACAGTTTTTAGGCAAACGATGTTTAGTGTTGGGGTCGTTTTACTTATGTGATCCTTCAGGATCTCAAGTTCTCTCCTTGTATGCTTTGGCCATCATAGGTGAGAAGTCGGCAGCCATCAGCTGTAGATGATATTTGCCCAGTAAAAGAAGTCTAATTGGAATTCTCTCTCTCTCTCTCTCTCTCTCTCTCTCTCTCTCTCTCTCTCTCTCTCTCTCTCTCTCTCTCCTTGTCATAGACTGTCTTTTTGCTACAATGACAGAGTCAACAGAGCCTCTGTGGCCCATAAAATAAGGTCTAAACCACTTACTAGCTATTTCTACAGAAAAAGTTCGCTATACTTTCCAGATGCAGGAAAGGGAGATATGGAAAACCAAGAACAAGGCGTGTGTATAACCCGTTTTGCCCTGTAGGGCTAAGCTACCCACAGACTCATTTCAGTGCTGTTGCCTCCTGCTAGGAAACAGCCTGAAGTTTTCTCAAAATCTATATGCGGGGGTCTTAACTCTAAGTATCTCAGAATGTGACCGGATTTAAAAGCTGGGCTATTAAAGGGGCATTAGGTCGAAATGTAGTCATTTTCATGGATCCAGACCCACAAGTTCTCGTCCTTATAGAAAGCTATTTGGTCACAGGTGCTTATAAAGATGCGAAGACTCGGGAAGAAAGTAGCCACTCACTCGCCGAGGAGAGAGGCCTCTGGGGAAACTCAGTGTGCATGCTTTGTCCTTCACAGGCAGCCTCCAGAATCATGAGATTTATCCAAAAATTATCAAATCTTGTTCTTTGCACTACACACGTCATCTTGCTTTGCCACGCCAGCCTGGATAATCCAATGGAGAGACATGAAAATCAGGTTTCCCAGAAGGTTTCATGAGCACATCATCAACAGCAGGAAAGAGAGTGGAGACTGTGTAGTGGCTATTCCTGGTTGTCAACTTGACTATATGTGGAATGAACTACAATCTAGAATTGGAAGGCTCACCTATGATCCTAATTTGGAGGCTCAGAGACATAAGTTTCTGACCTGGACTTAGCATGGAGATCTTGAAGCATGGATTCCAGTCAAGGTCATCTGGGATTAAAGGTGTGGAGACATACACCTTTAATCCCAGACTTCAAGTTCATCTGGGATTAAAGGTGTACACCTTTAATCTGGGCTACACCTTCTACTGGAGACATATATAAGGACATTGAAAGAAGGAAGACCGATTCTTCCTTGCCGGCTTGCTTCGTGGGACTGAGCAACTGCAAGATCCTTGGACTTCCATCCACAGCTGCTGCTGACTACTGTTGGGGAGTTGGACTACAGACTGTAAGTCATCGACAAATTCCCTAACTACATAGAGACTGCCCATACGATCTGTGACTCTAGAGAACCCAGACTAATACAGACTGTATCTCTATTCTGCCCTCTAGCACTTGAGGGTGAACTCTGCGGTGTCTGGGAAGAACTTGGAGATAAGGCTGCAGTGCGGTTCTTCACTAGGGCTTTTGCCTAGCATGGAGTCTCGGGATTCAATCCTCAGCATCACATATTATGTGTATGGTGTTCTGCCTGCTTGTGCACCCACAGGCCGCAAGAGATCAGCAGCAGTTCTCGCTACAGACGGCTGTGAGACACCGTGCGGTTGCTGGGAATTGAACACAGTACCTCGGGAAGAGTGGTCGGAGCTCTTAACCGCTGAGCCATCTCTCCAGCCCCCTCAGCTCCACATCAATCAATCAATATATACATTCTTTTTTAGAGAGTACTGAATCCCCAGACACTGAAAAATCAATTGAAAAAAAAAATGCTTGCTTTGTGAGTGCAAGGACCTGAGTTCGATTCCCTGAACCCGCATTTAACGTTGGCCGTGGTGGCATGCATTCATAATCCTAGTGCTGAAGAGGCAGAGACGGGAAGATCCCAGGGACAGATGACAGGCAGCCTCATTGAATAGGTGAGCTCCTGCCTAGGGAGAGAGCCTGTTTCTTTTCTTTCTTTCTTTTTAAAAATTGTTTATTTATATCCCAAACGCTGCCTCCCTTCCCAGCCCCTTCCTCACAGAGTTCCTCCCCCATCTGCCCTACCCTTCACCTCTGAAAGCGCAGCACACGCCCCCCTCTCCCCTTAACCCCCTACCAGCCTGTGTGTGCTCCTTGGTTGGTGGCTCAGTCTCTGCGCGCTCCCAGGGGTCCTGGTTAGTTGACACTGTAGGACTTCCTATGGAGTTACCATCTCCTTGAGGGCCTTCAGTCCTTTACCTAACTCTTCCATAGGGGTCCCCGACCTCCCTCCAGTGATTGCCTCTGGGTATCTGCATCTGTGTCAGTCAGCTGCTGGGTAGAGCCTCTCAGAGGGATGCTCTGATTGGCTTCCATCTGCAAGCACAACATAGCATCATTAGTAGATTGAGGGATTGGTGGCTGTCCGTGGATCGGAAGAGACCCCGTTTCAATATTAAAACTCAGTACAAAGAAAGCCCAAGGTAGACAGCATCCTGAGGAATGATGTCTATGCACACACGAGCCATGAGCCAGTATTTGCACACACACACACACACACACACACACACACACACACACACCATGTGCCTGCACATGCACAAAGAGAGAGTTTCAGTCATTTCCAAGTCAGAGATGTCTCCTGACAGTTGAATGGGAAAACTTGTGATTACAGTTTTGATTCCCACAAAACTTTTTTTTTTGGGGGGGGGGAAGGGAATTCTCAGAGACTGTTTTCCTGTCTATGTAATAGTAGCATATTTCATGTAAATTAATAATTTGAGATTCACAAATCTCATACAAACATGTTTATTTTCACTGGCACAGATAACTCACACTGCCTGGACTCTGGGCGCTGCCAGTAATGAGCTTCTGAGCTTTGGGCATAGACAGACGCTCACAGAGAGCCACATGGAGGCCCGTGGCATGTGGCTGAGCCCCACTCGCCAGGCTCATCTCTCTGCAGTGTCCCCGCTATTTCTATTTCTGTCGGCCTCTCCGTCTCTGCCTAATGCATGTCTCTTTCAGAAAGAAGACAGACTCTTGGACCAAGTGATGGGGCTGGGTAGTTCTGTTCTCCCCGTTCAAATGACCCTGAAAGAACTGTGTTTATTTATTTAACAGTTCGGCTTTGTCCCAGATCTCCACAACCAGACAAAGAGACAGATGAGAACTTCTCATGACATGGGGCCTTGACCTTGACCTGGTACTGGAAACCCAAGATCTTTCTAGCTCCAGCAACTTGGTAGCCAAGTTGAACCAGGCCTGTAGATCCTAATCTGCCTTTTAGGAACTAGGAGATTTTGCTTCAAGTGCATCTTCTGATTCAGTAGCTCTGGGTTGGGACAGGACACTTAGCGTTTTAAAGAGGAGGAATCGAGCACTGCTGATGGGCCACCTTGAGCTGCAGGCTCGGAGGAAGGTAGAGGAGGAGCAGGTGGCCACTTCCATCCTGAGACTGAAGGAGCACACATCAAGGCTCTGACCCTCTGCAAAGAATGTTACGGGATCCACTATTCCATCACCACGACTCTGTGTCTTCACCTCCAGGGAATATCTCTGTTAAAAATGCAAACCCTCTCTGAGGGTCGTTTCTGAAGTCCAGCTACCACAGTGGTCTCCAACAATATCTTAAGCAAGGACCCCGTGGTAGCCATTTTGGTACAAAGATGGGGCTACAGTGATGGCTCAAAGGTTAAGAGAGCTTACAGGGGACCCAGGTTCAGTTCCCAGCACCCATATCCGGCAGCTTATAACCTCCTGTTATAAGCTTATAACCCAGTTCCAGGGTATCCAGTGCCCTCTTCTAGCCTCTGTGGGCATCTACATGAACGTGGTTACCATAAACTCACACAAACACACAACCAATGCACAAAAATAAATATTTTCTTAAAAGTTAAAAAAAATTCTCCGGATGGAGGAGAGAGAGAGAGAGAGAGAGAGAGAGAGAGAGAGAGAGAGAGAAGGAAAATGAAGTAGCAAGCAAGCCACACCCATGAGACTCACCTGGAAAGCAGCATCCCTAGCAGAGGCTCTAGGCAGACTTCTGGCATCTGATTGGTTGGTAGTAAATCAATTTTTTTCCTTAAACCAATCACTGGTGGAGTGAGTGAGTTTTCACTGGACTTAGAGTACCAAGACTTATTCCCCTAAGGTTAGGGGAGGCACCCACCCTTCCCGATGGGATTGGCATGTGGGGAATGGCTCTGAGCCTGCTCCAGGTAGGAAGCAGTTCACAAAACACAAAGGAGACAACAGAATGCCAAAGTCCAGCTTCACCCAAGCTACGGCTTGAGCTGGGTCCAGCCGGACACCTACCACTCCCTGGGACCTCTCCTGGGCTTGCTGATTACTGTGCATTCCGGAAAGCTGTGAGAGGTGGTAACTTCTGAGAGGAGTGAATGGAGACACTGAAGGAAAGACAGAGCCAGGGAGGAACATGGTCAGAAGGAAAAGGTCCAGTTTGTTGAAACAAAGTATCCAGTGGAAGTCTTGCCTATTGTAACCCTCAAAGCTATCCTGACCATTAAAGATTGCTTCCACGTATTACAGATCAGAGGCTAAGAATCCTGCCCCTCAGAGCCACATGGTTTGTGATCAGAAGATTTGGGATTCTAGCATGTTCCGTGACCTCAAGGCTCTAAGCTTTCGCACCCCTACTCAAGTGTTCAGGCAAAGGCCCTCTCTGGCCTCACCCTTGCTCTGCGTTCTCTTCAGAGAACATCCTGTTGCTCCTGTCTTCAGAAGTCCCTTTAGGCAGCTCGGTGGACCACTCTGTGTCACCTTCCAGCCCTCACTTCCTAAAACTCAAGGCTGCATGCTGAAGAGGTGATTCAGGACATAGGGGAGTGTACTGCTCTTACAGAGTTCCCTTTCCAACATCTACACCGGCTCCTCCCACGCCTCCTGTAACTCCCCCCTCCAGGAGATCCAACACCTTCTTCTCTCTCCATAGGCACCCCGACACGTGAACACATATCCCACCCCCATCACACACACACACACACACACACACACACACAAATAATAAAATAAAACAAATACTTTTTAAAACGAGACCCAGGTTGCCACCATGGGACATCCATCTCTGACTCAGAATTCGTTTCACCTCATCCTTCTGTCCCGTGTTTCCCTCACTGGCCATTCTAGCTTATAAAAAATATTTTGCTTATTTGAGGAAAAAAAGTGTACAGTAAAACTAAAAAATTTCTCTGGAGGCTTAGAGTAAAAACAACAGCATTGTATTTGCTTTCTTTGATTGCCCGGGAATTTTCCTCCACTCTGGTTATCAAAGGCCTTCCGCTATCTCCTTGGGTATCTTGTCTGATTTGAATCCAACTCAGGCAATTACGGAACTCTGGTGGGGAGCTATTGGGCCAGCTTTTGTGCTCATTTGTTTCTGCTTCCAGTGACTGAATTCTTCTGGAGTTGCCTCCAGCAATTAAACCTTCAGATCCTGGAGAGAAGGGCCAGCACTATGAATCCACAGGAGAAATAGACGTTCTGTTAACTTGTGCCCTTGGTTCTGCCTAGCAGGGACATTCCCTAAGCCTCCAAGAGTGTGGCTGGGCTTCCCCCAGTCTGTGTGTCCCTGTGCATTCTGAGCTGCAGCAAGAGTTTGGGTGGGACAAGCATTTGCCATCCCTGGACATATTTCCCATAAACACAATGGTCAAGGTGGGATAGATACCTAGATTTCAGAGATGCTCGGTTCTTCACAGCCTTGTCAGGAGAAGTAAAAGGCAGACGAAGCCTTTCCTAACGTGCTCGCATGTGCTAGCACAGAAGGAAAGATGAGCGTGCACAGGCAGAGAGCGGAAGGATGCCAGCCTCAGTGTGTGCCGAGCGGATGGAGGCATTTGGTCCTGTATCACCAGACCGGAGGTACTTTTGTAGATGAGGCTTCTGAGGCTCAGGGAGGCTGGTACGTGTGATCAACGTCACACAGCCTGTCGATGTAAACTCCAGGCACAAATAATACAGTGTTACCTCCAGACCTTCTTTTGTGGTACACTCCCCCCCCCTCCGCTGCCCTTGGGAAAGGTATGGAAAGTGGCCACACTCCTGCTAATTTTTTTCCTGCAGACTTCCAATTATCTGAGTGTCTTGAGCAGTCACATATATAGACAAAACTCTTGGAGGAAACGAGGGGGCCAAACATTCTGTGAGGAGCCAAGATGTGGTGTGTTTAATCCTTTAGTTATAGAGATTAAAGGTGAATGACCCAGGCCCAAGACGAATGAGGCGAGCCGAGAAATCCCTTCCCTAATTGGTGATAAAAATCCATCTAAACAGACTTCCCAGGCTCCAAGCTTCCCTTTCAGCCGACTGAGTAGTTCAGTCTGTGACCGGGCCAGACTTCTGGCCCAGCTTCAGACTTCCATCTCCCACATGTAAGCTAAGAATCGGAGCTGTGCTGGTCTGTGAGTCACTGGGGCAGGCTGGAGACTGCGAGGCAGTCCTGACCTTTCTGCCGGTCCCATGTTCTTGGCAACATCTTTCTCTTCTCACACCCCCTCCTGTTTGGTTCCAGCTTCTGGTAGGGGTGGGGGTGGGGAGGGGAAGTGTCACCTTCAATCTAACAGTAGCTAAGGCTATTCAGCAGGCTCAGATCTCAAAATGGGTTATTTGGTGCTAAGCGCAGGCATGGCAGACTTAATAGGAACCATCATCCCCTTGCCGCCGCCGCCGCCGCCGCCGCCGCCGCCGCCGCCACCGCCGCTGCCACCACCACCACCCCTTTCATTTCTGCTATCCTGTTACCTTGCTAAGAGCAAGTATGTGTCTGCATTGTATTTCTGTGAATGTTCACCACCCGGAAGAAGCCTCTGTGGATAGAATGAGACTGTAGGAGGAGGCTGGAGGAACCAAGCACAGAGGGCAAGGGTAATTCATGCTGGGTATCAAGTCGTCAGTCCAGTGCTCCAAAGGAAGCAGTCGGGACTAGATGCAGAAGAGACCTGAGCTCAAAACTAGGTCATCGTTTGCATTTGCGTGGCTGTGGAAAGCCCCTTGTTCTCTCGAGATACAGAGCTCTTGCTTTTTAAGATAGCCATAGTAGCAAACACAAACTGGAAGCCCAGCACTGGGGTGCTTGAGGGGAGGTTCTCAACTTTGAGGCTAGCCTGGGCTACATAGCAAAAAACGCTGTCTCGATAACAACAAACAACCGCTGTCAATCCTTAAATAGTGCTGGCAGCCTTGACTTTATTCTAGGGTGGGTATTTAAACAGAATGATGGTGGCTCTTTCCCATCTCCTCTATAAAACACCCGAAAACGCAGATTCCCCCACATCTCGTGGCATTGTCTGCTTTCCTTTAAAGGAACTTAGTCCTTCCTGCCTGGTTGTTTTGTCAGAGTCTAAACTAAGGTAACTCCTAAGACAGCGCCTGGGAAAGAGGCGTGGTGGGCATTCAGTGACTCCACACCACTCACTGTGTTGTTTTTAAAGCATTTTCCTTTCTTTGCCATCTCTGTATCAACTAAAGGGCCTTCCGATGAGGGCAACTCTATGAACCAGTACTAATGAGCTCACAGCAGGAGCTGAGCATGAGACACCATCTGGACTCCTTGACGTTGGTCCGGACTCCTTGATGTGGGAAGAGGCATCCATACCACCAGCAAAGGAGAGAAAGAAGCCCTTGGCGTGCTCACAAGAGCCCCCTGAGAGAGTGGGCTTAGATACTGAGATTGCTGGGGTAGGTCTTTTGGCCACCTCCATGTATGCTCCTCCGGGCTGCCCTATTGGCTAACTGGCTAAAAGCAAGCTCTCCCACGGCTTAAGTACACAACCATGAGTGGGTATCAGGGACCAACATGGGCCAGCTGCCTTGGCTAGGTGGGTGTGCGTGAGGCCAGAGAGCAGATGCAGAAACAGACGGTGCTGCTGGCAAATCCACCCGGGACCCAGGTGCCTCCTGTCTTATGATCTGCCAAACTCTCCTGTTCCAAGTAGAAGCTAGCTAGTCGAGAAAGAGATGAAAACACATGGACCCCAACTCCTTCTTGTTCCACAATTGTAGACTGGAAAACACTGCTGCTCTCTGCGCAACAGGAAAGCATCTCAGCGGTAACTGGTACATCCTTCAGACCATGCAGAAGCTTCTGAGAGTAAGCGTAAGCCTACTCCTCCTGGGGTTACAAAAGATGCAGACAGATGCTACTCTGAGGACAAAGATCAAGACGAACACCCAATGGGGACTTTGCAATGAAATGTCCTTGATCTCAGGAGATGCTCACTGAAATGGTCAAAGTGGAGATGATGTTACAATGTCTTCAACAAACCGGTAAACTCCCAACAGCTCAGCACAATAATGCTGCTGATGATTGTGATGAAGGTGGCAATTCTGATCCACCATCCCTGTCGCCGGCAATCATGCACGGAGCAACTGGGTGAAACATGAAAGTAAATGGTGTTTGCCCCGTGAAGCTTTTCTTGAAATCCGTGATATTTTTTTTCTAAATAACATGACAAGCAAAAGAAAAATGTATAATTGACTTATGGCAACTTACAGGCAGCTGAAGCAAACACAATATGTGAGACATTACTGAATCCAGGTTGGGTGAATCAACTATTAAAAAGGTGTGCCTGAGAAAAATCCATGAAAATTGAATATGCGTAAGGTGCTGGGTGATATTTAGGAGTCACTGGTTCTGCTGATGTGCTAACGGTCTTCGTGTGTTACAGAGGCACATAAGTTTATGGAGAAACCGATATGATATTTAGAACTTGCTGTTACATAGGCCGGAAGGTAAAAAAAAAAAATAAAAAAAAGTGAATGAGATGAAAACAAGAGTGTAAATAGCGACAGCTATTGAAGCTCTGTAGTGCACATAAGGCGTCCTTCCACATTAGCACCTCAGTGTCATGCCTGAAAGTTACAATAAAGTTTTATTGAGAGCTACCTAAAGAAGAACAAAAGGTAGGAAAATGGGTAGAACTGGCTCAGGGTATCTCGTGTTTTCTCTCATTTGCAGAATTTGTGGAAGAGACATGTAAGTAAAAAGCAGACTATTAAGGGGTAAAAAGGAAGGGGGAAGGAGGAGGTCAAAGGGCAACAGAAAGGATGACTATAGCTAACGCTCATTCCATGCATGAAACTCATTCTTGGTATATATACATATATATATATATATATATATATATATATATATGTATATACACACACACACACATATACATGTACACACACACATATGTAAAGAGAGCTACTAGTAAATAAAATAAATTCTTTGAAGACAAACCACTCACAAACGAATCATTTGTTAATTGCAGCCTTTCTCCATTACCTTTAGGAACTTCTGGTTTGATATGCATGCAGGCATACACACATGTTAAAAAGAAAACATTTCATGCCAGGATTGCCCAAGCCTCAGCCCCAGAGGCAACTCTGTGGTGAGTCCTCACTGGCCTTTGCCAACTGGTTTCTTCACAGGTCATCAACAGCCTTCCAAGTTCGTTTGTTTTTAATTGACTTTGTGTTCAAATCGCTCTCCCTTCACTCCTAACCCTTCCTTCTCGTCCAGCACCAATAACAAAACAAATCAATATCACTCCCTTGAAGGCTCCAGCATGCATGTTTTCATTCCTAGCTAGTGGCAGAAGTGCAGCATTGAGGTACCCTGTGTACAGGCTCGCAGTGACTCTGGGTTGGGCTGAGACCAGGACCTTGGACCTTAGACCTTTGCTCTAGCCGTTAGCGAGCTTGTCGTCTCTTGACCATCCAGAATGAAGGCAGCTCTAGTCTCTATAGTAACCAATCTGCCTAAAATAGGAATTATGTGGGGGAACAAAACGTTTAAAGCCAATTGGATCCATTCATCCCCGAACAATGTCAATTTAAGGGCTGTTACCCAAGTTGTTGGCTTTTTGAATGCTCTCCCACCGTGTGTTCCACTAAAGGAAGTGGGGGAGGGCAGCCGCACCAGACATCCCATCCCATACAGAATCACGCCTGTCTTATTCCCTTCCCCCTCTTCAAACATCTCTTTCTGTCCCGGAGTCGTAAGCTTTTAAAACAAACCTTCAGTCAGGGCAGCTTTATGGGCCGCAAGACCGAGACAAAAGTAGAAAGCTAAGAGTCCCTGAGAGGCAAAAGCAGGCTTCCCAGGAAGCAAGAGCATGGAGCCCGAAGCCTGTGCAGAGGCCTCACAGGTAGAGGTAGGTCTCCCGACGGACGTCCCCGCAGCTCATCCTTGGGGTAGAAGGGGGTAGAGCGTTGGAACTAGCATGGTCCTAAAGTGGGAAGGGAACTTGTCCAGCTCATGGCAACAGTCACTCCTCCTACAGGGTCCCAAGATGATTTAATGGGGGGGGTACTGTAGGGTACAATGGCAGATGTGCACAATAGTTCATTTTCGTTCACTCTCTTGTCTGCCGTCCTTGTGTCTGTCTGTCCACGTGTGTGTCCGCTGCACCTAACTTTCAACTGCACTCTGCTCCCACTTCTGCCGATCCTTACTTTTGAAGAGTTCTTGACTTTCAAGACGTCCCTAGTCTCGGGGGATGGGATTCCTGTGTCCTGTTAAAATAGTCCAGCGTTCTTTTTTTTTTTTTTTTTTAATTTTCCCATGTGAGACAATTTAAGCAGCAGAATTCATCATCCTTTTCTCTGTTGTCACCCCTCTATCCAAGAAACATGAACTCATCAGGAGCTTGACGTTAGTCCCAGAGCCAAGTGGCTCCCCTGGATGTTTTTAAGAAGAGTCTCTGGATCTTTTCCAGTGACGTGGAGCCGACATGTGAACCTCTGAGCCTCAGCATGGCCAGGCTTGCAAGCTGGTTTAGCAAGCAGGAATCAGGATGATCAGCTCCATTTGAAAACTAGGTGAGTGATTTGTTTTTCAGTACGAATAAGTTTCAAATATTGTGTGAGATCTGAATATAATAAAAAAAATGTACGCTAGTTCTTAGAAAATCAAATTTCACTAAATACCTTGTATTGTGTCCAATAGGCCTGAGTTACACGATACAATTAGCTCCTGACCCTGAATGTGCATAGGAAATTGTTCCCAAATGCAAAGACCTGAACTGATGAGAGAGGGACATGAAGAAGGACTCGACACAAAGAGTGGCACATGCCAGTAGTCAAAGTGGAGAGCTTACTTACCAACAGCCTGAGGGAGGACCCAGGTCAGGGGATACGGGAAACTGCACCCACATATTGAAGGTTGGGGTATACAGCACCCTATGTCAAACAATGGCTTAAGGTTTGCTAAGACACTGGGGTGTCAGTCAGTGGTAAAATATTTATCCAGCAAGTACTGGATTCAGTCCTTAGCACTCTATATACATAAAAACAATCAGCTAAGGAGGTTGGATATTATTCAGTAGACCGTGGGGAGTGCTCAGAAGTTTTCATGTAAGGGAGTGACGAGGTCACACTTATTTTTAGGAAACTCTCCCATTAGAGAAGAACTAGTCGAGCAGTTCTGAACCTGTAGGTCATGACCCCTTTGGGGATGAACAATCCTCTCACAGGGGTTGCCTAAGGGCTTTGGAACAGACGTACATTTACATTACAATTCCTAGCAGTAGCAAAATTACAGTTATGAATTAGCAGCGAAAATAATTTTATGGCCGGGGGTGACCACAACATAAGGAATTGTGTTAAAGGGTCGCAACATTAGGAAGGTGGAGAGCCGCTGAACTAGTGGAGAAAAGGTTACAAAGAGCCTTGGGAAGGTTGTGACGGCATCCCAGGGGAGTTCTAGATAAGGACTGAACCTGAGCCAGTGCTTTTGGAGATAAGAGAAGGAGCCAAATCTGAGCGATGACTACTCCTGCTTGTCAGAACTGTTGACGCGCAAGGCGCTTGGCAGTGAGAAGCACAACCCTAAGGTCTCGAGCTTGGGAGACTGGGAGAGAAATGCTGATGCTCTTGGCCATGAATACAGTCCAGCCTGCTCATGAGTTAACTCCAGTCTAGAATGTAGTAGTCAGTCAACATGTCCTCATTAGAAACCTCTCTCTTTAGGTGCACTTAATTAGCGATCGGGAACCCCAATCAGGAGTCCATAACCTTCAGAGTGATTCCTTGGCCCTTCAAAATGGTTTGTGTGAGTCTGTCCCAGAGGCGTGGCTGCTTGGCATTTGATGGAGACAGGTCGTGAGTTAGGAGGGTTGGGTAGCCCCAAAGCCTGGCATGAAGAAGCTAGCATGTCCATCGGTTTATCACCAACTCCACAACACAGAGCCATTGGTTCAGTCTCTGTAAACCTCTGAAGAACGTGATCCCCTGGAGCAGAAAGATTGCTATACTCTACTTTTTAGATCTTTACACTTTTTTTTTTATGCCTATGGACAAATATTCACTTGTCTGTCCAAATCTGAGTCAAGCCACCCTGTTGTGGTGATTGCTTTGTCCTTTTTCTTTATTTGTTTGTGTGTGGTTTTGGTTTGAGATGTGACTTCTCTCTTAGTTAGGGTTTTAATGCTGTAAATAGACACCGTGACCTAGGCAACTCTTATAAGGACAACATTTAATTGGGGCTTGCTTACAGGTTCAGTCTATTATCATCAAGGCAGGAACATGGCAGCATCCAGGCAGGAATGGTTCAGGAGGAGCTGAGAGTTCTACCACTTCATCTAAAGGCTGCTAGCTGAATTCTTACTTCTAGGCAGCTAGGACTAGGGTAGTAAACCCACAACCACAGTGACACACCCACTCCAACAAGGCCACACCTCTGAACAGGCTACTCCCTAGCCCAAGCATATACAAACCATCACAACTTCATTATACCCAGAGTGGCCTCGAAGTCTTGATCTTCTTGATTCAGCCACTGGGGTCACTGATGCTCCGTGGGCCAAGCTCCTTTGAATACATTCTGTAGTGCTGGGGTTGTAACTAAGCGGGTGAGAAGTCTTCCCCATAGTTACCTCCCAGATCCAGGGGGCTGTTATATCTTAGTGATATCCAAAAGACATCAGCTATTTTTCTGGACGACCAATTTAGCTTAAGTCCTTCCAAAACAAAGACCAACAGAAATGGGTGGCAGCCCACAGGAAAGGGTCTCCTATAAAATTCAACTTGCTGGCGGTCCCACCCATCCCCCAGGTCACCCAGACATGCTACCTACATCCTCCCTCCCATGCAGTGGCTCCTGCCCCCCACCCCCCACCCCCACCCTCTCTGAGCCAGATTTAATCAATGATGTTCAGCTGAAGAAACATGATCACACATGACAACGTTCTAAAAAGCCTGGAAAGGTTTAAAAAATAAAGCAAAATAAACGCAAGCATCCCTCCACAAATGTGGGCTCCAAATAGAAGGTTTTATTGTAAACCTTCCAGACGTCCAGGCTCCACCGTTGTTTTTGAAAGGCATTCCAATAACAGATGCCCCTTCCATTGGAGCATGGTTTGATAGAAAGCAGCAGGCACGATTCAAAAAAAACTCACTCGAGACACGTCAAAACAAATTAGCTGTGAGACTGAAACCACTTCCCATTGGGTTTAATGAAGTTAAGAAGTTAACAAGAGACGTAAACAGGAACATGAGGAAGAAGAGGACAGTGCCCCCACCCCACCAAATGGGACTCTTTCAGACATTGATAGTAAGCATGAACTCTCATTTGACCGTTTTAAAATATTGCAATGCCCTCTCTTTATGTCTGTCTATTTCTCCTCCTAGACCTCTGTAAGATGAAACTGCCTGAGCTCTGATTACCTACCTAGAAGTCAGTGTCACCATGTTCTGCATGCTGTTCCTACATGGCCGATACATCCTCACAAAGATGAAGATGGAAACTGAAATGTTGAAGATAGTCTTCAAATGCCATTTGGAGATTACCATGTTCTATATATTTTATTTTCCATGTTCCATTGGTCTGGTTAGCATAAATACCTGACTTTACCTCAAGTTAGAAAGATGGTTCCTCCCCCTAACAACATACAATTTAAAAATAAACTTCTACCAAGACAAACAAGGCTTGTTTGCTTGCTTGCTTTTTTGTTACTGTTGTTGCTTTAGGTCTTTTTAATTACTATTTTCTTAGCTTATGGATATATTACCTTAAAGAGTTAGACATACCGAACTTGGCATCAACTGGTTTCCAGGCCCAGTTCTGTCACTTTTATTACTTGGTCACTTCCTTTCTCTGATACTTAGTCTGAACAAAAATGAGCAGAATTTTTTAATTATGTAAATCTCTTTGAGTATTCTGTAAATAGTAGGAGCTCTGTTAAGAATATTCTAATTAATGCTGGCAGTAAACTGTTAAACATTTCATTATTGTATGGTCATAAGATTTAGGCATAGAGAAGATAAGGGACCTTCCAAAGGCTACTTAGTAAGCAAGTGTGACTCAGGCGTCAAAGTCACCACTAAGACTATCCTTTGTGGTGGTTTGAATGAGAATGTCCTTCATAGGTTTGTATATTTGCTTGTTTAGTCTTTAGCTGATGAGCTGTTCAGAAGGATTAAGAGGTGTGGGGTGTGCCCTTGTGGAATAACTGTGTTATTGTTGGAAAGCCCATGCCAAGCCCATCCCCCCACACACACTACCACCCCTCTTCTTCCCTTCCCCCTCCCTCTTTCTGCTGTCTGCAGATCAGGATGTAGCTATCTACTATTTTTCCAGCACCATGCCTGCCTGCATGCTGTCATGTTCCTTGATAATAATTGACTAACTCTCTGAAAGTATAAACAAGCCCCCCACCAAATTCTTTTATAAGAGTTGGTTGCCTTGGTCATGGCGTCTTTTAACAGCAATAGAACCGTGACTAAGATAGCCAGCCATATTACTTGCTACTAAGAGATGTCAATGTGGCATAGAGTCTTGATCAAGTTTCCAAAGTCTCTGAATTTGAGAAAAAAAAAAGAAACATTCCTGATGAGAGGGAGAATGGTGGTTCAGTGGGCAGAATTACAGAACAGAATGAGACAAAATTTGTCAATACTGAACTTGATGTGTGACAGGGAAGTCCACCGAGGACTGGAAAGTTACACTGAAGTGAGGGATGAAAGTCAGAAACGAAGATACAAAACTAAATCCCCTGCAAGGAAGTAATGATTGACACAATGCAACTGAGCAAAGAAAAGGGCGGGGGTGGGGGGAGCTAACAGAAGACCCTTGGGGTCCACTACACACGTGTTCACGAGCCAGAGAAGGACTTACTACATAAGCAGAGAACCTCAAGACCGTACTTCTAAAGTAAAGAGGTCCACATTCCAGTGCTGCATCTTCAAGTCAAGACTATCAGAGGAGACGGGGCATCCCGGTGGTCCTCCAGAGAATGGTTTGCATGCCGGGGATGCGAACCTAAGCACTGTGATTAAGACGAGGGGTACAGAAGAACTGATCTGGATCATGAAAGAGCGTGCTTCCCCTTTCAAGGAATATGGTGTCGTCAGAGCAGCAGAGTCATGGAAGCACGGAAGGGAAGGGAATGTCAAGAGAAGGCTATTTTCAAGCCTGACTCAGGTCGGACACCTTTCACTCTGTGGAGGCAGAGTCCCAGACAAATCGGCATACTTGGAGGGGTGGAGTTTTAGAATACATCTTGGAGGGCAGAGTTCAGGTACAAAGGGAGGCCTAGCATTGAAGCTTAGTCATACATAATGTCGGCGCCAGTCGCTAAGAATCATCATCCCTCCTGGGGTTGGTTCCCTGGACCCATGACCTGTCAGGCTCTGTGTCTGGTCTTCACCAAACACGGTATCTCTAAGAAACTGCTATGGTTTCAGAATCAGAATTAACTTTAGACGCCAAAAGATTCCCAGTGTTTTAGCTAAGCAATGGTACCCAGCCTAATCAACCTGTCCAACCATATGGCTATCAAGTAAGGGCCAGATTCAGAGCCAGTTTCTGTTTATTTGATGGTGCTGGAACTTGAAATTACAGTTTCAGGCATATGAAACAAGCTCTCAACTACTGAGCTATAGCCTGCCCTCTTACTGCATATTAAATTGATTAACTTTGAGGCCAAAATTTCTTCCTACAACCATAATACCTTCACAAGTACAAAACTCTTTCATAGAGTGTTGAAATGGAGCAAGCTTAGAAAGGAAAAATACAAAATGCATGGTTCAAGGGTTAAAGGGTCACCAAGAAGTAAAATGGAGCTAAATTCTGAGTTCAAGGATATTAAATGGAATTACAGAAGTGGTATCCTCAAGGAAAGATTCCACCCAGATAAGCTTTCAACTTGTGAAAAGGAATTTAAAAAAAAAAAAAAGGTTAGGTCCAGGCTTGGTGGTTCTTGACTATAATCCCAGCTCTCAGGAGACAAAGACATGCAGATCTCTGAGTTCAAGGCCAGCCTGGTCTGCAGAGCAAGTCCCAAAACAGCCAAGCTTGGGTAGTATAAGAAACCATGGAAAACAGAAAGCTGGTGAAGATGTAATTGAACAAGGGGGCCATGTTCCAGCCACTGCAAGCAGTAGACCTTGGCAGCTTCAGCCATGTGGTTCTGGCTTTGGAGTCAAGGATAGAAGGAAAGGGTTATGGAATCTCCCTCAGTGACTAAAGAAAGCCGGTAAGGCCAGGTACATAGCAGTAGTATCCTTGCATAGACACCTAGAAGGCCACTGTGTGAAGCTGTGAAGTGAAGCCTTGATTGCTTTGGAGACCCCGAGAGGTTAGAGATGCCAGAGCCGTGGGATACCTGCTGAGGAAAACTGTTAACAGCCATGGAACTAGCCCAGAAGAAAGAAGTGTGTTGCAGTCAACAAATCTAAAAGGAGTTGAAGATCTGAAGAAGATCTTAACATCAGACGTAGAGATGCAGAGTTTGGAGTTTCTTCAGTTCGTTTTCAGTCCTGCTTCGCCTCAGTATTTCCTCACTACGCTTCATCTCCGGAACTTTGGAATGGTAAAGGAGAGCCTGTGCCATTTCATAGGGGATTACAGTTAAGCGATTCAGAAGAGACTTTGAACTTTGGATGTTTAAACCTCGTTGAGACTGTGATAGACTATGGGGACTCTTGAAGTTGGACTAAATGCATTTTTCATTATGTTGTGGGTACAAGCCTATGGGAGCCAGGGAGTGGAATGTGGTGGTTTGAATAGGTTTAGCCCCCATGGGCTCATACGTTTGAATGCTTGGCCCATAGAGAGTGACACGAGTAGGAGGTGTGGCCTTGTTGGAATGGGTGTGGCCTTGTTGGAGGAAGTGTGTCACTGTGGGGGCAGGTTTTGAGGGCTCCTATGCTCAAGTTCTGCCTAGTGTGAAACAGGCTCCTTCTGCTGCCTTCGAATCAAGATGTAGAACTCCTGGCTCTTCCAGCACCGTGTCTGCCTGCTATGCTGCCATGATTCATACCATGGTGGTAATGGACTGAACCTCTGAAACCGTAAGCCAGCCCCAGTGAAATGTTTTCCTTTATTAGAGTTGCTGTGGCCATGATGTCTCTTCATAGCAATGAAACCTGAATGAAGACAATGCTCTACTTCATTCTTTCCAAGTCCCAGCTTTTGCCCCTTATTTGGCCCCTATATTAGTCTTTTGGTTTTCTAGTGCTCTGATAAAACACTACGACCAAGGCAGTTTATAGAATAATAACTTATGTGGGCTTATGGTTCTAGAGGGTTAGAGTTCATGAAAGCAGAGTCAAGGCGTGGTGGCTGTAGCAGCAGCTGAGAGCTCACACCTTAAGCCACGAGCAGGAAGTTGAATCCTGGGAATGACGTGTGTTACTTAAATCCCACAGCCTACACGCATAACATCTCCCTCCAGCAAAGCCACACCTCCGAAACTTACCCAACAGCGCCACCATCCGAAAACAAGTGTTCAAACACCTGAGACTGTGGGGGACATTCTCACTCAAACCACCACAGCCTCCTGATGCACAAAGAAAACTCAAATTGGTCTGGAAGGACTCCAACTTCCTGCTCTCTTCACCACAAATACATTCACATCACCACCCATCCATTCAGCTTTTACCAATTATCAAGGCTAAGACAGACCTTCCTCTCCTGTTTCAGAGTTAGATTGTGCCGAGAAGCACAGCCCCTTCTCTCCACCTTCCTCTGCTGCCCTCCAGACTTCTCTCTCAAGCCACCTTGTGGGCTGGGAGTTACTGCAGACTCCTGTGGCCTGAAATATCTGCCTTTGATCACATGTTCCTCAGGTCTTATACATCTTTCTTCACGAACCCTTTCAAACGTACAACCTCAGTTTCATTCCTTCTTCCTTGTTACCATTTCCTTAATTTCCTGCAATCTGACTTCCACGTCTTTCTTTAGCCACAAGTGATCCCCATCTGTCTGACTCGCACACATTATAACCTCAGAATCCCAGTTGCCCTCTACTGTTGTCTGCATGGGAAATCTGCTCCAAATTCCCATGACTCCCATGAGCCTGCATTTCCGTGATTCTCTTCCTAACTTTCATTCATTCATTCATTCATTCATTCATTCTTTCAAGGTAATATGGGGCTGGAGAAATGGCTCAGAAGTTAAGAGCTCTGGCTGCTGCTCTTCCAGAGGACTCAGGTTCAATTCCCAACACCTACATATATCTAACTCCAGTTCCAGGAGATCTAATGCCCTATACTAAACTCTTCAGGTACCATGCACACAGTTGGTACACAAAATACATACTAGCAAAGCAACTATATACATAGACAGACAGACAGACAGACAGATAGATAGGAACATGCACATTTTCTGGTACCTACCATAAGTAAGGATAGCAAGCATCTAAAAGTGAAGAAAACTGAGTCAATGATCATTCTCATAGAGAATACATCTTAGTTGAAGACGTACGGCCAGACATTTAAGCAGAAAGTATATGGTGGAATCATGGCTGTTAGGGCAGCAATGTGAACATTAAATTAGTTAATAATGAGCTATGGAGAGTAAGGCAGGGCCACGCTCCTATAAGTCTAACTAGTTGCTGTCTGCTCTTGTCTTATTTGTTTCTGTTTAATACATATTTTATAAGTAATTAATAATGTGCAGTATCTCTATATTTAAAAGGACAAGCTAAAGAAGTTTAATATTTTCCTGATCCTAAAACAAGATCTCTCCTACCTGAGAGTCTCTCTTTTCACTGAAATCGTCTTCCAGGTCTTCTCTCATCTTGCCTGAATATTCAGGACCCGCATCCTTGAACTGTTCCCTTGTTCCTGCAGGTCTCCCCCAACCCAAGCCACACATAAAGCACAGAGACTCAAGGCATCTTTCTACTCGAGTCACACTGTCAGCCCCTGAGTCCCATCAGCACCGTACAAATCATCCTGACACTTCAATTACATTTCTTCAACCAGAATGTATGGGCCATCTTGATTGGTGTTTAGCCCAACACATCAGATTTTGCTGGGGAAACAGGATGGAGCTGGCTTAGCCAGGGATGAGTGTGAAGATGACGTCGGAGTCCTCAGTGGGCGGAGAGGAGAAGCCAGAGGTCAGAGTGCAGAGGAGAGTGGGACCCAGAGTCAAACAGACCCAGGACCCGGTGCTGTCAGGCGCCAACAGGGCCTCAAGCTTAGCCATGTGTCTTCTCTGAGCTTCAACTAACTCATCCATCAAATGGGACAAATATCTCAGAAGAAGGTGAAAGGCTAAACGCGTGTGGCCTATACATTTGCTATCTCGTGGTTGAGTTAGTGCCACTAATTAGGGGCACTGGCTTCAGTTGGCTCCCTTTCGTTCAGACTTTCTCAATTTTCAGGACTATGGCCCTGTCCAGATTCCTGGCTGATTCTGCATCCCTGCAAGATAAGCTGTTATCAAGAGTCTCTATGGCGACACAGGGGAGGAAACCTTCGCGGTATAGCCTAAGTGAGAGAGACTCAGAAGAAGAAGCAAGAACCTTGGGAAGGTAGAAAGGCAGGAGGTGAGACACTGTTACCATGGCAAAGGGTATGAGAAGCACAGTAAGCCCCTGTGTGAGGTTGGGGAGAGAGGGCTGGGAGGGAAAGAAAGCATAAACCTGTGCAGAGACAGCAAATGAATGTCACAACATGAGATGCGACCTCTTGATTCCCAGGATGAGTCAGGTTCTCCTTAGTCAGATTCAGCTCACAAGAAGCAGGGAAGGCCCCAGCGGGCCAAAGAGAAATGCTTCTGAACACCCTAGTGTGGAGAGATTGGGGTAAAAAGGTGTCTGGAAAAACAGGGGATTCAGTTCTTGATCCTGGTTGTCATGTGAGTCTAAATCCCAACTGGTCTAAACACAAGAACCCAAATTTAACCCAAACTTTGGCCATGATATTGCTGTGTCTAATGAAGACACGGGTTTTAGACGTGCTTCCAGTGTGATGGTCCCTAGCGATGACAGGGTTTGAGGTCCCTTTTCCCGAGGTGACTGCACTGCAGATACCCAGAAACCATATATGAGCTTGGAATGCCTGGTTCAGTTTAAAATAAAATTCCACACAACGGCGACATTCTTGCTTCCCTGGGTTTTATTCCCATTCATTCCCCACTCACCACCACCCCCCTTCCCCATTTTTCCAAATTCCTCTTCCCGATGAGTCAGGGATTGAAAATGCTCGGCATCCTTGTTGAATAAATAGTATTTGTCCCTGGTGATACTGGCCAGTGGAAAGCTGCCATCGCTCTGTGACAAGAAGGCTTGAGTATACAGCCCATATGTCTGCCAGCGACCCTGGTCCTACGTGGGCGTCAGACCATTGGACTATAGGCTTTGCCTGTCTTCTCTTCCAGCTAGCTGGGCTGACATACACAGAAGGTAAAGGAAGAAAAGAGGAAGGGACCAGTGGGGACAGGGGACGAAGGAATGCTGGTCTGATACAAATCTACTTGTCCATACCTGGAGTGTAGGTAGGATCCATCCAGTTTCATTTTACAGGTCGTGCGAGTACTATGAAAGCTAGAATTTCGACTCTCGCATCCTGAGTGAGATCCTGGCATTCCTTGTACCACATCAAACACCTGATGTAGGTGGGCAAGCAACTGACTGAAACCCACCACTGTTATGCTTCCTGGGGGGGGGGCTGGGGGAATGCTCTACCCCAGGGGAACATCAGCCTCTGACTTCTTCTTTTCTCCTTCAGCCCAGCCCATTGGGAGAGCTGTGTGTCTTGGAAAGCTCTGGAAGACACATGTCCTGAGGATCCCTGGGCACAGAAGTGTCCCAATCCCCCCCCCCCCCGAAATCCCAAAGGGTGTGGCAGCCATACAGGAATCATTCACCTGCCTTAGCAGGCCCTGCCCACCCCCAGAGCTAACATTAGCCTGGAAACTGGAGAATTCCTTTTTCATGAAGGACTAATTTATTTCTCTCCTTTTCCATAGTTTCAGAACCTCTGCTAATGCTTTATGCTTAACATGATTAACGGTACAACTTAATAGACTTCTCTCGGGCCTTGCTTGGTCACTTTCTCTTCTTATCCTCCCCTCCCCCATCCCCTCTCCCTTCCTTCTTTCTGCCTGGTCCCACTTCTATTTCCAGACACTGATATCTGATTGGATGTTTTAAACTCAAGGGATTCAAGGGTCACTCACTCCCAGAGTCCACGTGTGATGGATCCAGACTTCTTACAGAGAGTGTGGAAACGTGGACTTCCTTCCTGGAGGTCACAGAGCCAGGGAGTAAGAGCCTGAGATACAGTCAAATGCTCACCCATCCGCTCACCGGGTGCTCAGCATCCACTAGGCACTGCTCTGCTCCCGGAAGCTCATTATCTGCACCCGGAAGGCATGCTCGGCTGCTCCCGCGGCTGCTTCACCGCGCCCCTCTTCTGGATGCTTTCCATTCCCAGCCCCTCGGTCTAACCCCGAGACCTCCAAGGCCGCTCACAGCATTCCTGAAGACTTAGAAGAGGGGCTTTTGTGTGCAGCTTTTTTCCCCCCCCTCGGGGACCCTGGAATGCATCTTCACGGGGCTTGCTGATTTACAGCCCTGCTGTCTTTCAAAGAATTCCCTGGTCTGCGTTGAGTCAACAGATGTAAGAAAAGGCTTGTTAGAGGTCCTGTCACGGGAGGCAGTTGTCTCTCGCACTAGCGGGATGCTTTCTTTTTCCCCCGGGCCTGGCTCAGGACTCTGAAAATGAACCATGGTGCTTAGCATCGGTGTAGGAGACGTCAAAGCTCCTTGCGATGCAAGCCATAAGCGTATCGTGCGCCCTAGCCACCCTGCTCCCAAGCTACCGTAACGTCCTGTGACAAGTTTTGACATTTACTTACCATACTGAGCTGACTCAGTTTATTTTGAGGATCACGTTGACCCATTTTCTAATCCCATAATAGTTACTCTGTTTGCCCACTGACAACAGTTGCTATATCCTGTCTCTGCCTGCCGACCATTTTGAAAATTCATTTGTTCATTGGCCCATTTTCTCAATGATCGCCACCATGCTAGAGAGTCAAGAACCTACTAATAGGTGAGTAAAACTGGCGGGTGCCTGGGGGACACTACCCTCACCCCTGCTCTGGGCCAATCTACTCTCTCCCCAGCTGTCAGGAATGCTGGTGATTCACAGCTGGGAATTGTCGTTGGCCAAAAGGAACTTTGTCTCTTCTGGGGACAGCCAGCCAGCCTCCAAGGGCTGAGTGACATAGAAGTGCAGAGGCCTGGGCCTCTCTCTCTCTCTCAATGAACTCATGCTGTCCCCTGAAGCATTGCTTAAACTCTTAGGATGTAGGCATCAGCTGAGGTCCCATCGCTCCCAGCCCCGCCATGTCCCGCTGCCCCGACTCTCTTAGCTGCAGTCCAGTCCCCAGGAACAGCCCAGCTCCAAGTAAGCCTTCTGCACACCAATCCCTAGCTCAGAGTTCCGCTCGCAGGGAACTTGTCCTAAGACACCTGCCATCACGACGCGTGCATACTGGAGGAGAGAGAAAAATAAGCAAAGCAAATAATCACAGTCTGAAAAGTGACATCCTGTGGGAAAAATCAGAGCAAGATCAGGGAGTTGCAAACAGGAATGAAAGCTGATTAATTTTCATAAGTGTGTGTGTGTGTGTGTGTGTGTGTGTGTGTGTGCAACCCTGAACATCACCAACCAGAAACTAGAGTTGCCACCGTCCTGGGGCAGACTTTCTCCTTCTCAAGGAACATCTTGCTTGTTGGGCTTCAGTTGCTGAGATGACCACACTGTGGAGAGAAATCCGTTTTATTTAAAGTCTACTAATTGTGGGTCACATCCGATAAGAGCAACATCTGGGGTAGCATTAGATCAAATCACTGGGTACACTGGCCTTGCCAATTTCACTAGAAAACTCACCCTCGCAGCTGCTCTGTTCCTCAGCTGAGTCTGGCCGCTTTCCACAGTCACCATCCTCCTGGTTCATCTGCTGCCCTGCCTACCTTAAACTCTGTCCTCTGCATCACTAGAAGGTGCCGCACTCGGAGGCAGGAAGACTCTTGCCTTTTCTGTTCTCCGTTGCCTCTTGAATGCCTGGAACGTGCTAGTTCATATGAGGTTCCCAGTGATAATTTATGAGCAAGTAGTAAATGAATTTTAACCTCCTGTATTACAAAAAAAAAAAAAAAAAACACCTTTCTAACATGTATGAATTGGGAGTTTTCTCAAACTTGGAAAGGGATTCAGAACACTGAAAATCACTAATTACGAAAGGTCTGCCTCCAAGGTGCTATTGGAAAGGGGAGCGGGAATCAGATTTTCCGACCAGGAGATTGTAGAACATGAGGATAATTTCCTAAATTCAGATTAGCTGCTGATACAGGAACAGGGGAGGGCAAGGTTAGATGGAGAAACAACAGAGATGCTAAGAGATGGGCCCTGTGGAGACAAGGTCTCTCACTGGGACCTGAAGCTCACGGAGTAGGCTAGCCTATAAGCCCCAGGGCACTGTCTGTCCCCACCTCCCTGGTGCTAGACTTACAAACCTGATCCACTGAATCCAAATTCCAGCCCCCATGGGTGCTGGGCATCAAACTCAGGTCTAGGTGCTTCTGTAACAAGAACTTCACCAACCAACTCTCGTTATAGGCCCCAGTTCAACTCTTGATACAGAGTATAGATCTTCAGTTTCCGTAGCCTCCTTTGTTCGTGTGAGACCTGCTTGTTTTCCTCAATATATGCAAAGTGGTTCCTTTCCAGTTTGAGGACCTCAGAGAGAAAATAATCATGTAAATTAAAACTTGAAGAGATAAGATGGTAGCTAATACCAAAGAGGAGACTATCCCTAGGTGGGTAAAATGAAAAGTGCCGAAGGGTCCTTAAACGATATGCCATAGTAAATATGGTCAGAGATATAAAAACAAAACAACAACAACAAAAGGCCCCACAAAAACAAACAAAACCAAGAAGGGACAAAATATCTGCAAGCTATACTTCTGCCAAGAGCTTAGCATGAAGAATACACAAGGAACTTTAAAAAAATCAAGAGCAGGAAAAATAAAAACAAGCAACCCAGTGGGAAAAAAGAGGGTAAAGGTAGGCATTTCGTAAAAGAATTACACAAATTATAAACAGAGGAGTGAAAAAAGTTCGCTCTCACTCATCATCAGGGAATACCAAACAAAACCAGAGAGATAGTAAAAACAGTCCTCATCAAAATGATAAATATAACAAACAGAGGTGTGGAAGGAAGAGACCATGTGTATACTGTGGGTGGGAACAACATTGTGCGGAGCAGTGTGGTGGCCCATCAGGAAGCCTGAAAGAGACTTACAAAATGGTCCCGCAACCACACCTCTATATGGATAACACGAGGAAAGGAAAGCAGTCTGTTTCAGAGGCGTCTTAAACGTGCCAGTGTTCACCGCAGCACTGCTGCTAATAGCCAAGACATCCGAATAAATGTGCTCTGTGGGATGCAATTCAGCCATAAAATAATGTAATGTCGCCATTTGCTAGAATGTAGGTGAAACCAGAGGTCATTGTGATAAGTGGGAACAATAAAACAGACACAAAAAGGTAAGTGTCTCAGTTAGCTTAGGGTGGCAGGCGCAAGGAAGGAGGTGGACCCAACCTGTCTGTTTGCTGCACTTCCTGTGGGAGTGTAGTAGTAGCAGTAGTAGTAGTAGCAGTAGCAGTAGCAGTAGCAGTAGCAGTAGCAGTAGCAGTAGCAGTAGCAGTAGCAGCAGCAGCAGTAGTAATAGTAGTAGTAGTAGTAGTAGTAGTAGTAGTAGCAGCAGCAGCTGACTCCAGCTTTCAGAGACCCCGGAACCAGCCTTTTCCCGCCCCTCTGAGAAGCCGGCGGCAGACTGGTGATTGCAGAAAGCTGCTCTCAGCGCAGGGTTCTCCTCAGAGCACCAGCTTCGCCTCCTGACTTCGGTCTCTCCAGGCCTTCGCTGGTAGCTGATTTCTTTGTTAATTCCTTTTCTAACCCTAACTTCAAGCTCCATAGATCGGTCGGAAGCACACAGCTCAGCAGACAGGTATCATCACACACATCTTTAATTCCAGCACTCAGGAGGTAAATGCAGGTAGATCTAAGCCAGAGGATAGCCTGATCTACACAGTGAGTTCCAGGCCAGCCAGGACCTCACTATGTCATCTGTATTTGGACATCTTCCCTAAACACCCAGAACACCACCAGGACCATAATTTCTTTCAAATCAACTTAACTACAACAATAAAAATGTAGATGAAAATGTTTCTTGTGCATAAAATGCTCTAAACGTTACACTCCAGCAGCCTCTTTAACTGTGTCTCCCAGCAACTTTGAAGGTCCAGCTAGGACGATCATCTATGCCTGTGAAACTGTCTTCCCCTAAGCAAAGCTGATTTTTATGGGTTTAAATTCCTGACTTGTACAATTATGTGACATGAGCAAACAAACACTGTTCAATGATTCCTAATGTGACACAAAAGAGAAAGATAGCCACTGTTTCCTTCTGATGGCTCCCCCTCAGCTTCAACCCCCCCCGACACACACACACACACACACACACACACACACACACACACTTTGTTGAAGCAATCATGCTTCTTTCTAAAGAGGTATGAGATTTCTCAAGGTCTAACATTAGAAGGGAAGGAGGTCACATGCATGGCTTTTCGGACCATTTAGCGCCGTCATCCAACCATTAAAAACTCTATAGGAAATTTCGACTTGATGTCTTCTTTGCCTTTGACAGGAAGATCCCTTTTTAGGGATTCTTGACTGCAGGTTCTAGACCGATTTGTACTGGAAGATCCTCTTGGTTCTCAGAGACTGCCCCTTCCGCTCACAGATGCATTCTGGCCTGAGCAGCTAACGTATGGAATCACCATTGGGCACACTGGTGTTTTGCAACCAGCTTTCAAGAGTGACACTCTGTTTATATCTGGAATGCCCCCCCCCAAAAAGACCTATGTACTAAAGATTTAGTCAACTTGGCATTACCAGGAGGTGACAACAGTTTTTAAGAGGCCTAGTAAGAGGTTGTGTCGCCCTTGGGGACACACCCTCAAAGGAGCTAGTCCAGACTCTGCTCTCTGCCTCTGCCTTTTCTAGCACATTCTGGCCGTTTGGCCAACAGTTTGCTTTACCACAGCCACCACCATGTGCTTCTACGTTGCCTTATTACGTAAGTTCACATGTAAGAGGACCAACCAGCACCTCTAACACCATGGGCCAAGTAAACCTCTCCTCTTTGTAAATTTGATTGTCTTGGGTATTTTATTGTCGTAACAGAAAACTCGCTAACACAGGAGAAAGGTCCTGGCTTTCTGCATTTGCACATTTTTATGGCCCTCATGATTCTAACAACGGTTCCGGTCCAACTCTCCACGGGATATCACTTAAGTAGGCTGCAGAAAGAGATATACACAGTTGGTCATCACAAGCTGCTTCTGACCCGGATGCTTGTAAACATCTATGAACCAAGTACACCCACCAATTTCCCTTAAGCAATGTGTCCAGGCTGCCACTGATTGAAAAGGAAGTGGTGCATACCGTGGAGATAAGGATTCAGGACGTAAGGCTAGAGTCCTCAATTCCAGGTGCTCTCAAGCTTTAGCCGAGGAGATGGCTCTCCAGAGTCCATGACCGCTCAGTGTCCATGAGAGCCTGCATCCACGATCTACGGAGGTAAGCGGGATAGGGTAAGAACAAGCAGGCGAAAACACAAAACTCTCAGTGTTTTAAGGTCAAAACCCATATCCTTGCTAAGGTCCGTGAGATCAGACGCTTCCTTCTTCCCCGCATCTGCTCTACCTGGTCAGAAATGTAAACTCCGAAAGAGTTCACACTGGCTTTCCGACTGTAGGATTTGCAGGTTTGAGAAATTAAAGACACAGAGCTAGCTACAGGCAGGCAAGGCCTGAATGCTCTCTGAGACGAAGCATCTCTGACCCCAACTGGCCGCTGGAGTACACTGCATCTCCAGATGACCAAGTCTCAGTACGTAACCTGAAGGGCTGGATCCAGCTGTGTGGACCTTGACTTTGTTTTTGTTGTTGTTGATGATGATGTTGTTGTTGCTGCTGTTACTGTTGTTGTTGTTGTTGTTGCTGCTGCTGCTGCTGCTTGTGCTGCTCCTGCTGTTGTTGCTGCTATTGTAGTTCTCAGGATGGTAAACAATTCGACTGCACTGCACACTGGATAGAAATAACTTAAAACGGGAAAAGGATCCAAGAGAAAGTTTGAAGGTTCTACATGTGAGCTTGGTTTCTTGTTTCTCACTCCCTGGTCCTTTTGCTGCCAAAGCACCAGATCCTCCTCCTTTGTTTAAGTCCTTCCTGAAGATTTCAGTGCTGGGCATGGAATTTTGCCCACCAAGTTATTGGTCAGAGGGGCCCCGGAGGCATCCAGAACAATGTGGGCTGTTGTTGGATCTCGGTTGCCAACATAACTAAATGGGGGCGGGGGCGGGAAGCTCTTTAACTGAGCACACCATATACTTCAGCTGCAAGACATCAAGGAATCAATCTCAAACTTACCAGGGAATTCTCTCCCTGCTGGCTAGCTTTCATAGTGCTGGAGGGTGTTGTGCAGGTGGTTTGGGGAGAGAAAACAGTGGTCTTACCCACATGCTACCATGACAACCTGCCCGGTGTGTTGTGCCCACTGGTGCATAACAGTTGTGGCGGGAACCAATCACGTTCTGACTGGATCTGAGGCCTATTTCATTGGAGGGACTTCACATCTGGCACTGTAAGCCGAGTCAAAAGACTGTGACTAGAGAGATCTAGTTCCAGTTCTAGACAGGAACTTAATGATGTTTCCTGAGATGGTAATGTGTCAAGCCGCCTTCCCACTATTTATATTTATACTCATAGATTTGTGCTGCTCTCAATCTCGGTCACAGATGTTTCTTTTTGCCCTGGGTAGTAACTGATGCAAAGACTCAAATCTTGTAGAACTGCTCCTAACAAGTGACCGTGAGAACTCAGCAGTAAGTCGTTCTCTTCTATCAACCCTACTCACTCCCATCCGAGGCTCAAGGAAGACATGACAGACGAAGGTGTAGGAAGAATGTAAGAGCTGTAGAATGGGGGGGAGGGGGGCCGCTGGATTCTGTGAAATGCTGCGTTCCGAACATAAGAGTTGTTGCGCACATCTTAACTCGTGCATCTCTGGCTGGCTACACAAGACCTGTAGAAGATCAAGCCAGTCAAAGTCCCAGCATGAATGGGAGGGGTTACACGATGGACCCATTCCTAACGTAGGAGCTACTGACAGTTGATGGCTGTTGAGAGACGGTCATGGCGTGGGGCGTGGGGTGGCAGAATATATAGTCAATAATAAATTGCCGATATACTACTTTAGGTCCCCATGGTTAGACACTAATTAAAGTTATGGGGTTATTGGTAACATTAGTATTTGTAACAAAAGAAGACATGAAAATTGGGAGGAGGATGGTTTGATGGTGTTCTGAGGGAGTTTGGGAGAGGTATTAAAGAGTGGGTATGATTACAGTACATTGGATACCTGTATACATTTTTCAAAGATTAAATAATATATCTCCTTTAAGTAATTAAATTTAAATAACCATTAAATTATTACATTTAAATATTAAATAATTAAGTGGATATTAAATAATATACCACCTATTCTATGACATTGTCACCCAAGGCGCATGCTTTCTTCTGATGTCCATGGCGAAACTAATACTGTCAACACAGCAACCAAACAGGCGTGGGCCAGGTACTGACTCTCCAGAGGGAGCGAAAGCAGTCAATGAAGTCGGAGGCCACAGAGTGCTGTATGGAGTTAGGACGCTCCATCTATGGGTGTGCTCGGCATCTGATCCGTTCGTCCAGTCTGGTGTTTCGGTGGCGTTTTGCCTCTCACCCTGGTGCTTATGGTGCTAGTTAATCTCAGCTGTCCTACCCCTGCCTCTCCTAAGTGCTGGGATCACAGGCCTCCAACCACACACTTCCCGTCATGGCCTGATTGCTGAACAAGTCTTCTTGTTTCTTTATGTGTCGGTTTTCGGCCATAAAACCCAGACTCTCTTCCTAAGAACTGCTTTCTGCTCCTGTTTCTCAAGGCCAGCCGGAAACCCCAGGGCACTGCTCAAACAAAGTGTAGGATTAGGCTATTCCATGTGGTGAAAGACACATTGCTTTCTTAGAGGACTCCCAGTGCACACACAAAAGGCCTGAGGATCTCAGCTAGTCTCCAGGGACCATGGGTGCCCTCGGCTTCGTTTGAAGTAGAGAGTATCTTTGCCACCCCGTCCACCTATGGCAGAAAAATAGAAAGCAGTTGAGACCCTTTTAATAATAGACAAAACTAAAGGGAAATGAAGGAGGAGGAGGAGGAGGAGGAGGAGGAGGAGGAGGAGGAGGAGGAGGGAAGGAAGGAAGGAAGGAAGGAAGGAAGGAAGGAAGGAAGAAGAAAGAAAGAAAGAAAGAAAGAAAGAAAGAAAGAAAGAAAGAAAGAAAGAAAGAATTCCAGCTCCAGGCAATTATCCAGTGTTGGCATCTGTGATGTTATTTCTATGTTTAACTTGATTGGATCAAGAGAGACTTAGGTGGGTAGAGAAGCACACCTCACCTCACTGTAAGCTGTAAGGGTTCTGCTCTAACCAGTAGATGAATCCCTTGAAGGACTCATTACCCAGCAGTGTTATTGAGAGAGAAAGCTAGGTGGTAGGGCTTACTCAAAGGAACTAGGTCACTGCGGGCATGTCCTCTGGAACTGTATCTGCCCCTCTCCTCCCCTCTTCCTTTCTCCTTTCTTGTCCACAGTGAAGAAGACCCTCCCCCCCCCGATATTTAGTCCAAGTACACGAGGCCAAGCAGCCATAGACAAAGCCCCCTGAAACCAGGACCTTACTTCCTTCTCACTATGTAATTAACACTTCCTCCATCTAAGTTGCTTAGACCACACCAAAAGCTCATAAATACGACAGCGCGCCTGGGCTGGGTGTTGGACGAGAAGGAAGAATGTAGCAACTCTCTCAGTGAAAAACTTTACAAATGTCCTAGGTTTTTAAATCACCATTATTATCTCTTTCCTGTATTCCTCTGCTTGTCTTGTGGCATCCTGGCCTAGTAATATCCAACGTGTAGAAAATGAACTCTTTGTCTCAATAAATATCTATTAGCACTGGCACACTCCTTTATTTTGAGTGGCACGCTATCTAAAGAGTAGTATTGAATGGATGACTCTATCATTTCTTGGCACATGGCTGAGAGACTCTCGGGCAGCGTCTGGGTGGATTTGCTATTTTTTTTTTTAAAAAAAAAAGTAAATCCTGAAAGTGAACTTAATGCTAGGAAAGGATGGTTAATAGGTTTCTTAAAAACATGTTGGTGCGCCTATCATGTTTAGACTATACAAGGCAGTGCAAAGATTACCAAACGTCATTAAGTGTGGGGCTCCGAATACAAGAAGCTGATAGGTACCCAGAAAGAGCAGGCATAACCAAAAGCAATAAACCGTATCATATAATCTGTTTAATGCGAGCATTAGCCGCTGAGCACTGGGAGCTGATATGGCTCCGTCCTTCTGCACCAAACGTTTTCTACACTTTATCTATTTAAATCCCTAGAGCATCCTTATGAGGTTGAAACTATTATCATTAGTCTCATCGAAGGAATATGAAAACTTATGCAGAGTTTAAACAACTTGTCAAAACTTTACTCTAAAGTGAAACCAGATCCTGCCTTTTAGACATCGGGGGATCTGCCTTGCCAGGAAGCTCACGGCATGGGTTAGCAAGCAGAACGTGCACAGGACTGGAGAATAGACCCAGCTCCTGCCTGGAGAAAGGAGGAGTCTTTGGGGGAAAGAGAGTGAGAACAGGCATGGCTGGCAAATAAGAATTGTGGGTCACCTGGCTCCCGAGAGTGAACTTGCTGCCCGCTGCCCGCTGCCCACTGCCCGCTGCCCACTGCCCACTGTCCAATGCCCACTGCCCGCTGCACACTGCCTGCTAAACTGCCTGATGCCCAATGCCCGATGCCTGATGCAAGACCCTTCATGCAGAGAAACTAGCCGGCAGATAACGGTGGTCATTAATAAAAGTGGGTTGAAGCCAGGTCATGGGGCGGCTGCCCTGAAAAAGAAAACACCCCTGGGGATTGGTGCCACATAATGTAAAACATAAGCTGATTCCTTCAATGATTCTATGTAAGAGGTTGCAGGGCATGAAGTTAAGCTGTGGGCAGGAAGTTCCAAAAATAACTAAGAAAGCTTCCTGGGATGCAGCTAACCCTAACCCTAACCCTAACCCTAACCCTAACCCTAACCCTAACCCTAACCCTAACCCTAACCCTAACCCTAACCCTAACCTAACCCTAACCCTAACCCTAACCTAACCCTAACCCTACCCCTACCCCTACCCCTACCCCTACCCCTACCCCTACCCCTACCCCTAACCCTAACCCTAACCCTAACCCTAACCCTAACCCTAACCCTAACCCTAACCTTATTTGACCACTTTGGCCCTGTCATCTAAGGTAAGCACCTCGGGCCAGTCCTGCACCCGGCCTCTCATGGCCTTCATCCTCCCAAGTGATCCCGGAGCATCGCCATCATCACGCATGGCTGGGATGCGGATGCAGACATGGAGGCTCAGGGGTGCTAGGTACTGGAGCTAGGGCTTCACACAAACTAGGCATGTACCCCATTACCAAGTCATGCTCCCAGGACCCCCCACCCAAATGGCTTTACAGAAGCTGAGAAGATATGATCAAGTCGTAGTTCAACTTGGTTGGGTTTGCAGTTTTGAGTTTTTTAGGGTTTTGGTTTTTGTTTATTTGGTTGTTTGGTTGTTTGTTTTTTGTTTTTTTAATTTTTCAAGACAGGGTTTCTCTGTGTGGCCCTGGCTGTCTTGATACACTCTCTGTAGACCAGGCTGGCCTTGAACTCAGAGATCCACCCACCTCTGCCTCCTGAGTGCTGGGATTAACGATGTGCACCACCAACTGTCTGGCAAACCCATGTTACCTTCTCCCGGTGTTCAGCATTGTATTCTGCAAAAATCAGCTGCTCAGTCACATATGGCAAGGTGCCAGGTTTTAGCAACTCAAAACTACATGACGTATGCTCGACACTGGGGGATTCATGGAGACTGCGTGGATAAACTTGGTAGAGGTGATAACTGTAACCCTTTGCTGTCTCAACATTCTTAATGGGGCGAATGTGTATCCAAGAACAGCTTTCAAGAGTAAAGGCAGTCCATAAGCAGTTTATTGCACTTACCACTTTTTGAATGAGGGTAACTGAACAAGGCCAGCTGCCAGTCCTTCAAAATGTATCCAACAGTCATGAGCAGCGATTCCTTTTTACCTTTTCATTAATTCTTTGTCAGCTTCACATCACGCACGCCATTTCCTCATCTCCTCATATCTGCCCTTTATCCCTGAAACATTCCCCCATAAGACACACACACACATGCATGCATGCACAAAACAGTATAGAACGATGATTTATTTCTGTAGCTTGCTATTAAAACCGTTCCCTGGAGTGCTGACTGATACAAGCCTGCCACCTGCTGGAGCCAAGTAGAACTAACACTAGGTTCTTGCACAGAACAGGGTGTCTAACACTGTCCTTAAACTTTAGATGTATAAACACCCAGTAACTGCTCACAACGAGTCCTGTTTTTACTAAGTGAAGGCTGATGAAATCAACACAGAAGGAGACTTTAGGAAAATAAGTTACAAAGGATTTGCAGTCAGTAGAGCCAAGGAGACTTAAGCCCAAGTCGTAACTTGGGTCACTCATTGTCCATGTCACTTTGAATGTATTACTAAAGCTCTCCAAACCTTAGATTCCCTGTTTGTGGTATGAGCCTGGGTATACATCCAAAGACGGAAGAACCAGGACACATGGACGCATTTTTGTGGATAGGCTTGTCCACTGGCGGTGGTGCACGCCTTTAATCCCAGCACTCAGGAGGCAGATGTAGGGGAATCTCTTGAGTTAGAGGCCAGCCATGGCTACACAGAGAAACCTTGTCTCAAAAAAACACAAACAAAAACAAGAAAAGCAAAACCAACCATCCAACCAAAATCAAGTCAAAACCATGCAAAGTATTTACTGTGGTGCGCAACATGAAATCACATATAATCAAGTGTAGCAGTCTAGTATTTCTCTTCGTAAAGCTATTGGGGAGCAAATGAAATAAGACTTCACAGTGCCCTTCCTCAGATTGGGCTGGGACCAGTCCAGCTTCTACTCATCAAAGATCTGAGGCAGAATAAACAAATAAATAACACGCCTGTCATCAACATAGAAGAGACTGTTGTATACATCTGGCCGCAGAGGACGGACATGTGCACACGACGAGGCACTCTGGGCTTTTAGAAACAGTTCTGAAGCTGTTTTCTTTAATCAGATCCTGATAGTCTGCAGGAGTGTAATCTAAGGACAGCTGTGACAGCAGTAGCGTTGTGTATGCTAGGTACCTTTCAGGGGCTGCTGCCTTTCCTCTTTCTGACGGCAGCCATACTGGTCAGCCACCATACGGGTCAGACACTACTACCACTGTGCTGTGGATAAGGAGAGTAAGGCTCGGTAAACGAATACAGCAGAAACCTGGTGACTGTGTGCCCGACGCTCTCCTCCCTTGTTGAACAAGCTCAACATCTCATCACCTGTCTGACCTCTCACAAGTGGCGATGGGGAAACCCAAAAAGGAGTTCAGTTCTCCTTGGCTTGGGTGGAGCCGAGAGGCCTTGTGTCCAATTGTTCTGAAGGGTAGTCTTCGGGTGGGGCGTGGGGAGGGTAGGACGCATTCTCTGGGAAAAGACCACCAGCTCACGAAAGGAGAGGCAAGGGAAGAATTTTCCTCTGTCTCACCAGACCTCCTATCTGGACGTGAGCCGGAGATGAGAAGCTAATAATGACATGAAGACATTGAAGAAGACAGAGCAGAAAGATGGTCACACCTGGGATCCTGAGGTTCAGGAACTACTGGGTAGTCGGCCCTGGAGAACACCTGCCTTAGGCGTTGAAGTAAATGAGGGTTACTCTTCTCGAGGCTGTGGTTCATGCTGCTTGTGTTCAAAGGTTTCTTAGTGGATATTCAGTAAAGGCCGCACACCTCGGAAATGGTAAATTCAGACATTAGTCTCCGAGTCTCCCCTCCTCAATTCTACCCCCAGCCCTGAAAATACAGGGCGGGACACTTACACTGTTTACCCGGACCCTCGGTTGCTCAGGAGGGTCACCGACTGAAAGGGGAAGAGGTCAGAGGTCAGAGGTCAGGCGGGCCATCTCTGGGCAGCCCTGTTTCCTCTGCCAAGGCTCTTCCAGACTGAAAACCACGTCTGTGTGGATTTCCTTCCCAGTCTTTCTGCACCTCCTCCTTCCAACACCGCCAACCATTTTCCCGTTGCGCCTCTGAGTTCCCAAGGGTTTGGAGTCTTACATGGCTTTGGTTCAGAGCTTTGCAGCATGGCTACACATGCGTTTTCTTTATGCCAGTATTGAGTGTTGGCAGTTGATCACCGTGACAAAATACCTGATGGAGACAACATAGGGGGGGGGCTGACTTTGTTCACAGTGTCAGGGGTTTCTGTTTCTCATGATGGGCAGGGCATGGTGGAACAGATTAAATCATCACAGCTAGAAGAGCCCAAGGGAATGTCTCCAGTGGCCTACTTCTTCCACTGTCCCACCACCTCCCAGAAGTTTATTCAAAGTCTGGATACACAAAGGGGCTAAACCATTCATTAAGGCAGAGCCCTCGGGCACAAACCATCAGACACATCCAGAGACCCCCTTCATCAGCCTAGGCATACCTCACCTCCATCAACTTCACAATCAGGATTAAACAGCATAAGCATGGGGGCCTTCCCAGCCAAAAGAATGAAGGATTATATACTCTTTAAAAACTGTAACAGAAAGTGTGTGTGTGTGTGTGTGTGTGTGTGTGTGTGTGTGTGCATGTGTGTATGTGTGTGTGTGCACTAGGAATCTAACCCAGAGCCTTGCACATGCTAGGTATTAGGTCCAAAAGGAACTTGGAACGAATGGCTAACTGTAGTGTGAGCAGGACGCCAGGCTCGCTCAGTACCTGCAGATCCTCCCAGCTCTTCCCATCCTGCCCCCTACCTAAACCTCCCCAGCCAGTCCAGGGGGGCTTTTCCTCCCCCCCCCAAGCCCTGATTCCTATATTACCTTGCCATTTCAACTGTGAGCTCTCTTGACCTCTTGGTCCTCCCTCCCTCCGTCCCTCCCTCTCTCCCTCCCCCTCCTTCCCCTCCCCCTCTCTCTTCCTACCTCCTGTGAATACAATGTGAACCAACCAGAATTTGGTTAAGTTTTCAAGGCTAATTTTTTGTTTACTTATTATTTATTTATTTGTTTGTTTATTTATTATTCTATTTATTTACATTTCGAACGTTATCCCCTTCCCCGGTTTCCCGGCTGCAAACCCCCATCCCATCCCCCCCTTACCATACATGTTCCTTACATTGAACCATTTTACTGTTCCCAAAACCTTCTATGTTGTCCCCGCTGGTGGGCGCCGCCGATGTGAGGTCGCCCAGGCAGTCACTACCCTGGAGCCGCCGCCCTCGGTGCCGCATTGACCATGGTATTCCAGCCCCCCTGTGCAAAGAGAAGCTGACAACCGGGGTGCAGGAGAGCAAGGTAGACCAGTGAGACAGACTAGGTATGGGGTTACAGACCACGGTTCCTCAGGGGCCCTCCTCTCCAAAGACAGCCTAGAGAGGATGGCAATGAAGAGGACAAAGAAGATCAAGGAGATGAGACCCAGGGTCAGCAGCCACCTCAATGTTGGTATCGATGCAACTTCAACTACCAACGCAAACGCCCAGATGTCAGACCACAGAACGGCAGAGAAACAAAAGCAGCCGATCCACTAGCTGAGAATTCGACCCCGAGGCTGAGTTCACTCTGAAAGACTAGTAACTGGCCTCTTCTCACCTCCCCCTTTTAAACTGAGGCTCCCCCATCCCAGATGCTGACTGAGTCAACCTTAAAAAGGCATTCAGGAAAAGTTAGATTTCCTGCTCCTGCTCCTGCCCCTCCCCTCAGAAAAAGTTCATGGCTATGGTTTGCCTTCGCTGAGGCAGGCTGCAGGTTCCAGAGCAGAACAAGACTGGAGGGTTAAAAATAAATGACTTTGCACTCAGAGCGGAACACTGCAGGATCCTTTTAAAAGGGATGTAGCCCTTTTGTGAATTGATCGGTAAGGTACTCAGTCTAAGCTGTACTGATATTGGGGGGCTCCGAGCACAGAGCTTGGGGAGCAGTGTTTCTATCGGTCAGGGTGAATCAGACTACAGTGCAGGGGTGACTTAACCATTGAGCCATAATGGTTTAGCACAGCACCGAGTTTAATGTCTAGCTCATTCTTTACGAGAATTACTCAAGGGCAGAGGACTCCCTGCCCCAAAGCATGCAAGACCGAAGGGGGCTTTAACTTGTGACACTGCCACATGGACATGTGATACCATCTCAGACTGGAAATGACCACCCACCTGCTCATGGTCACTGCCCAGAATTCTTACATGGGTCTCTCTCAATAAAGTGAACCATGACATTCTGCAAGTCCACAGAGGAGAAAAGCGCCTCTTATCACATGGGTGTGTCCTACAGCGAATGGAAGGGAAGGGGCTGAGTACCAGCTTCCCGACTGGACGCCTCACCTCCCCAGCATCACGCCTGCAGCCAAGGTATGCCGCATCCCCTCTTAAACCAGGGCTCCAAACAAGGCTTTCCTTCCTTAGGTTTCTTCCATTGGGTGTTTTTTTTTTCCACAGTAACAAAAGAAATAATTAATACACACACACTGAGGCACCTGCACTCTCTTGACCCTCCCTAATGTCAAACCTCAGCAGAACTTGGTTTGCTCAAGCCTGTCTCCAGCCTGGGGAGGCTGTGGCTCTGCCTGTCATCTCCTGCCATTCCCTTTCCATGTAAGCATAAGGCTAGTTTTCCATGCTGGCCTCCCAAAGACCCCATTCTCTACGCCCACCCACTCCCTAGGTTCAACCACTGATTAGAACACAGGTCAAAGACAGAACAGAGCAATGTTTTCATAGGCACACACACACACACACACACACACACACACACACACACACATACACACTCAGGTTTTTGGCATTAGCACACAACCACATACTCTGAAAGGCACATGGTCCGGTATTCTAGAGTCTTCTATATCAGTTTTCCAAAAGACCTGCAGAGCAGGCTCAAGCCCTACACTGGGGACAGGCCACCACCTTCTGTGCCTTCTTACCTGAATCTCTAGCAGCAAGACGCCAAGTCTACCAGGGTCAACTATCACTCCCAGAGTCAGGAGTCACAGGTGTGCGACCTGCAGTTTCATTGACTCAGAAAGAGAGCCACAGGGGCCAGCCTCCAACAACTGCTACAAAGGATCTAGGGAGGGCAGATATGGTCACAGCGTCCTCTGCAGGAGGGGCCCATGTTAATTTCCAGCCAGTGTGGGAGACGGTGATATCAGTCCCCAAATGGGAGAGCTTGGGCGTGTTATACATTCCCCAAACCGTGTACTAGAGAAATGGGTGGATAATTTTCTGAAAGGTGGTTTCATTTGGATTATCCATCCATGCTTACTGGAAGATGGGCCAGTGTTTGAACGACTTCTCTTGAGACTTCTCAGGCCCACTTCCACCTCAGGCAGGAAGAGGAAGAAGAAGGAAAGAGAATGTTTGGGGGAACTTTTTAAGATAAAGAAAGAAGATTCAGATCTTTCACAGCTGTAAGATTCTGTAATTTTTTTTCTTTTTTACTCATCGGGTTTCAGGAATCTAGTGTTTGATTCCAATGGGGCCAGCCATACACCTCCCTCTGATCCAAGGATATAATCATCCACCCGCTAAGCCAGCTGATCCAAGGAGTGCTGAATGTATATGGCCCCAGATGTTGCCGCAGCTGTCTTCCTGCTTAGCTGGAAGCTGCCATTGCTAGACTCTTTCTATTTTGTCAAAATAATTGTACCTTGGTGTGACCTGAAAGCCAAACTTACAAATGACACATGTAGACACAGGGCGATACTATCAATGAGTCTTGTCATATCAGGTGTTAAATGGCTCACTCTTTGCTGTTCGATCATCTTACCCCTTTTTTTTTAAGACTCCCTCAATCCTTTCTTCACTGATTTAGTCCTTCTCCCCTGTGTAATCAGCAAAACGCTGCACACTGAGGTATGGTAGCTGCTCCTTCAGTGCCTGAGGAAGGAGGACCAGGTGACATGACCCAAAACCGTAAGGACTTAACTTTTCTGGACTTAAACCTGACTAGTGGGAAACAGAAGATGAGAAAGAACAGGACACCTGCACCCCTTCTTTCTTCCACCCATGATATTTCTCCTCAAAACACTCCAGAGAAGTCACGTGTGTCAAAAGCAGATAGATGTATGGCACCACTTCTTTCCCCCGGGGATGCTAAGGTCAGAAATGTTTCCCACAGGCTCATCATGTGTTTGAGCACTTTACCCCAACATAGTGACATTGCTTTGGGAAACTGTGGACGCTTTGGGATTGGCTGGCAGAGACGGGTTACAGGTTACATCCCAGCCCCACCAACTTTTGGTTCCGTTCTCTGCTTTCTAGTCAACCGAGGTGTGAAGATATGCTGCAAACACCAAGCCACCCCAGCCCGGGCACTGTAGCAGAATTTTCTTCAAATTAATTTGAATATTAATACAGCAAGAAGCCTGTGATTGGACAGGGGAAAGGGAGGCAGAGCTAAGAGTTACAGAGACAGAGAGACAGAGACAGAGACAGAGTCAGAGACAGGGAGAGGAGGGAAGGAGGATGGAGGAGGAAGACGGTCCAGATTCCAGAGTGGCTTTAAATCACCACAGGTAGCTATGACTATCTTATAAGGGACGGATAATAACAGGACAATTTGTCTTATCTAGATGGGCAATTTATATCAATATCAATTGGCTCTGAGTCCATTGTGTGGATGTTTTGTGGAGTGAGAATTTACTGATACAGATCTGACTTATAAATGACAAACCTTTAGAGTTTTGATTTTACTGGGTTACTGGGATCTGGGACCGCTGACCGCAGGGGGTGGATGGCTGGGAATGGGAGGAGAACCCCAAGAGAGAACGGAGAACCGCAGTTCTTGCTGCTGGGGCTAGCCGAGAGGCAGAGGCATTGAGACTGCCAAGAGGTAGCTGTGTATAGCACGGGATAGTGTCGACTCTTTTTTAATATTTCCCCTAACAGCGCGCTTTCTGCCCTCTGAAACTGCCAGCATAATGAACTGTGCCTCCCTTAAGTTGTTCTTCCGCTAGGCATTTGTCACAGTAACAGGGGAAAAGGAAAGACCGGGGGTTAGAGCCAGCATGGCACATCGTATGCTACTGGATCACACTGTTCCCGAATCCACCTCTACTTCTGTCACTCGCACCGCGCTGAACGCGCCTCAAAAACCGTGTCCATAGTTTACTCTTTCCTCTTCCAGAAGAGCAATGCTATGCTTGTCCCTCTGACAGCCTTTCAGATGCCCCGGTAAACCACACCCTTCTTTCTGTGCAGGACCCTAGGCTCATAAAAGTTGGAGAAAAGAGAAACACTATATGCCTGGTGGTGATGGGGCACGCCGTTAATCCCAGCACTTGGGAGGCAGAGGCAGGCGAATTTATGAGTTTGAGGCCAGCCTGGTCTACAGAGTGAGTTCCTGGACAGCCAGAGCTACACAGAGAAACCCTGTCTCAAAAAAAAAAAAAAAAACCAAAAGAGAGAGAGAGAGAGAGAGAGAGAGAGAGAGAGAGAGAAATACTATGTACATATATGGCTAATAGTAACCTTTTAAAAAGCAAAGTTCTAACAAATTGCCCATGATAATACATATATATGTATATGCACATATATATGTATATATATATGGTTATTATAGCCAAGGTTTGCACCTCTGTCCTGGTAGGCTTTGCCACATGGTAGGTACCTGCTTAGATAAGACTAGTACCAGTAGAAGGAGGGAGAATTCATGTTCTCCTACTGGCAGTGCAAAGACAGTTGACTCAAATATACACAAATATTCTCCCCAAGTTCCAAGTAAGTCATCCTACCCAAGAGAGGCCCAGAGTCATGGTAGTACTCTCTTCCCAGATGCAAGATAGAGGTAGGAAAGAATGCCCATTGCATAGATGATTTGCTCTTAGGAAACTTAATGTCATCACAGAAGTCTATGCTTTTCAGTGAATGAGAGCTGTCAAGGGTAAAATAAGCTGTCCTTGTATCCAGTGAAGGAACCCTGTGTCATCTACAAGGAGACAACGGGGTCGTGAAGCCTTCGGAATGGTGCCTGACGTTTCTCTGTCACGTGGATGAAAGCTGAACACTCAGAACTGGCTGCTGGTGGACATTTGGATGGACCGCAGCTTCCGGAAGCCTGTTCCACACCTGCCGTAAAGCGCCTTCCCTCAAGAGCGTCTAGAGCAGAGGTTCTCAACCCTCCCGAGGCTGCAGCTCCTTAACACAGTACCTCATGTTGTGGTGGGCCCCAATCAAAATCATTTTTGTGGCTACTTTATAAGTTTACCTTTGCTACTGTTCCATTATGTTGCATCATATGTACTGTTACATTATGTTACATCATAATGTAAATATCTGTGCTTTTCAAAGGTCTTTGGTCACCTCTTTAAAAGGGATATTTGACCCCCAAAACGGGGTTATGACCCAGAGGTTAAAAAAAAACAAAAAACAAAACAAAACAAACAAACAAACAAAAAAACAGCTTGGCATGGTGGCACACGCCTATAATCCCAGCACTTGGGAGGCAGAGGCAGGCAGATTTCTGAGTTCGAGGCCAGCCTGGTCTACAGAGTGAGTTCCAGGACAGCCAGGGCTACACAGAGAAACCCTGTCTCAAAAACAAAAACAAAAACAAACAACAGCAACAACAACAACAACATAAAATAAAATAAAATAAAATAAAATAAAAACAAACCTCTGTATGTATGTAGAGCATTCCCATGCACAAAATGCTCCGTACAGACCTCAAGAGAACTTTAAAAAGCCCAGCTGACTACCACAGAGGAGACTCATTGCAGCAGCCTGAAGAATTCACGGGAGAACTGGGTATCATGTGGGATGTGAACTCGTAAGCCAAGACCGCGCACCCAAGGCAGACCTTTGCAAAATTGGGGACACGGAGAGCGGCGGTGGCTGGGCCACACTGACCGCCAAACTAGGTGGGAAGGGGGCTGCAGAGGAGGGGTGTGGCCAAGTCTGCGGAGAGTAAGAAGGCAAAGGAGGCTGTGGATGTAAGGAAACTGAAGACGCTTTTGCCAAACAGATGTGACTACCAACATGGCGAGAACGGAAAAGAAACCATTAAAACTATGTTTTCTTTCATAAAGATGTAATAATTTGGGACAGCTTATTTGAATAAAGACCAATTAAAGATACAATAGGGGGTTTGGGGGGGAGAAAAAACCTAGTTCTTGGGTTTTGAACATGGATATTCACGACTCCTGAAATCTCTTAGGATTCTCTCCTGTCAAACATAAACTCTTTTTCCTCGAAGGTGCCTGCGGGCTCAGGTCTGCAATCTCAGTAATGAACAGAACCTCCCTCTAGGGGGAGCCACAGCTTTGTCGGTTTATTTAGAGTTAATCCCGCTGGGCAGGTCAGGGGCTGTCCTAAAGGACCATTTCTAGGAAGGCGGGTTGACCTTAAAATAAAGTTCTTTTCTGTACAGAATTCTCAACCCTCTAGAGCAGCTCCCACCAGCTGCCCTGAGGTTAGCCGGGGAAGGCTTGCAAAATTTTCTGAGTTTTGTAATGATTCCCTTTGTCTTTTCTTCGGTCATTTTCTCTCAGGGGCTGGCCACAGCTATATATACTTTCAAACTCTTTACGGGTCTTTCTCACTCTTTTTCTAAAGCCCCACTCCACCCCATCCCTTAATTGACCTCCAAGCCAGCTTGTTGCAAAACACCAGCTGTGAGATTTACAGCTTGCCTGTCCCGGGGAGTTTTCCTCTTAAACTTACAAATTGTCCTTGAGCGTCCCTTAAAGTTTGTTTTTAATATATGTGTTAGAACGAAGGAAACGTAACCGCCACCCTATGGAGGTGGAAGCTGGGGCACTCTAAGAGGAGACAGAGTTTGTTCTCCTCTGCCCCTCGACCCCTTGAAGCCATTCAAAGAAGGCTGCCATTATCTAAATGCAGCATCTTGGTCTTGGGCTTTCAGAACTCCAGAACTCTGAGAAGGAAACGTAACCGCCACCCTATGGAGGTGGAAGCTGGGGCACTCTAAGAGGAGACAGAGTTTGTTCTCCTCTGCCCCTCGACCCCTTGAAGCCATTCAAAGAAGGCTGCCATTATCTAAATGCAGCATCTTGGTCTTGGGCTTTCAGAACTCCAGAACTCTGAGAAGCAAATTCCTGCTCTTTATAAATTACCCTTACTGAGTATTTTTGTTGCAAGATATTTCCTGTCCATTTACATTGAGGCAATGAGAGGCCAGTGATTGGAGGGGAGAGAGAGAGAGAGAGAGAGAGAGAGAGAGAGAGAGAGAGAGAGAGAGAGCCAGACGAGCAGAGGAGACGCAGATATCCAAATGGCTTCAGATGTATTTCTGGTGTTTTGGAGAGATTAGAAATATTGGGATAATACTTTATCATTGTAAATTGGCATTACGAAATTGGGAGTTTCTTATACATAAATATATTGGGTTAACTAAGTTTAAGAGTCATGCTTTACCAGGTATTTAGATGCAGGGCAGGAGTGCAGGACTCACATCTTTACAGAGTCTGTGGCAGGGTGGTACTCTTTATTAATTATTTACCCCTTCATATTTTCTTATATCAGCACAAAAGAGACAAAGACCCTAAGGATGGAACTGTTAGCTCTCTCCTTCTCAAAAAGTTACTCCTAAAATTAAGGGGAAGGGTGTGGAGGATAGTTGTTAAGAGCCTAACACGGGTTCTATTCCATTGTAGATCCCTAGGTATTGTATGTTAATTATTAATATATTCGTGAGAGTTTGAATGAAGCACTGAGGACAACATAGCAGGTAGGGCCACAGAAGCTGAAGGCAATTTGGGAGTGGGTGACTATTTCAGGGACCATTCAGCTCTGAGGGACCAGACTGAGCTGTGAGGTCCACACTCACAGCTGACGCACACTTTCTAGTAGATACATGTCGGTGTTGAAAGGCATAACTGATGGTGCCCAATCTCTACCATTGCCTAATTCTCTAACTTGCATATGCTAGCCTGAGAAATCTTCCCCAGAGTTCCCTATGATAATAATCCAGCAGTAAGTTCCAGGCGCCCAGCAAAATGCAGCTCGGAGCAGAGACAGACTCTGGATCCTGGACAAGGACTCTGTGTGCCTCCGTTTCTCCTTTGTATAACCAAGGTCGCTACCTCTGAGATTCTGAGATTTTTCTAGCAGCCTCAGCTTATGCGGAAGAGGTTTTCCATGTGACCATTGCAAATAAATCATCATGTTTGTTTTTTTGGTAGTTACCAACCTGACTTAGAATAGCGTAGGTCTTTATTGGTATATTCTTTATTTAACAGTAACTAACCGTGTCAACGATCAGTTTATAACCTTTATCCTTGGATGTTCTGTGACAATAAGTAGAATTCTTGTAAGCATTTCTGTTTTAAAATAGCCACTACACGGGGCTTCAGAGATGGCTCAGCAGTTAAAAGCACTGCACTAGCTGCTCCTCCTGAGGACCCAGGTTCAATTCCCAGCACCTACATGGTAGCTTATAACGAGCTATAAATCCAGTCCTAAGGAACCTGAGGCCTTCTTCTGGCCTCCGTGAATACTGTGTGTACATGTTACACAGACATGCATGTTGGAAAAACACCTGCACACGTAAAATAAAAATAAATCTTTCAAGTAGGTACTACAGGGACATTGCAGCTCTTCCAAGATTCCTAGCTGTGGCCTGGGAGCCAGCTTTGGCAGTGAAGCCTTGGACCTGGAAAACCGAGGCTTTTTCATGACCTCGGCCTGTAAACGACTTTTCTCTGGCCTTCTGAATATGGAAACCAACATTGTAGCTGGATGCTGACCCAGTCTGGCCCCTGTGCCTCACATCTGAGATCTAATGCACAATCCTAACGCAGCATTGGGTTTTTTCCCAAGAGGAAACACAACTTGTGGTTTCTATGTGTCTCTTAAACCATAAGGTTGACTATACAGGAGTCTGTCTCATTCAAGTGGAATAACATGACATTTCTTCGAGATGATTTTGCCATGTAGGCTCTCTCCCTGTCAAAAGAGAACTCATCGTCATGTCCCTGGCATCCCAAAAATATCATTACTAGCTTGATACTGTAAATCACATCTCAGCTTATCAACCAAACAGAATATTTCCAGTATATCCTTTATACCTCAAGTATTAGATTATGATTTATGTTACAAGAATATTATAGTCAATGAAGTATCCTCATAGGCTACAGAATGCCATTTGGTTTTCTCGCCTGCCTAACTAGGTAAAGGAACGTCTGACTCTGTCATTGGAAGAAGCAGAGATTCGTTCAGATTTAGCTATTGAAAACCACTCGTTTCTCTAAGCCTGATTGTGCTGACATTTTCATTCTGCATACTGAGATTGGATTTTCACCTATGCTGACTGGTTCTGCATGTCAGCTTGACACAGCTTTAGTCATTAGAGAGAAAGGATCCTCAGCGTCTCCATGAGAGCCAGCTGTAAGACATTTTCTCACTTCGCAATTCATGGCGGAGGCCCCAGTCCATTGGGAGCAGGCCATCCCTGGGCTGTTGGCTCTGTCACAAAGCAGACCGAGCAAGCCGTGTGAAACAAGTCAGTAAGCAGGACCCTGTGCATCAGCTCCAAGGTTCCAGTTCTGCTTGAGTTCCTGTCCTGACTTCCAGTCATCGATGGGCTGTGAACTGGGTGAACAAACCCTTTCCTCCCCAACTTGGTTTTTTTGGTCATGGTGTTTTCATCACAGCAATAGAAACCCTAAGATGCCCCTCAGTTTCTCGATTTGAATTCAATGGTGGAATTTCCTTCCCTGAGGAAAAGAAGAAAACATGTCAGAATATGAATTCCTGAGTGCTGAGTGTCTACACCTGCCTGACATGTCCCGTCAAGCTAACTTGTCTAATTTCACCATCAGATGTAGACATCAAGCCTTTCATAAACACATAGGATCTAGTGGGCTAAAGCAGTAATTAGTGTGGCTGCCATCTTGCGCAAACCAGCTACTCTGCATAAAGTAGACCAATCTGTACTGTGGTTCAGCTGACATTTTTTTCTGTGCTTTCAACTCCCTGGGAATCTGCTAGCTGTGTTTCCAGGAAAAAGAAAATAGAGTTGTTTTCTTTTTTTAAATCTGTCATTAAAAAAAGAACTTGTGAAAATAAATAGAAAGAGTTCTCTCAGCACGTTGAAACTGTATCCCCGGCAGCACCACCTGTGAAAGCAATCTTCTTTGTCACTGTGTGAAGGAAACTCTGAGTCCCCTGACATTATTAAATTGTTGCTGCCACACTGATACAGTGGGAGCATCTCTTCAAACGGCTAAACAATAACCTTTTTTCTCATCCTACAGATGAAATTGTTTTCTTTCAATGGTTATTGCTTCAATTATCCACTCTCCTCTGGATCTGCTTATAAAACAAAGGTGAGTAAGATGTCTCTTGGCATAGCTTAGAGTTCTGTGAATGTTAGGGACTTTTTTTAAAGACATGCAAGTACAGGAATTCAGCAGTTGAGTGACTCCTGAGAGGAAAAGGAAGCCTGGGGCAGAGCTAGAGGGAGAAGGGATAAATAGATACTACTGAGAAATACAAGACTAGCTTCAAGTCAGCTAAGGTTTATGGTTCATACAGAACCTCACTGATCCAACTAAAAGGTCAGGTATGGGTCCAGCAGCATTTAATTAAGTCTTTATTTCCCTGCCTTAGTCTTTCTGCAGACAGCAATCCTTCGGAGACTTTTCTCCATAAGACGTGTTGGTTAAAGATCCAGATACCTAACCTGTTCAGGCTTTGCCAGCATTGGACCCAACTAAGATAGCTTCCATAGATCCATAAATAGAGGAAGATGGGAGTCCTGCGTGAGTTTAGGAGCCAATAAACTGGTCTAGATCGAGCATTTACCATATGCAGAGCAGTAGGGAGACTTGAAGCCTTGAGGTCAGCTCTGTGAGGCTGAGCGTGCTTATTTCCCTCACACTGTGCTGCCTCCACTGCCCCGAATCACTGAAACTACAAACGAGGAAAGCCTGAGGCTTTGTAGAAAATGCTATCTGGGCCTGCCTGGTTTTCAAAGCCCCACTATTACAATTAAACACCTGTGAGACAGGGCCATCAGATTGGTTGTCTGGCAGCATCTGGCAGTAGAGTTGCCTTCCAGTAGCCAGGGAAACAAGATCAGGCTGCAGTGAATCAAGGGGGGACTGGGTGTTGCCAAAAGGCAGTGACTTGCTTGCTTAGGAAGGAGAGATGGGTAGGTTCAAAGAGTTTTGGTTTTTATTTTGGTGTTTTTAAGGCTGAAAGATGCGAGCACAAGTTTAAGCTAAGTGGAACTTTCTCGAGGTAGAAATGTAATAGAACAAGTGGTAGAAATCACAGTAGTAAATGCATGTCTTAAATTACTATTGAAAACATTTCTCTGAGAATTTGACATAGTTGATCAATTTACTTCACTCAAGGGTTCTATGCACTGGGCATGGTGGTACTTGGCTGTCATCCCAGCACCTGGGAGGTAGAAGAAGCAGGAAGATCACAAAGTTGAGGCCAGTTTGCTCTACACAGGAGACCGTGTTGGGCAATAGCCTCATGTCCTGTCAGGAGGAATTGAGTCAGGCTATACTGAGTAATAGCCCCTAGCCATAGAGAATTGCTTGGCCCCAGTGACCAATCCACTCGGCCTGCAGAAACAATACCCAGGTATTAAGAACAACTCACCCTGCTTCCAGTCAACCACAAAGAATACCTGCAATTTCTTAGTAGCCATCTCCACGTGTATATATATACATGCTCCCAGCCCCACTAAGTGGATTCAGTTTTTGTCCCACAGAAAAGGTGAGGCCCCTCACTGCTTGGTAAAGCAATTTTAGCTTGCTAGGATTAAATCTGCCTGCCTCTCTGCCTTTGTTTCTTCATAGACTCCCTCCCATTCAAAAATAATACCAAAAAACTTCATGAGACGGCCCTAATACTATTCTGATTTTTCAGATGAGGAAAGTAAGGAAGAGATCATGCAATGTCAAGTCCCAACATTGAAAACAGGACCCAGGTAGTTCAGAACCCAGATTCTCAACAGTGATGCAACTGCCCTCTCTGGGGAAAGCTTTTGGGTAGAATGCAAGAGCGTTCTGAGGAACAGAAGACCAACATTTCCCTTTAGCAGAAGGCCCTGAAGAGGGAAATAACAAAAAAGTGCAGAGGAACGAGGGAGAGGAGCTGAGGTCATGCACCTCAGATAGTGAGGCTTGTCTAAACTGTTGACTTGACCACTCCACCCGTGTTACAGTTAGGAGGAAGGTTTTTATTGTAGATAAGAGAGAATCGCCATAGGCAATTGAAAGAGTCCAGAGCAGAGAGAGAGAGAGAGAGTTGATGACTGAACATGGCCGGCAGACTTGACCTGGCCATGACAGAAGCAGGGGCAGAGCAAATAAGTGACGTGGGAAGAGAGAGGGCGGATGCAGGAAGAGAGAGGGCGGATGCAGGAAGAGAGAGGGCGGCTGCAGGAAGAGAGAGGGCGGCTGCAGGAAGAGAGAGGGCGGCTGCAGGAAGAGAGAGGGCGGATGCAGACGCACTGAGAGAGTGGGAGGGAAACAGAGAGGGGAAATGGAGACACCAAGCAGCGAGGAAGACAGAAAGGGTGAGCTTAGCAGGGTTATAAGGAGAATGGGTAGGTGGAATGCCCACGAGCTGAAGAAGTTTAGGGTAAGGGAGGAGGTGGGAAGACCTAGGAGGACCTTGGACTCTGAAATGTGTAACAGACACTTGTGAAAGCTAGGGAGCCTGGAGGTCGGCACTGGCTTTGGTATGCCAATAGGCACTCCAGGCGGCCCTTCATCCCTTTTGGAGGTGATTAAAAAAAAGTTTCTTTTCAGTAGAGTTGAACCAGCTTCACAAGTTCATAAGGAATGCTGGCCTTTGTTTAACTGCCAGAATTTAGGAAAATGGAGTTTACCTTGGAACTGACAAGACTGTCTTAAGGTCCCTTAAGATCTGGAGAGTAATATAATAAGGACACATGCTCCGTTATGTTCATAGCAGTCTTATTTATAATAGCCAGAAGCTGGAAAGAACCCAGATCTCCCTCAACAGAGGAATGGATACAGAAAGTGTGGTACATTTACACAATGGAGCACTACTCAACTATTAAAAACAATGAATTCATGATTTTTTTTTTTTTTTTTTTTTGTTTTTTTGGTTTTTCGAGACAGGGTTTCTCTGTGTAGTCCTGGCTGTCCTGGAACTCACTCTGTAGACCAGGCTGGCCTCGAACTCAGAAATCTGCCTGCCTCTGCCTCCCAAGTGCTGGGATTACAGGCGTGAGGAATTCATGAAATTCTTAGGCAAATGGATGAAGCTAGAAAATATCATCCTGAGTGAGGTAACCCAATCACAAAAGAACACACACGGTATGCACTGGCTGATAGGCGGATATTAGCTTAAAAGCTCAGAATACCCAAGATACAGTTCACAGAACACATGAAGCTCAAGAAGAAGAAAGACCAAAGTGTGGATACTTTGGATCATCTTAGAAGGGAGATTAAAATACCTATGGCTCACAGCCAATCAATGGACTGAGCACAGGGTCCCCAATGGAGGAGCTAGAGAAAGGACCCAAGGAGCTGAAAAGGTTTGCAGCCCCATAGGAGGAACAATAATATGTACCCACCAGTAACCCCAGAGCTCTCAGGGACTAAACCACCCATGGCTCCAGCTGCATATGTAGCAGAAGATGGCCTTTTTAGACATCAGTGAGAGGAGAGGCCCTTGATCCTGTGAAGGATAGGTGCCCCAGTGTAGGGGGATGCCAAGACAGGGAAGCAGGAGTGGGTGGGTGGGTGAGCAGGGGGAGGGGGGAATAGATAGGGGTTTTTTTGGAAGGGTAACAAGGAAAGGAGATAGCATTTGGAATGTAAATAAAGCAAATATGGAATAAAAAAAAGATCTGGAGAGTAAATTCTGTTGTCAGTACAGACACTCTCTGCTTGCTAGAGCAGCTGGTGTCTCCCAATTAATGTACCAGCTACAATTATGTAGGCAGATGTGTGAAGGGCCCAGAACAATTTACCAGTAAGTGTGAGTATTTAGTTCCTCTACTTGCAGATTCTGGCATGCCTGTTCTGGTGTGAACTTTCGAAGAAAATGGTCCCAGCTTTCTTTTGATATGTCTCTGAGGTGCGAATGGTGTGAACATATGTTTAAGCTGAGGAGAAGTGGGATCTATCCCAAGACTGAGCAGCTTGGAATCTGAAGCTTAGGGAGGTTGGTGGTGGTGGGGGTGGGGTGATAGTCCAGAGTCAGTGGAGCAATGAACTCCAGAGATCCTTAAGATGTGAAAGAGCAAATCACTGACTGGTCCTAGACTGGGTGTGTTAGTCAGAGTTCACCAGAAAAATAGAACTAAAGAATGAATCTACATATCTATATTTATCTATATCAATATAGACATTGTCTTAGTTAGGGTTTTACCGATGTGAAAAGGAAAGTCAGCATAACCAAGGCAGCTCCTATAAAGACAGCATTGAATTGGGACAGGTTCAGAGGTTCAGTCCATTATCATCAAGGCAGGAGCATGGCAGCACCCAGGCAGGCATGGTGCAGGAGGAGCTGAGAGTTCTACATCTTCATCTGAAGGCTGCTAAGAGTAGACTGGCTCCCACATGGTAAGGAGGAAGGTCTCACTGCCCACTCTCACAGTGACACACTTCCTTCAACAAGGCTAGATCTCCTAAGAGTACTACTCCCTAGGCTACACATATTCAAACCACCATAGACATATATAGATATAGACATATATAGATATGGATATAGATAATATAGATATATAGATAATAAAGGGGATTTATTAGAATGACTTACAGGCTCTGGCCCAGCTAGTCCAACAATGGCTGGTCCAAGAATCCAGCCTTGTTTGGTTCACAAGGCTAGATGTCTCGCTTGGTCTTCAATATGTGCTGGAATCACAAAGAAGCAGGCTGTAATGCCAGTGAGGAAATGGCCTTGTCAGTGAGAGTGAGAACAAGCAGGCAAAAAAGAAAGCAAGCTTCTTTCTTCCACGTCCTTTATGCTGGAAGCAGGAGTAGACCAGATTAAAGGCATGTCTTCCCTCCTCAAAGATCCTGTCTAGAAGTGGGTCTTCACACTTCAAATTATATAATTAAATTAAAAAGAAACCCTCACAGATGTAGTTAATTTCAGATGTGGTCAGGCTGGCAACCTAGCGTATAGATATAGTCACGATAACCGGGTTCAGCAAATGCTCACACTCCCTGCAGTCTCCAGTTTGGAGCCCCACCACATGTTCTGCTCCTTAAAAAAATCACATATTTCAGACCATGAGTAGTGGAAGATCTCAGGGAAGAGAGTTGTGTTAGAGTTTCCATCACCATCACAAATGTTGAAGAAAACAATTTTTTTTTGTTTTTGCTCTTTGATACTAGATTTCTTTGTGTAGCCCTGACTGTCCTGGAACTCACTGTATAGACCAGGCTGGCCTTGAACTCAGAGATCCACCTGCTTCTGCCTTCAGAGTGCTGGGATTAAAGGTGTATAAGACCACTGCTTGGCTGAAGAAAACTCTTTAAAAGAAAAGGCTTTATTGGTTCATGGGTCATTGGTTCATCAGGTTCCGGTTACTGATTAGTCGGTGCTGTTGCTTTTATGCAACTGAATGATGAGTGAATCGCAAGAGGCAAAATATTTACCTCCTGGGAAGAGGGAGGTTAGTCCCCTTCAAGGGCACACTCCCATGGCCTAAAACCCTCCAACTGAGCTCCTTCTCTCAAAGCTACCACCTTCCTGCTCACCCTGAGGACAACTCAACTCATCAACACATGGGCCTTTGGGAAGGCTTCAGAGCAGGAGCTGGGGCTGTGGTGTTTGACATCTGTTTTGAGCTCTTTTAAGGCACCAAATTATGTTGTGCATATATGTAAAATGTGAGGTGAGTGACATAGTAAGCTCTGGGTCAGCATGGACAAAACAGCAGGACTCTACCGTGGGGGCGGGGCACGGGATCCATGTTCCTGCACAGCCCTGTGAACTCAGAGTGTTCATTAAGTTGACCGGAGGTGACGTGTGCTCATTAAATGTTTACAAGAACTGCTTTGTAGCCTGTCATGATCAACTAGGGGTTTCCCAATACCAAGAATATGCCATTTTCAGTTGTTTGTGAGTTGGCAGGGACTGACACTTAACCAGCAACACCTTCGATGTTTCTGTGACCCCTTTTGTGGCACGTACAGTCTGTAGCCCCAAGACAGAGCACTCCGCATAGAATCTAACTCTACAGAGGAAGGCTTTTGCCTCATTAGCAGCTACTCTAATCAGCAAACATTCTTCCATTAACCTTGGCAACCTCAGAATTCACTTCCCTAACACTTCAAGAATCTTTGGAGAGCCAAATTCAATTATATTCCTCTCATAAATAAATAAACAAATAAATAAGGCAAAGAAAAAATAATGTTCTTGATAGTTCAGAGTGGCCAAGAAGAGACCAAATAGGGAGTGACATTGCTGGAGATAGACCTCTACAAAGTACTAACTTAATTCATGCCACAAGACTTCATTTGAACTTCACTAATCAATGCCAAGCTTAGAGTAGAAGTAGAGAACATTTGGTTCAAGTTGGAACATTTTCAAAAGGCTTTTGGGGTTATTCAACAAATTCACCACCCACATAGGTATCTGAATGTGCTGTGGGTTGGCTTCTTATTGTATTTGTTTTCTGTGTTCCTGCAAATCTCTTGGCTTGGTGAGGGAGTGGCTACAATCCAGACATAATTAAATGCAGGTCCCCAGGTTTCCATAGACATTCAATGATGAAACAAAGGCACTTCAGAGAAGAAGATAAAAAACAACAGCATCTATTTGAGACTTGAAAATAAAGCCCACAATTTTTCTGAGAAGTGTGTATTATGGGAACAAGAATATCCCCCAGCCAGTATGAGCCTAACTATATCCAACCATCATAACCTCCGTTCTATATTTCATCCAGGCATCATAAGCTGCCCCTCCCCCCACCCGACCCCTGCGTGAAAAAGGTCACGCATTGAAGAGTTAGTTACCAGGTTGGTGTGCTCCTGGAATGAAGAGTTAGTTACCAGGTTGGTATGCTCCTGGAAGGTAGTGAAATAGTGGAGTCCTTAGGATATGGGCCCGATGCATGTCCTGAAGGGGACATTGGGATTCTGGCTCCTTCCTTTCTCTTTGTTTCCTGATCTCCATGAGATGATCTGTGTTTGTTCTGTCACACTCTTCCCTGAATCACCACGGGCCCCAAACCAAGCCACCAACTGAATGTGGACTGAAACCTATAAAACTATGAGACAAAATAAACTTGCCTCTTTACTCTTGCTGCCTACAGGCATTTTTTTTTTCAGTTTCAGAAAGCTGACTAATACAGTCAATATTCATTAGAAATAAAACTGAAATTATATTTCACGAACCTCTATAATGAATTTTAAATGAAAAATGTAGACCAAAATATTGACTAAATGTTTACCAAAGTGCTAGGTAGTCATTACCTTTTGTTCACATAAAGGTTGAAGTTAAAAATTTTACCCAAAACAATATGTATCTATTTTCATAAAATTAAATTTTTTTTTTTTTTGGTTTTTTCGAGACAGGGTTTTTCTGTGTAGCCCTGGCTGTCCTGGAACTCACTCTGTAGACCAGGCTGGCCTCGAACTCAGAAATCCGCCTGCCTCTGCCTCCCAAGTGCTGGGATTACAGGCGTGTGCCACCACGCCCGGCTCATAAAATTAAATTTTAATTTATTCTTATCTGTTATCTGTACCTTATAAAGTTATAGCTACTTATTAAGGAAAAACATACTGATATGTTATAAAACATATGATATTAAGGATATCATACAGAAATGTTTGCAATAATAGGTCCAAAGTCTTTTCATTCATTCTCAGAATTTATGGACTTTGAGATATTTACTGATGAGATCATTATCTGTTCATTTAAGTTGCAGCTGTATTTCTTAGAAGAGAAGGATCTTTCTGGGTATTTTTATGAATAATTAATCTTCCAGCTGAGCTTACTTGAGTCTACTTTTAATTAACTCAACAAAGATAGATGCTCCCTGCTACCTCCAAGGATTTATGCCAATTGGTAGAGCCTCACAGTTTCTTCTGGATGGAGCTGCTGCTACTGATTCATGTTTGGTGCTTGCTAGTGGACTGGACCGCTGATGATGAAGATCAAAATAACCACAAAGAACTATTTCTAAATAGACACACACACACACACACACACACACACACACACATTTCTTATTAGCCTTTCTTCCCCCACCTCTGCTGGGTGGTGGGCTAGAAGGGAGGCTGAAGCATTGAAGAACTATCATTAAAGTGGGCTTGGAAAAGTCTAAGCCTGCAAAGAAGAGCTCTCAGTATGTGGTATTGTCTGTCTGGGTTCTTTAACTCAGCATCATGTACTAAAATCCATCTATTACAGAAGGTCCTTGGGATCAATGAAATAAGACTCAGAAAGACAAACACCACCTTTCTTCCTTTTAACTGCAGGGTGTGTGTACATGTATGTATGCCTGTATGTGTGTGGGCATGTATGTAGGTATACAGGGGTATACAAGAGAAAGAATAGGAGTGAATATGATCAAGGTATATGATATGCATGAATTAAAGTGTCATTACAAAATATACTATATGTTATAATAAAGACATACTTAAAAAAAGTACAAAGCAAAATGCACAAAACCTTTAAATGCCCTTCAGAACATATGTTGTTTTCCTACCATTAATTGTTAAGTTGCTTGGCTGTCCACTGGTTTTATTTCTCCTGTTAGGTTGTGAGTATATGCTTGCCAGAGGACGGGCTAGCCCACAAGGAGTACCAGAGAGCTTTAAAAGTGATGGAAATAGTCTGTATCTCGATTGCAGTAGGATATTACACTCTCCGTCAGAATGAACTGGAAAATGCATTTTTTTAAAAAAAAAATCTATCCTTTTTAGAAACCTAGGAAAGTGACTGAATGATAACTGTGAATTCTCACAAGAAATTCGCTCCCATGCAACAGATTAACATGCAGAGCTCCAAAAAAATCATGAAGTCTGCCCAAGCCACACCTACATAACACACTTAAGCCCACATGCCTTTCAGTCTACCTGCCTGCCTCTCTTCAGAATGAGCCCCCTACAAAGAAGAAAAACAACCATGCATATTGCTTTGGTTTGGGTCATGACAAATGCTTTCATAGAGATCTATTAACTGGGGAGATTTTATTTTGAGAGTCCTTCTCTGCGTTAATTTCTTGAAGCTGCTGTAGAAAGTTATCACAAACTCGGTGGCTTCCAACAACCAAGCAAAACTGACCATTTCACAGCTGAAAATCAAGGTGTTGACAGAGCCCAGCCTCCTCCTCTAGGTTTTAGGAGACAATGGGTTCCTAAGTTCTTCCCTACAAGTGACTCATGGCTGGAGGTTGTGTTGGTCCATGGCCTCCCCCTCCTCCCTCTTCCTGTTCCTCTGAATGATGCAAACCACTGAGACGCATTTCAAATAGGGCTCCTTTACGTCATCATAGCTGAAAAGACTTCGTTTGCTAACAAGGTCACGTTCATGGGTTCTGGGGGTTAGAACATGTCTATCTTTTCATGTGCCATCCTGCAACCCACAGAGCCCATATCGACTCCATATGGCAGTCTGGCAACTCTCCGAGGGTCAGCTGGCTAGAGGACCAGAAGGCTGACGTCAGCTGTTGTCCTTCTCCCAGGGCCACTGTCCTCCATAACTAGCTCATCTGTCAACGTGTTGTATTTCTCCTCTGTGCGCATCTATGTGTGCGTTTGCTTGTGGGGGTACATGTATGTGTGGGCGGCCATTTCTGCATGCACATGTAGGGACCAGAGTTGTCATGAGTGCCTCTCTCGATTGCTCACCACTTTATATGTTGAGGCACAGTCTCTCCATCGGAACCAGAGCTCACTGATAATCTAGCCATCCAGCTTGTTCCCCAAATCCTGTCTCCACCTCCCCAGCACTGAGATTACAGTCAAACTGCCGCATCCTGGACCCTACAAATGCTAAAACAAGAACTTGATCCACTGAGTTATCTCTCCACCCCCTGCTTATATTTTAAAATCTAATAATGCAGAGTATTTTGAAGGAAGAAGCCCATGTGGAAGGAAGGAGAGTGATGAATAACATTGTTGGGCAAATAACAGTACTGCTGAGTCATAGTAACAGTACTGCTGAGTCACAGTTCTGTGAAGTGAATGAGAGTTCTGAGAGCTAGCTTTGTTGAGTGGCTGTGATATTACCAGTGAGTAAGTGGTAGCATTGTCACAAGGATGTGAGGCCCCTTCCATCTTTTTTTTTTTTAATAAAAAATAGATGACAGGCACATAGAAAATATGAGTCAAAAGAAAGAACTGCCTACAAAAGAACACAGAAAATAGATTAGCTCATTCTATATCAAAACAAACATAAAGGCTAAGAGTATAGTTCAGTGGAAGACCACTTTTCTAGTCTATAAAATTTGGGTTTAATCTCTGTACCACAAAAAAAGTATTTATATAGCCATACACAGAGGGGAAAAATTTTTTTCCTGCATTTATTTCCAAAATCGAATATCTGTTAGTTAAAAAGAAAAGGGGGGACACAGCCAAAGCCAAAGCAGCAATATGGCCAGCGTAGGTCAGTGTCCCCGGCCACACCACGTGTGCCCCATCCCAGAAGCCGCCTGCTCACTACCCTGTCTTCCCCAGGACCACGGGTATCTTTCCCGTCTCCTCTAAGCCCCAGGACAATCAGCTTCTAATCTCCACCATGAATGGTCTCAACAACACGATCTTTGTGTGCAAAGCCACCAATGCCCTAGGGTCTGGGCAGGGCCAGGTGACCATCCTTGTTACAGAGTCACCGGAGACTGAGCAGCGAAATCTAAGCAAAGGCGCCATCGGCGCCATCATCTTTGTGGTCCTCGTCGTCGGTGTATTCCTAACTAATATTCGCTGTAGTCTGGATACGCAAGCATGGTTGTCCTCTGCAGTCCAGGCCGGTGGAGAAGAAGGACATCCACTACTCCACTGTGAACGGCGTCTCCGTGCAGGACACAGAGGCAAACAGTACGAGCTGACAGTGCTGGGGTACACAGAACTCAGGAACTTGAAGACTTCACAACTGGAACCCTACTCCCGTAAATGAAGAAGCCTCCAGAGAGACCTGCTGCTCAGTGTGATACGTGCAGCAAGTCTGGGGGTCCCCATCATTGCCGAAAGGACTCATGGAGCCCAGAGTGTTGGCTCAGGCTTGTCTCGGCGAGCTGGGGGGACACAGCGCAAGGCTGAGTCTAGCTTGGGCTGTAGAGGGAAGCCCTGTCCATACACGGACCAGCTAACAGGCTTTGAGACCCAGAAGCTGAAGTCTTCCTTTGGGTAAGGTAAATCCTCTACCTCGTGTATGTGCTAGACTGGAAAGACTTCTGAGACTCAGCTGCAGACTCTGTAGGCTGACTCAGTTGGGGCTATCCCCTCTCCTCACTGGACAAGGTCTCAGTATGTAGCCAAGGCTATGCTCAGACTCAGAGATCCGTCTGCCTCTACCTCCCCAGTGCTGGAGTTAAAGGTGTTGTGTGCCACTGCACTTTTCTAGGTCTTTTTAATGAAGTAAAATATATATTTATTAAAAAAAAAAAGAAAGAAAAAAAAAAAAGAAAAGGGGGTTGCCGTTACCAGTGACATACAAAAGGCCAGGTGAATCACTCTCCATCCTGGCACTTGGAAGACAGATATGAGAATCCTGGCTTACTGCCAGCCAACCTGGGAACCTGAATAAGGCCTGGGTATCAGGGGGAGGAGACTCTCTAGGGAAACGAGGAAGGTAATCCTGAAAAGAGATTCCTGATATTGACTTTTGACTTACATGTGCGCGCGCACACACAGAGATATAAAGCCAAAACCACAAATGAAATGTCTTTGTTTTATAAAAACACAAACGAACTGTACAGATGTTTTCCCCTAGCAAGAGATAGTGCCATCGTTTGCAAACGAGAACAAGATCCCCCCCTCAGGTTTTTGGCCCTGGAGGATGAATTTACTTGGCTGTTTCTCAAAGTATCTGGTGTCTTGTCAGGTTTCATGCAGAATGCGGTAACACAGAGCCTCGTGACTGCGGGCTGTTTTGTTTTAGTCGGCACAGATATTTGAACCTTGACCTACAACCTCTCACCTCCCGTCCCCAAAGTCTCTCTGACAGGAGGAGGTCACCCCAGGGAGCCTGAGGAAACCGCAGCCGCCGCCGTGCATAACTGCTCAGCAGGGCACGTGGCCTGCAGCCTCCTGCTTACAATATTTCCATCCCGTTCCATTGAGATGGCCCGGCTCTGCTCACATGACCCCAATGCAGTTCTCACTCCACCAAGAACAAACAGCCGGTACGCAGTCTGCGCTGGCAGCTTTGCACATGCTCTGTCTGGCCCAGCGAATCTCACTCACTCATTGAGATTTCTATTGGTTTAAAGCGGACCTTCCAGCCGCCGCCGCTGCCGCCGAAGCTCTGGGATCTGCAGCATTTTTCCTGGCCCAGATCCAAGGCAGGCAGCCCCGCGAAGGCTGTCTTATTTTAGGGTTTGGGATGTTTTATCTGTCTGTTTGGGGGATGGGTATATAATACTCACACGTGAGTATAGAGGATGAATGGGGTTCTGGGATCACTCTGCCTCCCCTGCAGTTTTTATAGGAAGAGTGTTTTTATGGCTTTGCAAAGGTGGCCTTGAAGGCGAGTAGCGGCAGATCTACCGCACACTTAATTCTACAGTGGGAGCATCAGCCAGCCATGCTGAAGCTGACTGACCGCCTTGGCTGCAGTATGTGAGACGGTGTTTTCTCCTTTTCTCCTCTCTAGAGCCCTGAAGGGTTTTTTGTTTTTTTTTTTTCCGTTCTGATGGTAAACGATGAGACACGCTACCATGGATTTCAGCACTTCACCTGTGTTTGATCAGCACAAAGGTAACGTGATGCTGTATACTACGTCCGTGGGTGAAGGGATTTCCAGTTTGTAAGGAAAGGAGGAAAGGGGTGTGTGTGTGTGTGTGTGTGTGTGTGTGTGTGTAAAAATAAACCTGGTAAGAACTTGATATGCTTTTAAGAAGAGAAAAAAACAAAAAAAAAAAACAAAAACAAAAAAACAAGCTTACGGGTTTGCTGTCTTGCAGATGTATTTCTAGTCCCATTCTTTAGCTTAGGTTGAAGGCGTATCAGCTACTTTAGATAGTGTCATCTTTATGTGATGTCATAAAGTATGTTAGAGAAAGTGATACCAGAATCCATCCCAGGCCTCTTTCAGCTGGTAAATCTCATATTTTGTCACTTCAGCCATCACAAGCCACTGTGGATTCCCCTCCAAGAGAGAGATGACCCTCAGAAAGGTCGTGCTGACGCCACACCTCCGTCAAGACTGTGCAGTGACTTAATACTGTATTATTTCATTGCAGTGGCCGAATGGGTTTTTTTTTTCTTACCCTTCATTTGCATAAAGGAAGTCATCCTTCCACAGGCCAAGTAGACTGTGAAATTCATTCATCCTTGGCATCATCAGACATCCATCCCGGCAGTCCGTGTGTGACTTTGCATGTGCTATGTGCCCCTGCATGTGTTTGTCATCTGTGTAATTATACTGCTTTTCTATGTATGGTGTGTGTGGGGAATTCCCATGCTTTAAGTCTAGCAGGCATTTCTAGGTTTCATATGTTTTTTATGAAACATATGGCATCTAACCGGCTCGCCACACTGCGGCTCTTCAGCATCTCAAGAGCCTTTGACAGTTTATTTCTTTTGGCCACAGCATGAAATGGTGGCTTGTGGAAGCCTCATTAGGAAAATCCATTTCTTCTTCTTCTTTCCCCCCCCCAGTTGTCACTGCTTCAAGCCAAGGTCGCCTCCCCTCGATCTATACTTGGCTTCAAGGGCAAATGATGTTTGCTCAATAGATTTCTCAAATAATAACATAGATTCAGATTTCTGAGGCAGGTGCTAGATAGAGTCTTCTCTAAGTCTTATTTGGAGGGGGAGGGGGGAAGGAGGGAGGAAGAGAAGGGGAGAGAGAGAGAGAGAGAGAGAGAGAGAGAGAGAGACCCTTGAGAACATCTTGATTCACACCGAGTCTGTAGACAGGCACCACAGGAAGGGGGCTTGCTATAGTTCCCCCTCATCACCCCCCAAGCCCCCCACCCCCATATGTTTTATTCCACTGATAGCAATCAGTAGAAACAAGAGCTCTGTTTAGAATCCAGCAGCTAGGGCTGCTTGGGAAACAGTGTTTCCAAGCCGTGGAATCACAGATAACACGGTAATTATTTGGGGGACTAATTTGAGGAAGTAGAGACTAACTACCGAAGAACAAGCCCTTTAAAACAAATGTATCCGTTCCAGCCTGGCGCTGTCTATCTGGAGTGAGCTCAGACTATAACTAAAGTGCTGCTGTGTAGAATATTCTCTCGCAGCATCTTTCGTGGGAGCAGTTCTTCCCGTACTATTAACTCTCTCCTAGCCATCTCTGCATTTCTCGCTCCTCTCTCTCTGATGGAAACAGAGGCTACCACATACATAGCTCTGAACAGCAAATCAGACCAGCTTTTTGACCTTGCCCTTTTATCTGATCTCTCTGGACCTTCACTTCCTTTGCAGTAAAATGAGGGAAAAGCCGTTCATTGCAAAGATACAACATGATACTTAAACAGTTGCCACGTTGTTGAGGCCGGGTGTTTCTAAATCATGACTGCTGCTACTGTTCCTGGTGATGTTAGTACCACTTGATCTTCCCCTTGACCTCTAAATTAACTGTAACCACCTCACTGAGGAGGCTCAGTTGCCATTGGGTGGACTAGATTGCATGCCTTCAGTCAAAACCCCAGGGGGCCTCTCCGAGTAAGTTCTCAGAGATAATTAACAGAAATGATACCCACAGAGTTCTATTACCACTCCCCCAAGCCTTCTCTGACTTTCAAAGCATGGGAGAGCCTACTAAGTTTTAAGGCATGAGTAGATTTCAATGTCATATCGTTTACCAAACTGTGCTTAAATGACTGAGAAAAGTTGAGAAATTGAGCATGATCGCTTCCCAGCCTTTGACCTAAGATGACGTGAGAGTGTCTGTTCTTACCGGTTTAATATCTGACTTGACAGGGAGGTAAAAGGAGCGATCACTCCATGCATCAGCCTGGTATTGCAGTATCTCCAGAAACAGCACAGTCCAGGGGATGAGAGAGAGGGGGTGTGGGGCTGAGTGTGGAACCTAAAGGAAGAAGGGATCTCCTATGAATGGAAGCCAACAGCACCAGATTCACGTGCATATGTAGACAAGGCACATCTTCTGGAAGCAGCTTCGATATAGTTTGGAAACTTTCTCTAGGGAGAAGTAGACAAATGTCTACCAAGGACCGGGAGAACCAATGACTTTATTGGATATGCTTACTGAGCAGAGATAAGAAGTTACTCACAGGATCATGAGTGGCCCCCAAGCTGCCATACTCCCCCAAAACTTCTCACCCCAATAGAGATGATAACTTTTCTATTACTGAATAGATGGAGTCCCCCTCTCAGAGAAACATCCACAGTCTGTATATCCTACACCCCAACACCCCAAGGTCACATGCAGTTAAGGTGGGATTGCATACAAATGGCTGGGAGGTGTGGGAAGGAGTGGACAGGATCTAAGGGAGACTCCGGGGATCCTCCCCCGCCCTCCTCTGAGGAGCGAATGAATCAACGTGCACTGTCAACAGGCTCTACTTTGAGAGTCTCCAGCAAGTAACCACGGCTGCTCTGATGAAAACAGCAGCTGTGGCGCTCAGAGGATGCTGTTCTACAGCAGACATTACCCAGTCCACTGGGTCTTGAACTTGGATGCGTAAGGAGTAGGCTGGGGGAGAGGGTTGCCGGACATTGGAAATAGTGATACTTGGCTTCTACCTGTGGGGTATCCGATAAAGTGGGTATGGATATAGCTTGAGCCCCACCCCCATTCTGAAGCAAGGGCTGTGAACGGCTCGGCTTACCCCCCCCCAACATTTCAGGTGGGATGACTGAGCAGCTCAAGGTAGCTCTTGCAGTAAACACAATCTGCTTGTTTCTGATAGGGAGGACCCAGACCTGGGTCCTCTCCGTGCAGACAACAAAGAAAACAATTGTAAGCTTTCAATTCAATCAGCTTCTAAGCATAGACCAGGACTCAGCTAGCTCATGGCAGAGAAAATGGGCAAGGGGGCATAGACAGGGCTCTAATGAGGTAAATCTCTATGACTGTAATTTTCTATAAAGGCGTCTCAAGCCTCCACAGCTGCCTGAGCCAATAGCTCTCTTTTGGCTTTGGTTTTTGTTTTGTTTTGTTTTGTTTTGTTTTGTTTTGGTTTGATTTGGTTTGGTTTGGTTTGGTTTGGTTTGGTTTGGTTTGGTTTGGTTTTGGGTTTTTTTTTTTTCCCATGTGCTATACTTGGTTTTGCGTATCCACAAGGTCTCTGTGGGCTTCAAGAGCAGGTTCTCTGCCTGGCCCAGATTCTGGCTTGCTTTGTCAACTCCAGAAAGAGAAACCTGGAGTCTGCAAGGCTCCCCGTTTCTGTGTCTTGTGCTTTCTGCTCTCACCATAGCAACAACTCTGATCCCACGTGTTCCTCCTGGCTGTCTTCCCTCTCTAAGCCCACATGCAAGAAAGCGCTGTAGTAAAATTTACTACAGAGCACAGAGGTGCCTGCTCAAAGCCGACGTTGCTCCGTAACTGGGGAGATCTCCGTTAGCTACATTTTTTCAGCTCCGTCACAACTTGAACAAAGCAAAGCTTTGCTCAGAGAGAGAACCAGAGGCAGGGCTGGTTGCCACCGCCTCCTTTGTCCCAGTCACTCCCTGTGTGGGTCAGAGTGAGGAGGGTCAGGTCTGCTGGAGTGCTGTTGGGAAATGGAGCCGATGGGGTTGAGGGTAGCCTGTGAAGCCACCTCAGGACTGCAGGCTCCTCACAGCCTGTGCCTCTTGCAGAAGTCTTGCTGTGAGGATGGGAGGAGGGGCTGGTCTTCTGCTTGGGAGGAGGGGCTGGTCTTCTGCTTGGATTAGTACAGTTGACTGGTATCCATGAGCTACTGCCATGAAGAACCACTACCAAGTGGCGCTTAAAACAACAGAAATCTCTCTCTCTCTCTCAGTTCTGGAAGACCTAAGTCTGAAATCAAGATGTCGGCATGAGTGCATTCCTTCTAGAACTTTCGGAGAAGACTCTTTCCTTGCTTCTTCCAGTTTCAGGCTGTCATGAACTCACTACTTCCATCTCTGGCCCCACCTTGGTCTACTAGGCTGTGTGTGTGCATCTCCTCTGTGTGTGGAGCACATGGTACAAGTCTTAAACTCCTTCTGCTCCAGACGATGAAGTGAGAAACACCTTATAATCTATGACTTAAACCCAGTTTTTTACATCTAAGGCAAGTGTGTGTGTGTGTGTGTGTGTGTGTGTGTGTGTATGTGTGTGTGTGTGTGTGTGTGTATGTGTGTGTGTGTCTGGCAATCATCATAGGCTACAGGAGTTAAGACATACACATATCTCTAGGGTTAAATAGAAGTCGACTCTCAGGAATCAAATATGCTGCTTAGTTTTTTTGTCAGCCAGACACAAGCTGGGATCATCCAGCAAGAGGAAGCCTCAACTGAGAAAATGAACCCTCTCAGGTTGGCTCCTAGCTGATCTGTGGAGGAATTTTCTTACTTAATGATTGATGTGGAGCATCACACATGTGGGCCTACTGTGAGCAGGGCCAGCCCTGGCCATGTGGTCCTGTATAAGAAAACAGTACATGCTTTTAATCCCAGCACTCAGGAGGCAGAGACAGGAGGATCTCTATGAGTTCAAGGCTAACCTTGTCTACAGAATGAATTCCAGGACAGCCAGGGCTACACAGAAAAGTCCTATCTCAAAAAAGCAGAGGGGGAGAAAGCAGGTTGAGAGAGCCACAGAGAACGGGCCAGTTAGTGCGCTCCTCCATGGCCTCTGGTCCAGTTCCCACCTCAAGGTTCCTACCCGGAGCTTCTGCGCTCACTTCCCTTCGTGGTGGACTGTGAGCTGTCAGATGATACAAATCTTCCTACCTCACGTCGCTTCTGACTGTGGTGTTCAGTAGAACACTGAAAAACCCAACTAGGACCTAAGGCAAAATTATAGCTTTAAAAAAAAATACATCTTTACTCAGTTATGTGGAAAGTTGGTGTGTAACAGATGAGAGAGAACATCTCTTTGGTGCCAGCTCTGAACAGGCACTGTGTGTAGACAACTCAGTGGGAGAACTGATGCCCCCTGACCACTGCAGAGCCAGTCTTCTGTGCTAAAGGCTACACAGAGCAACTCACAGAGTTCTGCGATCATCCTTTCTGTTTATTCCTTTCTATGAACACAATTCAGAAAGCTCATGGCCCAACCCGACATTACCACAAAGCTGGAGCGCAGAGCTGGAATCCCAAGTCTGGTTTTCTTCAAAGGCCATGTTCTTTTTTGCCACAGTGTGTTGTTTTATGGGGCAGCCATAAAATTTAACAAGAAAATTAAGACATCAGTGAAAAAGATAAAAATCGGCGAGCTACTTTTTACAATCAAGTTACCCCGTGATATTTTAGATCAACACACAAATGTGCTGATTTTAACACTCAGCTTCTCGTCTAAACCTGGAATGCCAAACAGAGACTTACTTGCAGTTTGCTGAAAAAGCAAAAGTTAAAACTTCTGGGTCATGTCCAGATGACAGCAAAGGAAGAAGAAGCAAATTTGAAAGCATCCAAGGAAGAGGGCGAGGGGAATCAGGCATAGGAAGGGGTGAAGAGGGGCCTTACCTGGGTTTACCTAGTGGTTTCAGGCTGATAGCCTGAATTTGAGGTTGGTTTTCTGATTGACAGTACAGGCGGAAGAACACACTGAGCTGACACTCCACTGGTTAGAACCGATTCCCTAAGGTTCCTTGTTCCTCTCTGGGCTAAGAAAGGAGATGGAGGAATAGAAAGATGGAAGAAGAGTCTTTTTGACAACGTTTTGGGCCGTTTCAGACCAACCCTGGCTCCTCTCCCTTCTCTGTTCTGCCCCCTTTCTTCCCATCAGACAGCTCTGGGGTCAGGCTATGAGAAACTGGTCCATTCCAGAGGATCAGTCCCTCAGAAGACTCCACCTCCAGTAACCCGAGCATTCTCCCTTTCTACCCTTCCCAGCACCTTTTATGGAGATGATCAGAAGGGAGCACCTGACTGGTATTAGCCAAACAACTACCAGTCACACCTTAAGGAGGCTGGGCACAAGGGGAGTGACGTAATTCTCCACTAATTCTCCACTAGGGGGCAGCTCTGTTGTTAGGGGCGGAGTGTGAGGATGGTATCCAGGGATTGAGGAAGCGCTGATTGGGTAGTCATGTCGGTTGCTTCCCACAATGTCACCAGATCCATTTCAGGAGTCTAACCCTCTACTCAAGCAGGACGGAACTGGATCTCCACACAGTTCTCCATCTTCTCTGTTCACAAATTCCACTGCCTTGCAGGACTGCATCTCTGTAAATTACCTCCTTCCCTATAGTTTTCCCCTTTTGGGGCCACCATTCTGGCACCTAAAAAAGAGAGAACCAGTAAACTTCTAGCTGTTGTGATGAAACCAACATCCTACCCACCCACAGATATGGGCTAAGGTGAGAAGGCAAAGATCTGAGCACACTGAGGCTCAGGATCCGTGCAAAAAGGGTGGCATGTGGCTAGGCTAGACGCCATCTTGCAGAAAGACTGTGTCCAGAGGTTGTCAGGTGCTGAGTGTGCTCGGAATGCTCAGAATGCACAGCAGCTATAGTGTCTGCTTATTCTGTTAGATCACGAAGGATCTGCGTCTCAGATATTCTGATCTACCTTCTAAAGTCATGAGAGTTTCACCCACGATTAACTCTCTGCTAATAAGTGTGTGTGCTTTCTAAGTGTCCTTCATTTGTTTCTGTTTGTGAAAACCGAGCCTAGCGCTTGGACATTAAAGAGCTTGTTCTGGGTCATTGGTTATATTGGGGAAGGAGAAGGTATGTGTGCTCTGTGCGGGAAACATTTCTATTTCTAAATGTGCCCTCAAACATGACATACATAAAACATAGGCACATAATAAGCAAGTTCTCTAATCATTTTTTAGCTTATTTGAAAATAACTTTGTGTGTGTGTGTGTGTGTGTGTGTGTGTGTGTGTGAGAGAGACAGAGAGACAGAGACAGAGACAGACAGAGACAGGGACAGACAGAGACAGAGACAGACAGAGACAGCCTGAGAGTGAGAGCGGTTAGTGAGAGGCTGGGGAGGGGATGTTTACAGACGTGGGCTGAGCATCCGGAGGCCGGAGGCCATTCTGCCTGGACTGACTGGCCGTCAATGCACAGCAATCCTCTTGAGGCTGCCCCACATGGTAGATACACACATTTCTCTACCTGACATTTTACAGGGTTGCTGGGGCTCAAACTCTGGTCCTCAACACTCACACAGCAAGACTTCCTGCCCACTCTACTGACTCCCCAGCTCCCGAAGAGAAATTCTAATTTATAGAAATATAAGACTGGAAGAGTCGAATAGTTTCCACCCAGATTACATTCATATAATGTAATATTTTAGCCCATTTTATTATTTGTTCTCTCCCTTCCATCCATGCCCCCCGTGTGTGTGTGTGTGTGTGTGTGTGTGTGTGTGTGTGTGTTCAATCTATACTGTGTACCCCACTGTTATCTACTGACTCGATAAAGTATTTTATACTATTACCCACAATTCCAGTAAAGAATCCAGGCTAAGTTAAAGACATTCTGTTTAATTCTCCTATCCCTTTTTTTCCTTTTCTTTCTTTCTTTCTTTCTTTCTTTCTTCCTTCCTTCCTTCCTTCCTTCCTTCCTTCCTTTTTTCTTTTCTTTTCTTTTCTTCTTCTTCTTCTTCTTCTTCTTCTTCTTCTTCTTCTTCTTCTTCTTCTTCTTCTTCTTCTTCTTGTTGTCTTAGTCAGGGTTTCTATTCCTGCACAAACATCATGACCAAAAAGCAAGTTGGGGAGGAAAGGGTTTATTGAGCTTATACTTCCACACTGCTGTTTATCACCAAAGGAAGTCAGGACTGGAACTCAAGCAGGCCAGGGAGCAGGAGCTGATGCAGAGGCCATGGAGGGATGTTCCTTACTGGCTTGCCTCCCCAGGCTTGCTCAGCCTGCTCTCTTATCTATAAGAGAGCTATAAGCCCAAGACTACCAGCCCAAGGATGACACCACCCCCAAGGGGCCCTCCCCCCTTGATCACTAATTGAGAAAATGCCCCACAACTGGATCTCATGGAGGCACTTCCCCAACTGAAGCTCCTTTCTCTGTGATAACTCCAGCCTGTGTCAAGTTGACACACAAAACCAGCCAGTGCATTTGTACATATCTGTAGACTCTTTTGGTCTCTTATGACATTGAGATTTTTGAAATTAGAGTCTTCTTCATTTGTTAAAATTTGAGTTGCTCATTTGTAGTTCGTCTGAATCTTCCTCATAGCTCAAGTGAGAGTCTGCATTGTTCTCAAGTGGTGGGTGTCTCTCTCCTTATTACAGTATTGTTCAAATTCTTTATGGTGATCACCTGGGGGGAGAGGTCGCAGTAGTCGACGTCAATTGATACTCACAGGGCCAGATTTTTTTCCTATTTATGAAATTGATGACTAACTATTTTATTCAAAAATGAACAAATAAACAAAACCCAAAGCAATGCAAGAATAAGCAAAGGGCAAACGATGTCGTACCCCCTGACCTAGTGAAAAGAAGAATGTGTATGCTCTTCACAGCTTCACCACAGCCCGTTCCCAGAACTCCTCAGTAGCAAGATTGCTCCACCGCCCTCATGGGTATCAGCTTCCAAAGAGAAACAACCCAGTCAAGACTGTTAACCCAGATGAACTGTTACAAGAAGAGGTAGCACCTCAGTTCACAAGCTCTGCATTTCAATCATCTCATGCAATCTTTGCCACAGTCTCCAAGATAGACTCCAGATTTTGGTCTGCCCATGGCTGCAGGATTGCCGAAGGCAACAAGATAAGAGCGAGGCAGCCATGCTGACTCAATGGACTTGCTCCTTGTCTCTCCTCACACTACCCTTTGCCCCCAGATACAGCTTCTCTGTCCAGCAGTCCATCCCACCAGCACTTTCTTGACTTGGAGTGCTCACTGGTGGTGAGACAGCTGGGTTTCTTGACAGAGCAGGATCCTCCCTTTTGTCTGCTGCCCCTGGGCTGGGCTTCTCTCTTCAGGGAGATGGGCCAAGAAACCTGAGCTCATATTGGCAGCCCAAGCTCCTCCAGGGTGGGGTGGAACCGTCTCCGTAGAAGCTGGCCTGGGCAGGAAAGAATGGCCTCAGCATCTGAACAAGAGAAAGAAGCAGGGGCTCAGAGAGTGCACTGGAATGTGACCTGGGGAAGGCCCAAGATGGCCGGAGGCTTTGCTCCTACAGGGCTTGGCTTCCGTCAAGACGCTTCCGAGCCTTCTTCTCGGTCCCTTTGTTCTGTGTAGCGACAAGTTGACACTTCTGCAGAAGCCGGTTTGGAGGGCTGGGGCAGCTGTGAACAAAGGCCCATGCAATAACTTTTCAACCTGGGTCCCTGGCAGATTGGTTGTGGCGCCTTCACTTTCATTACTGAGACCATGTCTTCGATCTTAGGTTTCACCACAGTGAATCAAAACGGACAGCTATTTTTTTTTTTAACATCTTGGCTTTTTGAATCAGTCAGGGGGCATCTCAATCCACCTGAGTTGATGCTTGTATTCTTTGCTTATGTAATATTATATGGAAACATATTCCTAGTCTGTGGGCCATAAGCACGTTGACCTGAAAGGGAACCGCTGGACGTGAGATGGGTGCGTAGGAATTCTGATGGCCATAGAACTAACTAAAGGGTGTTGTTGAACACTTGGGTACCATCAAGTGTCCCAGCTTTGTGTCGCTCCGGCAATCACTCCAGTTTTGTGGTGGATCCTTATTGTTCTAGTAACTGTAGTTTTATAATGTTTGGGTATTTCATAGAAGAAATTTCCTTCACTATTGATCTGTTTTCATTAAATTAGCTATCCTTACCCACTTTATTTCTTCTTTGTGTTCGTTTCTGTTTGGGGTGGGGGTGGTAGCACTGTCATGCCCTTTCTTCAAAGACTAATAACACCTTTAGAGTTGAGAGTTAACTTCCACTCTAAACATATAACACCGCACCCCCACCCCCTTTACATGTGAGATTGAAGGACAGAGAGGTTCCCATAATGGAGTGCTGGGGACTCTGTAGTCATCGAAGCCACAGAAAATGCTCATGTTCCAAGGGTACCAGATACTGTTTAATGTCTTGGCTCCCAGTTCTCCCCACTTCGTAAGCCAAGCTTGCTGAGATGAGACTACAAAGGTGTGACCCCGGGGTTGAATTAACTAATATACACAAAGCACCTGGAACCGTGCCTGGCCCACAGGAACTGCCTAGTAAGCGATACTGTGGGCTAGAGGAGGCTTACAAAGATAGTTACCACAATCCCCTTAAGATTTTTATCAAGATTTGATGAAGTAATACATGCAAAGCCCTTGAAGCCATCCCAGCCTGTAGCATTGATTTGGAAAGTGCTGGTTGAGCTAGAAAGACTAATACAAATGACTCATCTAAGCTTCTGTGGGCAAGCTGTCTCGGTGAGTTCAGGCTGCCCTCTCCTTTGTAGTGGATTCGTGACAGATCAACTCTTTTCAATTGAGGCAGGGGTACAAAAACCACAGCAGAAGAGAACCGAATTTCCTTGTAGATGCTGTTTCATGTGGTTCTTTTCTCAGCCCAGGCCCCTTAGCCTATAATGGTGGGGAGGGGGATTTTACTAACACATATCCACAAATCAAAGTGTCTTCATGTCCTGTGTTGTCTTCTTTTAGCAGCAATAGAATTTATTATTGATTTTATCCAGAGGAATTTAACTTACAATGATGTGTTTACAAATTTAAGTTGTCCATAAATGTCTTCCTCTCCCTTTCCATCCCCCTCTCTCTTTCTCTCTTGCTCTCTGTGTTCAGTTTAGAGTAAGCTTAGAAAAATCCAATTTTTAAAGAACATCGCTCTTTTTCTATAGGAATCTTCCATCTCTTGATTACTTGGTATCTATCCTCACAGTTTAAGGAAATCCTCTCACACACTTGCAGAGCTTTGTGCCCCTGCCGCCTGCTTTACCACCTTCCCTGGTCCTGTGATCAGTATCACTGCTGTGCTCCCAACTTTGGGTTGGCTGGGAAGTGTGTTTTTGCTGCTGCGAGTATACACTCTAGCAGGATGATGTTTCTGAGCCACAAAGCTCGTACAATGGTAGAGAGTCTGGGATGGGCTGCCAAGGCTCAGAATGGAATGTGGGGATGTGGGAATGTGGAGAGTCCATCCTGAACCAAAGAAAAGGTCAAAGTTCAGTGGATCATATGGGGTCTTTGCATGCTGGTGAAAGGGAAGTTGCAGACACAGTGACAGGGCGGTTACAGGTCATGGGGTCAATGGGTCAGAGGGTAGAGCTGGGCCTGAGAACCAACCTTCAGCATTAGCTGGGTTTCTCCATTTACTACCCAGGCAACTCTGGGTAAGCCACTTACCCTGAACCTGGGTTCCTTCACCCACAAAATGAAAGAAATTGCAGTCCCCACTTCCCAAAGTGAGAATTAAATAATCGGATAAATAGCGTGCTTAGCACAGTGCCTGGCCGATTCTAAGCATTGCGTAAGGGTTTCTCATAATTGCAAATATTGCTGAGACAGCAGCAGCATAGCCCTCAAAGGCCCTGTGAGCCCCATAGTAGCGGTAGGCACCTTTGCTGTGACTTGGAGGTGTTCCACGGAAGTTTTCGCTAACCCTAGCTTTGTGTTCTGATTTCTTCAAAAGCTCCCCCAAAAGTTTTAGAATTTGGAACCATGCAAGAAACAACAAAACTCCAAGAGCCTTTACTGTGTATCTTCTACGAGAGTCTGTGTAATGTGAGTGTGGTAGACACCGGCTGCATCTCCAAACTCACTGCAGAGACAACAGTTCCGGGAGGTCCCTGCTTTCCACATCATGGTTCGATAGCCGGGGATATATATACACGGCTCCTCCTGGAAATGCTGATGGCTTAGTATCTAACCAGGCAGCCATGGGGGGGGGGTGGAATTACCCAACAATTGACTAGTTGGGTAAAGTAGATTGCACAAAAGTAAATTTTTTTAAAAAATCATGTTACTCAAATTTAAATGTTTGCAAATAAGCCAGTAATAAAGTCCAACAAGGAAGACCTGTCTAACCGCAAATGCAGTGTTATACATTTTAATATAGTATGCATAGGGTTTTGACTATCTAAATGGTGAAAACCCTGTTCTTAAAACCAAGCAAAAACTGACAGAGCCAAGTGAGAACAGAAGTGGCAGAGGGGAGAGGAAAGCTGGAGCCTCGCTAACAGGTGAAGGGTTAGTGTCCTGACCCACAGGAAGCGCTTCTAGACCTGGCCAGCTGATGCCTTTGAAGTAATATGATGTGACATTACCCTGTTAGAGTTTATACTTACAATAATGAAAATACATAGCTAATTCATGAATGCCGACAAAGATGACAAAACTTTTAGGAATAATAAAAGAAGTTAACATTGAAAATTATATAGTAGAGTCCTTTTGCAGTAGTAGTAGTAATAGTAGTAGTAGTAGTAGTAGTAGTAGTAGCAGTTATGGGGGAGTATTAATATACAGTTCCCTTGAGGCTGAGGCAAAACGAGTATTGAATGTCTAATAATAAGTAAATGATCAATTAGCTGTGCTAAGTTCAGCCAGTCACATTTTAGGCATACTTTAAAAGTGATATTTTGAAACCTCTCGCCATGGTAACTTGTTTATAATCAGGTATTATATGGAAAAGGGAAAAACCCCAAACTATTTATATTAACATACCTTTATATGTTATACCTTTATAAATAACATTATTTCCACATTACACTCAAAGCTGTTAGCTATTGTTTATTTCAACATTAAAACAATTCCAGGGTCGATATGATGGCTTAGTGGGTAAAACCCTTGCTGCAGCAGCCTGACAACCTGAGTCAGATCCAAGGGACAGACGCCATCCCAAAAGTCATTCTCTGATCACCACACCCGCACTCCCTTACTCACACATGCATCTCTCTCTCTCTCTCTCTCTCTCTCTCTCACACACACACACACACACACACACACACACACACACACACATTCCGCTTCTCAAATCCTGTCACAGTCTCTCAATACACAGAAGTAACACCATTCGAGAGAAATTTGGGATCTCTGGTACCAACTTAGCCAGTGGCCCTGGCCCAATGGCCAACAGGAGTCCAGACTTCAGCCACAGGCAGCAGGCCACTATTCTAACCTCTGAAAGCCACACCAGCTTCAGAAAGTAGCACCTTCAGGAACTTTCTTTCTCCTATTCCTTGCCCTGTTTGCTTCACAGCTTTTAGGACCTGTTAACCCCTTACTTACTCTCTGGGAATGTCCCTTATGTTTTGTGTTGTCACTCAGAGTACCTGGAAATAGGACTTCAGTCTGTTTTATTTGGAGTTCAAGATGGAGAACAAAGCAGAGTTCATGGTCTCGGTGGCAGCGGAAGAGAGACCTAACAGATGCTTGTAACTGTACAGTCCGATACAGCTAGATTTCCACATCCAAGTTCATCTCCCACAAACACTCCTTCACCCTCCAAGACTTCGTGCAGTGGGTAGAGATAAGGCATCCTAGGAAGGGCTGGGAATGGATACAACCCCTCCAGGCCTATAAGTAAAATAAGTATCTTTAAGACAGCAACTTTTAAAAAATTGTTTATTCGTTTTTACATGTATGAGTATTTTAACTGCATATGTGTCTGTGTACACATGTGTACATACATGTGTGTAGGGGGGCCCTGGAGGCTGGAAAGAGCATCAGGTCTCCAAGACGGAGTAACAGAGGTTTGTGAGCTGCCATGCAGACCCTGGGAATCAAGCTCGGGTCCTTTAACCTGCCTCATCGCATGCTGATATTTTCTTCTCATCTGTATTTTGACATTTTTAAATGAAAAAGCAAAATAATGTAAAATGACAGTCCAATTAAATCAAAATGTCCCAAGAATAGGACTCAGACATCAGGGTTTTTTTTTTCTTTCTTTCTTTGTTGTTTTGTTTTTGTTGCAAATTCCCAAAACAATCCTAATGTGCAGCCAGGGTTGAAATCTAGGATGTCTTAACTCTGCTTTTACCAAATAGACTTAATGAGACACAATGAGGCGCATCATAAATAACGTGCTGGATTTTCAGCTAGAGATTCAGATTAAGAAATGGTTTCCGACGTCACCCTTTCAGCATCTTGTGATTGCATGCTCTGTTTAAACTACTTGTCCACAGTGAGGGCTGAGGGCAGCTTCAACTCTTACGACGCCAGGGGCATGCCTTCCAAATTTGCTTATAGGAGGAGCAACCTTCTTCTACTACTTTAGCTAGCTGTAGCCCAAAGGTTATGAGCTGTAAGCCTTTTTATATCTACCCTGTAGTTAGTTGGTCTTTCCGACTTTATGACTTTATGGGTTCTTCTCCCCCCCCCACCCTGCCCTTTATCTCCACCCTCTTTTTCACTGAATCTAGTTTCTTCTTGTTTGAGCATAACTACTAACAAACCATGGCCAACCCCCTTGAACAACCAAAAGCCAGACCTACTGGGATTCTAGCATTTATATTCCCTCTGAAAAGTTCCCAGAATTTCAACTATCACATAGTCACAAACACTATCTGGAGCAGACAAAACCTCTGCTGGAACGCAAGGCGAGTCCAAGTCAGATGCCGCTGGGCTTGAAACGAGAGTGTATTTTTATAGTATTTCTGTGTTTTTAAAAGAAACCTAAATTATAGAATTGTCACTACACTTGCCTCTTCAGTTTTAAGCCATTAATTATGCTGGGGTTAGTAGGTAATTATAAACAGAGACATTTTCAGCGAACTAAGGGCTTTTTGGGTCAGTGGCCAGGTTTGCAGGAGACCTCTCCTGCCCCGATATAATCGTTGTACGCTTTGATGGTAGCCACAGCTTTTCCTTTCCGGTAGAAATGCAAACAAATCCGCATCCCCATTATGAAACTTCCCCTGGCTTCCATTCTTCTGTTAACATTCATCCTTATAGTATATAGGCTGATTTAATCCCGCAGTATTTTCTATAACCCAGTTTCCCTCAGCTTCTATTTCAATCCCATTTATTTGCAACTTTAATTTTGGCCTCAGATCATTAACAACTGTTTGCCAGAACATATATTTCCCAGGACTTCCAAACCCTCCTGTTCTTTCTACTGGAGGGGCTTTGCCTGTGATGTAGGAAAACAGTAGCAGCTGAACAATCCGATCACCCGTCTTTTTGCATAGGCCATTATTTTAACTTCTCCTTTGAGATCTTCATCTATAATTCTTGGATGCACAATGAATCCCTGGGAAGTCAATCCATTCCTTCCTAAGATCATCTCTACTGTCCCTGTGGGCAAAGGACCATAAACTCCAGTAGTTATTTTATAACACTGAGTTTGGGGGGATAGAGTAAGATGTCTATCTGTGGCCAAATCTAGAGCGAAGCTGCCTGCAGTAGCGTGCATCAGTCTCTAATGCTGAGTTTTTTGGGTTTTTGGTCTGCTTGTCACTCAGGCTGGAATGGCTTCTATTTTTGCTGTGGGGCCTGGAGCTAGGCGCCCAAGGCTGTTTCTCACTGGTAAGAAATTATCTTGAATATCTCTTTTGGACCTACACTCATTGGTCCAAGAGCATCTCTTCCCATATTGCCTGCACTCCCCTGGAAGCCTAGCTTTGTTTCTAGTTTATATTTAGAAAACCATTGCCCTTAGAGATGCCCTATTCATAATTGTGTTGCAACTATTTCCCACAATTAAAGCACCAGTTATTTTGAGATCTGAGACCTTTAGCAGCCTGGTCACAGTCTCTTTGCAGATGATTGTTATTTCCTGCAATGGAACACTGTGCATTTTGATATCTGAAACCTCTGACTATAGCTTGATTAGTATGATCCACGTTAGAACCAATACCAGTTGTACCCCTTATCCACTCATCTACCTTTATCCACTGCTCTCACCTTTAATGGTCTGATAACATTTTTATATTTGGTATCCGAATTTTCATATGCCAAGGTCTCTACCAACATCTGTCTTGCACCAGGGTCTGATACAGCGTTGTTCATTGCTGAGGCCAATCTTTGTAAAAACTCAGTGACAGCTCCTCCAGAGCCTTGTATAATCTTTGTAAACAAGGTGGACTTTTTCCCTGGCTCCCTCAGCTTTGTCCCAAGCTCTTGAAATCACTAAGAAACATTGTTCTATAGTAACATCAGCAAGTCGAATCTGTGCTTTTACATCAGAGTACTGCCCTTCACCCAACAACTGAACTTTTTCTATATTCATTTACTTCACTCTATATCAATGTTCAATATTCATGGCTTCCCCACCCCACCCCCACCATGTTAACCATAAAAACTGTGGACCGGCCTCTGGTGTAGCTGTTAAAAATACCTTCCAAGCTTGAGAAATGATTCTATTTTCAGTAACCCAGTTATTTAGAATTTGTCTCACAGAAGGCGAATGCATCCCATATGAAATCACGGCCTCTTTAAAATGTCTTAGCTCTATCATTTCAATAGGATGTCATCCTGTCTCGTCGACACTTCATTCCACGCCTTTAGCAGGCATATGGAAAAGTTGATGGTGATGCTCTTGTAACCCTGGGCTACGGCTCCTCTCACACTGGTGGCTCCGTTGCTTCTAGATTAACCCTTTCTCTCAAAATGGGCTGTGTCATCAGCATGTCCTCCCACTTTTTCAGCTTCTCTCTGACCCAACCAACCTCCCAGCACAGTTTCTTTCACTCTTTCCTTCTACAGGAAAGCCCACTCTCCTCCCTCTCTTGCCAGGACTGCCTTTTGTTCTCCTCTTCTCCAGTACTCCTCAATCCCCAGGTAGTTCCTCCTCCACTGACCAAGCCCACTCAGTCAGTCAACAGGTTTTCCAGCTCAGGAATGAGGATTGAAAAGAAAGAGACAATTAGACAAAACTGCAGTATGGCCCCAGTCAATTCTGAGACTGAAGGGCGGGTTTAATAATTTTCAGTCCTCTTTTATACCAATTTAATTACATGCAGGAATTAAAGTCAATAGTAGTACAATAAGGAATAAGCTAGACAGTAAACACAAAATTGTCAAGGCAGTAAGCAAAGTCCCACATCACTTCAGTGACAGTTGTTTCCAAGGGTGTGTAAAGATGACCAAAATACCTGAGCCTACTTCCTTGTCCAAGCCCAAAATCTTGCCTGAAGCTTGTTTCTCTCGTTCCACCCTAGGATAAAAATTCCTGCCCTAACCTACTTCCCTATTATGCCCTAACGTCAGATTCCTACTTGAGCCCTTGTCCTTGGTCAATGTCAAGTTCCTGCCAGGCAGCACGGCACCCCAGTAAGGCTCTCCACACTCCACCCACAACCTTTCCAGCTGCAAAGACAGCTCTCAACTCTTGCAGAAACAAAGAGCAGAGCGACCCCTTCTGTTTGCCCATTTCAGCCATTTTTTTTTTTTTTTTGTTTCCCAGGCCTCTCCATTCCCACCTGCAACATTTCCAACTGCTCAGCCAGACGTTCAGAAATTTTTTGAAACAAAATATATGAAGAAAAAAAAAGAAAAGAACAGAAAATCCTGTCTGGGAGCAATGTGGGGGATGTCTAGCAGCAGCCACAATAAACTTTTTGCTTGCCACTTGAAAAAAGAATATCCATTCCTTTATCCCCGCCATTTCCCTTATGGCATTTGAAATTGAATTATCTACGTTATTCGTTAACTTCAAGCCCCATGTAGATGTGCTGCTTGTAGCTGGCCTTTGCTACTTTGTGGGTTCTTTTTTTTCCCACCCTGTATCCCCCCAGTTTCACCTCCTATATCACTAGATAGAAGAGAAAGAATAGAAGGGAGACAGATCCCTTAATCTAATTTCTTTCTTTTTGTTTCTTCTTTGAGCATGAGTACTAACAAACCACAACTCCCCCAAATGACCACCAACCAACAATCCCCCCCTTCTCCATTGGGGCCCTAGCATTTATATTCCCTCTGAAAAGTTACCAGAGTTCCAAATATCACACAATCACAGAAGCTATCTGCTGCTGGCAAAGCCATGCCTCTGCTAGGGCAGGAGGTAAACACAGACAGCTGCGAGGCCGCCCCATATTCCCACACCTGTGATTAAAAGAAAAGCTGTTCTTATCATATTTCTGTGGGTTTTTTAAAAAAAGAAATGGAAACCCCAAATTTTCACTATACTAGCTATCTTCACTTTGCCAGTTTGGAGAGAATATGCTAATAAAATCAGCAAACACCTAATCAATATATAAACACTGCTCTTACTCATATTCTCTAAACTTTAGAGTTGTTTTTCTTCAATAAAAGAAAAGCCATTTAGCCCAAACAAGTGTACATTGTTGCATAGGACCTTCTAAAGAGGTCCTATGGGGAACAATCATATACCAGGTTAGGTTCTATTCATTGCTTTTATGAAGCAAGTAAGTAGCCTAAAACAAGTAGCATAATAATTATCCCAAAGATTGAAAACTATTGCATTTCAGTTCCTTGTAGGCGGCTTTGATGGCTAATCATCATTGTCAATTTGATGTGGTTTCAAATTATCTAAGAGACACATTTCAGTTTATCATATGATGATAGATGACTCAATATTTGGCTCCCCACAGATGTTAGGTAGACATGTTGAGTATCAATCAGACAAGGAACCATAGAGGTCAGCAGTCTACTCAACATCAATGTCTCCTCAAAAGGCATCACTAAGATATGCTTGATCAGAACCTACTGAGACACAGGCTATGGTTAGAAAGCACTGGTTCACAGTGTAACGCCACCTCTGTCTCTGGTTCTTTCAAAATCTCTTTTCTGGTTTGCGTCCACTAGAATTCATTCTGGACCTGCAGGAAACAATTATAAACTCTTTACCAGTATTTGAAAGCAGCTGTATGTTTACCAGAGTCTGCTCCTTTTTAGTTGAACCAAATCTATCTCTTCATATGCTTCTCATCCCTCCCGGAGTTCCCACAGAATGGTAAAAGCCTGACTCTATCACCTGCCACTTTGAGAAAATAAATAAGGTAAAGATAGTCATATAGTTGTTTCATCATAACAAAAGGGGGGTTGACATAATGCTTACCTATATTTAGCTTTCAGAGCTAGCCAGGCTAACTCAATTCTTTATAAAATTAGTATAAAATTTATACTTGCCTAATTAACAAAGGACTTGTTGAATCAAGTGTTCAACAAGAATTCAGTGGGTAAGGAAAGCCATTTGCGTTTGAAACACACCCTAAATTGATCAATAAATTCAATTACCCCATCTTAAAGGTTCTATATGTTAAAGCAAACAAACAACAACAAAACCATGCATCTTCTAAAGAATCACTGACCAGGCATACTGTGAATGCTTCCTGAGGGCATGAAGTCTCAGCACAAGGGAGACTGAGGCAGGAGGCTCACTAATAGTTCAAAGCCAGCGAGTTCCTGGAAAGCCTGGACTATTTACCAAGATCTTGTGTCAAACAGAAACAAACCCATCAAATCCTTAGGCATGGTGCAGCATGCCTGTAATCCAGGCACTCAGAAAGGAGGCAGGAGGATTGCTGTATATTTGACTCATCTTCATAGTGAGTTCCAGGCCAGCCAGCATTACATAATAAGCAAGCCTCTTTTAAAAATTAAGTATTCACTTAATTAATCAACAAATAAATCCCCCCCCAAATTTTGAAAACAAAAGAAAAAGAGAGGCATCTTTACTTGTTCCTGTGAGTTTAGAAAGCTCCAAACTGGCTCTCAATTATACTCAAGAACATTGGCATTCCCCTGGCTCAGAACCCAGACACCATAAAGACTCTTCATCACCAGCGGGTGGCAATGTTGTCACAGGGAGCCATCATGGTGCTGTGAAGGCTGGTCCTTCCTGGAAGGTGCAAAGGCCTTATCACCTTACAAATAGTTAGGGCTTTCTAGGTTGCTTCAAGATGCAATTTCTCTACAGTCCCACAATACCCAAGATAACTAGGTGGAAAGAGAGAGGAATCTAAGTCAGGAGAAAAGCCCTGTGAAAAGTATCTCTTTAAGTGATTTCACTCCCTAGTCATAATAGCACAAGGATGTCTCAGTCATCACTTCGACATCTGTCTTGCCACTGGATCGTGTTCTTTTAAAGGACAGAGATTCTATACCTTTATGGCCTGGAGTTTGCCATGCATAGGAGATGCAGAGTCTATGGATGACTGAGTATATTTAAATTCTTCAGAGGCAATCAGTTCTATTCAAAAGAATAATCTAAGATCTACAGATCCCTCTGTAAATGCTCACAGTTAATTCAAATGCCATGAGTGAGTTCAATTACCCAAGGATCCTCAGAATAGAATATACTAAAGGAACTCTCTCAAATCATCTGGTTTAGATTCCAAACGCTAAGATGCCCTCTACACTGGCGTGGCCCTTCCGCAAAAGGGTCACAGCTTAAGCAATGCAGGTGTTAATCTGGCCTCAAAGCAATTTCAACAAAATGGGTCCAGTAACGAATGCAATCAGTGACTTCCCCAAGAACTCCACAGCTCTAAAAATATAACCCATGCATATGTAAAATCTGAGGAGCTCGGGGCCCCTGAAATATTGCTAATAGACAGCTGTATAGCTGAAGCCCTAATGTTACCACTAGGTCCCCGAGATTAAATAGACAGTCTCTAGTACAACTGGAAACCTATTAGATTTTGGCTACACAAAATAAGGAAAGAGATATCAAAATTGTCTACCGATCCTTCCAATTTTTTTTAAGTAAAATTAATCATTTAAAAAAATTATCTGGGTTTTTTGGGGGAGGTTCTTTTTTGGATTTTTTGTTATTGTTTTGTTTTTCATATGTGACATCCACCAGAGTATTTATAAAGGTCAGATAAATTCAGATTTTACTGGAGTCAACAGTCAGAGGTTACTGTGTAAAGTCACTGTACAGTTTCTAAGCACCCAGCGTCTGTACTGCAGATTGGCCAAGGTACATGGGCAACACCCAAAGGCTCCACTGCAGCTCAGTTTTGGTTTTCCTTCATCATTAAAACTTTTACCTTTATTTTTCTTTTTATAGTAACTGTGCTGCCAAAAGTTACTTGCTGAGCAAACCCAAAGTTCCCTTTGAATAAACCTCAGATTTCCGCCGCGGCCTCAGGAGTAATCTCTCAGGTGGTTTTGCCTGTTGCCAACCTTTTCAGTCTATATATAAATCACAAAATATTCTCTTTGTATTAATTTTCCCACCGTGTACATTTAATATTTAATGATCAGAATTTTTTAAAATGTGGTTCTTTAGTTCCTAGAATTTCAAAGTGTCAGCTTTGAACTGTTTCTTTACTTGTATTATTGAAGTATTTGTATAACTATGACCAAGTAGTCAAAAAGCAATTTAAAAGAGAGAAGATTTACTTTGGCTCACATAACAAAGGGTGTGGTCCATCCTGTAGGCAAGGTGTGGCAGAGTGGTTCACTTCAAGGCAGTAAGGAAGAATCATGAAGAATCCGGAGGGGGCTGGGAGCAAGAGACCCCCTCCCCTCCCCGAGGATCCACTCCTGCACGACTTCCCTAGCTAGAACCTACCTCCTAATGATCCTCCCAAAGTAGCATCTCTTACTGGATACCAATTCCCCAATACATGGACCTTTTAGGGAAGCACAATATATCTAAACCATACTGGTGGTCATCGTACAAAGCTCTATCTACTTTTTGAGTAATGAAATACTAAAGAAAAGTTACTAAGCCACATCTCTCTCAACATTTGAGAGAAGAAAAGCTTGGCTAACTCCGATGAACATAAGCAGTATCAATTCCTCATAGAGCCTGCAAACTACAGTAAGGTCAGAACATGACCAAGGCATTCCATTTCTTCAGTCTGCTCTTCTGGTTCTTTCTGTATTCCATGCATAGAGAAACATAAAATGTTTTAGAATATACAGCCAATATTTCTTCCCCTTCATATCTCTCTCTCTCTCTCTCTCTCTCTCTCTCTCTCTCTCTCTCTTTCTCTCTCTCTCTCTCTCTGTGTGTGTGTGTGTGTGTGTGTGTGTGTGTATTTTAGCATCTCTCTGCGCACAGTTGTGCATAGGTCTATCCTTTTAGACTTCATACAAAGAGGCAAGAAGCATTTAAAACCTGTTCCCTGGGAAGAACAAAAGAGATATGATGAACTCATGTTACAAAACAGCGATAGAAGATAGATATATGCATCCATAGAAAGCTACATGGAGGGAAAGGGGGCATGTGTTGTTCAGTTATATAGAGATATTGGATGATGTTAAGTGGATTTGTGACCTTTTGTTGAAAAGAAACTCTCCTGCCCTCATTTTAGATCCCAAAGAACCATCAGCCATTCTTTTCTTTGTACCTGTGATTTCTGCAACATCTTTTCTCATTTCTGCAGAAATTCTTTGTAGCAGCTCCAAGGTTAGGACTAGGGATCCAAACTCACCATGGTTTAGACTAAGCATTTCAAAGGAACCTCTAAGAAAGAGTCTTCTAGTTCCTAATTGCTGGATTCCTAGCAGATCCTAAGCTAAATGAACCTGAAAGTTCATTTTGATCATCATTTTAGGACTCCTGTTCTCCTCCCTTCTTCATGTCTTACATAGACTTCCTTCTTAGCATACTTCCTGGACGATCTTCTAGGCAAGACTACCCATCTTTAACAGGATGCTTGTTTCCTCGTGGTGTGACCTGGAACATGCCTGTCAAGCTCTAGTAACTCAAATGTCTTTCTCCGTCACTCCGTCACTGTTACTTCTGACTGCGTAGGAGTCCAGAACAATTTCATTGTAGCACTGTTTGCATAAAGGCCCTTTGAAAGCAAGACTGTTCACAGTAGAAGAGAAAGAATAAAGTACTTAGAGATAAACGCAACCTAGAAGACAAAAGACTTGCATACCCAAAGCTACAACGAGGTGCTGAAGTAAATTAAAGAAGATGTCAACAAACGAGCAGACATCCAGGGTTTCCTGAGCTACAAAGGTGTATTAAGATGTCACTGGTTCATAAAAAAAGTACACTCTCTGACAAAAACTCAATGGCATTTCTATAAAAACAGGAAATTTCATTCTTAAAAAAATCATATGGAATCTCAATGGACTCCCAGACATTTCAGACAGTTTTACAAAAGAAAAACAAAATTAGAGAAAGGCCTCACCTTTCCTTGTTTTACAAATTATAAAACTGCAATAATCAAAAATTGTGGCACTGGTATGAAGGCAACAGTCATACAGATGAATGGAGAAGAACTGAGAGTTCAAAGATGATTCCATGTATCTATGGCTAGCTAGTTTTTACGAAGGGTGCTAGCCATATATGGTGGTGCACACCCTTAATCTCAGCACTCAGGAGGCAGAGGCAGGCAGATGTCTATGAATTTGAGGCCAGCCTGGTCTACAAAGAAAGTTCCAGAACAGGCAGCGCTGCATAGAGAAACCCTGGGCTGAAAAAATAAATACAAATAAAATAAAATTAAGAAGAGCTCTAAGATCACTCAACGATGGCCTTCAAAATACAGTGCTTAAACACTAGATACTAACAGGAAAGATTTTAAACTCTCACCTTACAGCATATCAAAGACCCAATCATAATGAGTAGAACCATAAAACTTTTAGAAAGCAGCCCAAAGAAAGAACATCTAACAATGGATCTGGCAAGATTTCCTGGACATGATGCCAATAGCACAAACAACAAAAGAGAAATGTAGACAATTTCTTGTGAGACACTATTAACTGCAAACAGAAAAGCCATAGAGTAGTAGCAGTTTGTGCACCAAAATTGGATACGGGTGTTAATATCAATAGCAAAGTTCTTCATATGTCTCTAAAGGTCAAGACCACAAAACAATGACCTTATTCCAAAGTGAAAGAAAGGATTTTAATAGTCATTCTTCCAAAGATAAAGGGACAGCCAATGACACATGAGAAATATGTCCAACATTGGCAATCCTTAGGGAACTATAATTTAAAACCACGACTAAATACTCAGCCACTTTATGCTCAAAGGGATGACTGTTATAAAAGATAACATACTTTCACACACTATAAGGAAGCGCGATGATGATGTGGGGACTTAGAACCTGTGTGCAGATGTAGGATAGAATGGTATACATGCCCTGAAAAACAGCTTCTTAGTAGGGGTTTCTATTGTTGTGATAGAAAATACCATGACCAAAATCAACTCGAAGAAAGAGTTATTTTATTGTACAATTCTCAAGTTACAACCCATCACTGACAGAACTCAGGGCAAGAATCTAGAGGCAAGAACTGAAAGAAAGACCATAGCAGAATATTTCTTATTACACGTTCCCCATGGCTTACTCCGTCTGCTTTCTCATACAACATAAGACCACTTGCACAGGGATGACACCACCCACAGTGGACTCAGCCCTCCATCATCAATCACAAATTAAGAAAATGCCCTATAGACTTGCCTATAAGCAAATCTTATGGAAGCATTTTCTCAACTGAGATTCCAACTTTTCCAAATGACTCTATTTTGGGTCGAGTTGACAAAAAAAAAAAAAAAAAAAAAAAAAAAGAATCAACACAAGGAGTATAGTTGATCATAAAAACTGAACCTAAAAACAATATTATTCAGCGATTTTACTTTTAATGATCTAGCCAAAAGAGTTGAAAGCAGGCTACCAAAGCAATTTGTGCCCTCGTATTCACTGAGGCATTATGCATAATAACCAAAAGGAAGAGAAGAAAAAGAAAAACCAAGTGGCCATCCAGAGATGAATAGAGAAACAAAGATGGTTGGTTCATATATAGAAAAGAATATCTCTCAACATTCACAAGGATATTGGATCCGTGATCCTCCACATATGAGGCGACATTATGCTGTGTGAAATTATCTAGTCACAAAGAGACAAATAGTGCTGATTCCACATATGAAAAAAAAAAAAACTAGAGTCCCATTCACAGACACAGAAAGTACAGTCCTGCTTTCCGGGGGCTGGGCAGAGAAAATAGTGGGGTGGGTTGTGATGTAATGGGTACAGAGTTTTGGAAGATGAAAAAGGCTTGGAGATGGGTGGTTGGTGGTTGTGCAATACTGTGAGTGCCTTAAGGCCAGAGAACTGTAGTTAAAAATGGCTAAGGCAGTAAGTTATAGGTTGTGTATGCAAACTCAACTAACTAGACCACTATCCTGACTTCATGGAATTATCTCCAGAACTAACCAGCCTGCTCTCTTAAACACTCAGGATACACAAAGGAAGTTCATGACACCTCGTCGTAGCCTCTCTCCTCTTTCTCTTCCCAGCCTCCTCCAGTCACATTCAACACACAGGTTAGGTGTCCCAGTGTGACCCTGACCTGTGCAGAACGGAAGGGCCCCATCACTCCCTCGACATGGTTTCCCCCTAGAGGATTAGTTCACTAATTCCTGTGGAGCCAATAGCCATCTAATACCTTACGATCCTTGCAAATGTGCCACTGCTAAAACTGCCCTTGCTTAGGACTCTCTCACAGACTAAAAAGAAAACTAAAACGGATCCACAAGGTAATACAAAGTGAGAAGCCATAAAATAAATACATGAATGAATAAGAAGGATATATTGGCTCGAGCAAATGTTCCAGAGATATGGCTGGCCTAAGGTGTGGTGACTGGGGGTTTAAATGGCGTCTGTCAGAAGTTCTCAGTTCTTTCCTTTCCCTGGCTCTGCTCTGCTCTGCTCTGCTCCGTTTTCATTCGTCTCAAGGAGCTTTCCATTCAGAAGCTGACAGCAAGCTTCCCAGTTCATGGGCAGTGGAACAGAGAGGGGGAGAAGGAGGACAGGGGCAGAGGGCAAAGGGAGAGGGAGAGGGAGGGAGAGCAGTGCTCTCCACAATCCCAGCTGGAGTGTATTTGCTTTTCACAAACTCTAATCGGTCCAGAGCCCTGAATATGTCACCTTGGCCACAATGATGCAAATTCTTAACAGCTCTGTTCCAGGTCACATATTCTGCCTCTGGGTCAGAATAAAATAGTCCACCGACGCTGCTGTTTGCTTGAAAGGGGAGCACTGATGAGCACCCTAGGGTGTTCAGAGTAGGATGTTCAGGGCGGGTGGAGACTGAGCAACAGAAAGGAGAGCTTCAGCCATCGTTCAGTGGGTCCCACGGGTATTTGCACATAAATGTGATATTCAAATCCTTCTGACAAAATATTTTTGGGGTCCTAATTCTAGGAGGCATGCAACTCCACACTGTGGTGAAGGTGCTGTGTGTATCAGTCATGAACGGAACATGAACATGTATATTAGGTAGCATGCAGTCTATAAAACCCCACAGTTGAATCTGGTGTGATAGCGTACACTTGCGGTCTTAGCACGGAGGTAGGCAGATCACCCACAAAATTGAGACCAGTCTGATCTACATAGCGAGTTCCAGGCCAGCAAGGGCTACACAGTGACACCCTATCTCAGATCAAAAAGAAATGAACAGCGCCATAGTTCTCTCGTCACCATTAGCAGCTTCCTGACCCAATCAGGCGCCGTCCAAGGGGCCACCACCAGCGTCTTTGAATATACACATATAACTAGAAAATAGGTCCATCTTTTAACTTGGGACCCTAGTTTCCACACTCAGAGACACTGGGAATCATCTTAACAAAATGTCCTGACTGTGTGAAGATTTGTAACAAAATGTAAGCGATATATGGCTTTGTTAGTAGCCTTCATCAGCAAGAGCCCCACTTAAAATATATTCCTGAGATATGTAATTCTGTCTAAATAAGCTAAGATTTTTAAGTGGAGCAGTATAAGCAGCAGGCCCTAAACCATGCTTACTAAATGCCTGGCGGCTGTTCAGCACGCGGGATTAATATTAACACAGTGTCACTCCACCCAAGGGAGATGCTTCTAAGGGAGACAGTTGTCAGTGTTGGCAAGATGGATGTCCTCCACTTTACAGATAGGGAAACTAAGCCAGATGAGGTGACTGGCCTTCCACACAGCTGTTTAGCCCAAGCCTGGCTTGTACCCAACGTATCTGGCTCCAACGTCATCCAACCCAATCGCACCCAAGTGGTATTTGTCCCAGACACCCCTCGCCGGCCCTGCAAATGAGCAGAGGACCCTGCTTCAAAATACGGAACACATATGGATGAGTTAGAAAACAGGCACTCACTCTACAAAACGGTGTTGTTGTAAGTAAGCCGTCCTCGGTAACGTTGGACCGGCTAGCTGGTTAAAAATCATTAGTGGCTTCTCAGAAATACCGGGTCAGAGAACCCAAACCAAAGCTCTAGGACTCGAGCCAGCTAAAGCTCAAAGAACCAAAAGGCCAATGGCCCTAGAGTTCACATGAGGAGAAAAACACAACTTTAAAACTGTTGAGATATTCTCTCTCTCTCTCTCTCTGAACATCAGTTGCACTCAGAGAAAACAAGCCTGGGAAACACTCTGGTAGAGGGGCTTGGCACAGCCTCCCTCAAGGCATCCCAAGAGAGCTTGCTTCTTAGCCGTCTCTGTGCATTCCTGCAGTCACCTGACCATAGTCTGCTGTCATCCTTGGCAGTAAAATCTGTGGGATCAATTCTTCACAAAGACACAGTAAACAGTTGGCTCCCTCATTCAAAGCAGTTTTCGTACAACCTTAGTTCTAGAAGTAGCATCTAGACAAGCCCAGGTGGTTGAAAATGAACAGGCTTTAATGGAGGGGGGAAATGTGCGAAATGGGGCACAAGAGGCAATAAATGCAGTAGATGAACACCAATGAAAAGCTACCGCCCAACTTTCGATTATAGGACAGCAGTGGTGGACAGGTTATGAGGGGGCCACGTGAGAGATAGTTCTGTATAGGAAACACTCCTGGTGGGAAGGAGGCAGCTACTGCTAGATGCTGAGCCGGGAAGAGAGCTCCACCTTTTCCCTCCCAGTCTTCAGTGTCTTCCATGTACAACAGTAGGATAAAGGCATCTGGAAATATAGTCAGGAAAGATCAAGGTGCAGAGCCATCTCTGGAAGAGAGAGAGGGGGGCGGGGAGGGGCAAGGAGCATAATGCCTCTCCCAAAGATGGATGAACTGAGGTACTAAGAAGACAGTGATGGGTCCGTGGGTGTAGCTCAGTTGGGAGAGGGCTTCCCTAGAAAGTACATGCTTTCAACGCCCAACAATCGCATAAAACCAGGCACAGCAGCCCACATCTGCAAATGCCAACACTCAAGGGCTGGGTGTAAGAGATTCAGAAATTCAAGGTCGGCCTCAGCTATATAAAATGTTAAGACCAACCTGGACTACACGGGACCCTGGCTCTAAACAAGAAACAAGCAAAAGAGAAGACATAAAGTACGCTTCAGATCTTGAAGAATAGATTGAAGCCAAGAATCTGGCCTTCTTCCCTTGCTGGTCTCTCTAATTTTGGGAAACCTTGAATGCCCAGAGTTATAACATGTCAAAGGGTGCCCAGTCCTAAGGCTCCTTGACAGCACACAGTGGTGTTGCAAATGACCTAGAGTGGCCCACTTTTCTTCAGAAGTTTCCGGGGAGCGTGTGACTAGGCTGACTCAGCCTCTGCCTGGATTCAGTGGGGAGGGAGGTTTAGTGACTCGTTTGTGTGGGTGACAATCTGGTCTGTGGTATCCTTTGAGTGAACTTACTCTGCACACTAACAGAGTGTCTGGTTCATGCAGGTGACTCATCTGAAGAAGTCGACTTAACCATGGTGTATCAGGCAGCATCGAACGGAGATGTCAACTCTCTGACTGCCGTGATTCGGGAGGACCCGTCCATCCTGGAATGTTGTGACAGTGAAGGTGAACTGTTTGTGCATTTTTTAAAAATTTAGTTTGAAGTGCTTTATCCTTTCAGACAGAGATGGTCTTTTGAGATGAGCAACAGTAATGAAATTCTCTTTGGCTATCTTGGCACAAGATACTGCAGGCACCTTGCCGGTGCCTCTGTAGAATCCTTTGGCATTTCTCAGCATAATGACATTGGTCACAGAACTTCAGCACCTTTTACTTATTATTCATTTATTAGATTTCACTATTGTACTGGCTGGTTTTTTGTGTCAACTTGACACAAGCTGGAGTTATCACAGAGAAAGGAGCTTCAGTTGAGGAAATGCCTTCATGAGATCCAACTGTGGGGCATTTTCCCAGGTAGTGACCCCTTGTGGGTGGGGTCATCCCTGGGTTGGTAGTCTTGGGTTCTATAAGAAAGCAAGCTGAGCAAGTCAAGGGAAGCAAGCCAGTAAGAAACATCCCTCCATGGCCTCTGCATCAGCTCCTGCTTCCTTCCCTGTGTGAGTTCCAGTCCTGACTTCCTTTGATGATGAACAACAGTGTGGAAGTATAAGCTGAATAAACCCTTTCCTCCCCAACTTGCTGCTTGGTCGTGATGTTTGTGCAGGAATAGAAACCCTGACTAAGACACGTATTATTATGAAGTGGGTTGTTCCAATGGTCAAGTAGGTGTGTGTGTGTGTGTGTGTGTGTGTGTGTGTGTGTGTGTGTTCAATCTATACTGTGTACCCCAGTGTTATCTACTGACCCGATAAAGTATTTTATACTATTACCCACAATTCCAGTAAAGAATCCAGGCTAAGTTAAAGACATTCGCACGCACCCACTTGTGAATAGCAAAAGTCAACCTCAGGTGTCATTCCTAAGGTATCATCCATTTTATTTTTTGAGACAGGGTTTCTCACTGGAATTTGGAACTCACCCAGTAAGTTAAAGTGGCTGGTCAGTGAATTTCAAGAATCTGCCTGTCAATATTACAAGTAAAAAAACTTGATGCCCGACTTTCTTGTGTGTATTCTGGGGGCTCTACTCAGGCCCTCATGATTACTCAGCAAGCACTTTGGGGACTGAGCCCTCTCTTTGACCACCAGGAGTTATAACAAGTATCTAGAAAGAGCAGAATTGAACGTTGGAAAAATGTGTCATGGTCCTTCAGGGAGCCAAGAATTTGGCCCTTGGGACAACATGATGGTTGCATTTCCACCTCTATTCTTTCTAAATACAACTAAGATCTCTGGATATTATGACTAAAATAACTCTGGAAACCAAGAGAAGGGCCAAGTCCTGAGACCCAAGGATGGGCATGGTGGTGAGTTCTCTAGATTGTCTTTTGCCCTGTATATCCCAGGGTTGAGGCTGAAGGAGCTGGCAACACAGAATGCCAACAGACATGGGCAAAAGAAAAGCCTCTGAAAACCTGCATTCTGTAGGCAAAATGCCAAGATTTATCACAGGAAAGCACTGATAGAACTTTCTACCCTACAGAATGGCTTCACTTCCACCATTGGTCCAACACCTCCGTCATCTGTATGAGTTCTCGCTTCAGAAACTTAGAGGAAGAAGAGTAAAGTATCTCAAGACATATGGGGGGGTAGAAAACAAGAAAAGATGAAATTGAAAACAAAAGCAGGAGCAAAAAAAAAAAAACCAAACAAACAAAGAAAGGAATATCCTGTAGCAACACTGACAAGACAAACTAACTGAAGGAACTACAAATTCCCACTCTTGACAATAAAACCAAGGACATCACTACAGATCCTATAGAAATGCTGCAAACAACTTCACACATGTAAATTTGACAATTTAGACTAAATGGATTAATTTCTCAAAATAAAATAAACTGGGAGAAGTAAAGGAGGTTAGATTATGTTGGTACCTGCTGTATCTATACATGAAAATACCACAGTGGACACCAGAAATAAACAGGTTGTTAACAGCTCTAGTCTGAAACAAATCGAATATTCCTATAACTATTTAGGAAATTAAATTCAAACTTAAAAATTTTTAAAGAGAACTACCTTCAGCCATTGATGGTCTTATCAAATTTTACTATTTAATTATTGTTTAGAATTATTTTATGTGTTTGAGTGTTTTGCCTGAATTTTGTCTGTGTACCATGTACACATTTGGTGGCCCAGGTCAGAAGAGGGTGTCAGAACTTCTGGAACTAGAGGTACAGATGGTTGTGAGCCACTATCTGGGTGCTGGGAACCAAACCCAGGCCCTTTGGAAGAGCAACAGATGTTCTTAATCACTGAGCCATCTCTCTGACCCATTTACAAAATTTTAAAGAATAATCAGCATTAATTTCATATGATTTCTTTCAAAAGGAGAAAAATACTTCTTAGCTATATTTATGAACTAAAATTACATCAATAACAATACTTGATAAAATCATAACTAGCTAGTCAATAAAGAAAAATCTTACCAGTTGGCACAGAAGCGTTTCATAGAATTCAATACACATGCGTGATTTTAAATTTCAGAAAACAGAAACGGAGCTTTCTCCATGTGACAGAGAACAAAGTCAGGTACAGTGATATGAGCCTACAGTTCTAGCCACTTGGGAGTCATGAGTTCCAGTCAATGGCAGGCAATTTGGACCAACCCCATCTCTGATTTTCTTTTCTAAGATTATCTACAGCATTACTCAGTTGTTAAAGACTGGAAGTTTTGACTCTGAAATCAGGAACAGAGGGGGAATGCCCACTCTCGGCACCTAATTTCAATGCAATATCAATTGGAAAGGATAGAACAGAAGGCAAGAAAAGGAAATGCATACATCCAAGAGAACAGCAGAAATGTCTGCTTTCCACACAGCTGCCACTATAGGTGGTGTGAATTCAGAGATCACAGGTACAAGATGGGGCATAGACCTAATCCAAGTGGATTAGAGACAAAATGGACAGGCAAATGTATCAATCTGAAAGAAAACATGGAAGCCTGTCCCTTTGTGCAGCCAGCTTGTTGGCACATACTTATTAAATACCTTGGTTCCCCCCCCCAACGTACAATGTCCCCTCAATTATACAGCGAGCTCCATGCAAGGGTGAGTGCTTCCTGAACTCTCCTCTCTAAACTGTTGTCATAACTTTATAATAAATCTTATCTGTTAATAAGGTAATTTTTTGCTCTTTGTTCCCCGAAGAAATTTATATGGAGAGTATAATCTCAAGATCAATTTAAACTGGTCAGAGAGAACATGTAATGTTATAAAATTACTATGTAAAACTAATTTGTTTTATTTACTGAATATCTCAGATTTACAAACTGTTTCATTTTCTTGTTCATTATGTCCTTTCTTTCCCCTCTAGTGGTTGTACTTATCCCTTCATTTATTTTAACTCTTAATATTTATTTATTTGTTTATTTTTGGTTTTTCAAGACAAGGTTTCTGTGTAGCCCTGGCTATTCCGGAACTCACATTGTAAACCAGCCTGGCCTTGAACTTAGGGCTTGGTCTGCCTCTGTTTTCCTCTGGAGTGTCTGCACCACCAAAAGTCTTGTAACTACTTGTTAGGGAGGAAGATAGGGAGAAAGAAAGGGACAGGAGAAAGGAAGGAAGTAGGGAAGGATGGAAAAAGAAAGAGATGAGGGAAGATAAGGAGAGAAGAAGGAAGAGAGGGGGAAGGAAGAATCTCCTGTTGTAAGAATCACTTCACTGCTGCATCAATATTAAAAAGGAGGGATGCTGGGTTGTCAGCGGCCATGTTCAGGGAGAGCAGCAGTCCAGAGATCCATCCATTCTCAGGGATCTCTGTGGACCAAAAGCTGGGTTCATCCAGAGGAGAACCACAAGCTCAACGTGGGTCTCCAGCTCCACAGAATCTAAGCACATGCTCATTCAGCAAGGGGTCAGATCCAAGCTTGGCCTCGTGGTCTGAAGGCATGTGACACTCCTTGCTTGTTCCAACAGCCCCTCAGGGTTAAACAAATGTGTCCATTCATCTCTTTGTGTGACAGTGATCCTATTGAGAATTTGTGTAGCCCAAAGCGAGGCTCCCACCCAGCTTCACCACCCGCTTCCTCCAGGAGTGTGCTGCTGGTTACCTGGGTAGACAAAGAGCTGGTCCAGGCTCTGCACCCACTTCAGCTTAGTCAGCCCAGATGGACTGACCTGGTAGATCGGGAGTTATTCACATCCCCGAGGTAACAATAGCCCGTCTTGGTCACCTGCCCAAAGTGCTTTAATCCACCAACTACTACAGACAACCGGGCACGCAGAGAGGGGAGAATCGCAGACAGCTGTGGGGAGGGAGCTGCAAGACCTCGCGTACGTAAACAGAAACGGTCACCCTTGGCTCTCTTCAGCCCCACAAAATCCAGCAGCTGGATTTGCACTACAGGATGAATGGGCGGACCAACGGCTTGCTCATAAATCTCGAAAGCTAAACGTTTGTAAAGCTGTTGAAATGTCTCCTTCCAGGATGTACGCCCTTGATGCACGCGGTTTCAGGGCGTCAAGTGGACACGGTGAAATTGCTGCTGAAGATGGGCGCCAACATTAACACGCAGGATGCATATGGCCGCACCAGCTTATGCCTGGCAACCTACCTGGTACGAATCTCCGTTCCTTACTGGGGTTACAGCACAAGGGAACTGACAATGCCATGTGGATTCTACACATAGAATGGTGCCCACGGTCTGATACAGTAGGTCAACAAGCATAGGACTTTAGACTTTACACGTTATCCTCAAGGCTTGCATGGGTTGTAAGTACATTTATTTATTTATTTATTTATTTATTTACGTTTTGCAAGACAAAGTTTCTCCATGCAGCCCTGGCTGTCCTGGAACTCACTCTGTAACTCACAAGTTAACATCCAGGGAAAATGGTATTTTACTATCTCAACATGAGAATTTCACTTGGGAAATTTCTGGCCCCTGTTTGTGTATTTCTAACAGGTCTGCCATAAATAACCACCAGAGGGTGGTAACAATTTGAAGATCCAGTTAACATCTGCCGGGCGCAGTTAGATGGGAAATTAGTTAGAATGGAAGCTCCAGGCTGTAGAACATGAGACGCGATGAGAATTGGGAAGGGTGAGGGGACGAGGACATGGGGACATGGACGTCGGGGACAGGGATGTCAGGGACATGGGCATTGGAGATGAGGGCATCCCTGCCCTCCTGGGGGGCATGGGCATCAGTGACTAGGACATCGGGGATATGCCAGGATCACAGGGCCAAAGCCAAGCCAAGAACTTGCTTGGTTCATAGCTAGTGCTCACATGAGAAACTAATGTCATCCCTCATACCAGGGATTTCAGTTCAGCATTGCCCAACATTAAAGCAAAGTGTGGTTAAGACTCACAGAGAATCCTCTAGCCCTCTCCTCTCAGATGCTCTCTGTGGTCCTTCCGGAAGCTCCCCTGGCTGGCTTAAATCCATGAGAAACAAGCCCTGCCTGCCATGTGGGGGACAGTTTATTGCCTTCCTTCTTTTCCAGCAACACGGGCGGGCCGGCCACTACCCTCTCACATCTGTTGCCTCTTGGGTTCACTGCTGCTGCCAGTTGATAGTCATGGATTTCTCCCAAGCAGCCCCCCTACAGATTCACCCCTTCAGCTCCACTGAAATAAAACACTTCCCTTCCCCAAACACGCCACCCCTTCCTGCCACACAATTCAGAGTTTGCAATGATGCATTGCTCAATTCCCACAGAGATTTTCTTCAGAGGTCACTTTAAAAATTTTTTTTTCCTTTGCAAACTGTTTCTAGGACCCACAAATGATTTTTTTTTTTTTGAAATGTGGTCCACAGGCTTCTTGGATCAATATCACTTAGAGGTCTTATTTGAAAGGCAGGTTCTGAGGTACTCTGAGTATTCCTTAGTTAGAAACTCCTTAGATAGCTTGGGCACAGAGGTGGATGGGAACCTGCAGGTTAAACTAACCTTCCTGGCAAACTTGGTGCCTACTTGAGTTTGCAGACCACTGCTCTGTGTGTGTTAGCGGCGTGAGTCTCTGTATCTCAGTCATGTCCCTTGTAACACGTGCCTTCATAGCTGCTCTTGATACAAACTTTTTGTGTCTGAGAGAAAACAAAACGAAGACAGGCAAAATTTTGAATTACTGGTCAGAGAAAAGGGGTAGGATGGCTTCTAAGGTTGACTGCCATTGGACTCTTTAATACGGTAGAAATGAATTATATGTCTTTAAAAGACTCTGAACTCTAAAAATTCAAATTTTGAAAGGACTGGAAAGAAGTGCCCCACTGAATATCAATTCTGAGGGACAACCCGGAATGTAGAAAGGTGTCTTCTTTGCAGGCAGCTCTTGCTATTCTAAAGAGCTGTGTGAGGGAAACTGTAACAATACACGGGCGCAGAGGCCTGCTTCGCTGTGCCCGGCCTCTGTGTGAGTCCCCAAGGCTCACTGGGAAGAGGATCATTTTGGGGGCAGCCGTGAAATCCAGCAACGTCTAGGTATAGCCATGAAAAGAAACTCGGCAAAAGAGACACTTAGAAACTGAGTCTCAGCTCAGGGTACAAATGTAGACATGGGACCTTAGGCAAATCGCTTCACCGTTTTTGAGCCTTAATCCGTATTTTTGAGGTGTAGTTAAAAAGACATTAACCTAAGCTTATCACGTCTGAAGGAAAAAGTGGAGCTAGCGAGGGCAGGAGGTAGATAGGAGACTCATCTGTTGCTTCAGAAGGGTATCAAGTGTTTCAGATGTCTTCATTGGTTTTTAAATTTCCTTTCTGAAGAAAAGAAACAAAAAGAATGAAGAAAACCACATATACACATTGAGTTCCAGGAAACATTGCAAAATATTTTAGATATTTCAAAGCTTACTCCACCAAAAGATCTGCTTTTTCAAACACTGTATGAGTCTAGTGCTTGGGCAATTCTGAAGCTTGCCCAGAATGCCTTGCTGTCGGATCCCCTGATTCTTTTTTCTTTTTTTTTTTTCTTTTTCTTTTTCTTTAAGCAGAGAGCTTGATGATTGGATATTAGCAACTAGAAACAGATTTAACACATTGGTAAACTGTGAGTCAATACTGACAATGTCTCCAAATATTTTCTTCTACTTAAGACAGATATTGCTGGTCAATTCTACAGAGTTTTACTTAGTACGATAGCCTATACCATTTGTTTAGTTTTGATTTTGGGTCCGGGGTCTCATGTAGTTTAGGCTGGCCTCCAAGTCACTATGTAGCAAAGGATGACCCTTAACTCCTGACCCTCTTTCTGGGATTCTAGGTCTGCTTTGGTCCAGGACTGCTTTGATCCAGGACTGCTGTGCTCTTGCTTAACAGATTTTTGTCTAGGCTCTTCAAAACCACAGGGTTCTCTTCCTATGCTTATTTTCATACTTGAATAAGATTATTAACCCTTGGGGGTTGGGTGCGTCCAATATTGTCATACTAAGAAAGAGAATCCTCAGTCATCTCATCCTATAGGGGCATCTCGAGGCTTGACTACATACAAATAGGAAAGGAGAAACTGCTTTTGGAGAAAAGGTTCTCACATCACTCTTCTCAATGAGAAGTTCAACTATTTTGTTGTCTGTTTATAAGCAGGCAAGAAGCACAAGGGTTGTAGATAAAGGTAGGAAACCTTCCGTTTAGGAATGTGAGCCAAACTTGGTTATCCGTAGTGGTAGATCAGTTAAAGAAGTATAAACTAAGAAAGCAGTATAAATCTGGGAAGGGCTAGCCTTGGGTTACTCCTGTCCTTTAACATAAGATAGCAGGATATAAATGCTAGCCAGCAAGGCGATATATATATATATATATATATATATATATATATATATATATATATATATATAAGTTTCAATTGGTACAACTAGGAGGCAGGGAATTCGCCCAGATTCCCAAGAAATACACAGGCCAGTAAAACCTTGCAATGGGTTTCCATCCCGTGGAGAACACTAGTTATGCCTTCCTGTTAGAAACTGGATGTTAGAGTCTCAGCTACAGGGTGTGTGTGTGTGTGTGTGTGTGTGTGTGTGTGTGTGTGTGTGTTACATATCTAAGCACAATAAGGCTGACTAAAGTAAGCAGCATGCTCTCCTTATTAGAAAAAGAACATCAAATAATAAAGAATGAAGACCTACACATTAGACAGAGGAGTGTTTCTGGGACACAGAAGTGGCATTGAAATCTACTTTTCGATTAGAAGTAGGTGTTTTCATCCAAGTAAGACAGTTGGCATAGATGAGCTGGCGCTTCAGCCACATGCTGAGAGGCCAGAGCAGGTGACCCCTGCCTGTCCCGTGCTATCTCTGGCCGGTGGGAACTAGAGCTGCAAACGCGTGAGGAGGCAGTTGAATCCCTGTGAGCAGTCCAGGACAGGAAGGGAGAGTCAGGAGAACAGAGCCTGCATGGTCTGCATTTGAAAAGACAACAATCATACAGAAAACCTGGGAACTCAAAGCTCAGGCCTTCTCTGCACAGGTGCCTGAGATGGAACTCGAGTCCTTAATGGTTTCAACTTAAACATGATTTTAGCCAAACCAAAGAAGTGGCAAAAGAAAGGAAGGAAGGAAGGAAGGAAGGAAGGAAGGAAGGAAGGGAGGGAGGGAGGGAGGGAGGGAGGAAGAAGGAGAAGGAAGGAAAGAAGGAAGGAAGGAAAGAAAGAAGGAAAGAAAGAGGGGGTAGGGAGGGAGAGAGGAAGAGAGAGAGGGGGAGGGAGGGAGGGAGGAAGAGAGAGGGGAGGGAGGGAGGGAGGAAGAAAGAGGGGGAGGGAGGGAGGGAGGAAGAAAGGGGGAGGGAGGGAGGGAGGGAGGGAGGGAGGAAGGAAGGAAGGAAGGAAGGAAGGAAGGAAGGAAGGAAGGATGGAAGGAAGGAAGGGAGGACAAAAACAACCAAAGCAAAACGAAATGGAAAAGACCTATAGAAAGCATGCTGACCTGTGTCATATACAGCTGTGCTATATAACAATGCCACCGCTACTGCCTTTCAGGGCTGGCTTGAAGGCTGTGTGAGTCTGCTCAGGAACGGTGCCAAGCACAACATCCCAGATAAAAATGGCCGCCTGCCACTGCACGCCGCCACTGCAGAGCCCGATGTGAGGTAAGTGATTCATCGCCCGCCAGATGGAAGAGGCCTTGCAGAAGGGCATGGAGCTACCCCTCTGTGGCTGATCAAAATGAGACTTACCCATTTTTTTGCAGTTAGGACCACACTAAATGTTCTAGAGTAACCTTAAACTCCAACCTTACTTCCCTCCTATTTCAATAAAACCACTTTCAAAACTCATAGCCTTTTAATTAAGGAGAAAGGCTACTTTTTTTTAATCACTGGAATTCATAAATCCATTCATTCATTCATTCATTCATTCTCGTAGTCATAGTCAATTATTAACTCAATTAAGTATTATTGGACCTTTATTATGAACCAGGCAGAGTTCTAGTCCCTAACCATGCCTCAGTCACCAAGATAGTCACTGATGTCCCAGAGCTGACACTGTCAAAGGAATCAAGTGACTCACTAGTAAACAAAGGAACGAGATACTTTCCAATAATGACAAGTGTTTTGTAGAAAACCAAACAAGCTAAACGTGCGGTGACATGTCGGTAAAGTCAATGTCCAGATGGAGTGTACAGGCAGAGTCCAGGAGTTGAAGAGACGCAGGAGATTGACATGGACGTCCAAGGGGTTAGAGGCAGAGCCAGGAGGGAGTGCACGGAGCCCATGTGAAGAGATTTACTTAAAGAAAAAAAAATCAACACTTGGGAAGCTCGCAGTTTGGTAAGACAATGGAGAAACCAAAGGGAAAACGTCTCCCAGCCCAACGGAGTTCCTCGTTCCTCACTGTGGTCAAATTGGCCTCTGTCTCCATCATTTTGAAAGCCCCTGCAGCAGCTGGTGACAACATTTCCTACTACGAATGGCAAGGTTGCCCCTTGGCTCTTCCTTCGTACTCTGTCGCACACAGCGTGCCTTTCATAGTGGTTCAGCGTCTCCCAGGCCCAGGCCCTGAGCAGCAGCTTCGTCCTCAGCCCTCAGGGTCAGAATGAAGACCTGAAGCTCTGTGGAGCTGAAAGGGTTAAACCGTCCTCTTGGCCAGGGTGTGTGGAGGGTGTGGCGGGGGGAATAACAGCATTTCTTCAGTCATTTTTATAAGAAAGCAAAAGGCTCGGGAAATTCCAGGTCCATCCCTGAGGCTTGCTGCTGTTTATCTTGGACCATATCCAAAAGCAACAGAATTTACTCAAAGCTCTGAGCAAGCCCTGGCCATTAACTATCTGTAAACATCATAGGTAAATGAATGGTCTGTTTTCAGAAAAGGAGAGGGGGGGGAGGGAGAAGGAAGGAGAGGGAGAGGAAAGGAAAGGAGGAAAAGACTTTATTTTAGACAGCTTGTACAAATGTTTAGTCATAAACGTATACTGTTTCTGCAGGAGTGGTCTTGAGAAAATAAGTTTAAAAACATTCCCTGCGAGAATTATTCTGCCCTGGTTACCGAACTTTAGTGACTTTATCTGCCTCTTGAGTAATTTTTAAGAGCCATGTATTCTGAAAGATAAATGCCCACTTAAGTTGAGGTAATTATAGCTATTGCAGCAAATAAAACCCAAAGTTTGAGTACTTCACACTCAAGTTTTACTTCCCAGTCCACACAGGTCAGTGTTGCTAGGTGGTGGCTGGCATTCCTCCACATGGTGATTCAGGGATCCAATCACCTCTCCTCTTGTAATGCTTGGTATCCTGAAAGATCACAGAATGCCCCTCACTTGACCTGGCGATGGGCAAAGAGATGCCTTGCTCGCTCTTGCAAAGCCTCGGGCAAATGTCACTGATCAAGTCTGCTCTTCTTCCATTACGAAGGGCCAGTCCTTTGCACACACTTGAATAGAATGAACCTCAGGAAATAAGTCCCGGGAGGGCAATCCCTCTGCCTCTGGAGATCCCGATCCATGAATTGGGAACTCAGATTTAGATGAAAAGTTCTCTTTACCATCTACACCTGAAGTGTCAATTAAGTCCTCTCAGTCAAAATTACATTCGAGATCAGTTGAATCAGCTAGACTCAACCATTGAAATAAATAGTTGAAAACCCATTCAAGTGTATGTCCTCTTCCATGGACTTTTTTGTTTCTTTCTTTCTTTGTTTGTTTGTTTGGTTGGTTGGCTGGCTGGTTGGTTTTGGTTTTTTTGAAGACAGTTTTTCTCTGTGTAGCTCTGGCTGTTCTAGAACTTTCTCTATAGACCAGGCTGGCCTCCAACTCAGAGATTCACCTGACTAGACATACACACACACACACACACACACACACAAACACACACGCACACGCACACGCACACGCACACACACACTCACAGTGCTAGGATGAAAGGTACGTACCACCACCACCCAGATCCATGGTTAGTAGATAGCACTATCTCTAAAGACTCTAAGATCTATCCCACATAGGTAGAATGTTGAAAGCAACGAGCTGAGGCTTCTTCTTCTCTGGATACCCGATGACCCAGCCAACATCCTCTGATGAGTTTAATCCAGAAAAATAAGCCTCCTTCTATGTGCTAAAGATACAGTTTCTTTTTGTAAATGGATAGTTGATTCTGAATAGTAAAATCTTGCTTAACAATGCTACTCAACTAATGAAATCCAAAGCTGGGGTTAAGTATTTTGAAAGCAATATTTTGTGTTAGTGAGTCTTCTTCAAAATGGACTGGGTCAAGCCCATAGACAGCAAATAAAGTAGTTGGATTCCCTGCAGACATTCTGGGAAGCAGCTTATCCTAAAGGCTTCCTCCTGAGAGTAAATTGATCGAAATGAGATACTTAGTGGATATTTTACTGAGAAATTTCATGGCAGAGTAACATCTGCATTGGGTGTTGAAGCAGAAACTAACCGAGTCACAGAATGGGGCCCGCAGCCACCTGTTGGAGCATCAGCATACACTTAGCATTGCGATCTGAGGAAACAGCCTTACAAAATTTACTGGCTCACATTCAGATCATATTTTATTCATTACAACATCTCCAAAAATCCTATATAAGAAACCACAGAAAAAATGTTTCACTAAGGGAAGGTTGGCTCTGCTTCTCCAGAGAAAACGGTTGGAATTTGTATTATAGGAACTCTGTGGTTTATGATCCCATGCCTCATTTTCTGTGCTTAGAAAGTTCAAAGCTCGGTTTCAAACCTGCCTATGACACACACTGGTCTGTAGATCTTTTCTTCCCATCTTCTGCCCCTTTTTTTTTTTTTTTGTTTTGTTTTTTGTTTTTTTTTGTTTTTGTTTTTTTTTTGTTTTTGTTTTTTTGGTTTTTTTTTTTTTTTTTTGGTTTTTTTTTTTTTTTTTTTTTTATGTAACCAAATGCCACCTAAGATTCTTGTAGGGTTGAGGTCAAGAGTGGCTGGGAGTCACGCTAAACTTGAATCTGGCCTCGTCTGACCAATCCCTTTGTCTTGGACAAGTTAATATGTCAAGGCAGATAAGTTTCTTTCCTAGAAAGTAAATAGAGGCAAAATTAGAGGAAAATATATTAGCCATAGTACTGACCATGGTACCTGGCCATTGTGTTCAGAAAGCATTAAGGCTGAGTGTGATTGTAGACAGACACGACTATCACATGCTAGCATTAAAGAACAGGACCCCCTTATTGCTGCCCCACCAGCTCCCACCTCGACACACACAGGTCTGCAGGGGATGCATGCAAACAAACAGCTATCTGTGCACATTGCCCTGCAGCAGCATGCAATATCCGTTCACTGCAAAGGATGCTGGGATAGAAGCATTCACTCCCCCTTTGGGTAGACTCAAGGAAACAGACTGCTTTGGGACGGCATAACTGAACTCAGGCTGTTCGGTTCTACCAGAAACTCCCTGTGCAACTTGTGAGCGCAGGGCCATCTGTATTTTCTTCATATTCGTAAGCAGTATGAACAGCCACCGGCCCAGAGAGACCTTGTGAAAAGCTGTTTACACTGGCTTAAAAAATCTGCTGACCCTTAGGTTTCCAAACAGCAAGCTCCTCCCGTGCGACACCCACTGGAGGCTATGAACAGGAAAGGAAGCTGCTTTTAAGCAGTCCAGAGGGACGCTTCCAGTCTGCCTTGAGCCTACAGAGAGAGACCCAGGTTCTCTGACTGGCTTGGCTTCACATCCTCAGCTAAGACCCGGGGCAGCGGGGATTGGAGCAGACACGCGGATACGCGAGTTATACATTAGCCTGACGAACACAGAGGGGCCCAGAGCCTGCTCTGCGCTCTCAGCGTCTCAACAGGCCCACGTTTTCTCCCTTTCCATGCCCTTGAGCTTTTCCCTGTACCCTTGGCTGGCACAGGATCCTTAGGACAAAGTCTCAAAGAGACAGAGTTGTGTTTGTACAGCCATGTAGGCGCCCACACTGAGAGGCAAGAAACAAACTCCTCTGGAAGAATCCACCGGGCTCTGAAGGACTGCTTCATGGTCTCCATGGTAACGGACAGATTTTTTTTTTCTTTTCTTTTCTTTTTCACCCCCCCTCTTCCCTGCCGCCACATCACCAGCATTTCTGCCTCTTTTCATCACTCTTGACTACAGCCACAGGGTTTCCTGGCTCGCTACCTTGGCATCCTATAATCTACTAATGCTGTAACCTGATGTGGCTATTCCATTAGTGCACATTCTTGGGTCCAGATGGCATTAGGGACAGGAAGGGGGAGACGGCTGGCTTGGGGGAACATCTCCATTCATCGCCATCCCTGAGCTGTAGAGCTGGGAGCCCACGGGGTCAGTAAGCTGCTCCTATGATGTCTAGCTGATTCCTGCTGCCATCCGAATCACCTGAGGATGATCAGAGAAGACCCATAGAAAACAAGACCCAGCAAGGGTTTTTTGTTTTTAAATATAGAAAAGTTAGGGGTGGGCACTTGAGAGTGATCCTCCCTGCTTCGTAAGCATTGACTCACTTAAAGTTTTAGCAAATCTTGAGGATTTAGAAGGTACCCTCTTCATTGTACATATGGAGATGCAAACCAGAGAACCTGCTTCTCCTGTAGGTTAAAGGCAGGATGCGGTGTACATATGAGGCTCTGAGAATGTTGTAACTTGTCCAAGGCCCCTGGATAGTTGGGAGGAAGCATGGATCCTAACACCAGTCCTCTGTCTCTCATTATTCAGTCATGGCCCTGGGTGAGGGAAGGCACTTGCTGGGGATCCCTGGCCACTGTCCTGGTATGTAGCAGCTTGGTCACTGTCCTGGTACCTGGTATGTGCCCCGAGATCTGAGGGCAGTTTGGACAGGTTCCAGTGGGGAGGGCTGAAGAAATGTTTCTGGCCACCACAGCCTGAGGCTGGAACTCTAGGAGAACAAGATTGAGGCCAGCGAGTGTTCCAGAGCTGAGGCGGATGGAGAGCAAGCCAGATGACCTCCATAGAACAGAACAGCAAGGGGCCAGTCAGCAGACTTCACCCAGAATAGCTAGGTTCCAGTTCCGGTTGAGTCGCAGGAATGCTATGGGGTGGCTTCAGCCAGCAGCGTGGTGAGTTTCAGGGAGGAGAGACAGAGATGCCAACCTATAGCACCTACCCAGAGAAGGGGGTTCTGAACGGTAGCAACCGAGGAAAATCCAGGGAAACTAGCAAGAGACGGTGACGTTCCCTATTCCCCTAGCACAGTGACACATGCCTGTTATCCTAAGCTGAGGGAGAAGAACCACAGCTTTGACACCAGCCTATGCTGCCTAGGGGTTCAGAGCCAGCTGGGGGTACATTCAAGATACTAAAATTAAAAAAAAATATATTTTAAAAAAAAAACAAAATAAAAAAATGTAAAAAAAAAATTACATCAGAAAAATTTTCCCATCCTTTAATCTAAAAGGAGCAAGGAATCACTGCCAGAAGCTAATCTGGTTTGCCCCTCCCCCTGAGGTGCTCCCACTCTCTACACAACCAAATCGTAGGTGTGGAGACTTGGTTAATGTCATCCTCGAAGGTCAACCCCAGAGCCAGGGATTGCAGAGAGAAGGAATGTGAGAGGCCCGTGGTGAGAGGCATTCATGCCACAGTCTTGGGGGCCACCCAGGCTGTGGCCTGGGCTCTTTCTCGGATTGTTCCTATTCCTATCTTCCCTGAGCCTCACTTTCCTGGGAGACATTTCTCTCCACTGGATCCACAAAGGAAAACCTGTCTAAGTCCAGAGGAGCCGTTCAGCTTGGGGCTAGCTGAGAGGCTAACACTAGCCCTGGCTCAGCATTCCTCAACCTGTGGGCCGTGACCCCTTTGGGGATGCATATCAGATATCCTGCATATCAAATATGTACATCATGATTCATAACAGTAGTATATTTACAGTTATGAAGTAGCAACAAGAATAATTTTATGGATGGGGTCAGCACAACATGAGGAACTGTATTAAAGGGTCGCAGCATTAGGAAGGTTGAGAACCAGTCACTGCCTTAGCTCACCTTTGATGCCCACTTCTGCACCTACTGAAAACCAAAGGGGCCCTAGAGATTAAACGTGACCACTAGAGAGAGAGACCCAGAGAGGAAACAGTCACCAGTTCAGTCTCACTCCCACCCATAAAGCAACCAGAATGGAAAATATACCCAAAGGCAAAACAGTCACAGAAAGTGTCACCCCAATTCAATTATTTTTATAATGACTACTTATCAGATAAAGGGATGAGTCTGGAATTCAGAACGTGTAAAAGAGACCATTGGGCCCTTCGCTCCACTGCTGTTCCGCATAGGAAGGTCACTATAGCAACGAGGCAGGAATTTAGCCTCAGCAGCAGCTTAGATTCCCTGAAGACAGTGGAAAATCTAAACTCGAACCCAGGCCTCACGAGCCATCTTGCATCAATAGGAAAAAAGGATGACCTCATCCCTACCCAAACTCTCCCTGCACCGTGTCTGTTACAAGGCAGTATGCAGGTCCAGCATTCTTTCCCTCTGTGTTGGTAGTACTGTAATGCTAGGGTTGAGATGTCGTCTAAGCTTAGTGATGAAAACTGGAGGGAAGGACTGGGAAGATGGCTTTCATCGAGCACAGAGACCCGAGTGTAGATCCTAGGACACACGGAAAGTCACGGCGACTCAGACAAGAGAAACTCTGGGGACCACCGACAAGGGCAGCCTGGACAATCAGTGAGAGACCCTGTTAGAAAAAAAAATCAGATGAACAGCAACTAAGGGAGATACCTGATATCCACCCCTGAACACACACACACACACACACACACACACACACACACACGCATGCGCACATATGCACACAAGTACACACATACACACTCCACAATACATATACACATACACACACATACCACACATGCACACATTCACACATATGTACACATGCACACCTATTCACACACAGGCACACACCACAGGTATATGCACACACCACACATGCACACACATGTACACATGTACACATACACACAGGCACATGTACCCACACACACACACATACCACTACCACACATGTACATATACACATTTACACATGGACACATACATACACCACACGTACATACACACATATACATATGCACACACATATATACACACCACACACACACATACCACACATGCACCACACACATACACATGTACACATGATGTACCCATACACACACCCCACACATATACACATGTACACATGCACACATACATACACACACCACAAATTCAAACATACATACACCACACACACATACACACATACGCACACTTGCACATGCATGGACATAAATATGTACATACATAGGAACACATGAACACAGAGAACGTACACAGAAAGAAGAAAAGTGGAATGGAGAATAAAACTAAACATTTCTTTTTCAATGAATTTTTATACAAGTCATTTGAGCCTCTTTGCCTGCACTTCCATAAGCCCTGGTTCTCTAACTAACCAGTACCTTTCTCAGTGGTTTCCAAACAGGGCTGTTTGTCAGATTGGCCTAAAAACGTGCTTTTCCACTGTATCAACTAGGCTTCTCCAAGACCCATTGAGTCAGTCCAGCTGTTTGTGATTTTTAAAATCTCCCTGGTGGTTCAGAGACGGGGCCCAAGGCTCGAGAATCTAAGATTAATGTTTCTGGAAATACCACGTTCGTCTTTTGGACATGTTCTACATGCTTTAGGCATATTATCTCAATCACTGAGCTGTCCCCTCAGTGAGCCGTGAGACCAGGATATATTGCCCCCAAAGACAGGAAGCTTAGTCAGAAAGACAGTAAGCAGCTTGGCTCAGAGCACAGAGTTTGGCAGGACTGACATGTGAGCCCAGACAGTCTGGCTCCAGAGCCTGGCCCAAGAACCAGTGTCGCCAACCGCCTCTATCTCACAGAGGGAGTGTTGACCTCATCGACCAAGTTCAGGGCAGTGAAACTGAACTTGAGTATCACTGACTTGTTGCTCAGTGGATCCTGTCATCGCCGGCTCAGATGTCTCTGCTTTACCAGTACGCAGAGGTGTAAATGCAAGCACTGCATGTGCTTATGCAAAGGAGAAAAAAAGCCAGGCAGCACGGAGCACGTGACTTTGGCCACTTGGGTGACGGAGAGTGAGGCTGAAGGCTCGAAGTCTCGCCTCGCACTACAGTGGTGAGAAGCTGGAGGAGACAGACGTGCTCCTGTTTCCCGGGCACCTCGTCTTGGATAGTTGGAAGAGCCTCATTTTATTCGGATCCTCCAATAAATACCTCCATCCCTGGCATTGTGGTTTAATACCCGTCTTAAGCACCCATGGCTGACTGGGCTGTTGATCCACTCTGTCCTTCCCAACAGGCTCCTCATAGTTCTGCTGCAGCAATCCAGCCTCAGTGAGATCAACCATCAGGACACGGAGGTGAGTAGGCTGTCCCCAGCCACATTCTGCATGTGAGGACGGAAGACATCCTGTGCACACCCCTCTTAGCGGGCAAGCTTCTCTGCTCCACCCCTCAAGCAGAGCTCTAGCATGTTGGGTGTGAGCAGGTTCTACCACGGAGACGTTTTTTCTTGCATTGAGTTCTTCGGCGATAATTATATGACTGCAATTTTGTTATTTCCCTCTGGGCGTCCCCTCTCCTGTCTTCTAGAGTCACCCCCAAACATAAATAACAAGCAATGGCTTCAGATGTGGTTTTTTTTTTTTTTTTTCTGAGTTAGGAGGACGGACAGAATAGTTCCAGGTCATCGTTGCTAGTCCCCATTAATCATGTCTGTTGCTTCCTTCACATTGCTAAGGCAGCCTTGCAGAAGGCTTCCAAGTCATCATCTTTGAACAGAGTTCCAGGTTAGACCTTTCAGCGCTGCCCCCGAGCAGCTAAGCGGTTTCTTATAGTTATTTATTATAGCTATGTCAAGTTTTACAAGGACGAGTGCTGATTTTCATCGGCCAATAGGTTTTTATTACAAGCATCCCAAATTCAGCTGAAAAATCTGGGCTCTTGGTGGGCTTTTTATATAAACACATACTTGGCTAGGCTACTCTTCAGTAAGAACGGTTTGGTAATATTGAGGAAAGTTTAGTCTAGAGTAAAGACACGCACACACAAGAATCACACTACGTTGGCTTTGCTAGACCCAGCTGGTCATAGACACTGAGTTAGGAGTCTGCCCCTCATAGCCTCCTTCTGGTTTACATCTCTACCCTCAGATGTCTTGAGCCTCTTGTCAAAGGCCTCCCACGGACCAACCTGATGACCACACCCAAAAGTCCCTGTCTACAACTTGGGTTTGAGGTTGAGCATCTCCCTGATTTGTGTGTACACTCCACAAATCTTCAGTGACTCAAAGGTAAACCTCGGAGGACAGGACTGCACCTTTTTTAGACTTCTGCTTTAAGAAAGGAGACTCAGAGTCGAGATGGGTGCACTCATCAGTCTGTGCCCACGTGTGAAGCAGAGTGCTGCGTCTGCACATTGGGGATGTCTGGACCCTAAATAAGCTTCCAACCACTTCCCCTACCTCAGCCCCAGCCTCACCCCCAACACAGGCCTCATTTAGGCAGCTGGTGAGTCAGCCATTCATACTTTAAAGCCAGACTCCACCTGCAACTCTGGCTACTTTGAAACTAAACCAGTAGTGTCCCAAGTAAATCATAGTTCCCCCATCCCCCTATTTCACCCATGGAAGCTGAGGTGAATGCAGATCTTTAAAAGACCTCTGGTTCTTCCTCAGGTAAAGTGATCTCTGTTTTAAAAAAACAAACAGAAAAAAAACTGAGAGGCATAGTGGTGCATGCCTTTAATCCCAGGATAACTCAGGAGTCAGAGGTGGGAGAATCTCTGTGAGTTTGAGACCAGTCTGGTCCATATATCAAACTTCAGGACAGCCAGAACTACATAGAGAGACTCCCTCCAAACAACAGCAACAAAAATCCCTCTTGCTATCACAGCAGCGTTTTGACCAGCTGAATTCTAAGGTCAGAAAACAGCAGTCTTAAAGGTGATCTGTTCCTCTTAAACCGATGTCTCCGCAGATCTGCATCCAACCAAAACCTCCCTCTAATTAGCTTTCCTGTTGTAGAAACAGGAGTGTAGCCTGTGGGCTGTGATGTGCTTGGCAATTAGGATGTCTACACAGAATTTGTCTTTCAAATTAGCTTGGTTTATTCACACCCTTATAATGCTATGCTACAGACATCTCCCCAAGCAAGGAGCCATTGGCTGGGCAGGAAATGCTTCTGGAGGATGTGACTGGGGATTTTTCTAAGGTGAGGACACTTCAGGAGCTTTGCCAGAGCAACCCACCTCCACAGTCAAGTCCTTCATTGTGGGTGGCTGGCAGGATAGCACTGGTGGAGGTTGTGGAAGGTCTTGGCCAGTGGCTAGTGCTAACAGTTGGGCAGACATGTCTGAGTTCAGCAATAATGTCAGAAGTTCAAAGGTCACCGGAGCCAGGACCACACACAGAGGCCGTCTCAGGTCCTCTGATGATGGGTATCATCAGTACAGAAGCCCTGCCTTGGGTGCGGGGCAGTAAGATCCTAGAGATCATTTCTAAAGTTCCAATTTGTGTTTCATTTCACTGGGTGGTGGCTTTGGGTTATCAAGGTTCACAGCTTGGGCCTAGTTCACTAACACATCAATTTGTGTGGCTGGTAGATTAACACATTAGAACTTGCTTCTATTTCTTACCAGAGCTTCTTGAAGGCAGGCTTACATGCTTATTCTAAGTCACACAAAATGGTTTTTAAGTTATGCATATTGGTTCTACAAATGTATTCAAACTGCATTTTTTATACTGTGTGCATCTATATAAATACATGTAAATTTAATATAGGGTCAGCTCTCTGTATTTATGGGGAACTAGTCCTAAGCTCTCTCTGGGATACTGAAAATCAGAAGTTCGAGCATCATCTATAAAATAGTATAGTTTTTACTTACACTCATCTTTTCTCAGACCTGAAATCTTGAGAGTGATGACAATAAATCCCTAAGGCATTGAAAGCAATGTGTAATGGTTGTTAGACAGCATCGTTTAATGACAAAAAAGAATTTTGTACATGATTAAGACAGTTCTGATCTCCACAAATATTTTCAATTTTCATTTGGTTGAATCCATGGATGTGAAGGCCACAGGATGGCAAGAGTCACAAAAAGAGGAAAAAAGCAATTTCTGAAAAAAAATTCTAAAACTAGAATGTGATGCTCACATATCATGAAAATGGGTATCATTTTAGAGATTATCCTATGTGAGATCATGATATGTAATGATTCTTCTGGGGTTCAGATTTCATATACTCATATTTTCTTTCTATTCAGTAACTTCAATGCTACACGTAATATTAGAAAGCCCCTTCCTCACTAATTCCAGCCAACGACGTGGGCCTCCAAGTAATCATTTTACCTACCCCATGTCTTCATAGAAACCACAAGCTACCACACAGAAGGTATCACGCCCCGTGTGTTGTTCTTTGAGTTTACTTTTTCAGTTCTCCGTGTTCATGGGTAGAAATATGGTCCACACTAGGAAAACACGTTGATTCATTTATATCCGTTCCCCTGTGAATGGATACTCAGGTTGCCTCCAGTTTTTCAACCATCCTAACACTCATCTAGAAAGGCAGTCTTATGCAAGTCTCCCTGAGTCCCTTGCGGAAGAATTTCTCCAGAAAAATAATTTCTAGGAAATAGCATGTTCATTTTTAGTTTAATACATACTGCCTACTTGTTTCCCAAAACACTGATTTATGTGCCTCTGCCAATAGGCTACGTAGCCTCTTCTCCAGGTGCTGTTGAGCTGTACGTATTTGCATTCCTCACCTGAGACTTCAGCTTCCGTGCATTTGACACTCTTCGTGTATCTTCTTTCATGCTCTGCCTCTCTGCATCCCTTTTCCATTAATCTCCAGGGGCGCTTGTTGTTTTCTTGTTGTTTTATATATTCTGAATTCTGCTCCTTTGTCTTGGCTAGGTTTAAAATATATTTTCAGTTTGCTGAACTATTCACAGTGTTCACAAACTTGTGAATACAATTTATTAAGATGATTGTCTTTCCTGTGTCTGATTTTGCTTTGGGTTCTTCTTCTTCTTCTTCTTCTTCTTCTTCTTCTTCTTCTTCTTCTTCTTCTTCTTCTTCTTCTTCTTCTTCTCTTCTCCTTCTCCTCCTCCTCCTCCTCCTCCTTTTTCTTTAAAGAATGCCTATTTACTCTCAAAAACTTAATTACAGAGAACTAAAAATTTTCTCTTAGTCTGTGGTTTCATTTCTCAACTCTTTATTCTATTCCAGTGATCAGCTTTTTTTTCTTGCTTCATTCTCACTATGCTGTTTGATTGCAACTTGATTTCTTTAGAAACTATCCACACTGAAGAGGCTCGAATGTCCTTCGCATAGGTAGTCTAAAAGGTGCTCAGCGAAATCAATGGAGGCTTGTCTAGTTCAGAGAAGGAACTATCAAGTTGCTGGCTGTCTGGAATCTAGCCTCTCCTGCTCTCAGCTTTCACAGGAAGAGCACGCCATCAGGACGGGCTGTGGGCTGTTGGCATCTGGGTTAGAATTTTTAGTGCATCTGTGCAGAGATGTGCCAGCATGCCTGGTATTTAGGATGTAGTATTGATCTTATGCATGATTTTATGTTAGTACATTTTTTAGGAGCAGCCTCATAATCCAAATACCAGTTATAACAGTACTCTGAGAAAAGAAATTCAACTTGCAAAAGCAGATGTGAAGTTCTGGACATGGTCCATGGCACCAGTCCCACACTCTGCATTCCTAGTCCGTAACTCTAGCCAGTGAGCTCCCAAGAGCAACTTCAGAAAAAATAGTCCCTGACTCTAGACATCTGGCTTGATGGTTAACAGAGGCAAATGTTAGAGCATCTAAATACCCCAAACCTTTACACTAAAACTGACCATATTTTAAAGTGGAGAAAAGTCACTGCTCCTTAAGAGACCTCAACTTCCTCTGTCTTGGATCCCCAAACTCCTTAAGTTTCTGAGGACAATGACTCTTTCACCTTTCTACTCCTTGACTCTATCTCAGTAACTTACACATAGTGGATATCAAAAAGTGTGCGTGTATGTGTGTGTGTGTGCATGTGTATATGTGTGTGTATGTGTGTGCATGTGTGTGCACGTGTTTATGTGTGTGCATGTGTGTATGTGTATGTGTGTGTTTGTTTTACTGAAGAGATGACTCAGCAATTCAGAGTATGTACTACTCTTATAGGAGTCTCAAGTTTAGTTCCCATGTCAGGGTGATTCACAATCATCTATAAATCCAGTGTGAGGGGACTGAATTTCCCTGGCCTCCACAGACACTGACAGGTATGCAGGTTTCTCTCTTACACACCACACACACACACACACACACACACACACACACTTTAAAATAATCAAATAAATATTTTTAAAAACTGGTACATATATACAAATATTTTATCTTAATTGATATGATATACATAATATATACACATATTACATATAAATATACATTATAAAAAGAAACAGAAAATTTTAATTCAAGAAAAAGTTACACAATTCACTTTGTTTTTATGCTAAAGTTCCTTTCCCCTCTGTTTTGTTACCTAACTCAATTATGTATTTCACAAATCAGACAATTCTAGGTGGCATTAGTTATTTCCAGCATCTATTCCCCAAAATAATATTTTCTATCACTTAGCATCTTTCAAAAGCTGGAAATTCTTACTCGTGTTTTGCTGCAAGGATAGGTTTTGCTTCTGAACCTCTGTTCAGAAGAATATCTGAAATTGCACAAAACAAAATATATAGGTTTGTAAAATCAATTATTTTGAAGTATAGTTATCAGAAAGTTTTAAAGTGCAAATTGACAATAGTAATATACAAGCTGTACTTTTTAGTGACCTACTTCTTTTGAGGTATTGGGTATTGAACCTGTATTCATACATAGAACCTACAGTCTACATATTTAAGCTATATCCCCAGCCTCCTTTTTTTTTATTTTTAATAAAATCTCATTAGATTGACAAAGCCAGCCTTGAATTTTTATAGCCCAAGCTGTCCTTGAATTTACACTTCCCCTAAATGTCTGGTCTTACCAGACCTCAGTACTAGGTCTGACTTATACAAACTTTCTACTGATGCATTAAGATTTGGTGTAGGGACCAACATCTACAATTCTGTAGTGATGAATGTAAATGATACTGTGAGGTATCTGTGGTCACTGAGGTGAGCTGGAAGCATCCGTGTGACGAGGTAACAGGTTGTGTTGACACTGTTGACCACTCTTAAGTCATTTCCGATGTTCTTCATTGAAAAGATGTTTAAGGATGAAGCTCGTTTCTCTGACACAACCTCTCACATTTCCACCCTTATTTCTACCCATGGGTATAACTGCTGCTCTAGTCAGTTCTCATTCAAGGAAAACAATCTTCCGGGAACATTTTGGGCATTGAATGAAATACTTAGTCTTCCCTGCCCGTGTAGTATTTGCTAAGTCCCTACTTTGTCTACTCAGTCCTGCTCTTTGACTCACTGAGTCTTGAAGGATGGGACTGTTTGATTCTGCTGAAAGATAAACCCAGCTTTAGTCTATCTTTGTTTCTGTTGTTTGTTTGTTTTGTTGTTTGTTTGTTTTTTCAAGACAGTGTCTCTATGTAGCGTACACTGTCTTAGAACTCACTGTATAGGCTCTTCTGGCTTCAAACTCAGAGACTTGCTTGCCTCTGGCTCCCAAATTCTGCACCTAAAGGCATGCACCATCATGTCAGCTTCTACTTACTTTTCATGTTTGTTCTTATTAGAATTTGCTTCTACTTATAATCTTTATTTTTTTTCCCTTGCAGTAGTATCTGACTGTCTGACTTACATTATAGAAATCTCCATTCTAAAGATATGTTTAGTGCCTGCATAATTTTGGCAATTCTAAGGAGAGAGGGTTCTTGAAACACAACATTATGGTCGCCATCTCCACGACTAAGACCCAATCTCAGTGTTTATCTCCAGTGGTAACCTTTGGCTATTGTGATCTTAGCTGGTTTTCTAGACTAAGAAAACTCCAGGGCAAAGATTGGGAATCATCACTTCTCCTCTGCTAGTTGGGGCTTGGGTTTAGGTCTTTTCAAAGACTAAGCAGTTTTTTTCAGAGCTGTTTTTTGAGGCCTCTGTGTATTGAAAGAGGAAGAGCCATCAGAGAAAGTGGACCCAGTTGAGGAACCAGAAATTCCTCAGATGAAAAATGAAGAGGACTCATCCAATGATACTGATGTCCTACAACCAGAAATACTAGTAAAAGTCATGGAAAAGCTAAGCCTGAACCCCAGTGCCAAGCAGTCAGCACGTCCTCAAAGCCTACCTCACTGGATTTTGTTCTCCTATGGAGAACAAAAGTGGATAAATCTTGAGGGGCATTCAAAGCGCCTTTCCCAGGAGACGGGTCCTCATGTTGTTGTCAGCACTGGGAGATCCTATAGCAAGGATGAGAAGATTTGTCCGGACTGAGCGGAGACAAAAAAAGGAGTTGAAGGAAATGAGTTTCAAGGGAACAGTGGGCCGTTTAGATGTCTCTGTACTTTCTACCATTATCAAAGATGTGATCCTTCCGAGAATGCTAAAATCAGGAAGAATTAGGACAGTCTAAATTGTCCACTGTCCTTGCTGTTAATGATGCCACACAGCAGATGTAAAAGCTGGTTTTTGTTTGTTTTTTTAAGATTAAACTTTTCCTGGTGCTGGGGAATCTTCTAACTTGCTAACCTTTAAGTTATGTACAGGATGGGTGACAGTTGGATTCATGTGAATGACTTAAATTTACCCAAAAAAATGAGTCAAAGTATGTGAACTCTAGAAGTTTCAAGCCTGGGGCTGAGAAGTAATATAAATAGAATTCGGAGTGGTTTGATTTAGAAGGTAATTAGCATAGAAATTTTGCATTTTCTAGATTGCAGAAATTTGTAATAAAGGCATTTTTGTTATCTTGAAAAAAAGATAGGGAATCAATTTACTGATCTTATCTGTAGGAGTTTAGTATTTACATTTTCAGTTTGGTTAGGTTTGGGGTTTGGTTCTTCCAAATAGGAGTGAAATAAAATAGAGAACATCATGCATTTTTAATCTTTTTTCCCCTCGAGGGATACTCTATAACTTTTTGGGGAATACCCACATTTGGCTGGGAGGTTAATGTGTGAATTTCTGTTAGATCGCAAAGCTAACTGTGGTGCCTATTGATACATCAAAGTAGGCACTGGTTAGCTCTCACTCAGTACCTGAGGCTCCTCCCAACACCTCTCGCCTACCCCGCCCCCCTCCCCATCCCCTACCTCTGCTTCCCAGGGGCGGGGTTTTTCCTTCCCTGCCCCCAGCTCCTCTTTCCTGTATAACCTGAGCCATTTTGGACATTCGGCCTCCTGGCCTCTTGGTTGGTCTCCTGGCATGTTCTTGCCTCTTACCCACCATCTCTCTAATCTTCCTCTATCTCTCACCCCTCCCCCATCCTCTCAGGCCCAGTTTGTATACAGTTAAGCTTCCCAGTTCACGTCTAGGAACAGTTGTGTCCTCATTTGTTTTTCAATCAGTTTTTAAATGTCAACAAGGGAGAGGCTGAAATTCCATGCAGTTCTAGACCCTTCGAGGTGCAGAAGGGTTCTGAGGAATCTCAAACCCCTGCTATTGTTCTGTCCTCTGCACGCCTAGGAGAAGGCCGGCACTTCACATTAACATTACTCTCTTCAGTGTTAAGGAGAGGTGGTGAAATTGCTTCTCAAGAATTGGATTTTCTGATTCAGAAAAAAAAAATAGCAATGGTTGTCAGAAAGGGAGATCTGAGATTCTTTTACTATCTGTCAGCTAAGCAGAAGTTGAAATGGAACATCCTGAGCTCAGGACACAGAGTTACTCATCCGTACAATAGTGTTGTTTCACAATGGCCTTCCTGTGCACCACCAGCTACAACCGGCCCTGAGTCCTTCGAGAACCTCAAGACACACCCTATGTCAAAAGCCGGGCGTGGTGGCGCACGCCTGTAATCCCAGCACTTGGGAGGCAGAGGCAAGCAGATTTCTGAGTTCGAGGCCAGCCTGGACTACAGAGTGAGTTCCAGGACAGCCAGGACTACACAGAGAAACCCTGTCTCGGGGGAAAAAAAAAAGCATTCTGGAGAGCTTATATTCCTAAATTAATGTGACTTATTCTTCCCGTCTTTGAACTAATGTTTGTTTACTTTTCATAAGAATAGAGTTCCACTGTCACCAAGGCCATCTGGGGACTTCTGTGCACCATGTCTATGATTCTTCCTTTTTCACCTCCTGAGTATTTCGTGGTCCAATTAAACCCTCAATGGAGTCGAGAATACAGACAGTGGGAAATGCGGATGAGGGTGACCATCTCACATCCAACAGGTTCCATACTTCCTGTGTGCAAGAGATCCTTAATAAGCCGGAATTCACTGCTTCTAGAAAACATATCCTGAACGCCTGCTGTGTGCCGGGCTATAGGGAGCTTACACGTTTACATTTACACATTTCCACTGTGATGTCTATCACTGCTTAGCACAGGCCAGCTTCGGAGCCTGAATGAAGCCTGCCTGTTTATAGTCCCCAGAGTGCCTGCAGGCTCCCCGGAAACTGACGAAAGGAGGAAGCAGTTGTAGAAAAATGTTCCTCTAGGATAGCTTGCACAATACCCGTGGCTGCCCAGCTGCTTGAATGACTTACCCAGCTTCCCCATGAGCTGTCGAAAGCTTTAAATGCTACGAGGAGGAGTTATTTTTATTTCTCATTAGCTCAGCTTGGGGGAAAAAAAATAGGAAATTTCTCTTGACTGAAAGTTTACAAATGTTTACAATGTTCAGGGAAGTTAAAGCGAGTCACTGTTAATGGCCAAAAAGAGTTATTTCTAGCCAGAAATAATTGTCCACGCCTTTAATCCCAACACTCAGTTTAAAAGGGGAAACGAGAAGAGGTTAGTTGCTATTTCTCAGAGCGAACACTGCTGGAGATGAAGGTTTGGCAATGCCTAACTGCTTTTCTAACCAACGAAAACAGGGTAAAAATTACACTTAAAATATTAACCTTAGCCAGGCAATAGTGGCCAACACCCCTAATCCCAGCATTTGGGAGGCAGAGGCAGGTTGGAGGTCAGCCTGGTCTACAGAGTGAGTTCTAGGATAGCCAGGGCTACACAGAGAAACTCAACAACAACAACAACAACAAAGGAGTTATTTCTAAAGTGTTGCTAACTATACTTTTTTGAAGAAACCTAGAGACAAATAGCACAGCTAATACTAGAGGAGACAACCTGTACCCTAGTGAGAATCACCATTGAATAAAGTGACAAGTGTTGAATCAGCTAAGGTCACACACACACACACACACACACACACACACACACTCACACACACACTCACACACACACTCACACACACTCACACACACACTCACACACACTCACACACACACTCACACACACTCACACACACACTCACACACACATACTCACACACACACACTCACTCACACACACAGCACAATTTCTCAGCACCTGAGTTCCCTTCCAAGCATAGAAATCTACCAATATGAGGAGGATAATTTTTGTCCTGAACCACGGACACATGGATTTGAATTCCAGCCTTACCAAGTACTCAGCCAGTGTCTTAGGCAAATTGCTTAACCTGTCTACTTTAGCTTCTTCACTTTAAAAAGGATTCTAAAACTCCAATCCTTGGGGTCACTGTAAAAATGCAATGAGATGATATATACAGATGTCTTGGTACCGAATAGGTGCACAAAGGTAACGTTTGGCTTGGCCAGATAGCTAAGCAGGAACAGGTGCTTGCCAGCAAGCCAGGCAGCCTGAGTTCTACCCAGGAAAGGGAGAACCAAAAGCTACAAGCTGTCCTCTGACAAACACACATACAAAATAAACCAATACATGTTTTTAAAACATAGTAGCATTCTTATTGTCCGTACTCCTTTACCAAAACATGCAGGAGTTGCCCTTAGATGTTTTATTGTTTTAAAAGAATAACGTTTACAATGTAGCAAGTCCAAGCGGGACACAATTGCTAGCCTTGCATAACCTTGGTTTAATTTACAACCTCGTTTTCACAGTGAATTCCCACATGTTTAAATCACAGTTCTATAGAGACATTGCTATCTATTGTATATTTCCTTTCCGGGTGTGTGTGTGTGTGTGTGTGTGTGTGTGTGTGTGTACATTCATGCTTTTGTGTGTGCATAGTGGAGTCTAAAGTTCAATATTGGATGCCTTTCTCAGCTGTGCTCCTCCTTAGTTTTTGAGATAGAGTATCTCTGTGAACCTGAGGCTCACCAGTTCATCTAGACTGGCTGGCCAGGAAGCCCTGGGATCCTCCTTCATCCATCTCTTCAGTGTTGGCATTACAAATGCGTGTTGCGAGGCCTGGCTTCTTAACAAGGCTGCGGGGGATCCAACTCAGGCTCTCCTGCTTTTGAATCACGCACTTCACAAACTGAGCCATCTCCTCGGCTAACAGTAGGTCTAAGAAGGAGATCTTTTGGAAACACTCACCAAAAATTCTGATTGGTATGCATTGGTTAAGTTGGTAACAGCAATCATTAAACAAGTTCGTTTTGTGTGGAGCGCTCATTATGCATCTTCTCTTCTTACGTGTATATAAACGTGCAAAGCTGGGACTGAGAAAGTGGCTCATCCATCCACATCCTTCTACTCAGTCTTAAGGTCCTAAGTTTGGGACCACATCCAAAGCCAAGCACAACGTGAACCTAGAACTACGGAAACAGAGACAGGTGGGTCCCTGGCGCTCACCTGTCAGCAAGCCCAGGCAATTCAGTGAGTTCCACCTTCAATTGTTCCCAAGATTAGGTAGAGAGCAACCCAGGATAACACTGGACAGCAACCTCTGGCTTCTACATCCACATATACTCACACGCACACATGCCCACGTGAGCACATGTATGAACATATACCACACACGTGAAAATACATATTGACACAAGGCAAAGCCAAACTGCACAAAAATCAAGAAATGTAGTCAGGAACAGTTAGAAGACAGTAGTATTCTCTTAGCACCTGCCATGCCTCCCAACACTGCTCAGAGCTTTCGGGATTAAGACAGGCAGACAAGAGCCCAGCTAGCGTGAAGCCAGTGATTGAAACAGGATCTCACTCGAGAAGGAGAACCAACGTGAAAAAAAAAATCCGTTTCCCTCGTGCTTGGAATTTTAATCCCAGTGGCCCGACTGAAAATGAAGATGCGTAGAAACCCGTGGCGTGACTCTGCATTCCAAGAGAAAACGCAGCAGCCCTACCAAGTAGTCAAGCCCCAGCGTCTCTAGGTCACTATTCCTTTCCATACGGAATCAATTTCTCAAGCAGCCCCAAGACCGGCTCTCAGGCTCGGTATTAGAGGACACTTGAAACTCGAAACCTACAAACGTGCCATAAATTACAGATTTAAAATACGAAACTGAGCTGGGCAGTGGTGGCGCACACCTTTAATCCCAGTACTTGGGAAGCAGAGGCAGGCGGGTTTCTGAGTTCGGAGGCCAGCCTGGTCTACAGAGTGAGTTCCAGGACAGCTAGGGCTATACAGAGAAACCCTCTCTTGAAAAATCTTGAAAAACAAAACAAACATACAAAACTGGTTGAGGAGATTTAGCATCCTAAGCCCAGCGCTCCACAATCCTTATACCCTGGGCTTACTTTTACTCTCACTCCACTTGAGCAGTAGTGGTAAATCTCCAACCCAACTACACGATTAAAGACATTGAGCGCTTCACTAGGGCTATTTCTTCTTCTAGAGGGCAATGGCAGAGGTCAGGGTTCGCTAGCTGCTCTGGTGACACAAAATATCCATGTCCTGGCACGCACACACACACACACACACACACACACACACACTACACTTTGTTTCCCATCACGGTGGTGATGCTGATGGGTGAGATGGATCTGATCTCTGGTGACCTCTCTTCAGTTAGGGTCTCGGGCTTTGCAGTTGTGTGGTTCCATGCTCATCTACAGCCCTGTCCTCCTCCACACTCAGTGAAGTGGGAAGCAGAAACCGGTGTGGAGAAAGGGGTGCTCTCTAGACCAGGCCTCAAGGGAGTCTCTGCGCCTCCTGTCCATTTTCCAATGGTTAGAACTCTGTTGCATGGCTGACCCAGGTGTAGAGAGCTCAGAACATGGTCCGATTGTGTGTCTTGGGAGAAGAAGAAATATCTTGGGAACATGGGGAGAGATTTCCCACAGCCATTACTCCAGAAGGTGGTTTGGAGGATGAAGTAAGATAATGTCTGTAAGAACTCTTAGGAATTTCTGGATCAATAAATGCTCTGGGGTGACTAGAGCGAGGGTTGTTACCTGTACCCAGCTCATCCCACGCAGCAGAGCAGGCCTATTCCCGTCTTCATGCTGTCTGCAGGCGTAACTGTAAAAGAGGAGCTCCACAGCTTCTCTGTGCCTTGGCCTTTTCTCGGGAATCCTAAACTCAGTTCACTTTGAATGTTTTCACGTGGGTGAAAGGAGTGATCAGGGAGAGGCCATCTCCCCTGTCATACTCCCAAATCCCACTGTTTCTTGAGGCTACCCTGGCTCAGCGTAAAGCCACCTGCCATTAGGCCATCCCTTAACTACGTGACCTTCAGTTCTCAGAGAGGCTGAGCTGTATCAGAGAGACGCAGTGTAAATCAGATCATTCCAACATCCACTTGAAATCCACCACTGTGTTTCCGCTGATAGGAAATAAAATCCAAATGATTTTGGCAGGACCTGTATGCCTACCGGCCTCCCAGAATCAGCCTGTCTCGGATTTCATCTCTTCTCTTCTCTAGTCCATTCATTCATTCATTCATTCATTCACAGCATACAGTCTCTGTGCTAGGCACTGGGACCTCAGCAGTCACACAGTGTGCAGGACTTGTTGGGGGGTTATATTCTTCCCTGATGGCTGTCTCCTTGTGCATATCCTCAGCTGTGTGGCTTGGTGTGCTATCTTCCTTCAATCCCTCTCACAGAAGCCTGTTTTAGAACAGCCCTTGCTCCCTCGGTTATACTGTGTGGCCACTGCCGGTCAGGGAAATCCCTGACTCCTCCATGCACGTGCAGTCATTGTCTGTCTCCCTTTATTTTACCCCAGCCCACCCCCATGAGGGCAGGCATCCTGATTCTTACACTCGCGTTCCTATCCTCAACACCTCTTAACTTGGCAGAAAGCTAATCATCAATTATCCCTTGAGCAAACAGTTCAATGAATGAAGGTAACAAACAGCAATGAGTGCACTCTCCAAAGACCGTGTCTTGTTTTCCCTTGGGAGCCTGTGTTCATTTCTGTCCCTCTGGTCATTATATTTCAGGGAATGACACCACTCCACTGGGCAGCTTTCCACAACCGGCCTCAACACACCCAAATGCTGTTGAAGAAGGGGGCAGACCCCACCCTTGTGGACAAGGACTTTAAAACAGCTCTCCACTGGGCAGTCCAGGTGAGAAGGCAGCTCATTTGTTAAAGTCTCAGCTTTAGATGGTGTAAAGCCATGATAACTAATTTCTGAACAGGCCAACCATGAAAGTGGGAACTATCCCACATGCTCGTCCTGCTATTTATCTGAAATTAATATGATAGATCAAGGAGAACCATCTCTGCTCCTTTACCCTACTCCTATATTCAGAAAGGCAACAGTAAGTCACACACACACATACATGCATACATACACACCCATACATACACATACATACACACATACACATATGCATATATACACACCCATACATACACACATATACATACACACATATATATACACATACACACATGCATACATACATACACACATGCATACATACACACTTGCATACACATATACACCCATACATACACATACATACACATACATACATACACATACATATATACATACACACACATACACAACACACATAAATACATACACACAGACACACATGCATACACATACACACATATACTCACATACACACACACACACACACACACACACACACACACAACTGTAATGTTCTCCCTTACATACAATGTTTACTACTGACTTCCAGAAACCCTCAGAGGATTATCAGGCAAATTCCTCCAGTCTTTGGGCCAGAGCTCAGCCTCCCAAACCCTCCACAGGCAAGCCACTGCATATGACCCCGTCTTTTTTACAGAACAGAGGAAAACAATGAGTCACACGCCTGCATCACTGTCACGGGGGTTGAGCCACCTCAGTCCACGTGGCCACAAAAAGGAGATTGGGCCTGTGAATTCTATAGTCCAAAGAAAGTCAAGACAGACTGTGACGAGAGAGTAAAGGCAGTGAATAGCTCTGAAGTCTATCCCATTGCCAAGGGCCGGGATGGCATGCTAACTAGGGAAAAGAGTCGCACCTCCCCCCCCACCCCCCAGGAGAGTTATTGGGCACTTCCTTCAGCAGCCTTGGCTTCCGATGCCTGTGCACACACCCCTGCTCTTCCCTGCCATTGGCCCATCAGGGTAGCCTCTCAGAACCCTGCCAGCCTCATGAGTCATCTCTGCTACCCAGATACAGTTTCACTTGGTGTTTTCACGTTGGCAGGGTGGCACCTGCGAGTTTCAGGACCCACACGTGTGCCTGAGGTAAGGGGAAAACAAGCGATTTGGAAACTGCTCTGGTTCTGTGCCTCTAAACTTGGCTTCAGTCGCGGGGCACTGAACCCAGTCCTGGGCACCATTACAGAGTGAGCAGGGCTTGTTTTTGTCAGGCCCACCTGCCCTGGTGTGCACCTACATACTTTCATTATCTAATCAGATGCCCGGCCCCATCCCCCAGCCACCTCTGTTTGGGGCACTTAGAAATTGCCTCTGACTAGTTAGGGGGTCACTGCTGTAGCAATGCTCCCAAGGAATCTGGTTCAGCACCCAAGCAATTCCCCGTGCGTGTTGGTTCTGAGCTTAGGTGAAAATGGTATCTGAGAATTAAGCGTTTTCTACATATTTAACCTCAATACACTTGTACTCGGATTCCTGCCTCTGGGCTATGTGTCCTTCAGAAAATCTCCCCCTGGGTAATTCTGACAGGCATGCATTGTGTGCCCCCCTTCCTCCATCCCAGCCTGTAAAGGAACTCTAACCCAGCAGTATGGCCACTCTGGCAAGGGATCGCATCCAAAGATAAGATCCAGCTGGAATGCAGACACACTACACACCTTTAATCCATCCGGTTGAATAGCACACCTTTAATCCCAAACAATGACGTCTAATTGAGTGGCAGACAAAGTGACAAATCAGAGAAAGATTTGACAGAATGAGTCAGAGATAGGACACGCCCAACTCTCGTGAGAATGGGAAAGGCTACTTAAGAGCAGTGGGAGAGAGAGTCAGCCCAGTTGAGTTCATCGCAGAGCAGAGCAGTTCACGAAGCTCACAGCCAGTCCTTTCCGAGCAGAGCAATTCAGTCAGAAGCCCAGCGTAGCCAGTTTGAATCAGTCAGCATGGAGAGGAGTCTGAGCCAGAACAGCTGACTTGGACCAGCCAGCCAGAGTTCAGAAGAGACTAGAAAGAGTGGATTGTTCAGCAGTAAGTCTCAGAGGCTGAAACATACCAGGTCTAGGTGAGCAGGTGGAGTTGGATGCTGAAGCCTTCCAGGTCCAGGCTTGCAGAGGATTACATAGATGTCTAGAAGCTTCCAGGCCTAGACCTAGGGATGGTTATAAATGCTGTGGGCTCAGCCATGTATCCATAAAGCTTGGGTGTGGCTCTCATCTCTCGAATTCATCTGAGGAAATAAAAGTGTCATTTACATCTCCACCAGGCACAGGTTAGCGCCTGAATTAGCCCTTGCAGTGGAATGAACCCTGCAACAGGCCTTGCCCAAGGGCAGAGTCCTGGATTCCATCCCAGACCTTTTGAGTCTGGCTCTCTGGAGATGAAGCCTCTGCTCCCATCCTCTAGGTGGCAGTTTGGCTAAAGCCAGAGCAACACACTCAGTTTCCATGACAGTGCAGACTTTCTCTAAGGAGAGAGCCACTCAGACCTGTGCGGCTCACTCGGTAATAATCTCTAACTCTTACCGAGACTGGATTGTCATATTTGAGGATTCTACTCTCTAAATTAGCAGTTCTCAACCTGTGGCTTCTGAGAATGAGCCTTTCACAGGGGTTGCCTAAGACCAATGGAAAAGGCAGATGTTGACATTAAGGTTCACAACAGTGGCAAAACCTGTTCACATCAGTTATGAAGAAGCAATGAAAATGACTTTATGGTTGGGGTTCACACCAGCATGAGGAAGTGTAGTGAAGGGTCGCAGCATTAGGAAGGCTGACAACCTCTGCTGTCAGGGATCTTGCTGTAAACGATAGCACTCCCAGCCTGCCATACCTATTAGGCTCATCTAAAGAGAATTGCTGTCATAGAAAAACTCATGCTAATGGATACCAATATCTTATCTACGTTTATCTTCAGCAAGTGCATTTTGTACACAGCAAATGCCTCATGTATTATTGATCAATGCTTCATTGATTAATTTTTTTTCTGGAGCATCTATAAAGATCTGTCACTGGAAGTAAAATGAATAACAAAAAGGTTCCTTTTAGTACCCCACAGTGGTACCCAATAGTCTGTGTGCAGGCGGTGTTGTGTGCTTGCGCTCATTTTTCTGAGGAAAGAATATGCAGCTTTCTTCAATTTCTCAATGACAGTTGGTTAACTATGTAAAAAATCCTGACTCTGGAGGACTGGTGTTCCCTCTCCCTTCCACATGGTTAGTATTGACAGTAAATTCCCAGGGTGTGTATTCTTCCCTTTATACTGCAAAGTTGAGGAGTGACAGTGGAAACCCTTGCTACACTAGTCTTGTCCCTTGCTGTACAGGCCCAGCACTGAACTGTTTAGAAAGAATTTCTACATGAGCGAGTCTGCTCCCTGTTGTCCTTTATTCCTTTACTCAGTGTCCTGCTTTTCTCTTGGGCTGTACAATGATATCATATTTGAAACTACAATGCCTAGAAATGATTAAGCCTTGGTATTTGACCCAAATAGCCAAATTAGTAAAGATTTGAAGCATCAAGCCCACAAACTAATTTCATATGCTGTAATGGCCATTGTCTCTTTCCTATTCTCCTGTCTGTCCAGAGGATTCCACTGTGTGGCTATAGCTGGGCTAATGGAAGCATGTTACTTGCTGTCTTCATTAAGGTTTTATTGCTGTGAAGAAACATCATGACTACCACAATCTTTATAAAGGCAAACATTAATTGGGACTGGCTTACAGTTTCAGAGGTTCAGTCCATTGTCATCATGACAGGAAGCATGGCAGCATCCAGGCAGACATGGTGCTGGGCATCACTGAGAGTTCTACATCTTGATCCTTAGGTAGTAAGGAAAGACTGAATTGAGTTTCTGAGACCTCAAAGCCCATCCCCATAGTGACATGCTTCCTGTAGCAAGGCCACACCTCCTAATAGTGCCATTCCCTATGGGTCAAGCATGCAAACACATGAGTCTCCTGGGGCCATTCTTATTCATACCACCATACTTGCTGTCTGTGACAATCTTACAAAGTGCTATTCCAGACCTGCCGGGCCATGTTCCCTGTGATGACGCTAGCTCATTGGATGTCTCTGGCTTCTCCCTTCTCCAGCCAAGCACAAAGAGGAGTGAAACAGACTAAAATCTATGAAAAAGTGAGGCCAAATAACTTCTTCCTCTAAGTTGCTTTTCTCAAGTATTTGTCACAAGGACAAAATTAGACTCACACAATGTATATGAGTTTATGTCCAGGGTATCTGCTATTTTCTTAGGGCCTATTTTTCTGTTCCTTTGCTGATACCATACTGTCTTGACAACTGTGGATAATAAAAAGTCTTTAAATGGGATAATGGTCCATCAACTTAACTGTTCTTTCTCAATGCCAGGATGTCATTTCTTGCTTCTTCGTGTCATCTTCAGGGTCAATTGATTAATATTTATTGGAAATATATTGAGTCTGAAGATCAAGTTGAGAGGAAAAGGCATCTTGACGACAGTTTTTCCCAAACAAGATCATGGAATAACTTTCTTTGGTTAAAGACCACCCCTGCTAAGGGTGCGAACCTCCATGGCATTTTTAAAAAATGTGTATGGGTGTTTTGCCTTCATGTATGTCTGTGCATTGTTCATGCCTGTTGTCTGTAGAGTTCAAAAGAAGGAATGAATTCCCTGAAACTAGAGTTAGTTATAGACAGTTTCAAACCACCAAGAGGGTGCTAGGAATTAAACCCAGGTCCTCTGAAAGAGCAATCAGTGCTCAAAACTGCCAAGCCATGTTTCCAAGCTGACATTGTGTTTTTATCTTAGCCTTGTTTATTTTCCTATAACAGAAGCACTGAGACTTTGTCATTTCAAAGAAAAAGATGTTTATTTAGCTCATAGTATGAGTGTGTAGTCTTATATGAGTGTGTACCAGTACACATAGACAGGCATACACTACTCATTCTCTCTCTCTCTCTCTCTCTCTCTCTCTCTCTCTCTCTCTCTCTCCAGCTCTTACACTCTCTCCCTCCCTCCATCTCCCTGCTTTCTCTTACCTCCCCCCAAACACACACACACACACACACACACACACACACACACATATGACATTATATTGGAAGGTGAATTTCAGAATAAGTTTTTATAAAAGACAAACCACATACAAAACGGTAGTTTCTAATTTCAAATCCTATGTGTTCAGTGCCAATATTTAGAAAAATAACCTTGCCTTTTGCGTAAAATATGCCTTACATCCTAAAAACTTGTTATAATAGCTACTTAGTTTTGGGGCTTTGGGTTGCATCTGTCTTTTCAAATATGGTACCTGGACAATCAATCACATACCACGCAAGTGTCAGTTATAGCTCTTCCTTCCAAGGCATCCTATTTTCTCTCCATTCTCCTGTTACTACAGTAGTTAGGACTCTGACCCCCAAAAGAGCTAACTGGGAACGGTTCAGATTCTAATGGTTCAGAGGCATTGGGCTCTTTCCTCTCCCTGGTTAGCCTGGGGCCGGTTCTCAAACGCTCACTCTACAGACTCACTATCTCCCTTCCAGTCTAGCCTGTCTGGCTCCAGCTTTAGCACGTCATAAGCACATGGGCCTTTAAGACGACGTGACTAAGGAGATGTTAGCACAGGCACTAAAACGTTGGCCTTCATTTGTACATTCACTATCACATGAGGAGTGGTGTTTATGTCCCCTCATTCAGGGCAGGAAGAGTATCAAATTCCCTGTAAAAGGGCGGCACCATACACCATATCCTGCATCTAATTATTATCCCTGTTGTAAGACAAAGGCAGCTGAAGGATGAAAGGGTTACTTTTGGCTTTAAGTTTGAGGGGATGCAGTGCATCATGGGAGGAAGCATGGGAACAGGAGCTGGAGGCAGCAGCTCACATGCGTCCACAGTCAGGAAGAATTGAACTTCGGGGCTCAGCGCCCTTTCTTCTTTTTCTACAGGCTAGGGACTCTAGTACATGGCACAGTGCTGCTCACAGTCAGGATAAATCCACCATCCGTTTACACTTCTGCAGCAGCACCTCCATAAACACACCCAGAGATGTGTTTCCATGGCAATTCAATGATTCTAATACAGTGAGTTGATAATGGAGATGAACCATTACAGGTCCCTAGATATATGCTGATAATCAGCTGGCCTTACAGCCTCCTACAGAACCTCCTTCCAAAGACACTGTCTTAGTTACTCTTCTATTACTGTGATGAAACACTATGATCAAGGCAATTCTTATAAAAAGAAAATATTTAATGGGGGGGGGGAGGGCTTGCTTGCCATTTCGCAGAGTTAGCCTGTGGTCACCACGGAGGGGAGCATGACAGCAGGCAGGCAGGCAGGCTTGGTGCTGGAGCAGTAGCTAAGAGCTTACATCCTAACTCATAGGCAACAGGTAGAGAGAGAGAGACAGAGACAGAGACAGAGAGACAGACAGAGAGACAGAGACAGAGAGATGGAGAAAGACAGAGACTGAGAGACTGAGACACTAGACCAGGCTTGGGCTTTTGAAACCTCAAAACCCACCCCCAGTGACACACCTCCTCCAACAAGGCCACACCTTCTTATCCTTCCAAAACATGTCTACCAACAAGGGATCAAGCATTCAAATATAGGAGCCTATAGGGGCCATTCTTCAAACCATGACAGACACCTAAAATAAAACGGGTCCTCAGTCCCTAATACTTTTAGCTTTGTTTTTTCACATATATGAATATTTTTATCTATCACTTCAGCTTTCTCCTTGGCAAGCCTTCTTCCGAGTCAGGCTCTTCTCTAGTGCTCTCTCCTCACAAGGGGTAAATAGAAAGCAGCTGGACCGCAACAGTTTTCAGAGGACATGAAGGTAGCTCATGGGTCATTACCCAATGGCAAAAGCAAAGCAAGTAAATGCAACAAAACAATCCACAATCCCAGTGTAGCTCCCCGATGCAGAATCCAAGAATGTAAGAACAGGCTCTGTGTGCTATGGTTACCCCCTGGCTTAATGGCCTCCCCACTGGATGTAGACTCCTTCTCTGTTGCTTCAATGGCCCCAGCTAGGTATTCCTACTTCTTCTCTCTTAGTGTGACTTGGTCTCTGTGACCTCACTCGTCCCCACTGTCTGAGCCTCCCTTTGGCTGATACCATCCAGAAGGCTAGCCAGGAATGCTGTGTGTCACCAAGAGACTATCAACCCTGGTCTTGGCTTATATATCAGTGCCTCTGGGGCTCCCTAAATTCTTGGGAGGGTCACCATAGCAACATCCCTAGGAGAGACTTTGAAATACTTACTGATTAATTTAGTCCTCAGTTGTCAAGACTCATCATAAGTACTTATGTGACGGTTCTGATCAGCAGTTCTCACTTTGGCTTCCTCATCGTGAACCTACAGGATCCTTTGCTCAAAGATGAAAGCATACAAAGTCTACAGAGTCCATCCTGGCTCAGCTAGTCCTTAGCTGTGATCCAGAGCAGATTCCTTAGTCCCTCTTGCCTCTGTTCTCTGGCCTCTCCAATGTGCCAGTACTACCTACCAGTAGTAGGTCGCTACTTCCTGGGATCCATGTCAGGAGTAGGGTAGAGAAGGACTAAGCAATGAACAGTCTCTCCAGGCACACGGCTATCACCATTATTTCTGAGGAAAGCTCATAAAGCAAAATGCAAATAATAATGTCATATGTGAAATCCAGGAGCAAGCAAAGGAATTATCTGGAAAAGCCACAACAAAAGGCATGAAGAAAGAAGTGCAGAGCTGGTGAGATGTCTGGTCTGACCTTATTCAGAGGGTGGTCTACAGTATTCCAGCCTCCAAGACACATGGGACAAGTTGGTCAGACTTTTACAAGAGGAAGACACAGGTGCCCCAGGCTGCAGCCACTGCCTAGTGACTGCTCCCAAGGTCAGGCAAGGAGAAGGAGCAGAGGTAAGGGGCCTCCTGTGTTTTCCTCTGTCCTTAACGCTCCCTCCAGTACAAAGAAGGGAAGCCGAACAGGGGTGTTTGCCCTTTGAATCTCCTTGGCGACCTGAATTCCTTTTCTCTTCCAGGAAACTATAAACAAAACAAATTCCCCCCTGCTGGCACTTTTGCCCAGTTTCCTTTTCTTGGAGCTAGCACTTTCCAAGAAAAAAAGTCTCTTGATTGTTTCAACCGTGTCCCAGACCCCTCAAAATGCGTGTCATGCGAAAGACTCTAGAAAACTTGATAAAAACCCCTGTGTGATTAAAGAGGCAGGCTTCTAGTGCCGGGCAGGCACACACCGAGTTAGAGCCAAGTCCTGTGGAATGAAGGCGGATGGAGAGAGGGAAAGGAAGCGGGAGGAGGACATCTGAGAGGAAGAGACCCGTGTACTTTGTAGGCAGGGTCTACTTCGCACCTGTGTGACCAAAGTCCAGGAGGGTACCAGAGATACTGTCCTGTGGTCACCATCTTGAAATCTGCGAGTTTTGTAAGAGAAGTCAAGTTAGGCAATGAAACCTGCACACACACAATTCCAACCCCCGAATGCCTGTGTCAGGACCCCTCTCCTGCCCAGCCTGTGCCAGCGCCCTCTGCTCTGGCAGGGGCCTCTCCCTGCTCAGTATGTGCCCTGCTGCAGGGTAGATCTTGGGCATCTGAGAGGATTTGGAGGTGTGGTGGGAGTCTCCTACGCAAGGTGCAACTAAAACTCCCCAGGCCAGGCTGAGGAACAAGACTTCTTTTCTGCATCTCTGCATCGTTGCTTATTGTTGTGTTACTATCGAATTTTAGTGCACAAATGTCCTCGCCACCACCGTGTCCGCCAAAATGAGGAAGTCAAGAGAGCAGCTCTAACGAGCAGTTTGTTGTCTAGGTGACCCACCTGTCGGGCTAGCTCTGGTGTCAGCTGATGTTTGCGGTCAAGTCTATCGTCTGTTCACTAGGCGCGGAAGACATTAGCCCCCAGCTGGAGACAAAACTCCTGGCAGAGAACTAAGATAAATGGAAATTTGTCGAAGAAATTAAGGACAAACCCTAGGAGGCCCCATTGTTTGTGATTAGATTTCTGTCCTGGCCCTAAGAGAGTACACGAAAAATCAAAATGGAATCACCACCTTTACGCTCCCTCTCACTTCTAGCCAAGCTACGTTGTTACCTGAACGTTTGAGGAGCCTGGAGAGAGGGGGCGCTGGGGGAAAGATCACAGTCAGATTCTGCCCAGATCAGACCACGTGTTCATGAAGCGCACTCCTTTTGCGTTCTTCGTCCTTCCAAGCCTGTATCTGCCATCACAAAACTGTAAACTTAAAACATTAAAGCATCACACGGGATTTTTGGGCAAATTTCCTGGAGGATAAATTAAGTAGTTCTAAAGTGTGAACTTTAGACACAGTCATCATGTTGGATAGTTAAAGGGTTGGCCATGCCTACAAGTACTTGACAAGCTGGTATAATTTAAGAAGGTGGGTCTCTTAGGCCTCATTCTCTGAGGAGAGAAATTTTTGAAGTGATTAATCTGTTTTTTCTCCTTTGTTTCTGTATTTTTTTCCTTCAGCCATCCTCTGTCTCTGTCTCTGTCTCTCTCTCTCTCTCTCTCTCTCTCTCTCTCTCTCTCTCTCCTCTTTCTCACCATGTAGATAGGAACATGCACAGGGTTGTTCCTGACGGGCTTCCTCTGACTCTATTTGCAGAGTGGAAATCGAATTCTGTGCTCCATCATTCTGAGCCATCGCCAGGGCCCGTCCATTATCAACTACGACGACGAGAGTGGGAAGACGTGTGTCCACATCGCAGCAGCTTCGGGTTTCGGCGACATCATCAACGACCTGGCAAAGGTCCCCGAGTGTAACCTGCAGGCTCTGGATGTGGATGACAGGTATCCATGGCAACTCAGGAAGTGTTGGGCACTACCAGTCATCTTCTCCTAATATTAATCTTAAAATAAAGATGTTGAAGGCGCTAGCCTTCCCGACTATCCTTACTGCTGGTAATACATGTGCTTGTGACAACACGCCTTGCTCTATTTTAGTAAGAGGAGGAAAAAAACCATTGTTATGGAGAGGAGACTACAGCGCTGTCAGATTTTCCACTTTTCACTGAACATAAGCAGTGTTCTCAGAAGTCTTTTTGTTGAGCTATGGGCCTCTGTTCTTAATGAAGTTCATATTCTCTCCTGAGTTATATTGTAATGGCCACAATTTCTTATCCAGAGCATAAGAGGTATTATAATTCAGAACCATGGACCTTACTAATGAAGGTTTTTTGTTTGTTTGTTTGTTTTAGTCATAGATGATGGCTGGAAAAGGACTCTGGGTCTAGAAAGGTAAAATGATTTGTCACAGGACATGTTTGTAATCCAGCGAAGGATTGCATCTTGTAAAGATACTGCTCATCAAATACTATGACTTGCTTACTAACTTGTGTCTAGTTTAGGCCCTGAGCCCACAGAAACATAAGAAAAAAATAAAACAATAAGCAAAACTATTGAAAATACATGTAAGAATTATAAGCTCTCTGAGGATGTATTCAGCATTTTCTTTTAAAGTATGAAGTGAGCATATCATAATCTTTGACATCCCACAAGAACACTTCCCCCTGATATCATGAATTGTTTGTGTGGGGGTTGAGGAGGGGGGAGACTCAGCTTCCACACAGGTCTCAGAAGCCGGAATTGGTTAACCTGATGATTTTTATTAAAGTTGAAGTCTACTTTTTCCTAAGAGCAGGTGTTGATCCTGAGGAGGTAAGAAAGGGGGTGGGGGGGTTCAGTAAGATGGGGTGAGGTGTAAGAGATCCTTAAAGAGAAAAGAACACATTTTAGCATCCAGAGATGAAGAGAAGTTTGCCTACTTCAAAAGTTGCTAGAACTGGCTCAGAGCAGACTCCTCCCTGTTTTGCAGAACCACAACCATTATCCTGGGCCTCAGGGAAGAAAACAAGCCTAGAGAGGAAGATCAATACAGTCGATTAGGTGGGGTAAGAAGGGAAGTCCAGTTTCCAGGCGGCTCCAAGCCACTGGAAATACTCCATCTTGTATTCTCATGTTGAACATGAGACTCTGTCTGTCCCATGAAACCACGTGTGTCTGTTAATAGTTGACCTGTTCAAAAGTCATCACAAGCTTAAGGTATCTCTTGACCTCTCTTGCCTTCTTCTCCTCTTCTTTTTTCTTTTCTAGCAAAAGATTTTCCAAATAAATAAATAAATAAAAGACTTTGTGGGAAGAGGAGAAAAATAAAATTGCAATAAAAGATGGGTAGGGAGAGGAAGAAGAGAGAGAATTTGGAATACTCATCTGCCTGTACATATTAAGGCATATCAGAAAGTAGGCAATGGTGGTACACCCTGAAACCATAGCCTTCAGGAGGCTGAAGTAGGAGATTCACAAGCTGGAGGCCAGCATGGGCTGTAGCATGAGACTGTCTCAGAAACACCCCATTTAAAAATTGGCCAGCAGGATGGCTCAGAAGATAAAGGCACTGGTCGCCAGGTCTGATAAACTTAGCTCTATCCTACATAACGGTAGGAGGAAACAGAGTCCCAGGGAGTTATTCGCTGATCTCCATCCAAGTGCCATGGTACACAAGCATACGCGAACACACCCACACCCCATAAATAAATGTAGGGGGGAAGCTAAGTCACATAATATATGATCTTTTAAGTATGATAGTACTCACCGAAGATTAATGCCTTCTCACAAATACCACAGAAGTAACCCACATGTTTTAAATGCCCCAGATGTCATCAGTCTATGAAGTCATAACTCACTTCAGTAAACAACTCGTTGATCTTCAGGGAGGACACAGCCTTTTATCAGATTCTCCTCCCTGTATGTTTCTGGGAATTCTCCAAGGGTGTTTACAGGCATCACAAATCAACCTTAGCTACTGAGAGTGGCGCGACCCTGTAACCTCACCCATCATCCCTCGTCACCCAGAGACCACCACATCACCCAGTGCTGGTCTCTGCTCAGTCGCCTTAAGTCGTGGGTCCTGACTTTTCACTCCTTACTGGAATGGCTGAGGCCAGCCTGCTGTCCCTGAGAGGGTGATCCTGCAGCCTCAAGACAGGAAAGGAATTGTAACTCTGACAGCTTAGAACCGGTGACACAGATTTGCCCTAGAGGTTCTCACTGTGTGAATGGGGGGTTGTCAATCTGTTCTCCTTCCTTCTCCACACAACTTCCATGATGGCCAGAAGGATTAAAACAGTTGGTCTCAGCAAATGTAAGGAAGGATTTATTTCACAAGCCTTCAAAATGAATACATGTTGGTAAGCCTGACTAGAGTGATCAACCCTCTACCAACTAAAGTTATTGACAATTTTTCCTCTAAATGGAGAGAGTAATCTGTGTAATCTCATCTCATAAAATATTGTCTAGAGAACTCTCTTAAGTAGAATGGAACAAATTCTATTTGTCATATTCAGATGCAGTGTGATGTGTCACTGTGTGGATGAGGCGTTGCCCTCTAAAGCAGCAGTTCTCAACCTGCTTGAGGTTACGTATCAAATATCCTCTATATCAGATATTTATATTACAATCCATAACAGTAGCCAAACAGTTATGAAGTGGCAACAAAATAATTTTATGGCTAAGGGGTCACCTCAACATGCAGAACTGTATTAAATAGGTTGAGAACCACTACTCTAAGATATAAAGTGCAGAGGGATATTCAACAGAGAACACGATCAAAGTGTGTGGGACCAAGGGCAACAGTATGTTCTGGGATACTCAGGTCTGAGGCCCTTCTCTGACCACTTCCAGGTGCTCCCATGCCTGAGGGTGGCTCGGCCCTCTCCACCATGCCCAGAACCCTGGCCCTAGAACAAGGAGAGCCTGTCATGGCCACGCCCTTCCTTGCTGCCCCAAGACTGCCTCCTTTCCTGATTGAGAGACAAGAAGCTGGCTCATTCTCTGCAAGGGAGACTTCATTCATAGTCATGACATCTCTTTGCCTTCCTCATCCTAGTCCCCAGAGAAAAAAAATCCAGAGCCTGACAGTGTGACATTATATCATCCAAAATATGGCCTATCCAATCTTGACTAAAACCATAGTAGATTCAAGTGCCTAGTCCCTTTCCACAGTGTTTTCCAAAAGCCTAATGGCCAAGGCTACTCGTCACCTCTGATCTGATAGAAATTTCCAAGCAACTGCAAGTCTACAAGTCCAAAGCCACTGAGCACAGAACAACCTATAGCTTCACCTACGGAAGAAGCATACACTTAATACGGTTGAAGAGATACAACACTCTCGCTGTAAACCAAGCCCACTCAGAGGTTAACTCTTGATGTATGTCAGCTTAGCCACAGAGTCCCAAAACTTCTGCTTTAAATGAAAGGTTGATGCACACTGGAAGGGTTAAAGACCCCCTGGAATAGGGTATCAAATGAACTGTCCAAATTCTCATGTCTAGTAGAGCTTAGAAAAGTCACAGGTACACTGTCACCCAGAGTTGTTTTGTCCATAGGATAATAAAGAGGGTCGTAGCATCAAAGCATCCTTTCAGCAACTGTTTGGTTGAGACCCTACGGAGCTTAGGTATTGGGGTATGTGCTGTAGGAACAAGCAACAGAGTAAGTGTAACGCTCTCATTTTCTCCTTCCATGCAGTGTAAAGTGAATCCAAGGAAAAGAGTGGAATATTCACCATATAAAGTATGAGTGCTTATTGCAACCAAGATTTTTAAAAATAATAACAATCATTATCTATAATTTAATCCTTTTTTTTCTTCAGTATGGAATTTAACCTGGGCCTTCAGTATGCTAGGCAAACACACCCTGCCACTGGGCTATCAAACCAGCCCTATAATTTCCCATGCTTATCATCTAAGTAGACTAGTGGAAACCTTAACCTCCATCTATTTTGGGTTGATTATAGAATTTTCACAATACCAAAATATATAAGAATAGAGGTGAGAGATGACCCTCTTGATACATGTCTTTGTCCTTTCAGATCTGACGAGGCTTCAATCCTCTGGGCTGTTCATGGGAGCATGGTGATCATGGGCTGCAGGGGGTCCCATTGGCTAGATACATCACTGACAGGCCCCTCCCCCCCACTAGCTCCACTGAAGAAGCTGAGACCTGGGACCTATTGTTTAGCCCAGTAGACCTTTATACTCTTATCGACCTCAGTTTTTAATGGTACTGGGGTTCAAATCCAGTGCCTTGCACATGGTACACAATACTCTACTACAGAGCTATATTCTCAGTGTATTGACACCCTTATGTCGTATCTGAGGGAGAACTCTCTGTCTAGGATCGGGGAGCCCAACTCCCTTTGTATGAGCAGGTAAATGATGTGCCTTTGCTTCAGATCTGCTTGCAGTTTTGAGCCTGGCTTTTGGAAGCAGGAAAACACTACCCGTCATGTTTACCCTACCACACCTCTCCCCTAAGATTAAGTACAAAGCCAACCATGCCTTTAAACAGAGGACAGAAGAAAAGTGGAAGATACACAGTCACATTAACCAGGAAGTGGTAGTGCGCGAGTTTAATCCCAGCACTTGGGAGGAAGAGGCAGGCTAATCTTTGAGTTCAAGGCCAGCCTGGTCTACAGCATGAGCTCCAGGATGGTCAGTGCTATATGCAGAGAAACTGTATCTCAAAAAAAAAAAAAAAAAGCCAGAGAGAGAGAGAGAGAGAGAGAGAGAGAGAGAGAGAGAAGAACATACAATCACACTAATAAATGATATTGAGAAAAATGGGCCACGTATTAGAAAAGCATATAACTCACATACCCAGAGATAGGAATTTACTGTATAACCTTGGCTAGCCTCAAACTTCCAATCATGGTGCCTTGGTTTCCTGGATGCTGAAATTATAAGGGTGAGCACCATGCCAAAACACACTTCTTATTTTTAATCTAAATAAACCTAGGAAGAAATTGATGGTTTTCTTTTTAACCAATATCCACAAAAATAATAATAATAAAAAAAATCCTACCGTTTGGTTTTAATTTTTAACTTACATAGATTATGCACACACACAAACTAATGTCAGAGCAGCCCCATTAGCCCCAATGCTGCCTTGTTATTAGCAGCACACGCTCCCATCCTAAGCCCTGGCAACCGCAGAGTAGTTCTCTCTATAGTTTGTTCCTTTTGGAATGTCATATCCATGTGACTGTAGGCTAACTGCACCTTGGCCACCATGCTGTGATAGGAAGTATTTCAGATTTCTGAATTGTTGAGATTTGGGGAGACTTTCATCAATATGATGAGACATCTTAAAATGAAACCAAGTCTAGGCACAAAATGTGTTTGAAGCACATAGCCTGAAGGTATCTTAGGGGCGTTTGAACTTCAGCTCTGGCTTGTCATACAGGGTCAAATATAGAATTTTCCCCTTTTGAGATGCAACATGTCAGTGCTCAGAGCACTTCAGATTTCAGGTCTTTAAAAGAGAGAAAGATCACTTTTGGAATTGGCTCATGTCGCTGAGCAGAATGCACCTGGGGCTCATCTCAGCTGTCAGCCTGGTAGCCTGTTGGGTCTGTCACTGGGTCCTATTCCACAGTACAGAGGAACCACGGTTTGTTTATCCACCGGCCCATGGAAGGATGGTGACTTGCTTCCAGTTTGGGGAAGTTATGGTGCAGTTGCTATAAACATTTGAGAACCGAATTTTCATTTCTCCACCTAGGTATCAAGAAGTGGGGCTTTCTGGGTCACATATTCAGGATATATGAAGCCTGTAAAACTTCTGCTAAGATTGTAGGCAAGTTCCAGGTCTTCTAAATTTTAACTACCATCAATTATTATGAAGTTTTGTTGGGGTTTTGCCTTATTTTGAACAGACAGGTGGTATCTCTTTGCCCTTTAAATCTGCATTTCCCTAATGATAATTTTGTTGTTGTTGAGGAGGGGTCTCTATAGGGCAGATTGGCCTGGAACTCACTATGTAGCCCAGGCTGGCCTCAAACTCACAGAAATCCTCCTTCTTCCCTTCCTGGATGTTGGGACTCCAGGTGTGTGCCACCACGCTGCCTTGACAAAGTGTTTTTGAGTCTGTGGTATTTCTTCTTGAGTGTCTCACCACCCACACATCCTTCCTGGTGAAACGCCTTTTCTGATCTGCCATTCTTCAAGAGACTTTGTTTTCTTGTCGTTCAGCTCTGAACGCTGATATGCATTCTAGTTATAAGCCTTTTGTTGCACTCGTGATTTGTAAATATTTCCTCCTGTTGTCTGAATTGTCTTTAGTTTATTAAGAAAACACTGGTTTTCCAATTTTAAAAAAATAGTTAAGCATTGGTGATTATTTGTCTTCTGGTTAAAAAAAGTACTTTCTAAATATGAAAGAGATAAAATGAAATGTAATTAAATGTGAATGGTTTCCATATTTATAGAAAAATCACTAAAAACAAGATTGAATAACAAAACTTTTGAAGTTTGATCAGTATCTTTAATATGTAAATACTCCCACTTAAATTACTAAGAAAAACACTAATACTCTAATAGAAAAATAGAAACTGTCTATAGTATGGCACATGTCTATAATACCAGCATTAGGAAGGCTGAGGCAGGAGGATTATATATTGAAGGCTAGTCCATGCTATACAGTGTGAGTCTACCTTTAAAAAAAAAAAAAAGCAAAAATAAACAAAAGGCATTAAGAGTGATTTCAGTGAGGAAATTTAAATGGCAAATTCAGCCTTCCTAGTAAAGAAACTCATAGGACAACAACATCCAAGTATCATTTTGCCAACCAAATTAACAAAAATTTTAAAGAAGGTTACAGTCTTCGCGTTGAAGGAGTCCAAGGCGTACTCAAGCGGTAAGAGGGTAAACTGTGTCAGCATTCCTAGAAGGCAGTCGGCACGGTATAAAGAGCCTTAAAACCACTCGCACTTCCTCTTCTAGGACATTCTCAGGAAACGGAAACGCAGAGTTGGGAAAGGCAGAGAAACTGCACAGAGGTGGAGGGAAGCCTCTCGCACACGTCCTCTCCTCCCTACCCTGGGTCCACACGCTCTGTCTCCTACTATGGATAGCAGGGGGATTGTCCTCCTCCTGCCTGGCTCTGGCTGGAAGCCTGCCGTGGCTAAGCAGCCTGGAAGGCGGTGACTCAGCCCCTCGTGTTTCTTCTCTGTCGTTCCTCCAGGACACCCCTGCACTGGGCTGCGGCTGCTGGAAAGGCAGAATGTGTCCAGTCACTGCTGGACTTGGGCATGGACAGCAACCTAAGGGACATTAACGAGAGCACGCCCCTGGCCTATGCTCTGTACTGTGGTCACACGGCCTGTGTCAGGCTCCTCTCCCGAGAAGGCCGGTGAGTGTGTCTAGTGTCTTCCTCTCAAAGATTTATAACATTAAAGTTTTTATAAGCCACCGACACGTAAACCCAGCAATAATAATAGTGTGTTGGTGTGTGTGTGTGTGTGTGTGTGTGTAACAGAGAGAGGAGAGGGGAGAGAGAGAGAGAGAGAGAGAGAAAGAGAGAGAGGGGTAAGTCAGAGAATAGCTTTCAGTGTGTGAGTTCCAAAGCTAAATAAAACTCATGTCATCAGGCTTGGTGACAGACATTTTTATCCACCGAGCCATCTAGCTGGCTGCGGTGATTTAATAGTATGAGAATTACATAAGCAGCATTATTAATTATCCAATTAATTATGTACGCTTGCTGCCATCTAAGGCAGAGTGAAATGGTCTCCATTGTGCCGACCGTGAAGACGGGAACACCGAGCTCGAATCAGCTAGGGTTCAGAGAACTCACCCCTCCCCTTCCTCTCCCTGTCTTCCTGCTTTTGCCTTAAATCACTCTTTCCGGGATTATCTTACACTCCCAAAACTTTCTGAAGATGCCAACGGGCTTGTAAAGCCCGAGTTAACACCTATCACCATCATGGTGTCAAAATATTTAACTGAGATCATTTTAATAAAATAATTGCTTTGCCATTTGTGTAGGTGTTAATAAATCTGTGATTGCTACGCGTCAGAACAAAAACCACATTTTTATTAAACCAATATTGCAGTTGTAATCCTGGGATTCTGGAATCTTAAGCAGGAGGATCATGAGTTTGGGGCCAGTGTGAGCCAGCTATGTACGGAGACACCATTAATAAATGAATGAATAAAGAAATGACTTAATTTCAGTTAATGTTGCTAAATGTTCAAGAAAGAAAATTAGTCAGGGCAGCCCTGTTTCATATTCTTGGCGTGTTAATTACATTTATGACAACTAAACCAACTTTGATTGAAGCTTGCACTGTGGAACAAAAATTTCATCTGGCCAAAGCCCAACACTAATAAAAAAGAGACACTAATGCCACCAAAATTTTCCCTCCTCTTGTCACACTCGGACCAATGACTATTCAGCCTACGGGTCTGTGTCCCTCTGAGCTTTGTTTCATGCACATCTGTGCAAGCTTTCAACATTAGAATTCTGAATCCTACAGTGTGGGGGGAGGGGCGGCTGGGATCAAACCTCAAGGCAAGATACTGTCATCACATCTACTGGGTTACTGTCCAAGAACAAAATTCGGTTTAAGCACTGCTCCTACACACAGAGCGTGTCATCTGTCAGGTGCTGTGCCCGCGCCCACGATGTGCCCCTTGCAAAATGAGACCAATAAAGCTGAGGCACAGCTGCCTAACGAAATGTTCAATCAGCACCCACCGTGCGTGCGAAAGAGCAGCAACAACAAAAATGAACAATACATAACATATAAAATGAAAATATAAAATAAAAATAAGTAAAAAGTCAAGAAACTCTCCCAAGTCTTTGATTTCAAACCAAAATGGGAGTGTACATTAAAGCACACTAAAACGTGTTCTCATTTATAAATCCAGAAGCAGCAAAATATCGTCGCATTAGTCCAGAAACTATTATGAAAAAAAAAAAATGAAGACAAGAGATAAAAAAAAAAAATTTAGTCAGCTTTTTCCTTTTCTCAGCTGCTGCTAAGACGCACACTCTGGAAAACCTTGTGTCTTGGCCACGCCCACTAAGGATTTCTAGAATTCCATGTGTTGTTTCATCCTTCACATATTCTGTTACGTGGCTAGCTGAGTAACTTGGGGAGGCTCCCTTCTCGGCAGTCATTCATTTGACCATGTGACTTCCAGGGTGCAAGGGAGATAAAACAACATATTAACAATTTAATAATAGAAATGGCTGTGTGCGTGAGAGAGTGTGTGTGTGTGTGTGTGTGTGTGTGTGTGTGTGTGTACATGTATCCCTTGTCTGCATCCAAATTTAGTGCTGGTGTGTTTCAAACAGACTAGAGCATCTCGCTCCCGAGAGTAGTGCTGTAGCCTCGCTCTTGGCAGCTGCACGTGGGTCCAGCACTCGGGTCCAGCTCCACGGCTGATCCCTAGTGCAGAAAGCATTGCCTTGACTGTGGCCTCAAGAGAGAATAGCCCAGAGTTTCCAAAGGACTAAACCAGAACAACGCCTCAGGGAAACTCAGCCTGAGCCAGGCTCCAGGCAGCCGCTGCTGCCCTTTCACATTTGAGTTTGCTGGGGGGGGGGAGGGGGAGGGTTGGTTGGTTGGTTGGGCCTTGCTCACATCTGCCACGCCCAACCTCTGGCACACACAACTTCCTCTTCGCCTGGAGCTCGAGGTCTTCTCCGCCTGTTTCCTCTAGCAGAGTATTTTTCAGAACCATATTTTAAAAAACCATAGGGTTTTTTAAAGATGTGAAAAACAAACAGCTTAAAACAGGCAAGACGCTAAGGTACATCATGCCGATACTGGTGGAATGCTGGGAACTCTCTCTCAGGAGAAATCGAAAACCCGCAGTCAAGTCTGCAGCTTCCCGCCTCTTCCTGCCCTGTGAGGCCTGAACTCACACCTTATGTCAATCCTGAAATTTGCCAGAGAAAAACCTATTCCTCTATTTTGGGCCAAATTTGAAGCAAGCTTTATTAAATATTAAATACCAACCAAAAGATGGACTTTGATCAGGACCACTCCCTGGAATTTCCAGCTGAGTGGCCGAGAAACAAATCTTACAGGGATTTACAAAGAGAAACCTATAGTCCACCACAGGAGACATGTGTTACATTCCAGGAACTACAACTCCCAGCATTCCAGGACATTATCTGGTCCTCGGGCAAGAGGAGCTTACCGGTTAATTTTGGGTATCACGCTTCATCTCTAATGCACATGCCACCGTGGACTGTCACATCAAGCTGTTTTCAGCTGTGTCAATTGACAGTTGAAAACAGATTGTCAAGAGTTAACTAAAAAAGGCTATAAGGCTCTGGAGGCTGAGGAGATGGTTCCGTCAGTAAATGCTTGTGCAACAAAGATGAAGACCTGAGTTTGATCCCCCAACAACCATGTAAAAAGCCAGGCATAGCTCACAGCGGTAATCCCGGCGCTGGGGAATTGGAGACAAGAGTTGTCTGTGGTTTTCTGGCCAGCCAATCTAGCTGAATATGCAAGCTTCAGATTCAATGAGAGGCTCTGTCTCTAATTAATTAAAGTTGGGCGGGAGACATGGCTCAGCAGGTAAAGGGAATTGCGGGGCAAGCTTACACTGGAGCTCTAGCCTTGAAGGCCACACAAAGGTCAAAGGATCGAGCCGGATTCACAAAGCTGTCCTCTGACCTCCACAGACGGGCCCCCGGGTACGCAAGCACCCACGCATCATCCACTCAGATGTCAGCATGAAAACACAACTCTCACCTCAAGAGGGATCAGAGAGGGGCCATGGGCTGGAAACATAGATTTAGCTCACCTCAAAGTCTGTGTTCCAAGATGAAGTTTTCATAGGAACAGAACAAAGAAAGTTGATTGCAAATCAAGGCAGATACATTGATGGAAACATTTGGTAGGCAGGTTAGAAGAGAGCAGGGGGGTGGGGGGTTCTGTTAAGGGCCTCAGGTACTTTCTGACAATCTCAGCCCTGTGGTTGATTGATCATACCACAAGAGTGGTCACCATCAGAGGAGAGGAACCGTGGACTGTCACATCATGGCTACTAAAAGGGTTAAAAATGTCCTGAGATCATTCGGCTCTGGACTTGTAACACTGCAACCCAGGGGTGGGGGGAGGGGCAGAGTGCAGCCTCTCCCAAGAGAACTCTTATCCACACACGCGATTATAAATAAGTGTCGAAGATGAAATAAATAGGTAAGGTTGACAGACACAGAGGAAGACGCGCCACAGCAACCTGTAGAGAGAGGAGAAAGGAGGGAGAAAGGAAAGAGGGGAGGGAGACAGAGGAGGGGGATGAGAGCAGAGCTGGGGTGAAATGACTGAGGTTCTCCATCTCAGAGACAGGGGAGGAGAGAGGAGAGGGGAGAGAGAGGGGCGGTGTGCTGAGATACCATCTCTGCAAGGAGTTATTAGAAGATGGGAGTGCTTGTGCAAAACCTTGGCTTGAAGACTAGGGGCATCTGTGCATGAGCCCCGACTGGCTGATTGAGCAGATGGAATGGGACTGGGGGTGTCATATCTTGTCCTTTCCCCCATTTCCTGGCCTCGAGTGGCATTCCTGTTCTTTTCTGTTCCTCTAGAGCAGAGCCTGCTAGGCCTCCGCCCTCCCAGAACAGTCAGCCCCCAGAGAAGGAAGGCCGATTCAGCATGTTCAACCAAATCTTCTGCAAAAACAAGAAAGAGGAGCAGAAAGCCCACCAGAAGGACCAGAGCAGGACCAGACCGAAGGAGGAGGACACCTCGGAAGTCAATGACATCATCGCCACCTTTGACAGCGTCGTGGATACCAACTGCCAAGGTCAGCCTGGTGACCAGGTGGACATGGTTGTCTTTAAGAAGAGGACCTCAGAGAATTCAAAGTATCTCTTGGCAGAAAAGAAATCCCTGGCCCGGAAGGGGCTCCCACCAATCAGAACACAGAGTCTCCCACCCATCACCCTGGGCAGTAACTTCCTGACAACCTCGCATGGAACTACGTCCCATGCTGGCCTGAGCTCTGGTCCTCAGCATACTGCCCAGCGTTCTCAGAAAAGTCGAAGTGAGCAGGACTTATTACATAATCGGACTGGCTGCCAGGTGTCACTAGATAATCCCTGGAAGGGGGACACTAGGCAGGTGTTCTCCTGCAAGGCTTGGACCGTGTCTTCTTCTTCCGATAAGTTACTAGACAGGCTGTTCGCTGGACAGCCTGGTCACCAGGAGTTTTCTGGGCCACCACATCTTCCTCATCTACACAATCCCTCACCAGGTAAATGGTCTTCATTCTCTCTCCCCAAGTAGAGGTCAGCTAGTGACTGCCGGGCGAGCAGCCTGCAGGCAAGGACAATCGAAATGGGAAGCACAGTCACTTCTAATGTTGTCCTAGTTTGAAGATGTCTGAGAAGTGAAAACTCAGCTTTTCTACCCTCAATGGGCTGAGGTAAAAGGATTGTCGGCAGTTCCTCTAAAAGGCCTTCTTCTCTGGAGTTGTGTGGCACACTTACACCCGAGACATTAATCTGCTTAGATGGTTGGTTAGTCGTGTGTTTTAAACCATCATTCAGTCCCCACTGAAGATCCACCCCACCAAACCCTTGTTGCGATAAATGGCCTTGTTTGCACCTGTGTAGAAAGGCGACGGTTTGAACGTTTATGGTTTGTGACTCCGCACACACCAAAGGCTTGCGTGGCCGGTTCTCCCTCCTCCTCCTTACCTAGTCCACAGCTACCAGTGCATTCGGTGTCGGCTCGTGCTTCCGGATACGTTTTATTCATCTGTGTACACGGCTATGTGGGGTTTTGTTTGTTTGTTTGTTTGTTTGTTCGTTTTGTTTTGTTTTGTTTTAAGTTTTGCTTTTTTGAGACAGGGTTTCTCTGTGTAGCCCTGGCTGTCCTGGAACTCATTTTATAGACCAGGCTGGCCTCGAACTCAGAAATCTGCCTGCCTCTGCCTCCAGAGTTCTGGGATTAAAGGCATGTGCCACCACTACCCGGCAACGTCTTATGTTTTCAAGAATGAAATCTCTCTCCCTCTCCCTCTCCCTCTCCCTCTCCCTCTCCCTCTCCCTCTCCCTCTCCCTCTCCCTCTCCCTCTCCCTCTCCCTCTCCCATTCCCTCTCCCTCTCCCTCTCCCTCTCCCTCCCCTTCTCCCTCTCCCTCTCCCTCTCCCTCTCCCTCTCCCTCTCCCTCTCCCTCTCCCTCTCCCTCTCCCTCTCCCTCTCCCTCTCCCTCCCCTTCTCCCTCTCCCTCTCCCTCTCCCTCTCCCTCTCCCTCCCCTTCTCCCTCTCCCTCTCCCTCTCCCTCTCCCTCTCCCTCTCCCTCTCCCTCTCCCTCTCCCTCCCCCTCTCCCTCTCCCTCCCCCTCTCCCTCTCCCTCTTCCCCCTTCTTCTCCCCCTCCCCTCCCTTTTCCCCTCTCCTCCCTCTCCCCCTCCCCTCCCTCTCCCCCACCCCTCTTTCACTCATCCACCCCACTGCTACTGAGAGTTTCCAGGAGTCTCAGCTTTTCTGTGTGACTTCTTTTGCTCTCAAAATCAAGTATCTTTGTCCTGGGCTTTAAAAATAATTTCTACAAATAAACATGTACTGTGTATATATATATATACCCTTGCAATAATTATCATACTAAAGAACTTAAGAGTTTTCTGCTCACAACATTAATCCCAGCACTCAGAAACCAGAGGTGGGTGGATCTCTAGGAGTGCATCAAGGCTAACCTGACCTACATAGTGAGATCCTGGCCAGCCTGGTCTACATAGTGAAGCTCTTTCTCAAAAAATCAATTTTAAAAACTTACATTTTATATACATAAAATATTATTCATATACATTAATATTCCCCCAATTATACATAATATATATAGTATGTAATTTATTTTGCCATTCACTTTTTGAGAGGGTTAGCATAGAACTTACGACGTAGCTGAAAATAACCTTGACTCCTCTCCGACCTTCACCCTTCAAGTGCAGGATTATAAGCTTATGCCATCTTGCCCAGCTCTAATTTTTAACTTAATAAAAATTGATTTATAAGGGATTCTGAGGCTATATGACTTCCCAACTTGGCTCACTCGTACCTTGGTTTTTGTTTAGATGAATCAGTTGCCAATATTTAAAACTTAACATTTTACATTAAAAAAAAAAACCCTAAAGATTCTAGTTTCTCTTGGGAAATTGAAGCCAACATTCTCACATGACAATAACTGATTAGCCCTGAGTAACCGGTATACTAGTGGGTGGCACTGTTCCCAGCATTATGCAGAATTACTCAGACTTGAGCTTTGTACAAGAGGCTAAGAATGGATCAATTTGCATTCTTCTACACTCTGACCACCAGTTGAACTAGCACCATTTATTGAAAATGCTGTCTTTTTTCCATCGGATGGTTTTAGCTCCTTTGTCAAAGATCAAGTGACCATAGGTGTGTGGGTTCATTTCTAGGTCTTCAATTCTATTCCATTGATCTACTTGCCTGTCATTGTACCAATACCATGCAGTTTTTTATCACAATTGCTCTGTAGTACAGCTTGAGGTCAGGGATGGTGATTCCTCCAGAAGTTCTTTTATTGTTGAGAATAGTTTTTGCTATCCTGGGATTTTTTGTTATTCCAGATGAATTTGCAAATTGCTCTTTCTAGCTCTATGAAGAATTGAGCTGGAATTTTGATGGGAATTGCATTGAATCTGTAGATTGCTTTTGGCAAAATGGCCATGTTTAATATATTAATCCTGCCAATCCATGAGTATGGGAGATCTTTCCATCTTCTGAGATCTTCTTTGATTTCTTTCTTCAGAGACTTGAAGTTCTCATCATACACATCTTTCATTTGTTTAGAGTCACACCAAGGTATTTTATATTGTTTGTGACTACTGTAAAGGAAGTTGTTTCTCTAATTTCTTTCTCAGCTTGTTTATCCTTTGAGTAGAGGAAGGCCACTGATTTGCTTGAGTTAACTTTATATCCAGCCACTTTGCTGAAGTTGCTCATCAGGTTTAGGAGTTCTCTGGTGGAATTTTGGGGGTCACGTAAGTATACTATCATATCATCTGCAAATAATGATGTTATGACTTCTTGCTTTCCAATTTGTATCCCTTTGACTTCTTTTTGTTGTCTAATTGCTCTGGCTAGGACTTTGAGTACTATATTGAATAGATATGGAGAGAGTGGACAGCCTTGTCCAGTCCCTGATTTTAGTGGGATTACTTCGAGTTTCTCTCCATTTAGTTCAATGTTGGGTACTGGTTTGCTGTATATTGCTTTTACTGTGTTTAGGTATGGGCCTTGAATTTCCTAATCTTTCCAAGACTTTTATCATGAAGGTGTGTTGGATTTTATCAAATGCTTTTTCAGCATCTAATGAAATGACCATGTAGGTTTTTTTTCTTTGAGTTTGTTTATGTAGTGGATTGCATTGATGGATTTCCATATATTGGACCATCCCTGCATCCCTGGGATGAAGCCAGGGTGATGGGTGATGATGGATGATTGTTTTGATGTGTTCTTGGATTCAGTTTGCAAAGAATTTTATTGAGTATTTTTGCATCGATAGTCATAAGGGAAATTGGTCTAAAGTTCTCCTTCTTTGTAGGGTCTGTGTGGTTTTTGGTATCAGTGTAATTGTGGCTTCATAGAACAAATTGGGTAGTGTTCCTTCTGTTTCTATTTTGTGGAATAGTTTGGACAGTACTGGTGTTAGGTCTTCTTTGAAGGTCTGATAGAACTCTGCACTAAACCCATCTGGTCCTGGGCTTTTCTTGGTTGGGAGACTATTGATGTGCTTCTATTTCATTAGGGGTTATGTGGCTGTTTAGTCAGTTCCTCTTTATCAATATACTTCAGGTATTTTTATAATAGGATTATAAGGAAAATTATATATCTATTTAACCCATATTTCTATCTAGGTTTGAATTTTTTTAAAGTATGGAGGGTGATGTTTCTGTTTGGATGTGGAGCTTTTCTTATTTTTTAACTCATGTGTATGCATATGTAAGCAGATGCTTTGTAGGTCAAGGGACAGTTTTGAATGCCATCCTTAGGAACAATATCCACCTGTTTGAGACAGGGTCTCTCATTGATCTGGGGTTAACCAATTAAGTTAGACCAGCTGGTGTGAACACTAGGGGATTCTCCTGACTCTACCTCTCTAGTGTTGGGGTTGCAAGATTACAACACCATATCCAGCAATTGTGTATGGTTTCCTGGAAATCCTTGTATTTGAAGGAGCTGACCTTGTGGTGGTTTGAGTAGGAATGATCCCTACAGGCTCACATGTTTGAAAGTTTGGTCATCAGTGAGTAGCATTATTAGGAGGTATGGTCTTATTGGAGGAAGTGTGTCATTGGGGTTGGGCTTTGAGGTTTCAGATGTTCAAGCCAGGCCCAGTGTTAGTGTAACTCTCTTCCTGCTGACTTTGGACCCAGATGTAGAACTCTCAGCTCCTGGTATATCACCATGTCTGCCTACATGCTGTCATGCTTCCTGCCATGACAATAATGGACTGAACCACTGAAACTGTAATCCAGGCCCAACTAAATGTTTTCCTTTCTAAGAGTTGCCATGGTCATGGCAATCAAACCCTAAGACACCCCTCTACCCCCAACCATTCTATTTTATACACAGCATGTTGGGTGCGCCTCTGTCATTGACATATTTGATACACGAAGCTTTTAAAGAAGAGCGTGGCTCCTTCTCTTGTACATACATTCGCATGTATATCTTTCAACACAGGATAATTATGGATGTCGTGCACGTGAAGGCCATTTGTTGATATCAGAGATAAACCTCTCAAGATTTTGCTTACCCTATAGAGCACTGAAACTTTTGGCCTGGATGATGCTTTTATTCTGTTGCTGCCAAAGCGTAGAGAGGGGACACATAGTTCTACCACCTTGGGCAATTTGGTGGCTGCCGAGGCTTCAATCGAGTCTTCCTTTTGGAGTTAGTGTTGGCCTGGCCAAGTTTATAAAGCTTCCTTTAGAGGACCCTTCGAAAACTTGGAAGTCTTGTTTGGGTTCTGCTACCTAGAACAGAAAGCCAAGACAGTTGCACCCTGACCCAAACACAGGGAAAGAACTACCTTAATTGTTGTCAAGTGACGCTTTGATCTTTACCAAATTGCTGGAATCAGTATATGCCAAAAAAAAAAAAAAAAAAAAAAAAAAAAAAAAAGAATTGGCTGGTTGGCAACAGGACCAAGCAAGGAGGCAGGGACCCAAATCTCAGACCACCTCCCCCTGGCCAGAGTTGGAGAGCATTGTGGGGTAGAGGTTCTGGTGATCTAGGAGTGAGAGAAGGTGATTGAAGGCGAGGTGACGAGTTTGCGAGTCATCACCCTCACAATTCTTCAAAGACGTGTTCAGAATGGCCTCGTGAGCAAGATCTATGGGTGGAATGTTGCCTTCTTACCTCACAAGGTCCCTCACCAGACATTTGCACCAGCCCAAGTGAATGGTTGATAAATTCAATAAAATCACCTAAAGCCTGTGGAAAATACTCTAAGCAAATGTTAGTCATCATCACCTATACATGGGAGACGTTATCTAAGCCATGCCAGGGGAGACTAGCAACACACCGCTCAGCTGTGTAACCACCAAAACTGATGATCCTTGTTTTCATTTGTTTTTGAGACACGGTCTCTTTCTGTATCCCTGGGATTTTCCACGTAGACCTTGATATTCCTTGAACTCAAGACAATCTTCCTGCCTCAGCCTCTCAGGTCCTGGGATTTTATGCATGAGCCACTATACCCCAACACAAAACTGATGCTTTTTAAGGTCAATTAGAATCAAATAAATAGTTGGGTGTGGTGGCCACTGGAGGGGGGCAGGGTCAAAGCAGGAGAATCAGGAGTTTAGTGCCAGCCTTGGCCATATAGTGAATTTAAGACCATCTTCAGCCAGACTCTAAACCAATCAAAAAAGAACTGGGGCTGGGTGGAATCATGGGGCTTAATAAGAAACAAAATACAAGAGGGCAGGCCAGTGCATCTAAGGGAGGCCAGATGAATCTATTGGTGATCACAAGGGAGGATGCTGTTCTTCCACAGAGCATTCGAGGCTTCAGCCTTATTATTTTGATTTGGGCTTCAGTAGATGCATATTTATAATTCGAAGGCCTCCTTTCATGAACCCCATCTACCAAGCTCTCAGCCTTACTCTCACGTGCAATAAGAGTGAAGTAGGCGTTTCCCAGACTTTCGGTGAACGTGAGATTGCCAGAGACACAGCTCCTTCCATATGCATGCCCTCATCCTGGTCTCTAGCTTTCTCCCTCTGGGTCACTTCCCAGTCTAAGCCGATGGAGCAAGAGGAGGGCAGGGGCTGGGGGGGGGGGTGCTTCCCCTCTCACTCTCCTCCCTCTTAGAAGTTCTGCGTGCACCTCACTGGCTAGAACTTGGATCACAGGCTCTTACTACCTATCTATGAAGAGGACTGAGAACTGTAGTATTTATAACTGGGTACCGTGTTCTGACCTCCAACTAGATTTCTTCTTCTAAGGGAGAAGAAAGAGAGTAGACATTGGGTAGGAAATTAGTAGACTCCGCCTGACATACCAACCAAAGATTTGAACATTCGAATAACAGAACATTTAATGCAATTGTTTTGGGAATTGCTTAGTCCCCCTGAGAAGTGATGAGTGATGAGTAAAATCCTTGGCCTGAAGAACAGTGAAAAGGAGACATGAAAGTCACCAAGGGATTCGGAAGAAATGAACAGTACCTGTAGCACAAAAAAAAAAAAAAAAAAAAAAAAAAGTTTTGTTTTGTTATACTTACTAGAGCTATTATAGCGAGGAGCCATTCAAGAAAACTGAGTAACAAAAGCATGAGTCTCCTAAATCTCCTAAAGCCAAAAATGAGCTTTGAGGGAGACAGATTATGCGACTAGATGGTTAAACAACTGAATTTGGGGGCCTCTGGAATGTAAGCAAGCACTCAACCTCCACCCCCAGTATAACCTTTGGGGTGGGATTTAACTTTACAGACAGATGTGGAAACGGGGTAAAGGAAAGGGTTAAAGTAGAGCTATAGAGTCACAGCTAGCTCCAAGCACCGACTCCCTTGAATCCCATCACACCTCCTAAGTTTCTATCACATCTTGATAGCACGTCGGATCATGAATCTCCCACGGACTAGCCGCTCCCCAAAAGCCCCATCGCTGCACATCGCTTCAAGGAGAGCCAAGTCTTCAGCACATGAAACGACCTTTGACGGTCATTTCAATCCCCAAACCAGGACAGTTCTCATCTGAACTGTGGCAGGAGAAAATGCCTAACTCGTGGGTTGTGGATAGCTATTAGCATTAGATGAGCTGAAGGCTGGGGAGATGGATCAGTGCTTGAGAGGAGAGTGTGAGCGCGTGAATTTGGATTCCTAGAAACGGTGTAAATGCTAGGTGGGTGTGGCGGCCTTGGGAGACAAAACAGGAAACCCCAAGGGCAAGTTGCCTAGGAAAACTAGTCATATCAGCTAGCTCTGGGCTTGATTGCAAGACCCTGCCTCAAAGTATAAGGTAAAAGAGTGATCAAGTGTGATTACTGACTAACTTTGTGCTATTGCATGCACATGCTTACAGGTACCCATATACATGCAAAATATGCATAACTAACACCACACACAAACACACTCACACTATACATACTCACATACACTACAAACTCACATATATTATACAAATTCTCAAACACTACACAGAGGTACACACACACACTCTCACACAAACTTACACTATACCACACACATACTGACACAACATAACACCACACATACACACTCATATAATACCACACACTCACACAACGCGCAGATACACTCACACACACTATATATACATTCTCACACATACTATATACTACACACACATTCATACACACTACATATACATTCCCAAACATACTACACTATACACACACACTCACACAACACCACATATACACACTCACACACACTACACACACAAACTACAAATACACTCACACAACACCACATACACTCATATACTACCACACACATGCTATACACATTTACACATATTACATACACACATATACATCACTAAGCATACACACTCACATGAACTACACATAAAATACAACACCACACATACACTATACACACCCACACACCACCACACACCACACACATATACACACACGGGAACAGACTGAGCTGTTATGGACAAAGTAAAACTGACTAGCAGATGCAACTCCATATGTGTTGCTGCTGCTGTTGTTTGGTTTCGGTCTGGTTGGTTGGGTTCTGATTTGGTTTAGGGTTATTCATTTGCTTCTTGTTTTTTTGAGACAAAGCCTCACTCTGCAGCTCAGGCCTTAAACTCACAGCAATTCCCCTGCCTTAGCCTACCAAGTGTTGGGAATATAGGAGTAAGACTCCATACCTGCCTTTCATTAGTCCCTGAGCTTAGCACTACAACTGCTAGTCACCTTTATTCTAAAAATAATGAGGTTTTGGGGGTTTTTTGTTTGTTTGTTTGTTTGTTTGTTTGTTTTCTGTTTTTTGTTTTTTGAGACAGGGTTTCTCTGTATAGCCCTGACTACTCACTCTGTGGACCAGGCTGGCCTTGAACTCAGAAATCCACCTGCCTCCACCTCCCAAGTGCTGGGATTAAAGGCGTGCACCACCACTGCTTTGCAAATAATGAGGTTTAAGCCAGGTGTGGCAGCATGCCTGGAGTGTAGACACGGCTACACAAGAAGGTAAGGCTTCATAATAATATAGCATGTCACATGGTGAGACCTAATAATATAGCATGAGTCACAAGGAGAGGAAGGAAGGAAAGGAGGGAGGGCGGGAGGGAGGGAGGGAGGAAGGGAGGGAGGGAGGGAGGAAGGAAGGAAGAAAAGGAGGAAAGGAAGGAAGGAAGGAAGGAAGGAAGGAAGGAAGGAAGGAAGGAAGGAAGGAAGGAAACTGGGTCTGATAGCTCATGTCTGTAATCCCAATGCTTAGGAGGAGGCATGAGGATTGGGAGTTCAAGATCATCCTTGGCTACATAGCACGTCACAGGTTGCCCTGGGCTGAGAGAGAACCTGTCTCCCTCTCCCTCTAACCATTCCCAAAAAGAGAGAAAGAAAGAGACGAGCAGTGTGTCCGGTGCAGGTCTTCCTCTTGCTTCCCTCCATGGCTGAGGGCTGTGTCTTCAGGCTCCTCACCTGCTGACTTCAAGGTAGCCTCACCCAGGTGTGGCACTGAGAGAAGATGAGGATGGGAGGAGTAAGAACTCAGTGGCTCTCCATGGCAACGCTGCCTCCTTCAACTCCCTCCACAGACGCAGCCCAGTGCTGCAGCCCTCACTCCCAGAATCGAAATGAGGGCTGTGTTAGCATCCTCTCCTTCCGTTATCCCTTCAGCCATGGCTAGAACAAAATCCCTCAATCTAGGGCTTGTTCAGTTTCCCAGCTTTTCCATCTTGAGTTTAACAAACGAACACCAAGTTCCCTCTACTTGAAAGACCTAGAAGGCTCTCTATCTGATGAACTCTGAGAGACGAAGTAAGAAACGCGGTTTTTGTAGTACATACAGTGTCAGGAGACCATCAAGACATGGGGGTTGTGACATGTCTGTCTCATAAGGCCCCTTCTGGTCCTAAGTCACATTGCCTAGAGAAAAGTTAAATGACTTGCTCAAAGATATTCCAGTCCGTTGGTGGTGTATTTAGAACTCCAACCCAGCCCTCCTACACAGGGCTATGCTCTTAAGTACTGACACTGAATGTATTAGTGTGCTTACCACTTCTCTACAAATTGTCTTAACAATTATGTTGTCCCCAAGTGAAAATATGTTCTCCTAGCTTCTGAACTTTACTTTTGTGGATTTTTTAACACCATTGGATATATTATTTTTATAACTACTGAGTCTGTCTGGTTGGCTGGTTGGTTAGTTGGTTGGCTGGTTGGTTGGTTGGTTGGTTGGTTGGTTGGTTGGTTGGTTGGTTGATTGGTTGGCTGGCTGGCTGGCTGGTTGGTTGGTTGGTTGGTTGGTTGGTTGGTTGGTTTTTTTGAGTCTTTTGCCTTAAACTTCAATGGACTGAGCCAGTGAGATGGCTCAGAAGACACAGGAGCTTGCCTCCAAGCCTGGTGACCTGAGTTCAGTCCCTGGAACCCACAAGGCAGAAGGAGAGAATCCACTTCCACAGGCTGTCCCTGACCTCCACACACATGCTCTGGCTCAAGTACACATACACATATAAATACACACGTGCATACAAACATACATACATACATACATACATACATACACACACATATAAATTTTGCTTAAAAATCAAGAGGGTTCACTAAAGTGGCTGAAGTTGTTAATTTAGGTGGGTTGAAATTTCACAAAACTTGCAAGTTTTCATGACGAACCTCGGTGTGGTGAAGCAAGCGATTGCTCATCTCTGTACGGCTGGCTTTCACTGAATGGCCGCCTTTACCTTTGGATCTCTCTTCTCTCCGGCCTGGGCTCAGCCACACTCATAGGAGCCGATGGTGCAGCTGACTGAGTTCCGGGCAGCTGCTGTCCCCCGCTTGCTCAGCAAGCCCAGCATCCAGCTGGCGATTATCGAGACCTGTCAGTGTGTGGCATGAATGACGATCATGAGCACTTAGCCTAATGAGTTGGAATTTGGAGTGCCTCAGCTTAATTCATTGCCAGCAGTGTGCAGAGAAAATGGAACAGAACGGGGCTGTGATGTTTTCTGCCATCCTGGTTATTTACAAGTGGTCACAAGAAAAAATAAAATTTTTAAAGCAGCTCACTTCCTTGTTTCCCTTAAGAGACAACTTTTTTTTTTTTCTCCAGAATTTTCTAGATAATTCCAGCAAAAGTGCACTCTTCCGGTTAGGAAGGTTAGAACCATTGACCCCCGGGTTTAAACATATTAGCAGCTTTTCCAGAACAAAGGCCAAATTCCTATCCTGGGTAAGCACAGCCATCACGGGAGAGGGCTAGCCTGTGTCTCACCAGGAGTAGTGGGATCTCAAATCCCTGCCACTGTGCTCAAAAGGGGCACAGTGACACACACCCCAAAGGCTGAGCTGGAGGCCAGCCTGAGCTACATAGGAGACCCTTTCTCAAAAAAAAAAAAAAAAAAAAAAAAAAAAAAGATCCAGATCAAAACACATCTTCTGTTGGAAGGTCACAGAAACACCTTTAAATAGCGACTTCTCATTATTGAGTACTTCCCGTCAGTTACACTGGAAGAGCGATTTTTATTCCCATTTCCCACTTTAGAGATGAAGCTCTACAGACCGAGACTCTGAGAAGTTAGCTCACCTGCCGAAGGTCTTGGAACTAAGGGGCAAGCACACAGGCAAGGCCTCAGGACTCAAGAGCAGCTCTTCCACAGGGCTTGGGCTTGAAATGTCCTCCAAAGCGTGATCAGACACACAAAGGAAATACTGCAAGCCCTCTTTCCACTGCGGTGACCTTGCATAGAGTGTTGCAGCGTTTCCTGAGGGACATCAGGATCCTGTGTAAACTCTTAGCCCCTGTAAGCCCAGACTAGGTCTGAAATGCGTGAGTTCCAAACAGGTAATTGCTAACTTTGTTATTTTACTGTCCCACAACGAGTGTATTTCCTCAGGGTGCCTGAGACACTAATAAGAGCTTTGGGCTATGCACAGCTCCATCCTGTCCCTCAGAAACAGAGCAGAAGGCCAGTACGGAACCTTCCAGATCACTATACACTCTCTCATCCAAACAATGGTTCTTCAGTGCCTAGGGCGATCAAATGTGAGTTTTAAGATCAGGTACAGCTAGTCTGAAGTTCCTACCCTAGTCCCTGTCCTTTCCCAGACAGAGACCGTGAACGTGTTTAGAATTTCTCCAAACCACAGGGTCTAATAGTTATCAAGATGTGAGGCGATCCTGCCCGCCACAGCACGCCCAGTCCCTGACAATAGTGAGCACCTAATAAACAGCATCTATAATTAACACTACCTAGTAATGAAGTTCTCCTCGAGCTGACCCCATTTGGGGTTTAATATAATTCTACATAGGTATGTTTCCTCTCAAAGTAATGGGCACTGGAGTTATTTTACTTTCAAGGCTAAAAGAATGAAATACAAGGGCAAAATATCAACCACCGAAGCGAACCTTCACTCAGTCGTTGACATAGGACATTGCTTAGGTGACCATCGTCATGCATAGGGGTCCCCTGGAGTCACTTAGGTAGACAGTGTCTTGGCTCATGCCCCTGCCCCACCAGGGGGTCCGTAAAATCTCAATAAAGCCCCAGTAATGTAACCACCCTCTCTGAAGAGTAGGTCCACATGCACACAAATCCCAGCACACTAAAGCTCACCACTGCAGAAAAGCCATTTCTTGGCCAGTTGCGGTGGCACATGCCTTTAATCCTAACATTTGGGAGGCAGGGGCAGGTGGATCTCTATGAGGTCAGCCTGATCTACATAGTGAGTCCCAGGATAGCCAGGGCTACAACATAAGAGATCCTGTCTCAAAAAGAAAAAAAGAAAAAAAAGATAATCCAATTCCCACATGCCTTCCTCAGTTTCTTTGTAGGTCAGCCATTTTTAATCCTGACTGCACATTTGAATCTCTTGCGAGCTGGTGAAAATCTGATGCTCCACCTGGAAAGATTCTAGTGTAATCCACTTGGGGTGTGGCCAAGACAGTGGTAACTTCACCTAAACTCACCTCGTCTTCGATGGAGCAGGGATTGAGAAACTCTCTCTCCCAGGAAAAAGATACCCTAGCTAGCCATCACCCACACTCAGCAGAGATGTCAAGATAGGAGGTAACAACCGGAAGCCACGTGCCTGGGATTTGCCAACTTCAAAGTTTACAAGTTTAGCCCAAAGACGTGACTAATTGTGCTTGTTTATGACATTTTATTTAAATTAGTTCAATTGAAAAGTGACTTCTGTATATGGCCAGACAGCTCAGTTGGGTAAGGGTGCTGACTGTTCAGTGGATAAGGGTGCTGATGGCTCAGTGGGTAAGGGTGCTGACTGACTGTTCAGTGGGTAAGAATGCTTTGTTATCAAGTCTTTTAACCTGAGTGCTAGCCTCAGGATCTACGTGACAGAAAGATCACTTAGGTAGCACATAACATAACTGGGGGGTAAAGCCAGAGGCCAATCAGAGTGGGGAGTAGCTTGTTGTGTTTTATAATAAAGAAAAAGAAATCAGGGACAGGTTTGGTGGAGGCTCGGTATGGTGGGGGGGGGAGGGGGTGCCTCTGCGGCCCATGTTGAGGCATCCCTTCCCTTGAGGTACCAGCCATACGACAACCGTATAGTACGGAGTAGAGTTTATTTAGGGTATGGGGAGGGGAGTTGAGGGGGTAGTGGAGAGAGAGAGAGAGAGAGAGAGAGAGAGAGAGAGAGAGAGAGAGAGAGAGAGAGAGAGAGAGAGAGAGAGAGAGAGAGAGAGAGTGAGAGAATGAGAGAGAGGAGAGAGAGAATGAGAGAGAGAGGAGAGGAGTAGAGGCCAGGCATGAACACGTGAAGAGTGGGGGGATGGGGGGGAGAAAGGACAGAAAAGGAAGAGAAGAAAGAGCAGGAGAGTGAGGAGGAACAAGCAGCCCCTTTTATAGGTAGCTGTGGGGCGGAGCCTAGAAGGAATGCTAACACTGCCTAAGACACTAGTGTTCAAAAGGCTAAGTGCACGTTCACACTTGAGTGCATGCATACACACACACACACACACACACACACACACATGCACACACATACACACAGGTACACGCATACACACACAACTAAAATTAAAAAAAAAAACAAATATAAAACAAAAAACCCACCTCTCCCCTTAGGGGACATTTCCTATGGGTGTGTAAATTTAACAAAATGTGTTTGGTTTAGGTTTTTTAGCACTTTCTGGTGCCTTTTCACTTAAACCGGGAGTGGTGTAGAACAGAGTGTGGCCATTCTGTCTGCCATCGTGTCTGTTACTTTAAGGGGATCTTCAACAGCTTTAATGACTCTCTCGTCTAGCGGACTTTATGATTTGATTTCGGTCAAGTCTGGAGTGATTTAACAGGTATTTCTTTGTTCCCAGGACAAGCTCTTCAGCATCTCTCCCCAAACAGACCTAAAATCAGGGATCTCCCCTTCACTCGGAACAGCCTTGCGCCTCTGCCGGACCAAAAATGTAAGTGCTGGAGCCCCTCCCTAGGTCCCTCCGCAAGCCATATCCCAACTAGACAAGATCATTGGTGGTTCGCTTTCTTTCTATTTCTCAAAAGACTATCAGGTGCCAATAGTTGTGCACAGAGGAAAACCCCTAAACGGACCTTGAGGTTGGTAATGCCTACTTAATAAATAAATAAATGGAAAATAATCTCCCCCCCTTCAGGGAATTTTGTTTGAAATACAAACACAATAGCAGGAGTTTATTTGGCTATGTGTTATCTAATGTCTTTAAGCAGGTACTTTAAGCTGGATGTGTTGGGGCGTGGCTTTAATTCCAGCACTCAGGAGGACGAGAAGTTCAAGTCCAGTCCCGGACGTATAATAATGGACAGCTTTGAGGGCTGCCTGTGCTACATGAACCAAGTCTCAAAGGGGGGTGGGGCAGAGGCAGGCCTCTGTGAGGGATCCAGTCCAAACGGTCCTAAGCCGAAGGGAAGTATTTGATTTGTTTGGTTTGGTTTGGTCCTGTTTTGTTTGAGACATGGTCTCATTGTCTGCCAGTCCAATCTGACCTTAAATTCTCAATTCTCGTGCTTCAGCCTCCCAAATGTAGGACCCCCGGCCTCTCCAGCATGCATGGTTCTTTCGCTTTCTTTAGTTAGCTTTATTTTTTTTATGTCACGCTATTTTATGTAAAACTCTCATAATGTAAAACATATTCTCTTAGACCAAAAACCTTCAAACTGAATGAGCCCAAAGATCACCTGCTATGTTTATTATAGGGGCCCTAAACACCTAGAAATTATGAGTTCATATATCCTTACATCCATATTAGGAGGTAGGTTTTATCACTATTCCCATTACACAGGCAGGAAAACTAAGTTCAGAAAGGCCTTTTCCAGAATCACTTGGGTAGCATAGAGAACAACCAGGAGCAAAACCAGAGGCTAAGCATGGTGGTCAAGAGGCTGGAGCAAGAAGACAGAGAATGTGAGGCCAGCCTATGCTACATAGCTAATTCAAGTACAGCCTGGGCTATATAGATACTGTCTAACAAAAGGAAAACTCTAAAGGAGAGAGAATCAGCTGCCTCATGAAACAAGCAACATTTACTAGATGCCAATTCAGGTTCTTCTCTGAATACAATCCTATCCTGTTTAACACACACACACACAAACACAAACAAACAGAGCCTCTGCATTCGGCTACGAGTTAGATCATTTTGGAACTGGCCTAACAATTTCAGACAAGTTCCTAAACCTCACCCTCTGTGGCTACACCAATAACGTCAGCATGATGAGGCTGTCAAGGGATTAAATGCGACAACATACGTACATGCCTAAGACACTTGGCATGCTTATTTATACAGAGTAACTAGGCAGGGTGCCCTTTCTACCCCAGGCTAGACTTTGAGTGGGGCCAACCAAGAGTTCGAGAACCGTGTATGTCAAAACAGTGAGCTACGGGGACATGCTGGGTCAATTTTCATAGTGATGTAAACCTACAGCTGGAGCCATTTGTTCAGAGGAGGAGTTAGAAGTGGGAAGCCAGGCTCCTCCTGGACAGACTGACCCCTGCCCTTACTGACTTGTACACAGTGAGAGGTCTGAGTGGTGTGGACTTTTCTCATTGGGGGAAACTCAAGCCGGCACTCTCCTTGGACTTGAGTGTGGCCTGGAGAAGACAGAGAGGTTTTCACAATTAAATTCCAGGAGACAAGACAAAGAGACCTAATCGATTTTTACTGAGTGCAGAAGAAATAGAGCAAGACGAGCTCTTCCCAAAAGAAACCTGAGAGCCTTTGGGGGTTTGCATGAGAGCAAACGTCTCCAGGCTTGTTGAGAGCCCTGTGCTAACTTGATCATCCACAGCTGCTCCTCCCCAGAGAACCACTCCGGGCAGGCCCACACACAGCACGGTGGATCAAAGCTGCTGCAATCTTGTATTTGCGCATTTTTCAAATCCCTGACATTGACGTGTTGTAAGCCTGGTTAGACAAGAACACACAGCTTTTCTCCGTAGTCCAACCTCCACCAACACAGGCTTCTTAGAATGTGTTTCCACTCCTTGAGAAACCAACCATAGGGTTCTCCCGAACCATCCCATAGGAGCCTCTGGGAGAAGCGAATCTCGAAATGTCTCTCATCCTGTCCCCTCCCCCTTCTCCAATCCAGTTCTATCTGGAGAACCCCTGAGAACCAACCGGGTGCTTCCAGCGATTCCAAGCCAGAGGGGACATGAGCCACCAGCTGAGGAGAGCAAGCCCTGCTCCAGTCCCACCCATGATGAAAACTGACTGCAGGTCGTTCTCTGTGGAAACATAGAAGATTTATATTTTTCAACCTTCCAAGGGTGAGATTACTCTAGTTTATATGAGCAAAGTCTTAATTTAGTAAGCTGCGTTCTACTACAAGCCATTCCCGGTTTTATAATTCGAGGTTCCTTATTTCAAATAAATACACTTCCTAAATACTCACTTAGAATCTTCAGGCGTGCAAACATCACCAAGTCGATGAGTTTCTGTGCCACCCCCCTCCCCCTACACACTGTAATTCAGAAACAAAATACACTCCTGGAGGAGGATTTAGGTATGTTTTATTTATGTTTGTGCCATGTTTGCTGTTTGGTCTGGTTCTTTTTTTTTTTTTTTCTTATATGGTGATTTTATGTATTTTTTTTTAAGTGTATGCTTTGCTGAATAAAAAAAAAAAATAAGAAGAAAAGCAAATCTTAAGACTTGTTTTTCCGAATTTATTTCCATTCGACCTCACCCCGACAAAGCTTAATTAAAACACAGTCCTAAATTCCTGGGTCAGTCATGGTGTATGACTTTGAAATGCTCAAGCTCCTGCAAAATATTTTCTGATATTGTCAGCTCTTGGCTAAAACCCAGATCCCTTGGCAGTGTTCAGTCTCTTCTTTGTTATTTAATTCTTTCCACCTTCTTTTGTTTTCAGAAAGTCTGATGGCCCCAGTAAATAAAAAGGGTCATGGGAGCTGGCAAGATGTACTTCCTGGTCGGGTAGGGTAGAATTTCTCGCCCTTTCCTCGAGTTAAGAATTCTCTTCTTTTGTATTTCAAAACAGTGCTTGCTTTCTGCCTTCGAAGCCTTCTCAGATTTGAGATTTGGCAAAGTTCTGGAAGATGCCCTCCTTCCCTGAGAAGACGGCATGCTATTTAGATTGGCTTGTGGCCTTGCCTCCAGTCACATAAGGTGGCACTGCGCTGCCACCAGGCTTGCAGGTTTTGGAGATGTGTCAAATGTAACATTCACTATTTTATATCAGGGTCTATTCTTTAGTTGGAAGAGAGATGACATAAAACCTTCTTCTCGTGACACCGTCCAGGACGCAGTGAAGACACTCAAACACTTCATTTATTTTCCAGAAGGGGGGGAGATGGAGAGAGGGAGGGGTTGAGAGCAGCCAAGGTAAGGAGCAGTCAGAATCCAATCCTCCCCGTGCCAGTTTTCTTGAGGCTGCAGAAGAGAAAGCACATGCTCAACTTTCTACACTGAGCAGAGCTGAGGAAAAGCCAGGCCTACGGTACGCAGAGGAACCCTTACGGTGCAGCCTCTGAAGCATCTTCTTTCTGTGTTGTGTGGTTTGGGGGAGGTGTTTTTATCTTTAAAGCATCAGCTGATTTAGATTGTTGAGTGTTTCACCAGGCTACTTTAGAATCCATTTTCACCCACTGGTAAATGTGTTGCCCTAGACCAGCCAGGATAGGCAAGTTCCTGCTTCAGTAGTAAGCGTCCCGCAATAGCCCTTTGGTCAATGCATGCTGGCCCTCAGCCACAAACCATATCCCGTGCCCACTAGCAGAATTGGCTAGTGATGGTATAGATGCCATCGCAACTTGGTTTCCGTGGTGATCAAAGCAGAGGAAATGAACCATGAGTCATCATTTCCTCTCACATTTACTTTACCCAATCAAGTTGTGTAAATGCTACTAATTTTAAGTGGGGAGGAATACAGAAATTCAATCTCTCTGTATTTTCAGAAAAGAGGAAATTACAATATTTATAAGATCATCATAAAAATGACCACACTAACCAAAACAGAGAGGGCCCCTGATTGAGTCAATAGATAAAAACATATTTTAAACACAGTCAGTTATGGATAAAGCCATAGCTAGCTATATTACACCTGAGTTGCCATGGGTGCACATACACAGACTTCTCCAGTGCTGGGCCTTTCCATTCCATTTGGCATGGGGATTTTCGGTAGCCGTGAAGGCGGGCTGTGCTGCTACTGCCTCTCCCAAGAGAGCAACCATCCTTCTGCCAGGAGGTAAAGTTGCTATGGGCACAGACTGCTCATTAGCCAGTATTTAAAGGACAAAAGCGGATCTTCAAGCACTATAGTTTACATTTCACATGGTTTTCAAAGGATCCTATGTTAAAGACTTCATCTCAAACTTGGCGCTGTTAGAAATTGGTAGAATCCGAAAGGAGTGGGGATTAACAAAGTCTTCTGGCCACTGGGGACCTTGAAGGGAACTCTGGGACCCTGGCTGTGCCTCCTCCTCCTTCTTCTTCTTCTTTGTATTTTCCCAGCCTGGACACGTACTCCCTGGCACGGTGTTCTGCCTCCTATGGACCAAAGAGGAACGAGGGTAACTGACCAGGAACCACAAGTCAAAACAAGGCTTTCCTCTTAGAGCCAACTAGCCGACTACTCACGCATGCCAATACAGTCATGGAAAGCTCACCAACACTCGAACGATTCACGGGGGTCGGTGTTATATGAGGGAGCAGAGTGCCTGCCTTCGGCACATCAGGTCACATAATCAATCCTCAGCACTTGGGGTGGGGGGGGAGATCACCAATGAGTGCTTTTTCAAAGTTTCGAAGAATCTATTCTTCTCAACTGAGTATCTGTCATTTCACCACGTACACCTCCCCTCACCACTTGGGCCTGTGTCGTTTGTTTCTACGTGTAAACAAATTCTTTCATTTGGCCTGCTCCATGAACACGTAAGATGACCCCGTCATTCTCCATCTCCCTCTTACAGACAAATAACTTGAGGCCAAAGAAGAAGTTAAATAACTTGCCCCACATCATGTAGCTAAGAAAATGGCAGGGCCAGGCTTAGCAAATCGGCTTCATTTGTTTCAAGGCCCATATACAGAGTGCCCAAAAACTATCGTTTTCCTGATCCACAAACTCATTCTCATTTCACAGTGGAGGATGTCCTTCCCGATTTCATGCAGTCTGTCTGTCTAACAGGCAAAGCAGAGCGACTGCCACTATTTCAGGAAGTGCACAGCAAGCCAGGACTTTGTGTCAAACCATCAGGGCTGGAGGGAAGTCATAACTATTTATTTTCTCCGTATTTCTTAGTTCCCTGTGGAAATCACCTGGCTTCACAGGGGTGTCACTTTTCCCAGTAAATATGCAACTCCATTGTTCTCATCTTCTTGGGATGAAGCCAGTATCAACAGATCTATGTGGCTCCAGATTATTTATTTCAACTCTACTAAAACACAGCTTGACACTCAGTGTGACTTCAGAAAAGCTCACTAAGTGACAGATTAGAAATGACATGCCTTCCAGGAAGACAAACAAAATCATTAATTTTCCTTTGGCCTCTATTCTTTGAAATTAACCCACGCTTGTCTCCCAGCAAATGCTTCCTGGCACTTTGAAGGTGGTCTTGAAAAACAACTCTTTGGACTCCTTGACAACAACTCCTCGGAGGCAGAATTGGCCTGGAGAAAGTAAGCACCACATGTGACCTTAGCATAAAATGTAATCCCCAAGCGAACAGAATTTTTAAAAGAACATGATAACAACCCTTGCATATAGAGAACTAGTCTCTTAGTGTGTTCAAAGGGGGAAAAAATCACATTTAAAATCAAGTAACTAAATTAGAATTGTGTATTTCCTAGACATTAACATGGAAACAGTTAATACTGATAGGTAAGGATTGTCAACAAACTTTGTTTGTCGCTTAGTGGTAGAGGGTTGGCCTGATGAATGACAAGAGGACATACCAACTCCAAGGCATGGTTGAGGAGATGGTTTTAATTGTGGAACTGAAAGAAAGAACAACCAGAGGCAGCTGGGAGAGTTCAGATCAGGTAAAGAAAGGAATGAACTAATCATGACCAGTAGACGGAACTGGGATGGGGGAGAGGCAGGGCGTGTTAAGACTAAGAGAATGGCGAGAAAGAAAAAGAAAGGGGAAGAGGGGGAGAGAGAAGGAGAGGGCTAAGGAGAAGGAGGGAGAGAAGAAAGGCAGAGAAAGAGACAGAGGGACAGACAGAGCGCACAAAAAAAAAAAAAATAGAGAGAGGACCAAGAGGACATGAGGGCTCACAGTTGAAATGGGAAAGGAAATAAAGGGGGACTGAAAGTGAAGCCCCCATGGGCTAGCTGGGGAGGTTTAGGGTAAGGAATAGGATGGGAGGAGCTGAGAGGATCTACAGGTACTGAGCGAGCTTGGAGTCCTGCTCGCACTACAGTTAGCCATTTGTTCGAAGTTCCTTTTGGACCTAATACCTAGCATGTGCAAGGCTCTGGGTTAGATTCCTAGTGCACACACACACACATACACACATACACACACCACACACACACACACACACACACACACACACACACACACACCATAGCCTCTCAAAGTAGTTGACTTCCATCTTGACTTCTATTCTAACTTCCGTTTTCTTGGGTGATTTACCAAGTTCCAGAACATCTTCAGAAGTCAAATCTGGGCAGTTAGTTGAGTAAATTGTTTGAAAAGCTAAAGAGTTTCCAGTTAGCAGGTCATAACGCACACAGCTGTGACTGGAAGGATCAAAGGAGTTTTCACCCAGATATATGAAAAACAGGAAATGAGTTGCTGATCATTTAATCCCTAGTCTGAAAATTTATTAGTGGTAAAAACACCTTATCGTTGCCAGCAGTCTACAGGCTACAAGAAAGCCATCCAGTCAGCTCAGGAGGATGGGGTAGAATCAGTTGATAGTGAAGGGAGAAAGCTGAATACTGGGCAAACCCATAAGCTAGGAAGGTAGATGCTGGGCAGAGTAATTGACCCCGTGTGAATGGTGGGCACAGACATGATGGACAACCAACCTCCCCAATGCACCGACAGTGGACCACCTGAGTCTGAAGAGTGGATGTGTAACTGGAGTTTTCAAGGCAAAAAGCCTGGGTTCCAGTGGTGCCAACCAGCAAGGGTTGGCCACCCCCTTCTGACGTACCAGTTAAAGGCACAAGTAAACAGTGGTGAGCAGAGAAGGGGACAGAGATAAAGGGGTGCAGAGATCCCCAAGTCCGTCCATCTCGAGGGTACTCTCGTGAGCTCTGGGTTCAAATAAGAGACAGAATTGGAGGAAAGGCAAGAGGAATGGACAAGTTAAGCAATCTATTCAAGGTGAGGTCTCATTGGATATTGTCTCAGATCAAATGCTGCAAAGTGGCTCAAACAAGGGCAGCCATATTGCTTGAGGGAGCCAGGTGAAGACATCCTTGTTGCCTGAGGAGACAACAAGGAGACAGGGTTCTCAGGATGATTATTTTTGCTCCAGAGAACTGCCTGACCCTTATGAATAACTGCTATCATCTTGCAGATTGTCTGTCCTTTAAAGCTTTAGTTTTCTTTGACATCAACATAATGGGTTGATGAGAGTGGATGAGGTAAGTTAGGCTGGCACTCCTTGGGTGAGGCTTTTCATCCTCCTATATTAGTTCCCCTGTGGGCCTGAATTAGAACTCAATGCTTTTTGGCAAAAACAGCTTCAATCAGTAGAAAGAACAAATCATTTCAATTCTTTCTATTTATGTGGCACAAAAGTACCCCCCCGAAAGGCTCTTAAGGTAGGCCAAGTCTACACATTGAATACTTAGACAATGATAATAGATAGATACATTATAAGGAAGAAATCAAGTCCAGAGACTTGTCCTGTCCAATGATCAAGTCAAGGCATGGGCTCCACTTTAGGAAGAGATCCACTTTCCTTGAGTAACATCTCATGCCCCCCACCAAAAGAAACGCTAGATTCTCCCTTTGCCCAGACCCCATGTGGCACTGTAGAACATTCAGACAGAGGAACTCATGGTGAAAGGAAGATCTAAAGTCCGTGTTCTCAAATAGTGTTCCCTTCCCAACTCCAGCAAATAAAAGTAAATAATAAAAGTATAGCCGGGCGTGGTGGCGCACGCCTGTAATCCCCGCACTTGGGAGGCAGAGGCAGGCGGATTTCTGAGTTCGAGGCCAGCCTGGTCTACAGAGTGAGTTCCAGGACAGCCAGGACTACACAGAGAAACCCTGTCTTGAAAAACCAAAAAAAAAAAGTATATATGAGTGTATATATACATATATATGTATGTATGTGTATATATATATATATATATATATATATATATATATATGAAAGAGAGAGAGAGAGAGAGAGAGACGCAATGGGAAAGGGCAGAGTAGGCAAATACCATGATTCTTCCAAGAAGTCACCACTTTGTTTCCAAGTATTCTTTTCTGTTCTGTTCCTATTCTATTCTATTCTATTCTATTCTATTCTATTCTATTCTATTCTATTCTATTCTATTCTATTCTATTCTATTCTACCTACCCATTCACATGAACACACATTCTCTGGCCATTTTTGGCCAATTCTAGGCATTATCATAGAAATCATAAACTCCCATGGTGCTAGTGGACCAGAAACTAACTTTACAAATGTATTGCAGTGAGATGGAAATGATGCTACCTTGCAAGGTCTACAAAAGCGGCTTATAAGCATGTTCAAATCAATCTGGCCCCGGAGGGTCAGATACACTGAATATCAACCACACATAGATGTATTCAGGAAAAGGAGAAACAAGATTCACCTCAGATGTAGGCTCCCAGGACTGAGGAGATGGGTCGCATGTGCCATGGCATCTCTAGAGGACTTGAGTTCAGATCCCCAGACTCTACATAAAAGCCAGGACACCGTGTTTTTAATCCCAGTGTTCCCGCAGCGGCTTGGAATGTGCAAGTGAACAGTCTCTGGGGCTGGAGGGCCAGCTGGACTCTATTCACACCGACAAGTAACAAAGACCAGCACTTGAGGCTGTCCCTTCACCTTCCTTTCACTCCATAGAATATGCACAGCGGCACCCACACACATGCACATGCACACATGTTTCCATACATAAAGGTAGCAAAATTGTGTGTGGAGGGGGGGTGTCACAGATCTAGGAGACAGAAACACATCTTCTTTCTACTCCATCAAGGCTCAAGAGGTGGCAGGAATCCAATGACACCCATGGCCTTTATATTTACAGTAAGCCTTATACAGCAGAAGAGCTGGCCAGATATCTACCCTCTCTGCTATTAGAATCTACTTTCCTATCAATAACCCCGAGTTATTACTTACTACGTTTCATCTGGGCTGCTCTTAACTTTAGTTGGCCAGACCCCAGGGCCATGTTTTCTTAACTCCTAACCCATGGTGGCTTTCTCTTCATTCCTTTCTTCCCCCTCTTCATTCTTCTCACACTCCAAGCCTGGGAATCCTAAACCCGGCCTATGTCTTTTCTGCTCAGCGATTGGCTCTTGGCATCTTTATTTACCAATCAGAAATAACTCGGTGGCAAGATCACATAGCAATCACTTGGGTTGACGAATAGACTCTCTTATCTCTGGGACAACCAGGTCTTGGGAGCCTGTGCTTAGCATTACAGTACACTGCAAAAGGCCAAACCCCAAAGGGCTGTATTTGAAAACACTGTAGCTGCTAAAAAGAAGAGCCAAGTTTCAGAAAGTCTTTGAGAAAACATGAGTAAGTAGGAGTCACAGTCAACCGAACTGGGTCTTAGAGTTAGAGAAAAGCCCCTAGATCAAGCGTCTGAGACATACAAGGCAGCAAATTTCAGAAAATCGGAAGACCAACCCTTACCTATTCCAGGGTGCTGAACAAGGTTTGGGAGAAAGGGAGCTTGCAAATCGAAAAGATGCAAGCACTCTCCCTCCCTAACACCTCCAGCCCCTGAGGGCATCTTGCACTTCCAAAGATAGGCTTTGGAGCTCTCATATGCAAGCTCTGTATGCTGTGCTGTGTGCCACAGTTCATAGTCAAGAGTAGAGATCTGAATTTCCACAAAGTCTGTTCCATTAGTGAAGTAAGACAATAAAGGAAGTAAGATTATTATTATGTTTTTTTTTAACATGGAGTGTTTGTTGGAGCCAATGCTTGAGCTTGCAAGAGTTGATTTTTAAGTCCTATACTGAAGAATTTTTATGAACTTGCTGTTCATTGGTGGCTTGAAATCAGTCATGGTGGAATCATTTGCACTATAAAGTTTGTTTAGATAGTCCTAGATAAAAACATCTCTTGGAAATCGTTCAGATCTATAAGCACTCTAAATTAAAATTTAAAAGATGGCAACAGACTCTCTCTACCTGGCCCTGGTGTCTCCAAACTCACTGATCAGGCCAGCCTTAAACTCATATTTTTGGTTATAAGCCTAGCCTTTAATAGCTGAGCCATCTCTCAAACTCAAGAGATCCACCAGCCTCAGCTTCCCACGTGCCTGGATTAAAGATATGTACCTTTATGCCTGGCTTTTAAATACAAAATGTAAGGACTTCCCTCTGGTTTCTCTGATGACAATTGATTTTGAAGGAAATAATGATAACATGTTTTAGGTTGTGCTATGTTAAGTAAAAACGCGTCATCAGATGCAATTTAATTCAGGGTGTAGTGGAAACTGTACAATACTTGGATGTGTGAATCAGCACTACCCCCAAGAAAGGGACTCCCCCGAAGGTTCATCATGAGCCAAACACACCTTAATGAGTATTCCCCGGGGGGCGGCGGGGGGGGGGGGGGAACCACTGTTTCTCCCTGTTACCCTGTGAGCCTAGTAATAGCTGCAGCTCAGTTCAGTCTGTTTTTCTGTTTCAAGGTAAGTAACCTGGCCTTAATATAGATGGCACTTCCTCAGCTTGCGTTAGTATTACCACCCCCATATACTAGCATTGGCCTCCAGGAAGTGAATATACGTGCCCCTCCTCAACTCCTCTTGTATCTAAGAAATACACAGCAAATCCAGTCAAGAACCCGAGATAGGAAGGAATTATATATTGTGTTTTCCTTGAAGCCTGTTTTTCCAGAATAAAGAGAGTTGCTATGGTTTGGATATGACTCAAGTGTATCCCTAGGACGAGCCGGGGAGGAAGGATACTCTCTTTAAAGGTAGGGCTTTGGGACATGACTGGACTAGATAAGATCATCAAGGTGGACGTTCCTGTGGATGAGTCGTGGTGGCATTGTAACAAGAAGGGAAGAGGGGCAAACAGGACACACACACATACATACATACATACACTCACACACATGCATGCAGAGATGTATGTCCACACCCCTTGTCTCCTGCTCCTGGGCTGACCCAGGACTTCCAGTGAAAGGTCACCTTGGACATGGAGAGCTGAGGACCAAAATGAACTGCTTCACATGCTCACCAGGTCTGTGTCTGCTGTTGGTGACAGAGAATGGCCTCATCCAGAGAAACAAAGGTAATACATATATCCAGGCAGGATATAGATCCTTCCTATTCCGTGTCCACACAAGTGGATATAAACAGGCTTGTATTATTGGTTAGTAACTGGTATAGCCAGTCACTCTAGCATGGTACCAACACACAGACATCACCAGGTAGGCAGGAAGGCGACAGGGGTACTAACTCCAAGATATACAAAGCTTGTTTCTCGAGACAGTATCTCACTCTGTAGCCCAGGCTATCACAGAACTTGTTTCTTCAGTCTACCAAATGCAGGGATTGCAGCGAGTACAACCACACACAACAAAGTCTGGAATTTGTCTCCTTTTTTTTTTTTAATTACCTGTGTCTCTGGACTTGGCTGAACTTGTTTGTGCTAAAAACACAGATGATTTTGATGCATTTGTACATTCACTCATTCAACAAATATTTACTGACTGCTCGGCTCTGGAGGAAATAAAAAAGAGTGCCCAGACTAGGAAGAGAACCAGTTGATAAGGGTGAGTAGTAACAGACTTTCTTAAACTTACTAGAGAAAAAAAGTTACTAAATTATTAATTTTTCTCTGCATTTCATTTTGTGATTTGAGACCAATAAAATTACTTTTAATAAAACCATGTATGGAGTCTCAAAACTGCTTCTCTGCTTTTATTCTCCAGGTCCCAGCCACAGAACACTTTCATAAGATTATAGCTGGGCATGCAGGCATGCATGTGTAATTCCAGCGCTTGTGAGGCAAAGACGAAAAGCAGGGTTCATGGTGATCCTTGGGTACCTAGAGAAATGGAGGCCAGTCTATGTGACATCCCAGAAAACAAAACAAAGACCGTAATTTAGGATTGATGGCACGTGGTGGTAATTCCAGCTCTGGAAGCTGAAACAGGAGGATTAAGAGTTTGAGGCTTGTCTGGACTACATAGCAAGTTCTGATCTGTCAGTCGGACCTACACAGCAAGACTCTAGCCTAGCATAACGGTCATGAGAGAGGCTTCATCCAGCACCTGATGGAAACAGATACAGAGACCCACAGCCAAACGTTAGGTGGAGCTCGGTGAGTCCCATCAAAGGGGAGGAAGGGACTATAAGAGCCAAAGGCGTCAAGGACCCCTGAAGAACCAACAAACCTGGGCTCACAGGGGCTCAGAGAGACTGCTGACGATCAGGGAGCCTGCTTGGGACTGGCCTAGGCCCTTTGCTTACAGCGCAAGGGCTGTCTCTGACCATTTTGCTTGCTTCTGTGGCCTCTGTCTTGCTACTGTGTTGCCTCATCCAGCCTTAACCCGAGGGGAGGTGCATAGCCAGTCTCGCTGCAGCTTGATATGCCATGTTCTGTTAATACCCCGGGGAGGCCTGTCCGTTTCTGAAGGGAAGCTGAGGAGGAGTGGAGGAGAGTGGGGGAGAGACAGGGGAGAGGGAAGGGTTGAGATGCAATATATGAGAGAAGGGCTAACTTTTTAAAATTAAATAAATAAATAAATAAATAAATAAATAAATAAAACCCTGTCTGGGTCTAAGTAAGTCTCAATACAGACTGAATCGCTACTCCAAGTTGCTGACACTGCACAATGTCCCTCTTCAGGATCCTGAAGTCCAGAGAAGGAGTCTGTGGGCTGTTGTCACATGGTCGGAATGCTAGCGAATCCAGTATGTTCTTACAAGCGTCACCTTAGTGTCAGGGACCAAAGCTTTCCTAGTCTCAGCATCACTTTTTTTTTTTTTTTTTTTTTTTTTTTTTTTTTTTACCCCTTGGGTCAACTCACACCATCAGCTCTCCATCCTCGGGTCTACAGACAAGGAGACCTAAGCTTTAAGACTATAGGCATGTGACAGCATAAGAGGATTCTGGGAACCTGTCTCTTCACCAGCTGCCCCCCATCTGGTCAGGGCCCTTTATTCTCAGTCCTTGTGGAATAGCTTCTCAGGAGACCATCAAGATGCACAGACGTAGCAGTGCTTAGCCCAAGAGAAAGGCCCCAGACTCCTCATCCTGATGGACTGTGAGTTACTTCCTCTCTCTTCCCTCAAACTTTTTTCTTTTTCTTTTTCTTCCTTCCTTCCTTTCTTTCTTTCTTTCTTTCTTTCTTTCTTTCTTTCTTTCTTTTTTTGAGACAGGGTCCCTGTGTGTGTGTATGTGTGTGTGTGTGTGTGTGTGTGTGTGTAGCCCTGGCTGTTCTGGAACTCAGCTATGTAGACCAGGCTGGCCTGGAACTCACAGAGATCCACTTGCCTCTGCCTCCTGAGTGCTGGGATTAAAAACTTGTGCCAGCACACCCCATTCTCACTCAAACTTTTTTTTTTTTTTTTTTTTTTTTTTTGGTTTTTCGAGACAGGGTTTCTCTGTGTAGTCCTGGCTGTCCTGAAACTCACTCTGTAGACCAGGCTGGCCTCGAACTCAGAAATCCGCCTGCCTCTGCCTCCCAAGTGCTGGGATTACAGGCGTGCGCCACCACCACCCGGCCACCACTTTTTTTTTTAATCCTGGGGTTATCTCATCAACTCTGGACGGGGAAGCCTAGAAGATCTGTCCTCTATCATCTTTGTACATAGTTCCCTGAGAACAGAGAGTCAGGAGTGGCCACTGCACAGCCACATGTATGCACATACAAAGTCGGGGAGCACGGAGTACAGCCTGTCCTACTGTGATTTCAACATGCAGGTGGTTCTCATGACACAAACTCAGGACGGCACGTTCTAGAAGCTTCTCGGGCTCGTGTCATCTCCAGCGTTTGAAACCTGACACTGCAGAACACTTGACATTAAAAATTAACTTTCTAAAACTTTGCTTTCTGTGACCTTGAAATGTCACCCACATGAATGTATGAGAAAGAGCCTGTCTCCCATCAAGGGTAATCTGGGGAATGTGTCTTCTCGACAACATTGAAAGAGAAAAATAGCATGGTGGGAGAAGAACATCCATTTAGCTCCTAAATGGCCGTCCTCCCACCGTTGCTAGGCAACCTCTAAGCTGCAAAGGAAAATACTCATCCATGATACCATCGGAAGGAGGGCGCTGGGCCGCAGAAGAAACTCTTCCGCCTTCCATAAACTCGGTCCCTTAATCTCATCATCAGCCAGTTCCCATCTCTTACTTTAATTCCTTTTCCATAAATTAAGATCAGTGGCACACAAACAGCTCTGAATACCCATGTGCACGCTGCTCCAGGTGGCAGAGTGACTGTAGGGAATCCAGGAGGCTGCCCGTCACAAGATGCCAGCCCCAATCCTCCAGGCCGGGTTTGTACAGACAAGATCATTGTAAACGCCGTTAACTATTGTCAGCGCAAGGGAAGGTGGCCCTCTCAGTCCAGGAACAGGTCACACCCTGACACTAGATACTCAGCACAAAGGAGGTTTAATACCCAGAAGGGGTGAGACTGGGGGAGGGGAGGGGGAGGGACTGCAAAGGCACACAGCAAGCCGCCCCCGCCCCCTGCAGCAGCAGCAGCAGCAGCAGCAAGGGCAAAAGGCAAGCAAGCAGGGAGCAAGTGTCTTTCGCAGAAATGAGTTTTTAGGGAAAAAAAAAGAAGCGAGTCTGTGCTTGGGTAGGTTGGTATATCCTGATTGGACACGTTAGCCAAATGGTGTATTTTGATGGTTGGACCTTGGTATTTTGTCTCAGGAATGATTCCATGGCCAAATAAGAGACTAGACCTTGTGGGCCAGCTTTAGGAATGCATTCTAACAGCTTTTAGCAAGAGGGTAGAAAGGGAGGGAGAGCAGTAAAAGGGAAAAGCTGCCAGAGCCATGTTTGCCACGTTCAGGCCTGTTAGAGCCCTTCGCTCAGGTTCTGTCTGACAGTCACGAGATCTGTTGGCAATTTTGTCCTGTCTGGATCCCAGAGACTCCATAAAACCCCATTCTCAAATGAGTTTGCTGCCTCTAATGGCCCTGACTCCCTTGGGTTGTGTGTCCTCTGAGCTTGATATAATATAAAGGAAGAAACGAAAACGCAGAAGAAACACCGCTACTTAATTTAGAGAGAGTCTTGAACTGTGCTATAAAGAGCAGATTTCATTAAGAAGAAGAAGTTCTCAGCGGGCATTTGATGGAGAAGGAACCCGGGTGCCACAGGGAGGGGAGTAAACAAAAGGGACTTTTACAGCCAGACTCTGCGTGATGAAGGAGAGAAATGAAAGTCGTGAACAGAAACAATTAAAACTGGATCCGAAACTAAAGGAAAGGCCATCCAGAGACTGCCCCACCTGGGGATCCATCCCATCTACAGTCACCAAACCCAGACATATTGCCGATGCCAATAAGCGCTTGCTGACAGGAGCCTGATATAGCTGTCTCCCGAGAGGCTCTGCCAGTGCCTGACAAATACAGAGGGGGATGCTCTCAGCCATCCATTGGACTAAGCTCAGGGTCCCCAACGGAGGAGCTAGAGAAAGGATCCAAGCAGCTGAAGGGGTTTGCAGCGCCATAGGAGGAACAACAATATAAACCACCCAGTACCCCCAGAGCTCCCAGGGACTAAACCACCAACCGAAGAGTTCACACGGAGGGACTTGCTCGCTTTCATGCGTGTGTTCAATGTGAGCTTCTTTTGGTCACGTGCTCATGGTCCATCCTGCCTCTTGGTGTCCTCTTTCTTTCTCTACCTTTCTCCTTCCTTGTCGTGGTCCCTACCCGAGACCCCCTTCTTGATCTCAAGTCTCACCTTCCTCTCTCCGGTCCAGTCACCAGCTCTAACCTCTTTTTGTCGAATCAGAGATTATTAGGGAGCGTTCTTTGCAGCACGTTGGTCAATATAATGCCATGTCCAGATTGCAGTAGATCTTGGGGCGCTCAGAATACACAGTGCACAAGACCAGCCCCAACTGGAACTGGAACTAAAATTGGTCAGGGGACATTGGTTTGGACTGACCTCCTTTACTAAGCCCCACACGGAGTCCCCAAAGCTAAGGTTCCACAATCCCAAGAAAGGTAACAACCAAATCAAGACACAAGCCAGCTTCAGGTAGGGAATTCAAGGCTGATGCCACCTTTACAAGGAGAGAAACTTGGAAACAATCAACTTTTTCTTTTCTATTTCTGCTTCCCTGGGCCTTTAATTTTCTACCACGTTTCTTCGCTCTTGTCCTCAGAACCCATTCCAAACTCATCGCGTTGTCACAAGAAACGCTAGCGAAGATCTTTAAGCGTGTAGTAATTTTGTCTTTAGACATAGCAGACTTGGTCTCTTCCATCAAACCTGGGCGAAGAGTTTCACATTCATTACAAATAGTTAATATTCACAAGGTGTTTCAAATGTGTGGCCACTATTCTAAGATTAGTACACACATCAGTCACCGTGTTTAATCCTGGTTCAACAACCAGATGGACGACACCATGCTGCTGTTTTGTGCAATTTATAAGGTTCCAAAGCTGGGAAGAAATGAGAGTAGGATTCTAGCCCCAGCCGTCTGCCTTTGACCTTGTCCTCTAACCTCTGCACAACCATTTCCTCAGAGTACCTGACCAATGTCAAGAATGCCAGTACTTAAGTACTTAAAGCTTCTTTTTCCTTGATGTATGGAGGAAGAGCTTCTCTTGGCCCTGGGAGGGAGATAAACATGGGGTGTTTCTGCATGTGAGTTGTGTAATGTGCCCATCTTCCCTGGATAAGTATGCTCTCTGTTCCCTCTCTAGAAGGTCAAGTGCAGAGGCTAGTGACAGACTCTGAGGCTCTTGAAGATGGGGAAATAGCAGACAGGAGCTGGCTCAGTTCTCTTGCCAAACCCTCGGTTAACCTTTAGTGTTTTCGAGAACTAACATGTGAAGCGTCAAATGGCCGAGGTGGGAGAGCCGTTTCCACAGGTCTGACTCAACCTCGCTCTCTGATCAGTGTGATGACTGGGTCAGTCATGATTCTATCAGGTGACTTTCGTCAGTGTGCTTTCCATACAAGATGTTATGAATAAGCGTTAGGACTCCTTGTAACATTTAAGTATAAAGAAGAATTTCAGCGGGAGCTGGAGAGATGGCTCAGCCTTTGGCAGCACGTACTGCCTTTCCAGAGTTCCTAGCACCCGAGTCAGGTGCCTCACAAAGGCCTGTAACTCCAGCTGCAGAGACAGCGGACATCTTTAGCCTCTGTCAGCACCTGCACTCAGGCACTCTCCCACTCTCTTTCACACACACACACACACACACACACACACACACAATTTAAAATAAAAATAAATATTTAGAAAGAAGAATACAAAACAAAATCAAGGTTAGTAGCTTTGACTACTTCAACCCAGCAAATGAGGAAGCACCAAGCTGTTGAGGGCTGAGGAGACCTTCCGCACAGAGCTGGTGCAAAAGCGATCTGTTGATACTGTCATCTTGAAACCGAGTTAGGGGATCCCCAAGACCAAAGTGGCTATCCTCATATGCAGGCTGTCTCTGTCCTGAGGCTCCTGGTTGCAGAAATATTGGTGAGACTAGACTCCAGGGTTTTGACAATGAGCTTTCTCAAGGCCAACACCCATATACTTCCTATGCTCGGGGTGGGTTTAACTCTCAAGGCCCTGGGGCCACCAACTGCAGACAAATGAACTCAGTCTCTCCCGCTATGGAGGGTCAGGACTGCTGGAGGAGGGAGAACAGTAGGGTGTGGTTCATCTCTGGGATGAATACTCCCCAGACTCCCCGGGGAGGCAGGGCCCTTCTCTCCCCTTCTCCCACCATTCACTGTAACATGCACTGTCATTAGCTTCTGAAGAGTATGGCAGAGGCAGTTTGATAATATTCAATAGGGAACTTAAAAGGGAAAAAGAGAGAGATGTAAGTGGTGTGTGGCCATTGTTTATTCCTCTGATTTCCTGCCTTAAAGATGCTAAAAAGAACATTCTGGATTTATGTATGTCATATGACTAGGAATGGGAAAAGTCCCACAGGTGTAGTCTTGGCCCTAAGAAAACATTTTAGAAGTCTGTAAACAAATGATCTGAACCGATCGGGAACCAGATGGTCTCTAAGTGTGAGTTAAATGACCCTGTCTAAAATAAGGGCGATTTAAAAATTCTCTGCATTGAGCGTCCCAGGTCTTGGCTTCTGGTCAAGTCCTGAAGTTGTCTAGGCTGCCAGGCTGACAGTTTAATTAGGAAAAACAAACAAACAAAAAAAAGTAATATAGCCTTCCTGGTAAGCTCTGCTAGAAGCAGTCAGTCACCTCCTGTCCCGAGTGCTGCCCAGCAGCAGAGGTGCTCTGGGTGTTTTCAAATGGTCTGATGTCCATCTTGTAAGACAGAGATGATTTTAGTATATTTCATGAGTAGGTATCAGAACCATAAAACCATAGACGGGAAGTGCGCAGAGAACCTGGAGAACCTGTGGAACTTCCTCTTCCTAGTTCTCATTTGTACAGTGAGTCTGTCTTTAAATATCCTAGCAACTGTGAAAGTCCCTAATTATGCATACAGATTCAGTACATTCGTATACAACCCGGCACAACTACATAAAAGCAGTATATAAAGAATCAAGCTACGCACACACACACACATACACACAAAACCAACAGCAACCAAATATTCCTAAAGGTTTACAGGACCTTCTTTCTATTCTTCTTTTTCTCTTCCTCCTCCTTGTTTTTGTTGTTCTTGTCTGTCTGTCTGTCTGTCTGTCTGTCTTGCCTTAGCAGAAAATGAAAATGAAAGCTGTTTTAGGATTACTAGAAGGAACTTAAAGCAAAAATTTAAATGGATACAAATCCGATGAGGATTTTGCTGTTCAAATTTTGTTTGTTTTGTGTTGGTTTTAGTGCTGGGATTTGAACCCAGGGCCTCACACAGGCTTCAAGTGAACATCATGACCAAAAGTAACTTAGAGCCAGGCGGCGGTGGTGGCACACGCCTGTAATCCCAGCACTTGGGAGGCAGAGGCAGGTGGATTTCTGAGTTCGATGCCAGCCTGGTCTACAGAGTGAGTTCCAGGACAGCCAGGGCTACACAGAGAAACCCTGTCTCAAAAAACCAAAAAAAAAAAAAAAAAAAAAAAAACTTAGAGAGGGAAACAGGTTATCTGGTTTATACTTCTGCATCATTGTTCCTCCTTGAAGGAAGCCAGGGAACGAACTCAAGCCCAGCAGGAGCCAGGAGCCTGGAGCTGATGCAGGAGCACCAAAGAGGGGTGCTGCTTACTGGCTTGCTCCCCATAGCTTGCTCAGCTTGCTTTCTTATAGAACCCAGGACCACCCACAAAGGGCTGGCCCCTCCCCCAGCAATCACTAATTTTAAAAAATGACCTATGGGGTGGCCTACAGTCTGATCCTATGGGGGCATTTTCTCAATTGAGAGTCCATGTCCCGCTCCCACGGCCTCTGATGACTTTAGGTTGTGTCAGGTTGACATAAAACACCCAGCACAAAAGCTATTTTAATCTCGACCTCTCTCTATGATAAATTCACTGTATAGACTATTTTTCCAAGATACAGATAAAATCTTAAGTAGATTCCATTACCTTTTTAGGTCTCCAAACATTGTCTCATGAAAATCTTGGACTTGTTTGGGACTTGTTGGGGGGTGGGGGGAGGCTTATGCAGCATGCACAAGGCCTTGGGTTCAATTTTTAGCAAAATACACAGACTAGACTTGGTTCTAAACTGCTAGAACAAAGCAGTTTAGAACCAAGATTCTGAGATCCCAATCTTATTTGAATCTAAAGTTCTAGCTTAGCCTGCTTGGTATTTGAAAACGTCCAGGAGAGGGCTGAGTGGTTTTGGCTTCTTTTCTCTTGAATCAACTTTCTTTCTAATTTGGGAATGTTCTGGCCTTTTCAGGAGCATCAGGAAGAACTGATGAGGACGAAGGACACAGTAGAGCAGCCTCTGTCTCTGGTGAGACATGTTTAAAATCATCAGGCTCCACCTCCCTTGCTAGGGAATGACTCCTCCTCTGGGTGGCGGCCTATCAGCCTTCCATTCCAAACTCACCCTTCAGTTGGAGTCCTTTCTCTTGGGAAAAATCAGTTTCAAAGATGCTACTAGTTTCTACTGACTCCCCTGAGACATACACTTTATTTACTCATGAATGGTCTTACTTTGAAATATCTCTCTCATGAGTAGAGGTTTTGGGGAGTGTCCTTGTGGTGTCTTCATGGAGTATAAGAGGGCAAGCCCTCAGCCACTGGCCTTACTCTGACACATTCTCTCCATTAGTAAGTTTTCCCTCCTCCCAGTCTCACATGGTTCATAGAGAGCCTAGATAAGGTAATGGGCTAATTCCATCAAAACTGAGCCATACCTTTCAACACATTCTACATAGGAGCTGTAGCAAACTCACTTTTCTATGAAGAGATGTTTGACATGCCTCCTTTGTCCTTACCTTAAATCCACAAACTGCTGAGCCTCTGAGTTTGGAGGAACTTAAATATCTCAAAGGTCATTTGTCTTCGGTTATAGCTAGGGTTTCATGAGAAACATCTTTTTGGTATAGATTATATTTAAGGAGCACTGGATTCAGTTGGTTTTATTCTTTTTCTTTTCTTTTCTTTTTTTTTTAATTTTTATTTTCTATATTCTATGTTTACATTCCAAAGGCTTTCCCCTTTCCCAGTTACCCCCCACCATATGTCCCATAATTCCTCTCCCCCCCCCTGCTATTCCCCACTCATTCCCCCCACCCCCACGATTTCTCTGTTCTGGGTCTACAATACTGGATCCAATCTTTACAGGCCCAGGGTCCTCACCTTTCTTCTTCTTGGGAGTCATTTGACTTGCTAATTGTGCCTTGAGTATTTAGGGCTTCTGGGCTCATTAATATCCACTTATCAGTGATTGCATTTCATGTGTATTCTTTTGTGATTGGGTTAGCTCACTTAGGATGATAGTTTCCAGATCTAACAACCATTTACCTACAAATTGCATGAGTTCATTATTTTTAATTGCTGAGTAGTACTCCATTGTATAATTATACCACATTTTCTGTATCCATTCCTCTTTTGAGGGATATCTGGGCTCCTTCCAATTTCTGGCTATTATAAACAAGGCTGCTATAAACATAGTGGAGCATGTGTCTTTATTGTATGCAGAGGAATCCTCTGGGTATATGCCCAGGAGTGGCATGCCCAATTTTCTGAGGAACCGCCACACTGATTTCCAGAGCGGTTTTACCATTTTGCAATCCCACCAACAGTGGAGGAGTGTTCCTCTTTCTCCACATCCTCAAAAATATGGAACGCTTCACGAATTTGCGTGTCATCCTTGCGCAGGGGCCATGCTAATCTTCTCTGTATCGTTCCAATTTTAGTATATGTACTGCCGAAGCGAGCACAGTTGGTTTTATTCTAATTCAAACATTTGTAGGGAAAAAATATGTTCTATAATCTAATTCTGAGTCTTACTGATTTTAACAAATGAGGGTTTTTTAAGAAGAAAATATAAATAGGATCTAGTAACACATACACACACATCCATATGAAATCAGGAAATGAATTGTGTTTACTGGGTACTCCGTTCATCCTTCTGTGTAGTCTGACAGCAAACTTATTGTCACATTCATCCCTTGGTCTACATAGTGGCTTAAGGAAGCAATTGATAGTACAATTTCCTGTCTATGAAGACAGAAATGGAATGACTTCATCCAGGAACCATGCTGTCAGTAAACTGATCTGTGTGTGACAAGCGTATGTCACAGTACCGCAGATAGAGAGAGACCGTGACAGTCAGGTCTCTCAATATTTACAGCCATCCTCAGAGAGATTCACGATACCAGGCATGTAAATATGTTTTCTCCAGGGAACCATTGAGAATTCCACTAAGTCACAAATCACGGCTTCACTGTGTCCCACAATGACCTCCTTTGACTCAAGACTGCATTTCTAAAAGCAACCCAAAAGTCAGCTTACTCATTTAGTATTCATCTGATCGTTACAGATAGAAAACAAGCAACGCAGCGCAACAAGTTAAAAAGGTTCTTGAACAACTCCACTGTTAACAGGCATTATTCTGCCATCAACATTTCCAGAAATGTAGTGAATGACCAGAGGCCAGTGGCCGAATGTCAAATATAACCAGGAAATCCATCATCCTGAAGCCACTAGTGCTCAAAGTCAATGCTTAGTCTCTGTGGTGTTTATGTACTAGACTCTAGACCAGTGAGTGATTCTCAACTTGTGCTTCGTGACACAAGGGTTACATATCAGATATTTACCAAAGGTCCAGACTGATGGCCTCATCGTTCACACTGAACTGAAGGGAAAAATGTGAAAATGACTTTATTTAAATGTTTCAGGGTAAAAAGAAAGAAAATGGTTTAGATGTTGCCCCCTCCCCTTGGAAAATAGCTTGGCCCATAGCAGGTGCTCGGAGACTGTGGCCCTAGCAGTGAAATGAGCACGAGAACAAAGCCTTTGTTTTCAGGACAGGTCATGTCATTGAAGAACTAAATTCACAATCATTTCTCCAGTAACTCTTTGTAGCAGCACTGTGCATGGCACTGGACCTTGTACTGTTCACACCCTGGTCCTACCCTCGAGGGGCTCATATCTGTCACAGAAACAAGTTTTTCTCACCACCTTCTATTTTGTAAGACTTTCCCTGGGCATTCTGGTGTCTCCAGAAGTAGCTAAAAGTCAAGAGAAGTATTAAGAGAGAGTTATATTTTTAAACCTGAGACCTAAGATGTCATTGTAAATTAAGCAGAAAGTGGAGATGAGAAAAGTTGGGGGAGCGTGCACCGGAAAGCTGGGAAATAAGACAGAATGTACAAATACTGCAAACCGTTCGGTAATGTTGACGGAGATGGGTGGGGGTAAGGGATCGGTAAGCAAGGGACACATAGCACCCAAAGTGGGAAAGCGTGCACACTGCACGGCACAGGACTGGAGTCCAAAGCCACAGAACTCAAACAACCACTGGAAATGGTCACTTGTGTACCTATAGGCCAGCACAATGGGAATCTCTGAGGCTGCCTAGCCAAAAAGCAGTGAACTCCATGTCAAGCAGAAGACCCTGTCTCAAGAAATAATGTGGAATACAATAGATACATCACACATACACACAAAGAATGAATGAATGAATGAATGAATGAATGAATAACTGACATTAAAAAATAAACATTGAGGCAACACCTATACAACTCATGGAACATGGAGAAGTTGGGCTGGTGGCTGTCTAGCCCTTTCCCTGCTACAGTCTAGTAGTCATGGCACTAGAGGTACTCTGAGTACCTCCAAAGGCAAAGGGTCAATATCAACCCACCTACAACAACCTACAATGAAGCCCTTCCTGCAAGATGCACTAGTGCCATATTGACACAAAGCTTATGGATGCAACCACCTAGCATCTGATTGCATTTAGAACCCATTTCTTGAGATGGAACCTATCCCTGCTACTGCTCAAGTAGCCAAGACTCTAAAACTAGAGAGCCCAGGGACCTAGGGGAAAAAACAAATACTACTGTTCTGCTAAAGGAAGGCAGCCATAAATTGATTCCTAATGACACTTTGCTGTACTCGTGGATTAGTACCCCACGCAGCCGTCACTGGAGAAGCTTCCTCTTGTGAAGAAGCTTCCTCTTGCGGTAGATGGAAACAAATACTGAGCTCCTCAGCCAGACGATGTGCAGAGAGCAAGAGACTTTGACACACCCGGTTCTGAGTAGGTTCTAAATATCTCTATCAAATCCCTCCCCACAGGTCTCAGGGACCTTTGTGGAAGAGACGGCAGAGAGCATGTAAGAGCCAGGGAGGATGGAAAACACCAAGGAAACAAGGCCTTCCAAGTAGAGCAATGGTGACGAACACACAAACTCACAGAGACCGGCAGCATACACTGGTCTGCACCAAACGGGGTCCCAGCGTTGTGTGGACAAGTGGACACAGGCCCCCCACTCTCAACCCAGAAGCTGTCTTCAATGGATAACCATTTGCAAATGAAAAATTAGTCTTCTACAATAGAGATACAAACTACTTACTAGGCATACAAATCAACCTTTTTTAATTATTTATTTTATGTATATGAGTACACACCAGAAGAAGGTATCGGATCCCATTACAGATGGTTGAGAACTACCATGTGGTTGCTGGGAATTGAACTCAGGACCTTTGGAAAAGCAGTCAGTGCTCTCAACCACTGAGCCATCTCTCCAGCCAGGATACAAAGGGATCTTAAGAGCTGGCCCCAAGCCCAGCAGTAGATAGGCAACGCAAAATTAACTCAGTGGCATCTTTGGAGACCTTTGTGTCATAATATTTCATCAGGAAATTATTTTAACCTTACAGGTCCTTTACATATATTATGACTTCTGGTTTTAGTTTTTGGGAGATTTCTGTGAGTATAGACATGTGTGATTCTGAGTATTTATATATGTGTATATATGTGTATATATGTGTGTATATGTGTATCTATATATTTGTGTGTATATATACATGCATTTATATATGCACATATATGAGTGTCTATATGTGTTTCTTGTGCCTTTGGATTTTTTGTTTGTTTGTTTTGTACTCCCCAGTTTGTCTGGTTTTGTCTTTATCTTATTTTATTTTGCTTTATTTCATTGTTCTCTAGAACAACAGAAACAGAAAGGATGTGAATTCTGATGAGAGGGGAGGTGGGGAGGAACTCAGAGAAATTGTGAGAGGAAACTGTAATCAGAACACACTATATAAAAAAAATCTACTTTCGATAAAAGAAAAGTAGAAAAAAACACAATAAAAAACAAACATTAGAAGGAAGTTTCCTGCTAATATTTAGCAGGACCAGTGTGGGAGGAAGGTTGGCCTAGAAGGCAGCGTTCTAGAGTATTCAGTGAGGGATTTCAGGGAAAGGGGTTAGTGAGAGTGAGCGCAGACACTCATCTCCATGAACTTGACGTAACCGAACAGGCGAAATGAACCAGAGACAAGAGAATGCAGAAGCAAGGAAAGGCCGTGTGTGTGTGTGTGTGTGTGTGTGTGTGTGTGTACGTGTGAGCATGCAAGCATGTGTGTGACGCATGTATGAGCATACAGGTGAACACATGTGACACGACACGTGTGTCTCAGACATCATTCCTCAAGAACTACCCACCATTTTCTTTTTTTTTTTTTGAGACAGGGTTTCTTAACTGGCCTGGAACTCATCAGGTTGGCTAATTGGCCATCCAGAGAGTCTCAAGCATCTCTAGAGTGACAGTTTTGACAATTTGAAATTTTGATTTCTTAAAAACCACAGAAATAGTTTAAGAATGTGTTTTTGTTTTAGTCCCAGGTGTAGGGATATGGGGCTGTGTGCAGCAGCTGGGATTTATCTCAAGCTCTAGCAGAGGCATGGTTTTGCCAACTGCAGATTGTGTGATGTTTGGAATTCTGGGAAGTTTTCAGAGGGTACATAAATGCTAGAGCTCAGATAGGTGGGGGTCGGCGATGATTGATCGCTGGTGGGGGGGATGGTTGTGTTTTGATAGTGGCTGTGCTCAAAGAAAAAAAACTGTAATCAGACAAACAAAAGGAAAGAAATTAGATTTAGGGATATCTATCTACCTATCTATCTATCTATCTATCTCTCCTCCCTCTAGCCATGTTTCTCTCCTATCTAGTGATAGGGGGTGAAACTGGGAACTATAAAAGGTGGGAAAAAGAAGAAGCCATAAAGTAGCAAAGACCAACTACACATCCCCCATCTCCATTTCCCCAGCACGGGATTACAGGCACACAGGATGACCACTGGCACCCATGCTTTTACATAAAGAAGTCTCACTAAGGTCTTCATGCTTATAAAGCAAAAAAATTTATCAAATGTGCTGTCTCTCCTGCTCAGAGCACATTATTTAAAGGATGGGAGGAAACTGTGGGTTGTTTAAATCAGGAGCAAGTAAAGCAGAAGGAGAGAGAAGGAATCTCCAACAGAGATGTCTCTAAGGCTGGAAAAAAACAGTGCCTTGAAGCCAGTTGACAGCGAGAAGAAATCACTTCAGCGCTGATGGGAAGGCAGGAGGAAATGATGATTACTTCCACAGGTGAGACTGTGGTGAGGTTGGGAGGATGTTCCTGTCTAGTGGTTTTCTTTTCTCATCAAGTAGATAAAAATTTCCCACCTAGAAAAACTGTTTTCTTTCCTTAAGTATATGTGCCAACTTTATGATCATGAATTTTCTCTTATTGTGGTTTCACCTATGAGTAAAACCAAAACTTACCATTAAATAATTACTTGTCTTCCTTTAACAATGGGATCTTTTTTTAAGATTTATTATTATATGTAAGAACACTGTAACTGTCTTCAGACACACCAGGAGAGAGCATCAGATCTCATCACAGATGGTTGTGAGCCACCATGTGGTTTCTGGGAATTGAGCTCAGGACCTTCGGAAGAGCAGTCAGTGTTCTTAACCGCTGAGCCATCTCACCAGGCCAACAAGGGAATCTTAACTCTTAGTCCTCAGAGTTGCTTAAACCAAGATTTAGTGGGCATCAGAGTTTGGATGAATTCTACCCTAGGTATAATGCTAAGGGTTCAAAACCCTTGAATTCGCTGGTTTTATATAGGGATGGGCCATCCAACCTCACAAGAGACTCAAAAGAGGTACCTTTTGCAGGTACCTCTATGGGCACCAATGATCTAGATCCCATCCATCCGGAGCGCCCTCAAATGTTAGTGGTTATCATAAAACAAGTCCTAGCCATGCTCAGCGGGCAGCTGCTTTCCGGGCCCCAGCCACAAACAACATGGCCGCCAGCGTATTTACCAGAATGTCCAAGACCCCACTCAGATCTGCAGAGGGAAGCAGAGAAGCCTCTCCTCCTGTGTCTCTGTCCTTACTCTAGGGATCCGATTTTAAAGCCTCACAAGGAGGGCGGATCCTGGAGACGTCTCCTGATTGGTCAGCAGCAGCCCTCCACCTCCCATAAACACACCCACACCCACTTCCTGCGCTGTTTCAAAAACAGAAAGGCTCAGATCTGTCCTTTAGCACAACTTATGAAGAAAATTATTTGATGAACTTCCACGTTGACTATCTCAAAACTAAGTGACATTCTGGAGTTGCCAGTGAAAGGAAAGTAGGAAAGGAAAGGTGGGAAGCAGCCACCGTGGCAGAAAGGAAAAACAGGACCCAGAATGGAGAGGAGCAGCCAGAACGCGGAAGGGTTGTGCTGACCCAGTCAATTGAGATGTCGAGGCATCGCGTTCTCCCCTCTGCTCTTTATTGTCTTTATTGTCTATTTTACCGTATTCCAGGAGGATACAATATGATGCGCTCCACCGCTAGAAATGCAGCCATGGGAGAGACTTTTCTTGTAGAGAAGTAAACAGCCAAGTGTAAGCAGCAAGCCAAAATCAACAGTGAGCTGTTCGTTTCCAGCTGAAGAAAGTGTCATTTTAGTGTTTTTCAGCCACACCCTTCGCTGGCGTGAACCCAGCTCTTTTTACGTCTAGAATTTTGACATTTTCTGACGTGACCTTAGCCCAGCATCTCTGATCCAAGTGAGGCTGTTTAGAACACCCCTCCCGCCCCCCACAAACAATCCTTCCATTTTCCTTGTCCAGCCTACCGTGATGGCCGCTGTCTAAGGAATAAAACGTGGGCTCCGCTCTTCTTCCCGGTCAATCGGCTTGGGCGTCTCAGTCAACGCAATTCCCTCTTGACTTGTGGCAGACTGTGGCCCAAAGCACTCATTTCCCACTAAAAGCAATGGAAACTTTTTTTTTTTTTTTTTTTAACACGGCCCTAACCATCAACTCTGGCAGAAGTGATTTGACTTCCTGGAGACGACCAGGGTCAGAGTGAGTTTGGGCTGCTGGACTGTCACTTGGAAAACAGGTTGTTTTTCTGGGGTGAATTTAGGTTTATTGAGTTTATAAAAGCTTCATTTTGGAAAAGATGATGGCTATTGTCCGTAATAAAGCATCACAACCCAACTACATCCAGGGGCTTCCCAGGCCTAGTCAAGCATGTGTTAAGGACACTGGGACTTTCTAGCCATCAGCTGTGAAGGACACTGTGTAGGTCCTGTTACCTCGGAAGGCTGACTGGATCACTGTACACGCAGAAAAGGGGAAACGCAGGAAGAAGACTGTGGAAGACACGGTGGGCAAGCTTTCGTCTTTGAATCTGAATTTTCATTCAATGGGAAGGAAAGGAGGAAAATGAACGGGAAGGTTCCTCAAAATGTAGGGGTTTCCCACTGTGATTCTCGCTGAGGTCGACTCCAGCTCAGCGATGTGAGAACGTTAAGAAGAAACACATTTGGCCTGATTTCTTCAGTAAACCTGTCACATGGGAAAAGAAGGAAGAGAAGATAGGGGTGTAACAGCTAAACGCAGTGTGTGGTCTACATGGTGGATCTGGTCTGAATAAACCAGTTACAAAAGACCTCTTGAGACAAATCGGTGGTAGTTGGGAGTTATTATTTATTTTTTAATGATGACTATGAGTTTGTGAGAAAATGTTTTTATTTTTAGAGATGCATATATGCATATTTAGGGTTGAAATATTATTATTTTGAAATATCTGGGTTAAAAAAAGCAAAGTAAATATTGTAATAAATTAGCAATGAGCTTAGATAATTGGGATATGTGAGCATTAAAAATAATCTATGCTTTCTGTTTATCGAAAAATACATGATTGGAAACATTTTTTTTAAAAAATAAAGCAAGCAAAAAGTCAAGGATAGTCTAAAAAGATTAGAAAACATCTGCTGGTAATTATTTCCCAAGATCTCTTGTAAAACTAAGGTTGGGCACAGAAGCACGGACCCACAGCCAGCAAAGTCCAGCTCGTTCTCCAGGAGGCGGCAGTTGTAAGCAGACAGGTATTCAGCCCAGTAGAGCAATGGGGCAAGTCCAAAGGGAACAGGGAGGAAGGGGAAGGGGGAGGGGGAAGGGGAGGGAGAGGAGGGGGAGGAGAGGGGAGGAGGAGATGGAGACTTATCAGGGAGGGCTTTGAGGGGAAAACAGACCTGAGCCAAGGCTTGCCCAATGGGAAGTCCTGTCAGGTAGAGAAGTCCTACTTTTTCTGCCAGGGAACCCTCTCAGAACCGCACAGGGGCCGAGGAAACAGGTGGGAAAGGAGAGGGAGCACCATCAGACACCAGAGCTTTTGAAAGCCCATTTGCAGTGACCTTAGTCACTACCCCCCTCCCCAGAGCCATGTGTGGTGACACACGCCTTTAATCCCAGCACTCCAGAGGCAGAGGCAAGTAGATCTTTGTGAGTTCAAGGCCAGCCTGGTCAACAAAGCAAATTCTAAAACAGCCAGGGCCACACAGAGAAACCCTGTCTTGACCCCCCAACACCACCCCAGATGACCTTGAAGTGACATGAAATCTGAGAATGGAAGAGAACACTTTGATACAACCCATGTCTAGTGTGGTGGTTTAAAGAATGGTCCCACAGGCTAATGTATTTGAAAGTTTAGCCACAGGAGTGTAAATGTTTAGAAAGATTACAAGGATTAGGGGGTGTGGTCTCATTGGAGTAGTTGCACCCTTGTGAGAGTTTTCAAAAACTCTGCCAGGTCATCCCTCTCCCCACTCTTCCTCTCCTCTCCCCCCTCCCTCTCCCCCTCCCTTTTTCTCTCCCTCTTTCTCCTCCTCCCTCTCTCCCTCTCCCCCCTCCCTCTACCTCCCCTCTCCCTTTGCTTCCCCCTCCCCCTCCCCTCTCCCTCTCCCTCTCCTTCCCCCTCTCTCTCCTTCCCCTTCTCTCCCTCCCCATCCCCTCTCTCCCTCTCCCTCCCCCTCTCTCCCTCCTCCTCTCCTCCTCTCTTCCTCTCTCCCTCCCCCTTCCATCCCCCCTCTCTCCTTCCCCCTCTCCCTCCTTCTGCTCTCTCTCCACCCCCCACCCCTGCCTTCAATTCAGGATGTAGCTCTCAGCAACTCCAGCACTATTCACACTGCCCTGCTGTCCCAGAGGAGGATGGACTAACCCTCTGGAGCTGTAAGCAAGCCCCAGCTAACGGCTTTCCTTTGTCAGCGTTGTCTTGCCCCTGGTGTCATAGCAAGAGAATAGTGATTAAGACACTAAGGCACTCCGAAAAGCTAAAGCTGAATCACAGCAAAGCAGAGAACATTTTACAAACAGTGAGAGCACCAGATGGGTAAAAGGTGGAGCCAAAGGCTGCTTCAATCCCCAGCGAGGGTCATTTCCTGTCCTGGTGTTCAACTCTCTGAACACTGACCTTCTAGGCATGTTCTCTGCTCTGTTTACACAGAGGGGCCCCAAAGTCAGCCTCCTCCATCCTCGCTTGGGTTTCCAGCATCCAGTAGTTTAAATGACACTTAATTCTCCCCAAACTTAACTAACCAGTTCCCTGTGGAGGTGCCTACAAGAGTCAAGGCAGGGCAGTAACAAGGAACATTGTGTATTTGCACAGGTCTGGGCAGCCGTGTCCACACAGGCTACAGCTCTGGGACCTGCAGCTTCCAAAAGGAGTTAGAGCCAAGCATGGATGGAGAGTTGCTGACATGATCGGTGACCTGTGACCTAAGGGGGGCTCCAATGGTTCTGCCTGAGGGCCCCTCTCAGCCTTGGGTTCATTGTAGTCACATCTCGTTTAGGATTAGGGGAGCCGGTGCGTGCTCTGTTTTAAGATCCCTTTAATTTCTCTACAAGTGGAAGACATGGTCACTTTTTTTCCCCTACAATCTGAACCTAATTCTACATCTTCAGCTAAGGATTAGAGACAGTAGCTGGCATATATCGAGAGACTCTGTTACATGTTTGAAAGAACAGAACAGACACAGAGGCACAGACACACAGAGAATGGGAACACAGTCACAGAGGGCAGGTCCCCAGCACACCGGACAGGTCGCACACCAAGTTCCCATTTCTCTTCTCCTTTTGTTCCAGGACATAGACGTTCGATTCTTTCAAACTTTAACATGCTGATAATTCCAAACAGCTGTTTAGAGCTCAGTTTCCTGATGTTGTCTGTGAGACCCGGGCCTTTGAGTTCGCTGATCTCCCGCTGCCTAGGACAGAACAGAGCAGTTGATTTTCTTTCATCCATTTTCTTGTTCTGTTTTGTAAGGTCTCATTCTGGCCTGTACCAGTACATTATGACTGAGCATGAAAAAACAGATGCTGTGTTTTTCCAGGAACTAGAGCAAAGGTGAAAGAGAAGAACCTAGAAGGCGAGACTGGACAGAGGACAACGCAGGACGATTCACAAGCAGATACACCTTGGTTTGGCCAGCTATTAGAGAGGTGGTAAATGGCCACTCTCTCCTGTAATTCCAGTACCAGGGAAGCTGAGGCAGGTGGATTGCTGTGAATTTGGAGGCTAGACTGGGACACAGCATGAGCTCCAGGTTACACTGTGCTACGGAGTAAAGTCCTCTTTCCAAACAAGCACACATATGCCTATACCATTCCTGAGGAAGTGAAACCATCGCAAGCCCAGGGACTAGGAGAGGCCTGTGGCTTGTGCAGCCCAACCCTGGAGCCTGGAGCCTCACATCAAGCCAGCAGGACTAAGTCTTGCCTGTCACTTAGGCTGCGCACCTTTTAACATCTCACAGTCTCACTTCCGTTAGCCGTGGATAATAATGGCTCAGGTCTTCAATGGCCATTATTAGGATTAAGTAAGATAATGTATGCAAGTCGTGAGTGGCAGGCACAGAATGAGCACTTAATGAGAATTATTAATAATAACTAGCAGAGCTAGAAAGATCAGCAGAGTTTAGATGAGTAGAAGGAGTAAATAGTTGTGAGCGGGGGCCCAAGTGGTCTGTAACACAAAGGATCCCCGCCCACACAGTTATGATGTCATAGGATTGCATTGGCATAAGCTAGAGGAGATCTCAGGAAGCTCTGCACAGTATGTTACCAGGCACACAAGTGTGTATGCGGATCTCACTCTCTGCCTTTGGATTGTTCTCGATATTTTACTGCTTGGAAATTATAATCACAAATGCTAATCTCAAAAGACATATTCAGTCCAAAGTGTAGTCTGCAGTAAACCTCAGTGGGGAACAGCTATTAAGTTACCGTGTGAGGTACAGGCTCATGTTCTTTCTAGCCTAGCTAAACAGGGTATAGGTTAACTTCAGAAACAGACTGAAATGGACCAATGCCCTACTTTGAATAAGATCTTCAAGTCAAATGCCTAAATCATGCCTAACGTTCTTAAAGACGCAAACTGGAGGCTGGCAAGATAGTTCAGTGGGCCAAAGGGATCCACCTCCAACCCTGACGGCCTGGGTGCAATTCCTGGGGTCCACGGGGTCTTCCAGGCAAGGTCTCCTCCAACCTCCACATGTGCGCTGTGATGCATGCCTTCCTTCCTCACACAAAACAAATTAAGCAGACAATTAATTTCTTCATGTTTTGGGTTTTTTTTTTTTAAGCCTACTTTCAAGCACTTAATTTCCAGCAATATCAATTTGGATAAAAATAATCGATTGGCTACACTATTTTTATCTCCTCTTAGGCATTTAAAGCAATCCCAGGAGGATTATCTATTTCTACAGCTATATAACTGTAAAGGAATATTCCTAAAACTAGCATGCTTATGTCTATTCTTAAAGCTAATGTATAACTTATGTTTTTAATCAAGCTCAGACCTCTTTGAGACTGCTGTGCCTTAAGAGAATCCCAATTGTTGACCTGATCACACTCAGAAACTCTCAATAAAAGAACCTCATTTCTGGGTCTTCAGAACCACAAATTCAGGTGGTCAAGAGTACAATACACACTGCTCTTACAGAGGAACAGAGTTCAGTTCCCCATACCCACAATGGGCCACTCACAACTCCAGCTCTGGGAGCTCTGATGCCCTCTTCTGGCCTCTTCAGGCACTTGCACTCATGTGCACACACCCATACACATATATACACACAAATACACATAACTTAGAATTTTTCAAAGAATTGAAAGGGTTAACTCAGAAACTTTGAAAAGGTCATAGAACACTGGCCCCTCCCAGTAGGGCAAGTGTTCCCCCTCCCAGAAGGGAGAGGCTAAATTACATTCCTCAGACCACAGTGTGGTCCCTGCGACTAGGGAAGGCCCAGAGTCCTTGGCCGCCATCTCATCCCCTAACACCCAATCAGTTTAAAGGTAACACTATTCTGCCAATTACATTGTACCTAATGGCGGCTGCCCTGAGGACTGAATAAAAGATCTGCTGCCCGGACCTTGTGTGCTCGTTCTGTCTCCATGTGCAGGGCAGCCCCAGCATGCTGGATAACAAATAAAAATCCTCTTGCTTTTTGCATCAATTGCCCTCTCCGCGTGATCCACTCAGTGGGTCTCTCTGGTAAGTTAAGACTCCCTCAAGTCTTACAGAATTATAGCTCAGAACTCTGACCTGTGTCCTAAGGAAAGCTGGTAAGATGGGGGCTCTCAGGGCCAGGTGGAGCTGATTTCGTACAAAAGGAATCATTTGCTCTGTAAAAAAAAACTTCTGCTATGACTTGATTAACACCAGGGATGGATAGAAGATAAATAGAATATGTAAAGAGAAGAGAAATGGACATACAAAAACAAAAGTCCATTAGCTTCCCGTATACAACACTATACAACTATGACAGTGACCACAGCCTACATGCCAGGCAGCAGCTGGAGACTCTGGCTTCCCGACTCTGTTTTTAACTCTCCCCCTCTCCATTTCTTCCATACCATTCACCATTCCCTCCCCCACAGTTTCCTACATCCTTCCTGGCAGTTCTGTGCCCACCCACAAGCCTGGATAACAGTAATGGAATACTTCCCGGTTTTCTCCAGAGGCCATGGGTCAGAGGTTAAAGAACCCACCCTAAGGAGCCCAGACTGGCTTCTCACAGTCACACAAGGTGGCCAGGATCCTTGGCACACACCAACTTCCAGGGCCCTTAGAGCGGGGTCACCTCCATGGAGTGAGGAGCTGGGTGACTGGGAAGCTGCCGCTGCTTGGACTGCCTGGGGACTCTGCCTGTGCTAACCTGATTTTTTCCAAAAAGATGATCTTGCTACATTCCTCGTTTAAAAAAAACAAAAAAACAAAAACAAAGCCAACAAGGGCAAAACCCTGGGGGGGGGGGGTGTTGCGGGAGGCGGGCAAGGCCTTCTTTCTACAGTTAAAGGTAGATGGTCTCTTTCCTTTCACTGCAGGAAGCCTATTGTTTGACAAATTCGCTAACAATGCTTGAATTCCAGAGTGAAATTACAAGAAACAAAGAGGAAACTCCTTAAGCAAGGTCCACAGAATTGAGGTTTCACTTTTAAATGAGTTTATCCCATCCCAATCTCCTCCCCTCCCCCCAGTCATATACAAGATTATTCTGGAAGTACATTTTACAATGGTTTCCAATTGCACGTTCTCTCCTTTTAAAAGTTAAAATTCCTTACAGTGAGTCAACAACACCCTTCACGGAGTTATAAAGTTACTTCTATTTGCATAGGAGGAGAAGACTTACATTCTGCACTGCAGACCTCCTCTCAGAGCAGAGAAATTCTCACGTTCCTCTCGTTTGGCCCCAAAATGTTTCTCTGGAAATCCGTTTGCGTGACAGCCAAGGATGCCCATATTTGGAGCCCTGAGGGCTATGAAAGGGAACGGCTTCAGGTTAAGAAGGAAGCCCAGGGCTATTATTTTTTCCAGATGGTTGTGAGGTTATTTCCAAAGAAATAAAGGCCTTGATTTATTTTGGGGTCTTGTCAATATCGATTGAATACTTACATTATCAGAGGGGGGAAAAAAACCCACCTTGGTCTTTTAGGAAAAGATGGGAACTTGAGAAGCCCTGCTGACCGGACAGTGAATTGAAAAGGCTTTTTCTTCCAAGTCTGCCACTCACTGTGACCCCCGTGAACGCTAGAGGTTAGCTGCTGGTGGGAAAGGGGAGGCGGGGCCATTCAGGAATTGCTTGTATGGAAGCGTTTCTGGTAAATGGGTAGCCATGTTCTAGGGCCTGGAACATATTAAGCAAGCCTGCCATATCTTCCCGAATTCTCCCCTGCTGCGGGAATTTGTTGATTTCTTTTCTCTCTGTGAATATTTATTTTCATACTAAATCTTGTAGGCATAGTTTTTGCATTCTTGCCCACAGAGACTGCTCAAAATTGAATGCACTTCAGGACTCACACATGATCTGCCTATCACGGTGTAAGAATGAAGAATATTGAACTCCATTTTATAGCATAGTCTCTCAGCCATTGTTTTCATGGTGTGGCGGGTTTGTTTTTCATTTTAAAACAAATGTCATATAATCTTTTCATTTGGCCAACATTTTCTAAAAGGAAACTTAGAAAGATATGACTCTGTATAGTCACAGATAAGTGAATCTCTCTCTCTCTCTCTCTCTCTCTCTCTCTCTCTCTGTGTGTGTGTGTGTGTGTGTGTGTGTGTGTGTGTGTGTGTATGTGTGTGTAAGGTAAAGGGCAGGGAACAGTAATATTAGGGCTTTGGTATCAAGGCTTTCCTTACAGAACGAAAGATTACAAAGTCTTAAACCAGTCACGTTTGTTACTTTAAAACTATGACTACACACTGAGACTTCAAAGAAACAAACCATGACTGCCACCACCCACCATCCTCAGAGTAATCTTCTGAACAGAAGATGCTGTCGGAAAGAGCTTGTCACTCAAGCTCCTTAGAAGGTACAGTAGAGCACACAGTTCAACATTTTTTTCCCCTTCTGTTTCTTTTTGAAAGATTCTCCAACAATTTCCTCTGGTCTTGGTTCCAAGAACAGTTGTGCTTCTTCTGGGTCCTTGCTCCATTTATCTTATCAACTGTGTACATAAGCAGTACAAATTTGGAGCTGGTTCTGGGCAAACCCAAGGTCGAATCTACAGCCAAGTCACTCCTGTGCAATGGAGTAAAGACATGCTCCAGCCTCCAATTCTAGTTGTCTTTCTTATTTCCAATTATTATTTGTGATGTGTTGTTGCATCTTATTTTCTTGAGAGGGAACTGGGAACATGAATCAATAAAGCATTCATTTTCTTGGTTTATTGAGACAGGGTCTCTCGACGTAGCCCTGGCCAACCTTGAACTATGTCATCCAAACTCCCGTCAAACTCAGAATGATCCTTCATCCTCTCCCTCCTGCATGCTGGGATCACGGACATGTACCTCCATCCTGATTGAACTAAGATATCTTTCCAAAATTCTGGCTACAGATTTAGCATAGACATATAGATTTAACATAGACATATGGCTATGCAGAGAAAGCAAACTATTTACTTACTGTACCAAAAAAAAATTTTTTTTTGAATGAAGGTGTGTGTAGGTATGTGTTGCAAAGCACGCGTCTAAGATCCTTTCTGGCCCCTTTCCTCACTCTCTCACACTGCAGCTGCTTAACGCTCGGCGTGCCTCCACCATCATTCTAGCATGTCCCCCAACCACAAAGGAAACTAGCCCATCTTTGCCGTGCTCAGAATTTACACCACCCATCTCTTCTCACCCTTGTTCCCACCAGCCTCCACCCAGGCTGCATACAGGGACGGATGCATACAGATGGAGTTTTACAGAAGGTTCTCAGATATCTGAAAGAAGGTGATGTAGCCCTAGAAGCCATTCACTGACAGACTGTGAGCTGGCTGGGGGGGTAGGGAGACCCAACCTTCCTAGACCATCCTGAAGACCTGAGCTATCCTAAAGGGCACACTAGATCTCACAGAGGATACAGGCAGGGCTGAGGCTCCAGGGGACCACAGCAGAAAAGCAGCTTCCTAGCAGGAGAGGGGTTTCACTCCTGTCAGCCCAGACTTCCTGGGGAGGATCTGACTGTAGAGCCTTGTCTCAAACTCCTCACTATTCCAAATGCCATTTCCAATCAGAGAGAAAACAAAGTTCTACCATCTGCCCAGCATGTCTTATTCTAATGTCCCAACACTGATCATGGGAATGTCCAGCCCCAAGACTTCCCTCCTATAATACCACCCCCTAGCACCACACTGCTAGAAACCCTCACTGACATCACCAACCCCCTTTCTCTCTTCCCATCAAGTAGGCCTTTCTCTGGCTCTTTCTCCTATTCCTAAAATGAGAGGGTGGGCTGGCTGTAGGGGAATCTGAGACTTTGCATGCACCAGTTTAATCTGTCTTTTATTTCCACCCACAAATTGAGATGACTACTACTGAGCTATGTCACCTAAGAAAAATAAGTCAGCAATCAAAATCTGTGTTACGGGCTGTGGACACCGTTCAGTCTGGAAGGTTCCTGCCACACAAACATGGAGGACTTGAGTTTGGATCCCCGAAAACCAATGCAGAAAAGGGGGCACACTTAGCAGGCAAAGGAACCTGCCGCCAAGCTGGACAACCTGAGTTCAGTCCCTGGAACCCACATGTTGAAAGGAGAAAATCAACTCCTGAAAGTTGTCCTCTGATCTCTCAGACACACTCAGTCGCACAAGCACACATTCATATTTATATGCACACACAGACACACACAGGCACACACAGAAACATAGACACATATAGATACATATAGACACAAAGACCCACATAAGACACAGACACACACTCATACACCCATAGATATACACATACAGACACATAACATACACAGACACACAACACACACAGATACACAGATACATACTGAAAGGATGAGGGCTACAGGCTGGAAGGTCCCTGCGAAGAAGCTGAGGCAAGGGTGGACGCCGCTGGGTCAGCAAGGTCACTGCGGTGGATGTGCCAGCCCCATAACGGGAATTACATATGTGCCGCTGTGAGTAACCCTGTCATGACCCTGCATGTGGTGGCCACGTAAGCGGAAATGACTTAACTAGTTTATCCAGCCTCTATAGGAAACTGATTGGTTCTCAGAGAGCGTGGGCTCGGATAATTTAAACTGATTGGCTTAGAAGCTATGGAGTGGCTTGTATAGGCAGGCTTTGCTGTAAATCTATAAAAGCAGTCCTGGTTCTGCATGCGGGGTTCACTGTCATCTACCCCGTGTGGGAGATAGTCATGACCCCAGAGCTCTGGAATTAAAATCCTCTTGCTATTTGCATCAAGACTGTTTCTCGTAATTGGGGTGACAGCTTCCAAGGCGTGGGGTGCTGGGGTGCCCCCGTTTTTCTTTCAGGTCTTACAATACATACATATATAGACAGGCAACATGCACAGACATGCACAGACAGATATACACAGATAAATATACACACTCATACATACATAGACATATAAACACAGATACACACAGAGACATATACACACATACACACACAGGCATACACACAGACATAGACATACATACAGATACAAACAGACACATATACGCACTCATATACACAGAGACATACACACACAGAGACACATAACATACACAGACACACAACACACAGAGATACACATATACACACATACATGTATAGACAGGCAACATGCACAGACACGCACAGACAGATATACACACAGATATACACAGATAAATATACACACTCATACATACATAGACATAAACAGATACACACAGAGACATATACACACATACACACACAGGCAAACACACAGACATAGACATACAGACAGACAGATACAAACAGATACATATACCCACTCATATACACAGAGACATACACACACATACAGACACAGACATACACAAAGAAAGACACACAGAGACAGACACATACATGCATACACACATAAATATACAAACACAGATGCACATACACTGACATACACAGACACACAACACACACAAACATACACACAGACACACACAGATACACAACACACACAGACACACAACACATATTAACACAGACACTCACAGAGACACACATTCACAAAACATACAGACATAGACACACAGACATGGACACACAACACACAGAAATAGACACACGCCCGCAAAGCTGCTGTGATAACTTTAGAGAAAATGGAAGTGGCGGACATCTGACTGTGACCACGCTGGGTTCTATGGCAGACACTGCTCATCAGATCTAGTCATTCATTTTCCCTTACCAATAAAAACCATTTTGTGTGTCCATCGTGTAACTGGGTTTCAGAATCATGGAGCCTTGGAAATAAGCTGATTCTCCTAGGCTGGTTAGAGTTCCCTATTCCCTTACCAAAGCGAGAAGAGGGATGTGGAATAACCCGGAGATGGACTCACATGGCAACAGAGTGTCGTCCTCCGGTGACATTGGTGAGCATGTGGCCACAGGCCTCTTCAGCCCTTCTAACCATAAAACACAGTGAAGGGCTGTTGCCGTCCAGAGGGCATGAAGAAGCAAATCCTCAATCATATCTTTACATCTGAATGGAAACTCCAGGACCCCTCCCTTCTAAAACCATTAGTGAGAGATAATACAGAGGTCTACATTTAAATTGCGCTGGGTTGTGGTTTTGTTGCCTGCATTAAAAGCATGTCCACTGCTACAACGATCAGAAACAGGAAAAATGACGCACAGAGCTTCAGCTAGCAGCTCAGTGAACAGAGCTGAGGGCCTGCATCTTGGAATCAATAAGTTCCCAAGGATCCCAGGGAACATTACAAGCACCTTTTTCAAATGATTCACTTGGCCAAAGTTATATCTTCTAGTCAGTCATATCCCCTAAGTTATTTTATTCCCATGGACTTTTATTTTTGGCAGCAGTTTCAACAACCAGCTTTTCCTGTGAAGATCTGGGTATTTTGATTTGTAGGCTGTTGACTGACAGAAGAGTAGTCATAGGTAATACATAAATGAATGAGTGCGGTTAAACTTATCTATGAATATGAAAATTAGAGTTTTATGACATCTTCATGGGCCAGAAAATATTACTTCTATCACTTAATCAATTGCAAATGTCTGGATTACAAGGAGAGTTCCAGGATAGCCAGAGCATAGTACACAGACATACATGCAGGCAAAACCCACATATATAAAATAAAAAATAAATCCTTTATGTATATGTTGTATGTCATATATGTATATATGCACACATATATATGTATACATGCATATATATGCATATAAGTGAGAGAAAGAACATTGCAATGATCTTCCACAGCAACTGCAGCATTTTGCATTTCTAACCTAGAGTGCACATGGTTTCCAATTTCCCTCCATCTTTGCCAAATTATTTAATGACTTCTTGGGAATATCTACCCCAGTGGGTACGAAATGATATCTCCCTATGGTTTTGATCTGTATGACCCTTAACAATTTTTTGTGTTGAGCATGTGTCCATGGACTTATTGGCCATTTGTGTTTCTTTAAAGAAATGTCTGTCTAATTGCTTCACCCATATTTTAATCAAGTTTTGTTGTTGATCCGTAGGACATTTTAAAAAGCATCTCGGATATTGATCTCTTGGAAGAAATATCTTTCAAATTTTTTTCTCCTCTTCTGTAAACTGTCTTTTCATTCTTGGGGTGACTTTTGGAGAGACAAACATTTTCTGTTTGTTTTTTTTTTTGTTGTTTTTTTTTTGTTGTTGTTGTTGTTGTTTTTTGATCAAGTACATTTTACCTATTATTTTTCATCCTTCTTTTAAGGTTTCTCTTGTTCTTGCTTTTCTTTTGCCATGTTGGGGACTGAACCTAAGACCTGTGCATGCTAGGCACAGACTCTGAGCAGCATAGCCAGTCCTCAAATTTAAAAGTTTAATCAAATGAAATATGGAGATAGTTTGTAGCTCACAGCTTTATCCCAAAAGCCAGTCTGCAAACCCCTGCTACAGAATACAAATGGGATTTTCAAAATTACTGTCTTGCAATATTTTTTTTTTAATCTAAGCCAGATATAGTGACATATCCCCAAATCCCAGCACTCAGGGGGCAGAGGCAAAACGGTAGGAAGTTTAAGCTCAGTTTGGACTATATAGTGAGTCTGTCTCAAATTCATGCACGCACGCATGCACGCATACACACACACAAGAGAGATAGAGAGTCATATACACATGGATTCATTTTACTTGCTGTAAAAGTCAAACTAGGAAACAAAAAGTAGCTACAATGCCACATTTGATTTAAGAAACTAATTCCCCACATTATCAATGCTCTTGAGAACTCCACTCTTAACGTGGCTCTATGCTCTTTAGAGCTTTCTGGGAGAGGATTTCCGGATTTGACAGGTGGCCAGTGCCATCTAACCAGCCTCCCCTCCTGGGAATCCTTCCTCCACGATTGTCTGCATCTTGGCCTCCCAATGCCCCCAGAGGCAGCCACTTCTAATGCATGCAAGTGCTGTTAGAAAGTCCAGGCATTATATCACAAGAACAGTTTGCAATCTCTTCAAAAAATTGAATGCAGCCTCTTGTTTAAAGAAAGTGCTACCTTTGAGTGTCGTACCTTTCCGGCGAGGGTGCACTGGCCACAAAGATCCCCCAATTCAGCTGCTAATGTCAGCCTTTGGGAAGTAATTAAGATTAAATAAGGTTGTGAGGGTGTGGTCTCCCAGATGGCAGGAGTGGTTTTCCCAAAAGAAAAGGAAAAACCAGAGCTGGCAAGCTTGGTCTGATCCCCAGCAGATACAGGTACAGTGCCCGTCTATTCCCCAGTCTCTAGAATCACATGCTAAAAACAACAAGAAAAACATACAAACAAACAAACAAACAAGCCCTCTACTCTTTATAAACCATTGCCTGGAGCTGGCAAGGTTTACCAACAGGTAAAGGTGTTCGTCACCACGCCTGATAACCTATGTTCAATCCTGAGAACATACATGGTAGAAGGAGAACTCCCATGGCCTTAACATGTAAACACTCCTGAGTTGTGAGCACATGCGCTTGCATGCATGTGCATGTATGTACACACATATACACAAATAAATACATGTAAATTTGACATTGATATTTATTATTTATTTAATGCATTTCTGTGCACCATGTCCATGCCTGGCACCCTCGGAGGCAGAAGAGAGGGTGTTGGATCCCTTGGAGTAGAATTACAGATGGTCGTGGGCCACCATGTGGGTGCTGGGAACCTACCCCAAGACCCTCACATGGAGCCATCTGTCCAGTCCCAAACATATTTCCTTAAATCAAAAATGATCACAGTCCATGGTATTCAGTCACAACAAGACAGACTAAGACAAATTTATTTTTTTGGAATAATCATGTATTAGTTCTGGTCTTGCATATTTGTATTGTTTATAATTTATTTTTATGGGTCAAGAATTGTACAATAAATATGCTTGAAAAGATGTATCCTGCCCTTCTTGTTTCAATCAAAAATATTACCACACATTAGTGGAAACCTGCTCAGGGGCTACATGGTGAACAGAAGCCATCTTCAAGGATGCAGACCTACCCCAAGCCCCACTGCGAAGTCTCCTAGACAGTTCAGCAGCCTCCAGCCCTAAAGTGCAAAGAGATTGATCTATTTAAAAGTCACATACGATGAGATCACCTCTGGCTTTTAATATTTTAATACTCTCTTATCGTTCTCAGAAAAGAAGCTAAAATCCCCTCCACAGCCCACAAAGCCTAACGCTGCCTCTGCCTCATCTCATCTCCCTGCTCCTTGCTCCACGCCACAGTCCCTCAGATTTGTCATGACCCTGCATGCCGCTGGCCCTTCTGAGCCCAGTTTCAACGGATTTTTTTTTCCAAGACAGGGTTTCTCTGTGTAGCCCTGGCTGTCCTGGAACTCACCTGTAGACCAGGCTGTCCTCGAACTCAGAAATCCACCTGCCTCTGCCTCCCAAGTGCTGGGATTAAAGGCGTGCGCCACCACCGCCCGGCTCAACGGATTTTTAAAAGATTTGTTTTATTTTTGAGTGTTTGAGTGTGTGTGTGTGTGTGTGTGTGTGTGTGTGTGTGTGTTCAGTATAATGCAGGTACTACGTGGGTCCAGAAGAGGGCATTGGATCCCCTAGAGCTGGAGTTACAAGTGATTGTGAGTCACTCAACATGAATGCTGGGAACCAAAACTCAGCTCCTCTGCACAAACTGAACATTCTCTTAACCGGGGGATCTCTCCAGCCCCCAGTTGTGGAACCGTGAAAGACAGTCCGTGGCCTGGTTGACCGAGGCTTACTCCGGAGACCACTAGAATATTCTACAAGGGACGGAACCGTGAGCAATGCTCCCGGATACTCAGGCTCCTGACACCAACTCCACACTCCTGACTCCTCAACCCATAATCCTGTGGTCATTAGTCACACGTAGGGCCAGGCCACTAGCGTTCTGGCTGGACTCCCCCCCCCCCCAGACACACAGGTTCCTTCCACCCCCAGTTACCTGGCAACAGCCAGATAACCCAGCCACTATAAAAGGGGGCTTCTTGCCCCCCCAGCTCTCTTTCCCTTACACTCTTTTTTCTCTCGCCCCCACCCTGTTCCCTCTCTTTTCCCATTCTTCACCTCTTTCCACACGGTCATGGCCAGCTCTCACCCCTCTATCTTTTCTTTCTCTCTTCTCTATCTCTTTTTCTTCTCCTTCTTCTCTATAATAAAGCTTTGAAACTATGGGCTGCCTCTTCTTATCAAAACCTACCGTGTAGGAGCAATCTCAGCACCTCCAGCAGCCAGAAAGGACCAAAGACTCTTCTGCCCAGCCAGGCTTCCTCTACAGGTACACGGGGACTCGTGCCGGAACGGCCCCACCTTCTGAGCAAGGACCTACCCCCCTAGTCGGGCAACCTCCTTCCGTAGGTACTCGGGTGCCCGCCATCCCTATACAGGTACAGGGGTCCTCTTATTTTCCCTACACCCAGTTATATAGTTTCATTTCTCTTGATTAAGTAGGTAAGACTGAAATTGTTACACTGAATATTATTGTTCGATTGACTCTGATGAGAAATGTCCACACTTTTCCAAATGGCCTTTGTCATATTACAGTTCCATCATCAATGTACCAAAGGTCTAGACATTTGAGCCCCTTGTTAACACTGGGTATCAGTAACTTTGTTCCATGTGCCCGTTTAACAAGGCATAGAGTGAGGTCTGATGAGGACCCTCCGCGGGAGGCTAATTGAACCCATTTCAGAGAGAGCACCGGAGTCGGCTACCTCCCATTCGCCCTCCAAGCTCCGCAAACCTTTTAGCCACACTGCTATGAAAGTACAGGGGAGGTTAACATGCTTAAACACAGAGGTTGTTTTTGAAACTGAGCTGATAAAACTGCAGCTTCCAAGTCTCTGCGTCGAGCGAGCGAGCGTTCTCTCTCCTCTGCTGGAATCAAAGTGGTGAGAGTCGATGCGGAGTGTGTGGAAATGTCACAGAGGCCAGAGCCACCCATGGTTCAAAGTCTTCGCAGGAGTGGAAAGACCTTTTGAAGCTTGATTGATTAGCATAGTTTCCAGACCAGTTGCTAAGTTAACGCTGCAGAAAACTGCCAGAAAATGATCTTCTCTCTCTGCTCCCTTTAAGAAAAAGCCTTCAGAGGCAGGCGGGTTTCTGAGTTCGAGGCCAGCCTGGTCTACAGAGTGAGTTCCAGGACAGCCAGGGCTACACAGAGAAACCCTGTCTTGAAAAAACCAAAAAAAAAAAAAAAAAAAAAAAAAAAAAAAAGAAAAGAAAAGAAAAAGAAAAGAAAAAAGAAAAAGAAAAAGAAAAAGAAAAAGCCTTCACTTTGTCTGTTTGCTTGGTTTGGTTGTTTGCTTGTTTGTTTTGGAGACAGGGTCTCACTCTGTAGCCCCGGCTGTCCTGGAACTCACCATGTAGAGCAGGACAAAAGCCCACATGCTGACAGGCGCTAAGAGCCACAGGTGCTCTGGTCCCAGGGCTCAGTGCTGAGTGTAAGGATTATCACATTAGGCCAATTAAGAGACAGACACCGCAAGCTTCGGGAGGGTTTTGCAGCTTGCTTTTGGTTTCATCAGGATGTTCCGACGAGAATGCTTCTCTAATAAAGTAATGGCAAGTGGGCTCTGGAGCTGGCTTTTGTTAAGGTGACATTAATGACTCACCAGACGCTATAAATAGAACTCAGCTTGAACCTCTGTCCACAGTCACACGGATAGTCCCACAAAGAGATGCTGCTGACAGCAGAGAGCAGTCCACTCACCACTCGGACAGCTGACTGTGGGCTGGAGGTGAGGAAACCACAGTCCTGTGGAGTACAGGCGTGAGCCCTGATCTGTCGCCCTGTCCTGCGTTTCTTGGTGTCCTTCACAGCCTCTGAAACAGTTTTATTGCTCTCATTAAAGAGCATCGGCAATGTGTTCGAGTGTGTCTAGTCCTCTCTGATGATAAATCCAAGGAAAGCGTTGCCTTGAGTCGATAACTTATCGTCATCTCTTCTCTCCTTCCCAGCACGCAGAACAGGCTATTACAAAGTATGGCTGCACCCCTGTGATTGGGCTCAGTCGTTACTTGCTGGATATTGATGTGCATATTAACTGTGTTTTCACACAATACTCTGAAGTGTGTTGAAGACATTTTCTAACGTGCATTTATCTGTCCCGCTATTAAAAAAAATGTCTCAAAAATCTGATCATGGCAGAGCAAACTTACAGTCCCAGAACTTGGGAGGGTGAGACGGAAAAATAGTGACTATGAGGTCAGCATGGGCTCCATAGCGGGATTCCAGAACAACAACAGCAGCAGCAGCAACAACAACAACAACAACAACAACGAAAGTACCTACCATTTCCTTGCTCCCTGACCGCACTTGCCCCTTAATCTAGCAGCAAAAAGAGGATAAAATGTCACCTGGACACAGAAAGAAAAAAAAGCACATGAAGAACCCACATTGGCCACTGCTGAGGACCAGTTTCAACCAGTTCTGAAGAAAAGATGGGAGATGGAAGTAAGACTGAGCAGAGAGACCTCGGAAGAAGAGGTAAAGAGCAGACTGTTCCACCAGGAAAGACAGACAGAAGAGTCCACCCTGGGTGGACTCTTCAAGCAATCAGAGACTGAGAGAAAACAGAGAGGGAAAAACAGAGACGAGAAGCTATCTTTCCTGCGTCCCTGTAAGTTTGTGTGGCTGTCGCTCCTCATCAGGGCCACATGCTTGGCAAAGGCCTCTAGGTTCTCATGAGGCCGGGAAAGCAGAGGAGGATGGGAGGGTGAAGCGGGCACGGTGGGCAGGCATTTCCTCCCCTCACTCGTGTTCAGATGCCATCTAAGCAGACAGCGGGGATTCACTTGTTCCTTCTCTTTCCAGACACTGTAAGAACAACGCTTCCTTTGAGGCCACCCTCCACCTCTGCCTTAAAACTCAAGGCTGTCTGCCTTTCTACTCATAAAACAGGAGATAAACAACAAAGATGAAGGCAATCAGTAGGAAAAGCAACTCTCTCAAACTGCAATTCTGAAATGAATCTGTCTGCGGAGGTTCCATTCCAGGAAGCAAAGAAAGAAGTGAGAGAGAGGAAAAATCCCCCGAAGTACTTGCCCAGGGTCCCCTGAATCTAGTAATAAGCCAACGTGTGCCTTCTTCAGCTTCTAAGGATTAGCATTACTTGAATGGTGCAGAGCTGGGGCTGCGATCTGATCCTTCTGAGGAGCCCACTGTCATCAGGTCACAGTGGCTTGGGAAACGCAGAGGGACGGAGCTGAATCTGGAGCTCTGCCCCCAGCTATCAACGCTTTTGTTTCATCTCCTTCCTTTCCAGGCAGCTAGAAATACAATTCCTAGAAAGTGATCATGGATGAAGTTTGACAGATGGCTAAAAATTCAAGTGACTGGTCCATCCTAGATGGTGGTGGCCACACCTTTAATCCCAGCACTCGGGAGGCAGAGGCCAGCCTGGTCTACAGAGTGAGTTTCAGGGCAGCCAAGGAAACACAAAGAAATTGTCTTAAAAAGAAAAAATGATGATGATAAAAAATTGGACCGGTATCAAGTGAGGGATCCAGAGAGTTGACCCAGTGGGTAATATTTGCTGAACAAGTATGAACACCAGAGTTTGGATACCCACTACCAGTATAAAAGGCTAAGAGAGGGCTTTAATCCCAGCACTTGGGAGGCAGAGGCAGGCGGATTTCTGAGTTCAAGGCCAGCCTGGTCTACAAAGTGAGTTCCAGGACAGCCAGGGCTACAGAACCCTGTCTCGAAAAGAAAACAAACAAACAAACAAACAAACAAACAAACAAAAAAAGCTAAGAGAGGCTTGAGAGATGGGTCGGCAGTTAGGAGCCAATACCGTTCCACCAAAGCTCTTGAGTTTGACTCCGGGCAGCAATGCCAGGTGTCTGTAACTCTAGCTCAAAGCCATAGTCTCTGTACATATTTACACGTGATTAAAATAATATAAATGAATCTTTAAATTCTTTTAAAATATAGAGCTAGGTAGAAGTGCATGCTCCAGCTATACACCCACCCACCCACCCACCCACCCACACACACACACACACAAACACAGTGTGTAAACCACATACACACAATCAAAGCTCAAATAATACAGCAAAGTCAAAAACAGGAAATGGTGTAAGAGAGCAGAGCCCGACCAAGACTCGAAGGTTTGAATGGAGAGCGGATAGTTATGAACTCCTGGGGTTATTTTGTTCCCTCTGGTGCCTCTGCTTCTCTACGTGTCTGCTTCATCTTTAGAGATACAGAGGGGCCCATAGCTAGGGTCTCACAGGCCATTGTTCTAAGTTCTTTTTACCTCACACCTCACTATCCTATTTCCTGTGACCATTTGGCTAGTTTTTCTCACAGCTGATGGCCTGGCCATGCCCTGATGTAGCTAGGACTGTGAATATTGGGTTTCCCTAGCATAACCCGCTCCGATGAATGAGGTTCCACCTATCTAGACATTGGGATAAGCAGCTACATGTAAGTGGTTAAACGTTAAATGTGAGCTGGAGAGGTAGCTCAGCAGTTTAGAGTCCTTGCTGTATAATTGCAACAGCCTTAGTTCGGATCCCAGTACCAACGCAACGAGCCAGGCATCACGTACATACCTGTAACCCAAGCACTAAGAAGGCTTGCTGAGGCTTGCCGGCTCCAGCATAGCTGAGAACACGTGAGCCTCAGCTTTGAAGAGAGAGACCCTGCCTCAAAGGTACAGGCCCAGAGTGGTCAAGGAGGGTCCAAGAGCCTCTTCTGGGCTCTGCAGCGTGTGCAATTATATGTGTGTACACGCAAACCCACACGATAAATAAATCAGTAAAATAACCAGAAAGGATAGATGGCTTTAAATAGTAAGATGAATAGCAAAACTCCCAGACGGATGCAAATTCACAGCCAGACAATCCTAAGATTTCAAATTACGGTGTGACTCAGCCATTAGGAGACTTGTTAATCTTCAGGGAAACCCAGGTTGGATTCTCAACTCTTATCTGACGGCTCACGACCATCTGTAGTTTCAATTCAAGGGATCCAGTATCATCTTCTGCGCAACTGGCATGCGGCATGCACAGAGTATAGGTACATACATGTAAGCAAAGCACACGCAGGCACGCATACACACACACACACACACACACACACACACGCACGCACACACATACACACACACACACACACACACGTCAATGATTGTAAAAACTTAACAAACTCTAGGGCTTGTGTTCTTTTGTTTGTTTGTTTGTTTGTTTTGGTTTTTGAGACAGGGTTTCTCTGTGTAGCCCTGGCTGTCCTGGAACTCACTCTGTAGACCAGGCTGGCCTCGAACTCAGAAATCTGCCTGCCTCTGCCTCCCAAGTGCTGGGATTACAGGAGTGTGCCACCATGCCTGGCTAGGGCTCGTGTTCTTAATAATCTTACAACTTTGGAACTTTCTTTTATAGTGAATTACACCTTGTCTGTTTATCTTCTTAATATTAATGAGTATGAAGGGCATTTCCTTGACAGGCACAGGTGAGGGAAAACCTCCTGCTTCTCCAACGATTTTTAATTTTAGCTCCATCTCTACCTATGATCAGAATATATTGAATGAAAAAACATCTATTTTCAAAAAAATAATTAATTAAAAAAAAAAAGATAGTCCCAGTGGGTTTTGAAGGTACAATAGGCTTTGTGTGAAAACTTTGATAATTTAAAACAGTTCCAGTCTAGGTCATTTTGATTTTTTTCTTTTCTTTTTCTTTTTTCTTTTGTTTTGTTTTGTTTTGTTTTGTTTTGTTTTTTTCGAAACAGGGTTTCTCTATGTAGCCTTGGCTGTCCTGGAACTCACTCTGTAGACCAGGCTGGCCTCGAACTCAGAAATCCGCCTGCCTCTGCCTCCCAAGTGCTGGGATTACAGGCGTGCGCCACCACCACCACCCGACTTGAATTTTTTAAAAATTAAATTAGATATCTCTTTTATGGAAACAAACCAAGACTTTTACTTAGCCAGGATTCAAAATGGGTCAACAATATATTTCATGATAAACTTTTTAGAGCATCTGAGATGACCTTCCATTGTCAAAATGTGGCATTATGCAAAACATCTAGAAAGAGTGTACAGATGTTACTTACAAAATGCACTTCTCAGTCCAGGACCCTTGGAGCCTTTAGAACTCTTGCTGGAGCCGAGATCAAATGCTGGTCCATCTAACCCAGGAGGAGTTACCCAGGGCCACATCAGTTTCCGTTTACCTGCCAAGCACCAGAAAATTGTAATGTTGTTTTTTTCATTGTTGTTGTTTTGTTTTTTTATTTTTGTTCTTTGTGTTTGTTTGTTTGTTTATTAGGAAAATTCAGCTTGCTACTGATTTACAAAGTGAAAAGTAGACCAAGACTCAGAGGCTGAAACAAGTACAGATGTTTTGTAAGATGAAACCCACCCAAATACAACCTCTAAGATCACAGCTTCTAGATCCCAGCAGTGCATGCAAGTGTTGTAGATTAGTTCTTTAGGGGCTTTTTTGTTGTTGCTGTTTTGTTTTTTGTTTTTTTAAGTTGAGATAAAATTAATATGACATAAAGCAGCCATTAACTATTTTAAACATACCATTTTGTGGCATTTACTGCATTGTGTTGTGTAACCTTTACTGCTATCTCCAGGGTGTTTCATGACACAAAAGTACACTCTTTACCATAAAGAAAGCACACAAGGGGACACTTTAAAATGACGTATTCTGAGACCCCCATACCTAAAAGATTGTGATATATGACTTGGAAATGTGTCTCAAAACTTCTTGGATAACTCTTCCCTAGGTATTTATCCAAGCAAAAGGAAAATGTGTTCATGAGTTATGGTATGGCTTTATTAATAGTCATCGAAAGCTGGGAATAACTGGATCCTCTTTTAGTTAGATAATATATGAATAACCTGGTATCTTCACACAGTGGGTCTTGGTAATCATGAGGAATCAAACCTGCAAAGGTGGTTCTCCATTTGCATTATATAAAGAACTGAGATAATCAGAGCCGGTCTGTGGTCTATATACCACTTCCGTGACATTCTGGAAAACGCAAGATTATAGGAACAAAGAAGAGATTCCTTTCAAGGTTCCTGCTGTGGAAGGGCCGGGAGCAGGTTTTGAGTGCAGAGGATAGCACAAAGGACTTCTGGGAATGATGAGAGAACCGTTGTGCATTGTGTTTGTGTTGGTGGGTGTACACATTCATCAAAACTCACAGAAACTGAGCCCCGCAAAAGTAAATCTTCCCAGAGTTTATTTTAAAAATCAACTTAATATTTTAACCAGTTCATGTATTGCAGAATGAGCAGCTTGTTTGAGGAACTTGGGGTGACTATGAATACAGATACTACAACAATTCGTACACACTCACGAACAATCCACGAGCAACGTTGGACAGCCTGGGTATTCGTTATCCTGTCAGTAAGGCCACTGACTAGCTGTTTCTTTTTCTCTGGTTCTCTTTAGAGTATCTGGGTATTTTCCAGAGACCAGATGTGGGTCAGCTATCCTGCCAGAATCCATCACATACTTGAGTATCTGACCAACCTTAGGGCCTGCAGGACCTTCTAACTCTGCTCCAACCTTTGTCGAAGGTCCAACCTAAATCCTCACCAAATGGGATGGCTTTAAGGTTTTCTTTATCACCGATTTCTATTTTGCCTCTTTTTTTCTGATTTATTTTCAGTGGGTAACCACCTTCAACAGGATGGGGCTTGCTTTGTGAGTTCTGAATTTATATTTATCTGATTACACATAATAAACATCTACACAGTGCCTCCAAGTTTCCCATGCTTCTAATGATGATAAAACGGGCCTGTAGGATTTAGTGAGTCTGTTGTCTGGCACATTGTTGACTCCCTTGGAAGTCAGCTTGGTGTCAACATCTGTGAACATACAGTGGTATGCACAGGAGCTGGATATGGTAATAGATCTATCGTGTAAAACCTGTACTTCTGGTTTTCTTTTATTTGGAGTTAATTATCAATTCAGATACCTTACTCCTATCTGGGGCTACATCAGCCTAAGACTGATGTGGCTAAAATTCCACACCAATAGGTCTAAGACTCAGATAGAAACAAGACAAAAGAAGAAAGGGAGCCGTAAGCTAGTGATGTTATGTGGGGAGGTAGAGCTACTTTCAACCCTGGTACACAGGAAACAAAGGCGCGTCTCCCTCTGTGCTGTCTCCCACTGTCTCAGAGAGGCCTGTGCCTCCAACGCGCCTTTAGTCCGTGTGGTTGTCTCTGCTTGCAACAGTCTCAAATGAGTTCCGTCCATGCCAGTCTTTGCTCTCTCATCAGTTTGCAAGAGAGAGCTCCAACTTCTCTGACACTTCCTGCTCACACGGCTTCTTTTTTTAGAGTTGTTACTGCCTGGGAGGAAATGGAGCGGCAAGTGTTTCCTTTCCATCTGAAGCTGTGTCTTGGGGGGAGGGGGAGGGGGAGGGGGCGGGTGGGGGAGGGAGGCAGGGAGGGGGCGGGGGTAGCTGAGGGCGGGCTCACGGTTTGTTCCAACTGTGTGAGTATTGTATTTTCCCACGAGCCCGTCTTGAAGCCCCCGTGCTATCAATTATTTATAAATTATATTAAAACCTCCAGGAAACAAGCCGGGCAAGCTCTCCCCACGCCAGATGGCTCGGCAGACTTTGGAGGTTGCTCATTGCCTGCCTCTCTTCCATCGCCCCAAACCCCAAAAGACGTCCAAAAAGAAAGTGAATAAAAGCACACCACTCTACAGGTTACCAAGCAAAATTTCTTCCCATAGAAACACACACAGGAGAGAAAAAAAAAAAAAAAAAAAGAATTGGATCCCTCTTAAGAATAATGACAGTGCATGTTAGGATTCTGTCTAAGCTCCACCCCACAGTCACCTAGCAAGAGCCAGGTAGGTCTGGCCCGCTATAAAAGGGGCTACTTGCCCCTCCTCTCTCTTTTTCTCTTACTCTCTTAGCTTCTCTCTTGCCCTCTTGGGCTCTTCCCTTCCCCCCTTCCCCTCCCCCCTCTCCACTTGATCATGGCCAGCCTCTACTTCTCTACTCTCTACCTCTCTGCATTTCTCTGCCTCTACCCCCTTAACTACCCTCCCCATGCCCTAAATAAACTCTATTCTATATTATACCATTTTGTGTCTGGTCCCTCAGGGAGAAGGGCTATCTCGGCATGGGCCGTTCCCCACCACCACCCTAGAACATATTCTTACACCTATTTCTCCTTTTATGATCACAACAGTGGTCTTCTAGACTTTCCAACCAAGTGCCCACAGGTAGAAAAATATATAAACCTCCCAAGCATCTGGCCTCGACCTCACAATACATTAAGTTTAATCATCATTATCTATGGTTTAAAGAAAAAAAACCAATGCTAAATTCCAAGGAACTCCGCTCTGGACAGAGGGGAGCAGTGGGCACCACAGGCCCCGGGAGAACTGCTTTTCAGTAAGAACAGAGTATTTTTATCCTGAAGATTCTTCATTTCCAGGCACAAGGCCTCAGAATCAAATAACTATATTTATGACAATTTTAGGAGCATGACCATTCTGTGTCAGATAGGTCTCATGAAACCTCAAATCTGATGTCCCGGAAGGCTTCCCTAGTGAACTGTCCATATTCTCTGACCAGAAAGAGCTGACTGTGTGGAGCAGCCTCAGGAGGCTGTGGGAGACAAGACAGTCAGAGGAAATTAGAAACCCCTGTTAGAAAATTTTGATTCTGCAAATTTCATGATGTCCTCGTTTTTAATAGCTGAACAGTATTTCATCCTGTAAATGTACCATATTTTCCTTATCCATTGTTCAGTTGGGAGATATCTAGGTTGTTTCCAGCTTCTGGCTATTACAAATAAAGCTGCTGTGAACATGGCTGAGCAAGTGTCCTTGAGGCATGATGGGGCATTTTTGGGTATATGCCCAGGAGTGGTTTAGCTGTGTCTTGAGGTAGAGCTATTCCCAGTTTTCTGAGAAACTGTCAAATTGATTTCCAGAGTAGTTGGGCAAGCCTGTACTACCACCAGCAATGGAGGGGCGTTCCCCTTTTGCTCCACATCCTCACCAGCATTGTGCTATCACTTGAGTTTTTGATCTTAGCCACAGGTGTAAGAATCTCAGTTGTTTTGATTCGCATTTCCATGATGATTATGGATGTTGGACATTCAACATGAGCTTCTTGGCCATTAAAGATTCCTCTTCTGAGAATTCTCTGTTTAGCTCTGTAACCATGTTTTAATTGAGTTCTTTGGTTTGTTACTGTTTAAGTTCTTGAGTTCTTCATATATTTTGGATATCAGCCCTCTGTCAGATGTAGGGTTGGTGAAGGTCGTTTCCCATTCTGTAGGCTGCCATTTTGTCCTTTTGATGGTGTTCTTTGCCTTACAGAAGCTTTTCAGTTTCATGAGGTCTCATTTATTAATTGTTGATCTCAGTACCTGAGCTGTTGGTGTTCTGTTCAGGAAGCTGTCTCCTGTGCCAATGCATTCAAAGCTATTCCCCACTTTCTCGTCTATCAGACTTAATGCATCCAGTTTTATTTTAAGGTCTTTGAGTTTTGTGCAGGGTAATAGATATGGATAGAACTAGAAAAGATCACCCTGAGTGAGATAATCCAAACCCAGAAAGACAAACATGATGTGTACTCACTTATAAGTGAATATTAGCCATGAAGTGCAGGATAACCATGCTACAATCCACAGACCCAAAGAAGCTAAATAACAAGGAAGGCCCAAGGGAGGAATTCTTGAATCTCACTGAGAAAGGGAAATAAAATAGACATCTGAGGTGGCTGGAGGGAGGGAACTGGTTGGGAGGGGGGAAGCATGGGGAGGATGGTGAGAGAGGGAACTGGAAGAGATAATTGGAATGGGAGAGCATGTCTCTTGGACAAGCTAGAAATCTAGGACTGTGATAACTCCCAGGAACCTATGAGGGTGACATAAATCACAAAACCCATTTATTTAATTCTGGAGTTCAAAATTGGACTACACTTCCCAGAATTCCAGGTAGTTGGGTATTGTCACGTGACTTTCCAATGATCTACCGGATGAAGTGTTGTGTGTGCCACTTTTAGGCATGGCCCAGATTAATTCCTAATGGTATCCTTTGCAGTCTTGCCCATCTTCTAAAGACTGGTTACAGATGATGAACAAGAGGATTCCCTGACCCTTTAAGCCACAGCTGAGGAAGAAGCTCCATCTTCTAGGATCTGTATTGATTAGGCCTCTTCTTACCCCACTTACTATGATATAAGTTCAAATAATTTTTATTGCTATTGCTAACTTTACGGAATTTGAGTTATCCTGATATATACTTCAATCTATTGACTTTTAAATCTTCAAGAATCTACTGTTCATCTAAGCACTCTCTAGGAATGAAAGGAAGGCTGGGTTTCAAGTCAGTGCTGATGAGGCATGGGGCATGAAGACTAGCATGTTCCATCATCTAAATTCATTTTCTTTATTCTTTCTTTTTATTTAACTTTTTTAAATAAAAAAAATCATACAATAGATTTAATCATGTTTTCTCTTCTTCCAGTCTCTCCCAGATCCTTCCCATCTCCCTATCCACCCAACTTCAAATTCTTTTTGTCTCAATATAAAATAAAATAAAAACAAGAAACAAAAAGAACAAAAACCAACTGCCTTAGTTAGGGTTACTAATGCTGCAATGCAGCACTTTGGAGGAAAGGGTTCATTGAAAACTTCCACGTCATTGTTCATTAATTTTAAAGCCAGGGCGGGAACCCAAACAGGGCAGGAGGTTGGAGTCAGGAGCCAATGCGAAGGGTATGGAGGGGTGCTGCTTACTGGCTTGCTCATCATGGCTTGCTCGGGCTGCTTCCTCATAGAACCCAATACCGCCAACCCAAGGATGACACCACCCACAATAGGCCGGGCCCTTCCACATCAATCACCAATTAAGAAAATGTTCTACAGATCTTATGAAGTCATTTTCTCTGTTGATGTTTCTCTCTGTCTCTATTCCCTTCCCAACTCCCCTTCCCATGCCCTAAATAAACTCTATTTTATACTGTGCTCATTGTGTGGCTGGTACCTCAGGGGGAAGGTGCTTCAGCGTGGGCTCACGGAAGCATCCCTTCCCCCACACCATGCTGAGCCTCCACCAAACATGTCCCTGTTTTCTTTCTTTTTTATAAAACACAACAGTGCCTATAACACAGACCATGGATATTTGTTGAAATAAATTCAATGAAATAAGATACATAGGTGTAGGTCCTTGAACAGCCCTGAGTTGGTCTCAGCAAATTCACCTCTCAAACAAAGAAATGGTTTTTGTTGTTGTTGTTGTTTGTTTGTTTTTTGTTTTTTTTTTCAGCTATATGATCATGTGAAAATGTATCACTGCTAGGGGGGTAATACTAAAGCATACAAAAAAAAATCAGGAAAACAATATCACTAGGTCCTTTTTTTTTTTTTTTTTTTTTTTTTTTTTGGTTTTTCGAGACTGGGTTTCTCTGTGTAGTCCTGGCTGTCCTGAAACTCACTCTGTAGACCAGGCTGGCCTCGAACTCAGAAATCCACCTGCCTCTGCCTCCCAAGTGCTGGGATTACAGGCGTGCGCACTAGGTAGTCTTAATATGTGGTTCTTAAAAAAACCAAAGCAGCTCTTCCTGGAATCCTGATAGAGAGGTACCTCAGTGGGAAAAGGACTTGCCTTACAAGCATGAAGACCGTGTGTGTGTGTGTGTGTGTGTGTGTGTGTGTGTGTGTGTGCGCGCGCGCGACAGAGAGACAGAGACAGAGAGAGTCAGAGAGAGAGGTAGAGAGAGAGAGTCCGAGAGAGCGAGCGAGAGACAGAGTCAGAGAGAGAGAGAGACAGAGTCAGAGAGAGAGAGAGAGAGAGAGAGAGAGAGAGAGAGAAACACCCAGGTGTGGTAGTGCATAATTGTAACGCCAACACTAGGAGTGCAGAGATGGTTGTGTCTCTGTAGTTCCCTGGCTGTCATTTAATCTACATGACTAGATCACAGTCAGTGAGAAGCCCTGTCTTGATAACACCTGAGGAATGACAGCCAGAGTTGTCTTTTGGCCTACACGTGTGTGTCTGTGTGTCTGTGTGTGTGTGTGTCTGTGTCTGTGTGTGTGCATACATGCATTAATTCATTATTCTTGGCTATGCTATTTCTATACATTCATTTCACAACAGCAAGAGCTAGATAGATTTTGTCCTCTCGTGGCTAATAGCTCCTTTCTGGAAAATGCAGAAATCCTTTTTCTTTATGTTGTAGCTAAGACTGGGCTTGAAAGTAAACGTGCCCCCCCCCCACCGCCTTCAGTCCTGGCAGCCAGAATGTTAAGTAGAAGGCTCCCTGGCTGCCCCCTGGCTGACCTGCCTACTGGAACCTTTCTATCAGGCTTCCAGGAAGAGTTGCTTTTGTTTTTTACGAACCAGATATTGAGAGCACACAGCGATAGCGTTTTCCTGATGTGTCTTTTGTTCTTCCACAGATATCGTTTTCCTGATTTGTCTTGTTTTGTTCTTCCACAGACTCCTCCCCCCTTTTATTCTCCTTTCAGAGACTCTCTTTCCCCCAGTCACATGAATCCAAAATTCCTCACCTCCATCTTGGTATCTTCTTAGCGGTTTTAAATAGTTTCATGAAAAAGATATTAAATATATACTTCCCGCTTTCTTAGCTTTGCTTGGAATCTTACCAGGGCAGATTCGGTAAAGTCTTTATGATTTTCTTTGCTCCACCATTTTAAGAACGAGCCTTTGCTCTCACTGTTGCGTCTCAGAGCAGTAGAAAGGATAGAGAATAAGTTCTATATCAGAGACCAGTGAGATGGCTTCAATGGGTAGATGGGCTTGCCACCAAATGTGGTGATCTGAGTTCGACTCCCAGAGCCCACTATTTTGGAAGAAAAGAACCAGTTTCTGAAAGGTATCCTCTGACTTCCACATGTGCGCGCGCGCACACACACACACACACACACACACACACATATATAAATGTAAGACATTTTTGAAAAAAAAATTCTATCTGAGCCACACCTTTTATTGATGAGGTCAACAGCAGATCACTTCCCTCTGATGTCACTTCAATATCATCATATGTTACATTGTTTACAGTTTGAGAGCTGGTCACTCCGCATGAACATCATGAATAATAAATGATAACACTGCTCGAGCTGGGGGCATTGGCCATCACAGTGCATGTGCTTAGCATGTATGAAGCCTGAGTCCAAACTCAGCACCAAAACACAACAAAAAGAAAACAGTGCTGCTTCAAAACAAAACAAAAGTCACACAAAACGATTCTCCGTGGAGTAGTCAGTCTCGATAGGACTTTTGCTACACAGCCGAAACGCTGTTCAGTACCTCGAAGTGGATGAATGGAAGCTATTTATCCACTCTCTCTCTATGTAAAGGATGAAAGTTAGTGGAACAGTAAGCAGACATTTGTTAGGCATATTCTATCTCTTTAGCTGCATGGAAATGATCTTAGGAGCTTTAAAAAATCAGTCATTGTATGCCCTGGTGTGAGTGGACATTTATTTGAATTCCTATAATTCAAAAACATTTCTAATTCTGTTCAGCCAAGGTCTCCTTTTTCTTTTTTGTGCCAGTTCTAACGATCAAATTCAAGTCCTCATTCATGATAGGTAAGTCCTCCGAGCCTTACTTCTTTTTTTTTTTTTTTTTTTTTTTCGAGACAGGGTTTCTCTGTTTAGCCCTGGCTGTCCTGGAACTCACTCTGTAGACCAGGCTGGCCTCGAACTCAGAAATCCGCCTGCCTCTGCCTCCCAAGTGCTGGGATTACAGGCGTGCGCCACCACGCCCGGCGCTCCAGCCTTACTTCTTAACACTTCAAATAAGAACAGCAATAACAACAATAAGGATATCGATTGAGTATGTGCCAGGAACCAGGTTAAGTGTTTTATGAATGTAAATTTAAACTTCATAACAGCTTGCAAGGTGTTAATGCCTTCAGTCCTAGTCCCTTTGAGTTGCTATAACAAACTGCCCGAGGCTGAGGTGTGAATAATAGAGCTGTGCTTAACTCAGGGCTTCTCTCTTTTTTTACATAATCATTGTGTTTCTTTGAAATGCATTTAATTTTTATCAATTAACTATGTAACAAATAAGTGCAATTAAGAGCAGGAATTCATGTTGTTCTGGCAAATATTCTTTCTGATATGCCAAAATTCACTTAAAATATTTCTAGTAAATAAAAATCCATAACTCAAGTCTTCCTCGTGTTTTTCCACTTATGATCCTTTTCCACCTAAGAAATTTTTACATAGCACTGGATATATAGGCATATAGAACAGGTATACAAACAAAAAAATATCTCAAGTCATTCTTTAGCATCATATTATTTAAAGGTGAAAGCAAATTTGCATGTTAATGAGACAGGTGTGCTCATTTTTTATACCCATTTGTTTTTACAAAAAGAATTAAATCTTGTTCTGAATATTTGATAATACAGGACACACAAAACATATTTTTCAGAGTTGCTTAATATTTTTATTTCATAGGCATCAACATTGAGAATACTGTGCTGTATAAATACTTAGCACAAAGGACAGGCACATAACTCGGTAGTTACTGGAGATGGCGTCTAAACATCAAGCCAGAATTCACTTAGTGCTTTTTTGCCTTGTGAACCTCAAGTCAGCAACTCCAACAGGAAAATTTTAAAAATCAGACACTCTAACACCACACAACTCAAAAGCACATTGATCTGATACTTACATGCTGAGGAACACGGCAGGGGAACACGGAAGCTGTTTGTCTTCTGTTATTAGATTGCTACCCGCCTAGGAAAGCAAGAAACTTTTCAAGACACTGAAGATCAGAACGTGCTAAAGTCTCTCGAGTCTGGGCAGAGGTGTCGAGGTCAGCGTTCGTTGACACTGTGCGGTGTGGGAACATGCGCAGGGCAGAATACACATGCTGCGTGTTCAGAGTCAAGGCTGCAGCAAAGCCATGTGATACCCCTCAGGCGAGTGCCACCTGGGACACCGTGGACTCATTACACGTTTGATTTTGAATTAGTTTTTGGTGGTTGTGTAAGACCCGAAAGAAAAATGAGGGTGCCCCCAGCACCCCACACCTCAGAAGGCGACACCCCAGATCACACGACAGAAATGGTCTTGATGCAACAGCAAGAAGATTTTTATTCCAGAGGCTCTGGGGTTCACAGCCATATACCACGAAGGGGTAGAGAACCGTGAGTACAGAATCAGGACAGCTTTTATAGGTTTACAACAAAACCCATGTATCACAAACCAATCATTCCTTAGCATCGAGAGCCTACACAGTGCAAGCCAATTGATTTGTACCACTCCATAGCTTCTAAGCCAATCAGTTTAAATTATCCAAGCCCGTGCTCTGAGAACCAATCAGTTTTCTATAGAAGCCAGGTAGCAACTAGTTAGCTCATTTCCGATGACGGGGCCAGGGCCATGTACCCATTTCCTGTTACGGGGCCAGGATTACGTAGTAGGCGCTTGGGGACCTGAGCATCCGCAGCCCGTACGGTGACCCCGCTGGCCCAGCTGCACTCGCCCTCGCCCTCGTCCCAGCTGCTCCATGGAGGCGAGATGGGAAAGGACTCCGGGGACCTTCCCAAGCCTGAGGCTTGCAGCTGGACACTGCAGGCGGGTGTGACGCTCAAGGAATGTGACCGTTTATCTAGTTTCTAACAAAGAGTGGGCTTTTGGGGGTCATTTAAGAGTTAGGCACGGGGGATCCCTAGGCCATAATTCTCATCCTTTCAGTTGCAGGTTCAGAAACCTTACATTGTTCCCAAAATTTTGGGGCCTCCAGTCACATGACCGCAGAAGCTGTCACAACCTATAGTGAGAGAGGCTCAGCTTTTAGTTCATGGTCCTGTTGGCAGGATAGTTTGATATCAGGTAACTGTGATTGTAAGGTTGTCTGCGCTACTTGAATGAAGGTTCTGAGCTGATATGAAGAAGGGGAGAGAGTAACGGGGTGAGTTTGCATTCTAGTAACTCATTCTTGTGGTGACTGGTCTAGTCCCGAGAGACTCACTCCAGTTCACAGAGATTTAATTTAGCCTAGAAAGATATAACTCAGTCTCTTGAGAAAAGACAGAAACTTGCTTGTGAGATGATGCTCCATGACTTCATCACCTAGAAAATGTCCCGTCCCTGACCTTGTCACATTAAGGAATCAAGACTTGGCATGATGGGGAGTGGTGGTCTACAGAGTGAGTTCCAGGACAGCCAGGGCTACACAGAGAAACCCTGTCTTAAAAACAAAAAAAACAAAAACCAAACCAAAACAAAAAAAGACTTGGTATGAACAAGCCCCAGTAGACCTGGCTAGCCTTGAACTCAGAAATCTGCCTGCCTCTGCCTCCCAAATGCTGGGATTAAAGGTGAGCGCCACCACCGCCCAGCTGCCACAGTACTTTCTTTTATGACCACGGTCTTCTCACTTGACCTCACTTGATCTTAAAAGTAAACTAAATATTTCTCCAAGTATCTGCCATCTGGGTTTCTTTGGACTTTCTCTCTAAAAGTCCTGAGCTACCAGATGAGAGAAATAGGTGTCCCTTAATATCATCGTGCTAGGGATGGCAACCTTGTCTGAGCCCAAACTTCTAACCAGCCCTATCAAAGTCAGCCTTGCAAGTCAAGTCATCCTGGATTGTCCATGCCGGCCCGTTGACTGTTGGATAGCACAAAAAGGCTTATAAAATTGTTAATTGCTAGGAGGACCCAGCGCACCATATCCCATGGGCAAGCTGTATGAGAAAGCCAGTTAAGCTTGTGCCTGAGAGATCCAGCCAGCAAGCACTTTTTCCCCATGGCTTCTGTTTCAAGTTTCCACTTGAGTTCTCTCCCTGACTCCCAAAGGATAAGCTGTAACCTGTCAGCTGAAATGCACCCTCCCTCCCCCCCACCCCCCACCTAGTTGCTTTGAATCAGAATGCTGTATCATAGCAACAAAAAGAAAACTGGAGTAAAAGCCTAAAACCGGAGTTTCTGTATGACTTCCATGTGCTGTGGTTCCTGGGATTCAGCGATTCAGAAGGAACCAGCACCAATTGATTTCCAATCACCAATGAGTCTACATTCCCCAAGGCAAAGATATTTACTAAGTGATCAAATGGCCAAAATCATCATAGATTATTGCAAATTCCATGAAGAAAAGAAACAGGATATGCTGAGACCGGCCACTAGCAAGATACAGATAACTGAGAGGAAGCCTAGGCGGGACCAGATGCAAACGTGTGCAAGGGGGAGGGGAAGAGGAAAAAGCAATCCAGAGGCCCTGGGACTGAAATGCCATCCCAGTGTTATAGGGGAGGAGAAGCATCAGAGTGGAAGAAATACGAAGAACAAGTAGAAGAGGGAGAGGAAGGGACAGCCGACTCCGGGCCAGGCTGAGCTTGAGTTTTATTCTAACTACTAGAGACAGTCCTGAAAATTCTTCAGTAGAGAAGTGCATCCCGGTTGACATTAAACATTAATCTGCAAACTTAATAGAAGAGGAAGAGGCATTCAGGCAGGAAGCTATTAGAAGAGCCGTTAGGGAGAGTTGCTGTTGATAACGGGGAAGATGGAGACAGTGCACTACGGGGCCTTTGCCACTGAGTCACAGTCTGGTTTCTAAGAGAGATGAATATGTTCCCATTGGGGTGAGATGCTTGTTTGTAACTTCTCTCCTAGGTGTTGAGGCTGTGGGCGTGGCCCTTGCCCCAGTGAGTGAGGAGGGGGCGTGGCTCTTGCCCCAGTGAGTGAGGAGGGGGCGTGGCCCTTGCCCCAGTGAGCGAGGAGGGGGCGTGGTCCTTGCCCCAGTAAGTGAGGAGGGGGCGTGGCCCTTGCCCCAGTAAGTGAGGAGGGGGTGTGGACCTTGCCCCAGTAAGAGAGGCTGAAGACAAAGACCCAGGGCTTAGACAGAGAGAAGAGGAACTGGGTGAACAAAGGTGGCAGATGACTGACCACAGAAAAATCAGTACAGCCCACAGCTATCCTGGGCAAGCCCCTGGCCGGGTACCAGGACTGCAGAAACAGTGGGGATCGCAGCCCCAGGCATTTCCTTAGGCCCTTCCCAGACAGGCATCAACTCCCACTCGCCCTCCTCTGCCTCAGACTTGTTTTTAGTTAGCTCTTTTTGTTGTAGGAGTGAGAGGGGAAAGAGAGATTGCTTTAGACGTTGCATTTCTTATGCATTTCTGCAACAACCAATATCCCAGAAACAGAAATAAGAGTGAGAATGGTTTGGAGGAGATTAGATCACTACCAGGCTATCCAGTTATCCAGATTATCCATTTAGAAAATCCAGCTGCTCCGGTTATGAAGTGTTTAGTAATACGAAGACACAGTACACAGTAATACAAAATACGCAGTAATTAATACGTGTATCATAGACCAGCGTCTTAGTTAGGGTTCTATTGCTGTCTCATGACCACCGCAACTCCTCTAAAGGAAAACATTTAGCTGGGGCTGGCTTACAGTTCTGAGTTTAGGCCATTATCATCGTGGCAGGGAGCATGGCGGCACGCAGGCGGACATGGTACTGGAGAGGTAGCTGAGAGTTCTACATGTGGATCTACAGGCAGCAGGAAGAGACAACGAGACACTAGGCCTGCCTTGAACCTCTGAGGCCTCAAAGCCCACCCCTGCTGACACATTCCCTCCAACAAAGCTATACCTACTTCAACAAGGCTACACCCGACCCAGTTACCTGGCAACAGTCAGGTATGCCTGACTCACTATAAAAGGAGCTGTTTGCCTCCTCCTCTCTCTCTTACGTTCTTACCCTCTTACTTTCTTACTCGCTGCCCCTTCTCCCTCTCTTCCCTCTCCGCCTCTCTCTCCCCTTATGTTCCTGCAGTCTCCCCCCCCAACTCCCCTAGATACAGAAAAAAAAAATCTATAAATATTCAAAGCTTCCCAAACTAAAAAAAAGTTGTTATTCACTTTTTTCTTTAGTTAATAAATCTTAAGAGAAACATAAATAGTTTCTTAGGTAGCTATATATGCTTTAAAAAATTCTAGGGGTTGCCAGGCGTGGTGGCGCACACCTGTAATCCCGGCACTTGGGAGGCAGAGGCAAGCAGATTTCTGAGTTGGAGGCCAGCCTGGTCTACAGAGTGAGTTCCAGGACAGCCAGGGCTACACAAAGAAACCCTGCCTCAAAAAAAAAAAAAAAAAAATCTAGGGGCTGGAGTGGTGGCTTGTCACTCTTACAGAGTACCTGGGTTCGTTCCCAGCACCCACACAGTGTTTTATGACTGGGCAACTCCAGTTGCAGATCTAATTCCATCTTCTGACCTCCACAGGCACTAGACACACAGATGATGCACACATATACATGCAGGTAAAACATTTATCCATGTTAAATAAAAGTTTTTTTTTTTAATTGGACATTTGGTGATTTGGCGGAGGAAGATGTGCATACCTGCAGCAACCGGTTGCCTCCTCCTACAGCGTGGGTCCCAGGACCTCAGGCCATGACGCTTGGTAGCAAGTGCCTTGCTAGCTGAGCCACCTGGCCAACCCCGAACTCCGTATGGTTTTAAAATCATGCTTTCGTTTTTGATCAGGCCCAGGTAAGACAAACTTGAGTAACCCTGGACTGAAGGAAGGCCAGAATTCTTAAAGCACCCTCTAACATTTTTCTCCTGCTAAAATAAACAATCCTCCTTAAGGTTCATCCACAAATTGTTGAACCTTCATAGTCTAACCAGAAGATATCTAAGATTTTTCAAGAACTATAATCCTAATGAGGGTCTATGAAAAATTTAAGAAGTCCCGAGTCTCTGTTTCTCTAACTTAGGGGCTACATATTGCCTAAGATAACTTGCAGCTCAGTACTCAGTGGCCAAACCTGTCAAGCTTCACTTGGGCTGGGCACTGGTATAAATTCCCACAGCTCTTCTGGCTAGACCTGTGGCTCGGGTGTGTAGGTCAGATGACAGTCTGAAGAGCAGCTATCTCCTTCTATCCGTAGGTCCCAGGGACCAAACTGGTCCTCAGGCTTGGCAGCAAGCGTCTTTACCCTCTGAGCCATCTCACAGTCCCATGGGCGTATCTCACACTCCCCCCCCCCCCAGTGCCCTACCATTGTGAGCAGACCAGGTGGCTCATTGGTCTGGCTCCCTCTATACCTTCTCCAGCCAGTTTCTCATGACGCAGCCAATATTAAGCAGGCCATGAAGTTGAGAGAATACTATCAGTTCACGTCTACCCGAGATCAAGGTTTTGACCCATCGCTATACCCTGACGGGAATCCTACATCACCATCCCTTCGTAATATTTTTACCTAATATTAAGTCCAAGTTTGATGCGTGCCCATTGGCTCTAACCACTTTAGATATTAATTCATTTGATCTTTAAGTTGCCCTCTTAAGTAATAATATTACTACTTCTGTTTTATACATAAGGAACTAGTAACCAACCAACTAACTTGTCCAGTGTTGCTTAACTAAGAACTGTTAGCACTGAGATTTTAATGAGAGGGTGTGCCCTTAAAATTCTGCACTCAGGCATTACCCTGTTACAGCATGAAAAAGCAGTTAATTTTTACAGAGGACTTGCTGTGTACCAAACTACAAGCTGATTCTATGGTGTCACTATTATCCTTTTTAAAGCCATAAAAGTATATTCTAGAAGGTTTAGAAGTCCTCTATTAGCAAGCCAGGTTGGTGGGGTTTCTGTTTGGTTTTTTTTGTTTTTTAGAGACAGGGTTTCTCTGTGTAGCTCTGGCTGTCCTGGAACTCACTCTGTAGACCAGGCTGGCCTCGAACTCAGAAATCTGCCTGCCTCTACCTCCCAAGTGCTGGGATTAAAGGCATGCGCCACCACCACCCGGCTAGGTTGGTGGGTTTTAACTCAGGTCATCTAATTCCAAAGCACATGGGTTTTATAGTTGTTAGTTTGTTGGTTTGTTTTAGTCGGGACATCCTGTAACTCAAGCTGCCTATGACTTGCTCTGGTGCTGAGGATGGCCTTGGACGTCTAATCTCCCTGCTTCTGCCTCCCAAGTGCTGGCACTATACGGTATGTGCCATTAGATCCCATTTATGAGGTGCTAGAGAAGCAAGCCAGGCCCTTGTGAGTCTGCGGGACTGTTCCACATCCCAGCTCAACAAAACACATGCTCTGAAGTAGATAGCTTTGGCTTCATCACAGGCTTTCCTTCAAGGGGGAGACACAGGTGGTGAGGAAGACCTGGGCATCTCTGTGGGGCCGATGACAACGAAGAGGCTGAGCGGTTTGCGTAACACAACACTTTGAGGAAGTTAAACGGAAGATTGCTGGCTGTGTCTCACATTAGGAAATGTACTTGCATTTTTAGTTCTTGTGGCTTGAAATGAAATCCCAGAGTGACTCATTGCCAGGGCACTCTGATATGAGGCATGCCTCCGGATCCAGCAAGGATGCCTGACCTCTCAAGAAGGTATGCGCCGCTTGAAGCTGGTACGCTCCAAAGCCACCTAACTCCAGGGACCGTGTCCTTCTAATCCAACACGATCCCTGGTCTCAGAGAACATTCGGTTCCTGAAGGATGTATGAAAGGGTGCCAAGTAGGAGCTCTTCCTGTGAGAGAGAACACGGCTTCTTTGCAAGAAAGATGCTGCTCCAGTCCTCATGGATACGGTTCAAAGTCAGGAAGATATGCACTAGAGGTGGCCTGCAAATACAAAATAGACAATACCCAAATACAAAGATGTGTGTCTAAAAGTTCCAGCAGGAGTCACTGAGAGAAAAAGCACATCAAAAAGCCTGGCTTTCGGTCCCTCGTCTGGTAACTCGAGCAGTCGGCCATGATGCCAACAATAAGATTCTGTGGTAAAGCTGTTGATGCATTCTCATGGGACATCGTGGCTCATCATTGCTTAGGGTGTTTTCTAGTCTTTTTGTCTAGTGTAGGACTTTGTCTTAGGATATTTATTATATTTGAAAATATTCTTTGGCCAGGTGTGGTAGTACATGCTTTTAATCCCAGCACTTGGGAGGCAGAGGCAGGCAGATTTCTGAGTTTGTGGCCAGCCTGATCTACAGAGTGAGTTCCAGGACAACCAAGGCTACACAGAGAAACCCTGTCTTGAAAAACTTGAAAAAAAAAAAAGAGGAGCTTTAGCTCATGGGGAAAGATAATTGTTTACATAGTGTGATGTTATGGGAAAGAGTCTTTTCTTCAAAACCACTTATATGGGGAAAAAATTTTTGTTTGGTTCAAAGGAGCCATAAAGGTCCATATTTAAGAGGAGAAGGGTGAGCAGGAAGCTGGAAACAATAATAAAATAAAGAAGGTGAAACCAACATGGAGGAACCAACATGGTGGATTCATATATATATGTATATATATATATATATATATATATACATATACATATATACATGTATAATATATATACAATATATGTGTGTATATGTATATATATGTATATAATATATATCCTAGTCTTCTTCTGCACTTAGCAATACTTGGACCAGAGAGAAAACTGAACCCCACCAGCTAGCCCTGGGGTACTCTGTAACTATAAATTATCTGGGCCCTTTCAACACCAAATGCAGACACAAAACCCAGGAATAGAAGAGTGCCCTGGAGGGAGAGTCTAGATGGGGCATGTATTGAGGGCCCTTCTAATTTATCCTTCTAAGTAATAAGCAGTCCATAAATACGTGTCGACTACATGATGGATGATTCATCAATTGATTGAATGAAGGCATTTTCAAAATCAGATATACTGCTACTAAATAAAATCACAAGCTGTTAGTCTAAATAAATAACTCAGTGACCATTTTCCAAGATGAATTAATGAACATACTCTACAACAACCTTCCATTAGGCATATGTGAAATAAGTAATAAATTTCCAAATTAATCACTTTACTCACAGTGAGGATGGAGTCAATAAATAGAAGCAGAAAGGACAATAATCACATTAGTGGATCTGCTGTGGGCTCTGGGCTGTGGTGAGAAAGAATGTATGCCTCAAGCTCCCCTTTTGCGTTTTCTATAGCAGTTAACATTTTCCAAAATCCCATGTAACTGACTGCTATAGCATGTGTGTTGGTCCCCTCTTTCTAATATATAAGTATTGCAAAGCTGGAGAGTTTTCAATGACCCATGGCAGCTCTTGAATATCTGACTCATAGTTACTCAATACTCATTAAATTTACACTTCCAGATGTACCATCTCACTACTATCCAATATTCAGACGTACCAGGCCTATCTTGCGGTATGAACAAGACCTGAGGGATTATTTATGATCAATGGTTCCAAAATGTCACACCTCCTAATAGTGCCACTCACGATGGGCCAAGAATCTAAACACAAGAGTCTTTTGGGGGGCCATATTTATTTAAATCATCACATATGTTGAAATAACGCTCTTTTAAAACCTTCACATTTTAAAAATATACTTGGTATATTCATGCTTGGTAATTCAAGAGACTACTGGGTTGCAAAGTCCAGGAGGAAGCTCAGCCCAAAGCTACAAGGATTGTTGGCGACAACTTTAACCTGTATGTAATGCATTTCCTGGTGGGTTTTTGTTTCATGTAGTGGGTAGGAGTCAGGTTTATGTTTGCTTTGTAGTTTCGGTGGTACTGACAGTCATGGTGGGTTTTTGTTATTATAGTATTAGAAGTAGCATCTAGACCTTCATGCATGCTAGTCAAGTGTTCTTTCCCTGGGCTATACACCCCCATTTCTAGTGTGCTTTTTCGAAAGATCAAGATCAGTGTGGTTTTATGTATGGTCCACAAGAAGACACGGTGTCTCAAGGCTCTCAGAATACCATGCACAATTCTAATAAGATGATTTGGATGAGGCCAGCACAAGCTGCAGTGATCTCATAGTAGGCATTCAGTCTGGAGAGCAACCTAGTTATAGTATGAGATAAATAAGGCAATTCTTTGGGGATGTTAATTTTAAAGAATAGATGGAAGATATACCTGGTGAGATGATCCCACAGATAAAAGATAATGAGCTGTGTTGGATCCCTGAAACATGGTGGAAGAAGAGAACTGACTCCTGAAATCATCTGAGGAGGAGGAGGAGGAGGAGGAGGAGGAGGAGGAGGAGGAGAATGGAGATGTAACAGAAAGAGGAGGATAATGACCAGCACAGTAACTTGAAAAACCAGAATAGGTATAGAAATGGATACACATACACACACAGTGTCCAGTTCAGTTCAGACTGTCATAACAAAACAGTAGTGTCTAGGTGCCTTTAAAAGAAAGAAAGAAACAAAAGAAAAGAAATAGATTCCTCACTGGTCTGGAGGCTGCGCAGTTGAACTCCCAGGAGCTGCAAGTTCGGTTCCCAATGGGGCTCCCTTTGTGGTTTACAGATGGCCAGAGATTTCCCTCTTTTTCTTCCTCACCTTATAGAGCCACCAGTCATTTCTCTCCTCTATGACATCAGTTGTCTTCAGGACCTCCACAAAGCCCTGTCTCCACGAACAAGTTACATTGGGGAAGTTAGAGCTTCAACGAATGGGTTTCAGGAAGACACAATGCAGTGCAAACTTTTGAGGTAATGTGTACAGTCACACAACATGACTCATTCTGAGAAAGTGTTCTAGTTAAAGCCACTCAACAATGAAACCAGCTGCCCACCCCCTGCAGCTGCGGCTTCAAGTCCCTGAAGGATGGTGAGAAACATGTTCCTACAGCGATTGAAGCATGGAGCAGAAAACATGTTGGGTCCCTCCAGCTCAGTACCTCTGCGGGATTTGAATGTTTGGGGCATTGCTGTTTGAGCACACTCATCATGAATCGCCCTTGTTCTGAAAGATTGGACCCACATGTGATTCTTATTTGGAGAAAGTCTAATAGAAGGCTTAAAACAACACTCAGACAATGTGTGATGAACTAAACATTCACAACTCTTGGCTTTGCAGTGAACTCTGAGGTCTGATTCTAAAAGGAATTGCGCATAGATTCATGATTTTGTGAGGGCTTTGAGGAGTGTGGTTTACATCAGTTCTTAAACAGCATCCTCTACCTTCTTATCAGTTTTTTTTTGTTTTTGTTTTTGTTTTTGGTTTTTTTTTTTTTTTTCGTTTTTCGAGACAGGGTTTCTCTATGTATCCCTGGCTGTTCTGGAACTCACTCTGTAGACCAGGCTGGCCTCGAACTCAGAAATCCGCCTGCCTCTGCCTCCCAAGTGCCGGGATTACAGGCATGCGCCACCACCGCCTGGCTTCTTATCAGTTTTTTAAGAAAAACCTTCAAAGAGGTTGAGTCTGATTCCATGAGTGAGATTAGAAACACGTAATTGGGAAAGTCATTTCAAACATAGTCCTTGGTAACTCCCAGGAAGAAAAAGCCTAGAAAAAGAAACTAGATTAGGATAGAAAATCAAGAGTATTCTTTCACATCTTTCTTCCACAAACTGCATGATCTCCCTAGTAAGTCTACAGGTATAAAATAGCCCACCAAACCAAAATTGAAATCATGGCCCATCCATAAACACTTGGTAACCAAACCTACTAATTAATCCTGAACTCTGTTTTACTGTCAACCGTGCTATGACCAGTTATATGTGCATGCTATTTTAGCTTAATGCACGACATACAGTAAAAGTCATACAATAAAACAAAACAAATAAAAATATTGTTAGTTCAAATAAAAATTGAACTAACAAGGAAACAAGATAGTTGTAGTTGATAGCCCACTATTTAGTCAAGTGGATCATGCTGTTAAGAATGTTAAGCAAAGCGGGCGGTGGTGGCACACACCTTTAATACCAGCACTTGGGAGGCAGAGGATCAAGATAACTGTTATAAGGACAACATATATTTGGGGCTGGCTTAGAGGTTCTGAGGTTCAGTCCAGTATCATCAAGGTTGGAACATGGCAGTGCCTAGGTAGGCATGGTGCAGGAGGAGCTGAGAGCTCTCTTCATCTGAAGGCTGCTGAGAGAAGACTGCTTGCAGGCAGCTAAGATGAGGGTCTTAAAGGCCATGCCCGCAGTGACACTCTTCCTCCAACTGGGCCACACCCACTCCAACTGGGCCACACCTCCAAATAGTGCCACTTCCTGGGCCAAGCACATTCAAACCACCACATCATCCTATGACCTCCATCCCCCACATTCACACTTACACATACACCACACATATACATACATATCACACACACACACACACACACACACACACACACCTGGTAACAATTGAAAACAGAAGTAAAAATGGCTCAAGAGAGCCCCACGTCTCTTTTTACTTATGGAAGAAAATACATGAGATTGTTAGTTTACTAAAATGGCTTGCTGGGCGGTGGTGGCGCACGCCTGTAATCCCAGCACTTGGGAGGCAGAGGCAGGCGGATTTCTGAGTTCGAGACCAGCCTGGTCTACAGAGTGAGTTCCAGGAAGGCCATGGCTACACAGAGAAACCCTGTCTTGAAAAACCAAAAAAAAAAAAAAAAAAAAAAAAAAGAAAAGAAAAGAAAAGAAAAGAAAACCAGAGATAAAATGGCTTGCCAGTGATGGGAGCATTCTAAAGATGTTAGAAGGCCCTCACTGCACAGTCCCTGCTGTTAGCTACCGTGGGAAAGGAGAAAAGGTGCACGGTTCTTTCTTTCCTTCCGTTTGTTGTCCTTAATCATCGCTGACGCTCGGCTGAGCATCCTTACCGTGGACAGTCTTACTACCCTTTGGGCAGTTGACTTGGACTATACGACAGCTCTGTCACCTCAGTGCGATGCTCCAGAAGAGTGACTGATCCTCATCAGAGTGTCTCTGATTTAGAGAAAGAGTTCCTCCAACAGCAGAAAAGACTATGACAGTAGACAGTGATGCAGTATGCATGTGTGTCAAGGGATTTATTCATGCACGGTAATGCTTACATGTTCACATGTGTGTGAGTACATGATCACACGAGGTCAATGTGGTTTGTCTTCCTCAGTCACTCTCCAGCTGGTATATAGTATCAGCGTCTCACTGAAGCCAGAACTCACCGTGTTGGCTGGTCTGATTCATAGCTTGCCAGGGGATTCCCTGTCTTTGCTCCTACATGCTGGGATCACAGATGGACCGCCACACCTGGCATTTATGTGAGTTATGGGAACCCAATTCCCTACTGCGAAATCTCTTAGCCTGACTACAATAACTTTCTATTATATTCGCGTATGAATTAACAGAGCCATCCTCCCGACTGTAACTCTGAGGGATCCTCACAGCTCCAGAGGGTAGAAGCAAAACTGCCAGGTGAGCTGATTCTTTCTCTGAGAGCACCAGATGAGGATTCCCTCTCTCCCTCCCTCCCTCTCCCTCACTTCCACTGGTCACTGGCAATCCCCGGGAGGATGCTGACTCTTAGAAGCTTAGCTTTAATGAGTCCCTCCACCTGCACATAGCCATCGCCTTTGTCTCTGTCTTAGACACTTCTCCTCCCCTAAAGATCAAGAGGCCCACCAGTGAGAAGGCCGTAAGAAAGTACTGAAGAACCTAACCAGGAGGATGGAAATGAGCTCAATTGTAAGTCTTTTCTGCTGTTGGAGGAACTCTTTCTCTAAATCAGAGACACTCTGATGAGGATCAGTCACTCTTCTGGAGCATCGCACTGAGGTGACAGAGCTGTCGTATAGTCCAAGTCAACTGCCCAAAGGGTAGTAAGACTGTCCACGGTAAGGATGCTCAGCCGAGCGTCAGCGATGATTAAGGACAACAAACGGAAGGAAAGAAAGAACCGTGCACCTTTTCTCCTTTCCCACGGTAGCTAACAGCAGGGACTGTGCAGTGAGGGCCTTCTAACATCTTTAGAATGCTCCCATCACTGGCAAGCCATTTTATCTCTGGTTTTCTTTTCTTTTTTTTTTTTTGGTTTTTCAAGACAGGGTTTCTCTGTGTAGCCATGGCCTTCCTGGAACTCACTCTGTAGACCAGGCTGGTCTCGAACTCAGAAATCCGCCTGCCTCTGCCTCCCAAGTGCTGGGATTACAGGCGTGCGCCACCACCGCCCAGCAAGCCATTTTAGTAAACTAACAATCTCATGTATTTTCTTCCATAAGTAAAAAGAGACGTGGGGCTCTCTTGAGCCATTTTTACTTCTGTTTTCAATTGTTACCAGGTGTGTGTGTGTGTGTGTGTGTGTGTGTGTGTGATATGTATGTATATGTGTGGTGTATGTGTAAGTGTGAATGTGGGGGATGGAGGTCATAGGATGATGTGGTGGTTTGAATGTGCTTGGCCCAGGAAGTGGCACTATTCTTCTTCTTCTTCTTCTTCTTCTTCTTCTTCTTCTTCTTCTTCTTCTTCTTCTTTTTTAACCTTTCCTCTATCCCTTTCTGGAGGAGCACAGAAGTCACTGGCACACACCATCATGACTGCTTAAGGCAGTGGTTCTTAACTTTCCTAATGTCGCTACCTTTTAACATAGTTCCTCATGCTGTGGTGACCCCCAACCATAAAATTATTTTCACTGCTACTTCATAACTGTAATTTTGCTTCTCTTATGAGTCATAATGTATATAACTGTATTTTCTGATGGTCTCAGGCAACCCCTTTAAAAGGACGGCTGACAGCTCCCAAGGGGTCTCCACCTTGAACTGCTTGAGCTGAGAACTGAGGATTTAAGGCATATCTGGTTCAAGAAACATGGTGCACTGGCACCTGGCGCTGAGCGCGATATTCTACAGATTGCTGCGTAGACAAATGAGGGGCCATGCTCTGGCCTTAGAGAAGGATGTGCTGGGGTACCGGATGCTCCTCCCACCATCAAGGCATGGATGTGCTTTCCACTGTGATCGCCTCACCAAGCCCCACCCTAATCGCAATTCTGACTCTACTGTGATCTGTCAGGCAAGGAGGGACACCTGTTGTCTTAGATTTTCTGTTGCTGTGAGGAGACACCATGACCATGGCAACTCTTATGAAGGAAAACTTTTCACTGGGGCTGGCTTACGGTTCAGAGGCTCAGTCCGTTATCATCATGGTGGGAAGCATGGCAGCATGCAGGCAGACACGGTGCTAGAGGAGCTGAGATGTCTACATCTTGACCTAAAGGCAGCCAAAGGAGACTGTGTGCCACACTGGGTGAGGCTTGAGCATAGAAGACCTCAAAGCTCCACCCCCACAGTGACACACTTCCTCCAACAAGGCCACACCTACTCCAACCAGGCCACACCTACTCCAACCAGGCCACACCTCCTAATCGTGCTGCTCCTTATGGGCCAAGCATTTCAACACGTGAATGCATGGTGGCCATACCTATTCAAACTACTGCATCTATCCAGCAAGGAAGAAATGGAGATGCCAGGACCACTATCAGCACCCAACCTTTCTTCTGTGTCTGCTTTCTTCAGAAGCTACATAGCACCAACAGGTTTGTGTTTTGTGGCAGGAAGCAGAGACACAAGGATTGCATGAGAGTTTGGGGTTGCAGTGTAGCTTAGTGTTTGAAAGTGCAGGGTTTAGATCTTAGATCTGTAGTTCACCTGAATGTGGCTCTAGGAGGAAGCTGTTGTCTAATAACAATCTCAAGCAAGTGAGCTGACTTCTCCGATGCTCTGCTTCCTTGTCCGGGGGGAAAAAAATGGGAATTATAATCCTGTTGGCTTCCTTTTAGAACATGAGGAATTCTGGAAAAGGTCACGTTCATAAACCACTTAGCATCCTGTTTGGCACACAGTGCGCACTCGATAAACAGCAGTCCTTGTTAGTGACCCAACCTCTCTGTGGCTCATTCATCTACGCTTATGGGAGGGGAGGGAACGGCCTTCACACACTCTCCGGTTGTGTTAGACTGCCTTCCGCCATTATAGCAAAACATCTGAGGCCAGCTTAGTAAAGGAAAGGTTTGTTTTGTTTCAGGAGTTTCGATTCTTGGTCCCTTCCCTCTGTTGCTTTCTTGTAGTCGCAAAGCACGCACAGAGAGAATATGTCGCAGAGGAGGCTTGTTCAGCTTAGCTACTGCGAAGCAAAGAGCGCCCAAGAGGGGTCCAGCTCCACATGTTCTCCTCCAGAGCATGCCCCCGATGTCTTAACTTCCACCCACTGTCCTTGCCTCCTAAAGCTTTCCACCACCACCAAGAGTTAACGAGGCTACCCTTTCACTCTATGGGCCTTTGGGGGACACTCAAAACCCAACTTACTGCAGCTGTTCATAGGCAGCGTGGCTAAGGGACAATGAGAAGAAGGAGCCAAGCGTTCTGCCCGCTCAACTGCAGTGCTTTAATACCTGGATGTAAAAGCTTTGCCAACACCCCCCTTCATACAAGACTCCCTAGCTCCCACCAGACCAGTCCACTCACCAGAACTAAAACCTTCTGTGGTGGGCACGTTCTTATATTCACCCAGCACTTTCTAGCACTCAAAGCCCATTTCTTGTCTCCTTTTCCACATCAGCCTTGAAAAACAGCTCAGGACAATCTGTGCTAAGTCTCCTTTTACCTATTATAAATGCAGAGTCTGGTAATTATGCGATTTTCCGAAGACTGTAGGGTCAGGAAGTCTGGTCTGGACCAGACTTAGTCATTTCCACCCTTTCATGGCCTCATAACCTGCACATGGGATGGGATTTTCCAGTGAAATGCATCATGTGTATGTTCTATGCACAAGGTTCATTTAGCCATACAACAGAGCTGAGAAGAGCTTCTTGGGACCTATTGTGTATGGTGCCCAGCATAAAGAGGGGTGGGCCTTTCAACTAATTGTCTATCTTTGCTGTTATCTAAGAACAGTGTTGCACACTTGCAAATGCAGTATTCAAGAGGTTGAGGCAGGAGAGTCACTGAAAGTTTGAAGCTATCCTGGGCTCAAACAAGCAAACATATATTTATTCTCCTATCTTACCCTAAATCATAAGCAAATCCTCTTTTACCTGAGCATTTGCTCTAATCTTTACCTTTTGTGCTTATTCAACCTAAGATAAATGATTTTTCATACAGATGACATTCTTTGGATCTCACAGTCTCTTGGTGGAAGAGACTGTGTTCCCATTTTACAGATAAGGAAATCAAGCTTCTGTGTCTCCAGTGACAGAACCTCCTGGTCTTCTGTCTCTGCATCTAGACATTCCTCCCAGATTCGTCATCAGAAACAGCAAAAGTTACTATTTCTGTAAGATGCAGCACGTGTTCTGTTGTGCCTGGCTCATTCTACCTGAGGGTTGCTTCTACCAAGGCCCAAGAGGGTAGAAAACAGAGCCAGATACCTCTCACCCTTTAACCAGAACCTTCTCCTGTGCTTGTAATGTGGTTACCGTGAGCCTTAGCAACACACATCAAGCCAGCTGAAGTCCCGAGCTGCAGCCCATCCTTCTCTATATAGGTTTTGTCTCCCCCCTTTTTAGAACATCTTTGTTACAAAGGCTATCCTATAATTTCCTCCAGAGCAGTTTTAATGAAATGGCCTGCTTCCTTATATAAGAAAGGCTCATGAAAAATACTGGAACTCACTAGTTGTATCAAAGAAGATAAATATTTTAGTTGGCATGCTGTCAATTATTAATTCCTGAGTTCAACCCGACTATTTTGCTTAGACTATGAACACATGAGTTTGGGCTCACAAACTTAGGATCTAAAACATTCTGGGAAAAGTCTAAAGAAATTAGCCTTCCTACCGGTGAGAAGTCCAACCCAAATGAAAGCCATATTTTACAGAGGTGTTCCTGTGTTTCCAATGCCAAAGTGCTGATGGTTTTTCCGGCTCATGCAATGCTAGCTCCCTCCACCCATAAACTTCAAAATCCCCGTGGTGATTTCTCCCCACTTTTGTGTCTTTCTACCCAAGACAGAAAGCGTTTCAAGCTCTGGGTAATTGAAAATAGAAGTCTAGTGTTTTTGTTATTGGAGAATGGCGGTGACAGGCAAAGGGGCCACAATGGGGAGCTATTTGAACCAACCATCTCTCCAGCTTCTCCCCTCCCAAACCAAGGCTCAGAAGCCATGCAGAGAAGGGACTCAAGACTTGACTGTGGCAGAGGCAAGACTAATGGGGAGCAACTGGGCAGCTCTTCCTTCCAGGACCTCAACTCTGGCCAATCTGAGGATGACATAGCTGCTAGCTCTGCTACTACTGATGTCTGTGCAGGCTCTATCGGGAGATTTCATTGGGCTAATAAAAATGTCGTGAATATAGTCAGTGAAATGAGTTCACAAACAACATGGGGGATAAAGGCAACAATCTCGAAACAAAGTAAATGCATACAAAACAAAATGGCAAAAACAGAACAAAACAAAAACCAAGAAACACTGTTATAAAATACCTAAAGAAACACACCCATGTGGTAACACCCAGAAGCCCTAAGAGTACAGGGAGCAATCATCCTATGCCCATGATATGTGTCGCCTATGGGCACGTAATCTAATGAGACACTGGGCAATGTTTTCTAGAGCTTCGAGGAAAGGCAAGAGTTCACACTTCTGCTGGAATGGTGTGGCTTGAAACTGCTGCAGTCATTTTGTTACCACAGAGTAAAATCACAAAAATGACTCAGGCAACCACAGAGTAGAAACGGAGGCTCCAGCCATATTGTCAAGGCTGAATGGACAGATGGAGAGAAGTCAGGCCCTTTCTGGCAATGTGGATCAAAGCTTACCCGATGCCTGTGGACCTCTCAGAAATGTGAAAGAGCCCTTGCCCATACATCGCTCTCTGTGAAGATGAATTCTAAATTGTAAACCTGTCTAGTCTGTAATTTGTGAATAATAGTTCTATAGTGTTTGAGAGCACAAGAGTCCAAATCCCAGTGTCTGGAGAAACTGCCTTCCTCCTCTGACAATTACTTTGGCTGTGTCTAAGGAAGCTATTTTGTTATTGGAAGAGTTAACTTCCAAAACAGTACAGAAGCGAACATTGTTCTTGCCATTCTGATGTCCTTTTTAAGTTGTATTTTATTCCTTATGATTGCATGTGTGTCCATGTTATATGTGTTTATGTCATGTGTGTCTCTGTGGGGGGGTGTATGTGTGTGTATGTGTGTGTGAGTGTGTATGGGTGTGTAGGTATGTGTATGGGTGTGTATGTGTGTGTGAGTGTATAGGTGTGAGTGTGTATGGGTGTGTAGGTATGTGGGGGTGTGTGTAGGTGTGTGTGTATGGGCGTATAGGTGCGTGTGTACGGGCTTGTAGGTGTGTGAGTGTGTGTGTGTGTGAATGTGTAGGTGTGTGTGTGTGAGTATATAGATGTTTATGTATGTGTGTGTGTGTATGGGTGTGTAGATGTGTGTATGGGTGTATAGGTGTGTGTGTGTGGGGTGTGAGTGTGTAGGTGTGTGTATGGGAGTGTAGGTATTTGTGTAGGTGTGTGTACGGGCTTGTAGGTGTGTAGGTGTGGGTGGGTGTGAATGTGTAGGTTTGTGTGTGTGAGTGTATAGATATGTATGTATGTGTGTGTGTGTGGATGTGTAGGTATGTGCATAAGGCTGTGTAGGTGTGTGTGTGGGGAGTGAGTGTGTGTGTGTGTGTGTGTATGGATGCATGTGTAGGTGTTCATGCCCTTATACACTCACACAGAAGCCAGAGGTATCGTGCTCTACTCCTTCTACTTCATTCCTTTGAGACAAGTTCTTACTCGCTGAACCTGGAGCTAGGCTGGCAGCCAGCCAGTCCCAGCAATCCTCCTGTCTCTGCTGCCCACAGCACTGGAGTCACAGATGAGTAGACAGCATGCCCAACTTTTTATGTGAGTGCTGGGTCTTCATGCTTACAGAACAAGCCCCACTGAGCCACCTCCCTGGTCCTGAATCTGAATGCTTGCTACCTCAGGACAAGGGGCATCTTTAGTGTTAACCAGTTCATTGATCATACTCTTCAGTACTTAGAATACCTCACACACTTCATATGAATAGGTAATGAAAAATGGCAGATGTATAGACTTATTTAATAAATCAAAGACAAAATGTACTCATCAAATTTTAAATGAAACTCAAGCGAGTGACTCCACTATCAGACATTTTAACCCAATCCAAAGATAGAGTTACTTAACACATGTTGAGAAATGACAGCAGGAGGATATTAAGTCTTCTATTTCCTAACAAAGCCATTGTTTCTGTAAGAGCAGGAAAGCCTGTGTGTGTTCAGTCAGAGCAAAACCTCCCTCATGTGCTTGGTCCAAAGAGCCGGGCGGCAGCAGCAAGACTGAGATCAGCAGGACCACTTCCGTCTTCCGGATAGTCTCAGCTCTTCCGTGCGGTCCACTGAGCTGGCCGGACTTTGCACAGGGCATCCCATACTCTCAGAGGTCACAGTAAAACCCCCAGTCCACCCAGGGGCACTTTTCTGTACTCTGAACAGTACAGTCTCAAGTTCAAATTCAAGAGGGTAATTAGACTAATTTTAGCATAGAGAATTTTGTGGCTGCCTGTAATCCACCCAGAGGAGTATGGGCATATGAATGAAGCAGAGAAACCCAGGTTCCTGAAGAATTCAAGCACCAGTGCTTCCTAAACATCCCTTTTACTTTCTTTGCTACAGTGTGACATTGATATCATAAGTATTTGCTTATTTACATATTGTGTTACACTTTTACTCCCTTGAGGAAAATATATATATGTTTCCTCTAGACGTATATCAGTGCTGGCACATAATTAATAGTAAATGTTTACTGAGAAAATAAACAGAACAGATTGAAATAATTAGTACCTCCCTAATTCCTGGAATTCATGGCCCTAAAATAGTCTACTGCTTGGTGTAATGTCATTCTCAAGATGTAGCTCTTAAGAAAAGCTTGATTGAATGTGAAATAATATTGCTTATGAAGATTGTTTTGTGAAAGACCTTCCTTTTCCGGAGACAGACGGTAAAGGGGAAATGGATACATATCTACAGTAGTTGAATTCTAAATGGGAAAAAAAATAAGTCAAGGTTACTCACAAATGGTAGTCCTGATCCTTCCCAAGAATAATGACATAGATTTCTGCACTAAAAATAAACATTGGGTGCAGTCCACGGAAAGGGAACATTGGGAGGGCCTAGGCTGATAAGGCAAATGCAGCCGAAGCGCGAGGGAACTGCAGAGCCTAGTGAAAGTATTATTAAAATGGCCGATTAAAACGTTTCTCCTTGCTTAGGAAGATTAGAACAGGTAGGAAATAGCTGCTAAGCTCTGAAAACTAAGTCACAACATCCCCCAGAGGACAAACTGCAGATTCTGTGGGAGTGAGCTTACACATGTAGGTGGCTGAAGGAGCTGAGAATGAAACACAGTCCCAAGTTTAGGAGATGGGGTCATTTCTTTCGCTGACTGAGCCGAAGGTGTGACTTTCTTTACCTGTGGGCTGCTTGCGTATAAGATGAAGCTAACGATCGACTCGACGGAAAGAGATGAGAAATGGTGAGCTCAGAGCAGTCGCTGAATCATCACCGCGGATGCTGCAATCATTAGATGACATTAGGGTGCGTGACCAGCTGCGAGACTGACACAGAGTTTCAGAAACATTACAGGACACAGACAAGGAGTTACGCACATATCCTGGTCAGGGCCAGGTTTAGGCAGACAGAACAGGTAAAGTTTGTCTTCAGCATTTGTCACCTTCGTCCTATAGCATGTGTCATCCTATAGCTTTGCTCTCCTGTCCCACACACACAGATGGAGGGTGGGGCATATGACACTCCTCTATGCAGCCTTCCTCCCATCTGCTCCTCCACCAACCGGTACTTATTATCAAGCATATTTACAACCAACAAGATGTTACAACTGAAAAAAAAAAAAAAAAGCATACATTCCCAATGATCAATGGGAATTTCTAGTGATAAAGTCTTTAACCAGAACGTGGTTATTTCTGTACTAACATTCTACAGAATGTCTGGAAAATCAAGCCACTGCCGCAGAGTGGGTGCTTCCTTCCTAGTGTCTTGCTGCTCCGGAAATTCTTCCTCAAACGTTGATTTATCTTTTCTGTTTAGGATTGTTTGCCAAAGTTGGTTTGTTTTTTTTTCATGTTTGTGTGTGCCTTTGTGAGTTCATGTGCACCGTGTATATGCGGGTGTCCTTGGAGGTCAGAGGGGGATGGTTGGATTCCCTGGAACTGAAGTTACACTGGCTGTGAGCCACCTGATATGGATGGTGGGAATGAACCCGGGTCCTCCGCAAAAGCACCAGGCCTTTTAACCGTGAAGCCATCTCTCCAGTTCCTTTGCTTAGGATTTTAATCATCCTCACAAAGTGTGAGTTGCTTAGTGCCGAGGCCTGAGCTGAGCCGATACAGACAAATAAAGTCATAAGTCATGGATGTGAGACTGGCAGCGTAGGTCTTTGAATTCACCACCCATGGGCCAAGGAGGGTGAATGTATTATAAGACATTGACCTCCTTCTACCCACAACCACCTCGGATAAACAGAATTTTAAGTTAAGGTTGTAATGCAGAAAGGTCTAAGGAACAAGTATAATAGGAGTCATCCAAGGATACCCGACATTTACTGAATACATACAATGGGTCAAACCCTCTCTGTGTTTTAAATAATTTCCTTCTTTGAAAACTTAGTAGGTCAGAACCTTCCTCCTAGTTTTGCAGATGAAGAAACTCAAGACTTTTCCAAGGTCACAGCAGTGGGAAGTATCGGCACTAGGATTTGCATTTAGACAGTCTGGAGGCAGGTGTTCCGGAGACCCACTCCGCACTGCTGCAAAGCACCTTGGTAAGCTCTTCACTGGAACAAAAGCCCTTAGAGGTCTTTTCTCTCCTGCCTATCTTATCGAGCCCTGAAGGTTAGCAGGCAGCATCCCCGAGAGCCAAACAACTTAAGTTGAAGCACATCAACCTCAAGTGTGTCTGAGACTCTTTTAGCCTGGCCCTTTGCAGTGTCTTTTCAGAACTATCTGACCAACAACAGCTAAGGGATCATAATTCAGAGCTGGGGCTATGGAGATGCAGTTGGGTCATAATTCAGAGCTTGGGGTGCAGCAGAGGGAAGGAAAGGGGGGTGGGACAGAGAGTGAGACTGCAGTTTGATCCATTTTATCCCATCTGAACTGTCAACAAAACAGAGAAATTTACAATCACTAATTAATGGGTATTTTTTGCTCTGCAGAGCATTATGTCAGCCTTTCTTCCAAAAGTCCCTAGCCTTTTTTTTTTGAGTCATTTCTTTACTTCTAGAGGGTTTTTATTGAGACAGTATATTTTATACAGTATATTTTTACCACAGTTTCTGCTGTCTCCCAACTCCTCCCACACACCCCTCTATCCATCCAGCTTCCTGCCCTTTCTCTCCTTTAGAGCAAAACAAAACAAAAGGTAGATGTTGGGAATGAGATTCCCAACTCTCAATGCTTTTCACAGAGTTACACGGATTATATCAATCACACTGCAGGGCGGGCTCCACGCTCAGTAAAAGTTAACCAGTGCAAATTGGAATGTTTCTTTACAGATAAACACCCCTTATCTTTTAAGCTTCTCATCTTGCTTAGGGGAGGGGGGTGAGTGTACACACTACACACACATGCACGTATGCACGGACATTAAGGTCGTTTTTCAATCAAGGGAAGGGTGGTGGACTACAATGAGATAGGTTTTTCCTTGGTATTCCTAATCACAGATCTGGCGGCTCAAACCGCAAAAAGATATTAGTTTCTTGGCAGGTCACCAGCTCACGGATCAATGAATCACACCCAAACTCATTTACTAACAACAAAAAAATTGCACAGAGGCAAGCCTAGGACTGAATCGGTCACTCTGGGCGAGTGCAGTCAGTGCCACTAAGCCCTGCCCGGTCCCCAGGGAGCTCCCTTGCCTCCAGAGTCCCAAGGGCCTCCTGGCGGTCACTGGAGGCTAGCAGGCCCTCGGGGAAGACAGCCCAGGGAGGCAGCTGAGGTCCGGAGAGAGGGATCGCGCGAAAGGCCCCTGGGTTGCTCTCCACGACCCATTACCCTAGAGAAAATGGAACCTTCCGTTCCGGCCACCCACCCAGGAGCGGCGGGGAAGCCTTCGATCTAGTCTAGGAGAGGCAACCAGGCTCAACCTCCGGAATCCCGGACGCCGGGAGCCGCGTTACGGGAATCGCAAAGGCCTGCAGTCCCGCCCCTTCGTCTCCGGCGACCCCGAGCCAATGGCCGCGCTCTCCGAGACTGACCAGAACCAATGAGCTTCCGGCCCCTGGCTCTGGGGGGCGGAGCCATGGGGCGGAGCTAGGAGAGCCCGGGTCAGCGGCCGACCGAGGGTGGCGTGTGCGGTCAGGAGGCCAGAGCTTCGAGCGATCCGGGCTGCCGCTCCGCTGAGGGGCCGGCGGTGCGGGCCGGGATCTGCGGGGCTGAGGAGCGGCGCAGGAGCGGCGAGGCTCACGGCCTGAAGGTGAGGAGAACCGGGCCCTGGCGTAGGAGGGTGCGGGCTGCCTGGCGTGGCCGCCACCTGGCACCCGGGGCCCAGCACGGTAGGGCTGGACCGGCGCCGAGCGCACGCCCGGAGCTAGTCGGGCTGGCCTGGGAATCCCCGCATTCCTTCCCTCCCCGCTCCGAGCTCCGACTTCCCTGACGTTGTCGCCCGCCTTCTCCAGCCGCGCTCCTGACGCACGGTTCCGGAGCCCCCGCCCCAAAGTCCCCTCGGGATCGCGCGTCCTCGGTGACCGCGTCCTGCGTTCTTCCAGTTCCCGTGCCGGGTTCCCTGAACCAACTCTGGACACGGCCCCCAGAGAGTGTGATCTTCAGCGTCCCCTGAAGCGCCACCGTCCCCTGCTCTTCATATTTCTTAATCCAGAGCGAACTTTTCACCCAGACATCGTTTCGGCGTTGATAAAAGTCCAGTGTTTATAAATATTAACGTTCTCTTTGGTCCGTACCCTTCCTAAATAAATCCCGCGTGCCTTACCTCCCGAGAGCAGCCCATCTGGCTTTAGATTTTCACCTCCTCTCATAAGCGTAAACGTGCCCCCTCCTCCAGCTAGCAAAGGGGCTCTCTTTCTTGGATGAACAACATTTTAGTTCAGAATTCCAAACAAAAATAATATCAAGGGCTTGGCCCACTTTTGCTCTTGTCATTTTTCATTTAAAATAACTCATTTGGGCTTAATTTGTATAGTTTTTGGACATTCCAGCAGCTGTACTGTTTCAAAGTAGTGAGTTAATGTTGGAATGTCAGAGCGAATCTTCTGAAAGATTAAGCTGTTTGGTCTGGTCAGTGTTGTAAACAAACTCTTTTAGAACGCGCGTGTGACTGCCAGCTTCCAGTTGGAACGACTCTTAATTTGAAATTACTGACTCATTATCAGGGGATGATCGCCATCGTCTTAATTTTCCAAGTTTGTGTTTATATTTATCATTGAGAATTATTTTTGAGCTATAATCTGGAATGCTATATTTATAGGGCTAATCTGATAGTCGGTTAAATTATGGTTTCCACTGGTTTCTTTTGGGGGGAAATTGTGTCCATTTGCTTCTACTCACAAGTGACAGAGAGAGAAAAAATTACAAGGGGGAAATGTCAGATAAGGATAAACTTGAGAGTAGAAATTTGTGTTGTTGGCATTAGTAATTTAGAATATTACAAATGCTGCTACCAGCTACTTTAATGCAACAGTCTTATGTAACTGGACATTGTGTTCTGTTTTATTTATGACATCGTGTTTTCATTTTAAAATATTTTTTCCTAAGAGAGTGTGACATTTCAGTTCATTGCTAGGTTGACTACTGATCATTATATACCTATGAAGTGGGTGTTACAGTTCTACCATTTCGAAAAGGAAACAGGCTCCCAAAACTTGACTCCAAAACCTGTGCTCACAGACTGTTGGATTGACAGATTCCTCAGAGAAGATGCATTACTGTAACTTGGTCTGGGGAGCTGTGTGTTGCCCACAGCCCCGCAGTCGTAGCTGGAAGGGTTTTCCCTCGCAGTGATCTCAGCCCTCATTTGGCTGCACATCACCTACCTGGCCCCCGTACAGTCGCAGCTGTCTGCCGAGGGAGACTGGAGTTTTCTTGAAGCTCTCTCCAAGTCTTTGATTGCAAAGGTGTAGGTGAGGTTTCAGTTGAGATTATTTTAGTAAGCACTCAGCCTCTGGAATTCGTAAAAGATGTCTGAGATAACACCTAGGATTTTCAAAAAAAGATGTCTGAGATAACACCTAGGATTTTCAAAGTTTACAAAATCGGGTAAACAAAGTGTTGGGTGAAAAAAACGACTTGGGTACAGAGTAGTTTCAGTTGAATAATGCGTAATACAGAAAGTATTGTGGGCGTTTAAGGATTGGAATTGAAATATTCAGTGAGGTTCCCAGAGGTCAGCCTTGGAACCTGGTTAAGGTTTGGATAAAGGGGAAACTAGAGAGACTGCATTCCGAATGGAAGACAGAGGCAAGAATGGAGACCATGAAACGAAGTAAAAATCTTCATGTGCTGTTACCACAAAACATTCAGTTTACTAACTTACCACTTAGGCACCCTTGTATGTCAGTCACTGAACATTAGACTTAGTTCACATGCTCTTCAAAGCCTTACTAAATAGGTCTTATTAGCCTCTTTTATACAAAGGCAAACACGTTATTATCAGGTTCTATATTTATACATAGATTTCCTGAGTTTAGTCTGAGCCCTTAACTGTAATGCGTTGCTTTTTCATACTGTCTATATGAGCGGCAGAGTAATGTGACTATACCAGGTTTTTTAAAACTCATGTGTAAGCTGGGAATGTAGCCAGTAGTTGAGGAGGATTTGCCTAGCATGTGCAGGCCCTGGGTTCAACCTTCAGCACTGCATACATGCACACAGGCTTACATAGCGCCTTACATAGGTACATACATGCACGAACTAACCATTTTAGTTGTTCCTAATGCTTCAAGAGTGAAGTTGTGTAATCACTGTGCTACATGCTGCATCCTTTTAGGGAGCACAGATGTTTGTGAATGTGGGGGAAATCTCACAGAAGATGTCAGTTTGGGTTATAAACAATGGAACAAGGCGAGTCAGCAGGGCACTGCCATTGTAGAGGCAGACCACAGCGTGGGCACAAGCACATACTCAAGAACGCGTGCTGGGGGAAGTCTCCAGGTGTGCTGGAAGCTGAGCTCACCCTCTAGGTGTGGCTGCCATGGAATGATGAAAGTTAAGACCCGGATGCCGAGGCCATGCAAAATGGGGAGCTTGAATGTTTGCTTTGCAGTTGGAAAGCTGCATAATTGCAGTTGGTTCCGCATAATTGGAGTAAAAAGCCGGATTGCTTGTGATTCTCTCCCGGATTGTAGCATGATCCTTTGAGAGGAAAACAGTTTTATTTATGCTGTGGGCTGGGGGGTGGAACACTGAGAAAGGACCTTCCCACATTTTAAGCAAGTACCCCAGTCTTCTCTTCTATTGCTCTTTTAAAATAAAACTGAGTATTGGAGAGCAGTTGGACAGTGCAGGTGGATGAAACCAGTTCTTAGGTGGTCTGGTAGTGATGGCTTTTAAACGGTGCTTCTGAACCTTGCTCTGGGAAGAAGGGAGGTGGGAGTGCTAATCCTGTCCAGGAAGAGGATGTGGGAGAGGAGGGGGTTGTGGGAGAGGAGGAGGTTGTGGGAGGGGAGGGGCTGGGAGCTGTTGTAAGGGCTGTGATCAGGTCCAGTCCATAGGGACAGATGAGAAGTCTGGCTAAGATTTGTAGCAGAAAGTCAAGTTATAAGGCAAGAGAATAACCAACTTTACTGAGGTAACTGATAACAAAGAGTGGTTTATAGGGGTGTGTGTGTGTGTGTGTGTGTGTGTGTGTGTGTGTGTGTGTGATGGAGGGGAATACTGTTCTGTGATTAAGCCAGGCAGTGGTGGTGCACACCTTTTATCCCAGCACTTGGGAGGCAGAGGCAGGCGGATTTCTGAGTTCAAGGCCAGCCTGGTCTACAGAATGAGTTTCAGGCCAGCCAGGGCTATACAGAGAGAAACCCTATCTTGGAAAAAAAAAATCTGTGATAAAAAACAAAACAAAACAAAACAAAACTGCTAACAGTGTTGATACAGTGTGCCTGTATGTGTACTTGAGTGTGTATGTAGGTATTTTGGGGGAGAGATTTATTAAATTTGGGTCAGAGGCAGAGTATCTAAGATAATACATAACTAGAATAGAAGATTCAAGCCAGAATTCTTGAAATTTGGTTTGAAGGTAAGATAATAGTTGAAGTTCATGTCTTCACAGTAAATATTTTAAAAGAAAAGTAGATCCTGAGTACTTTATCTTTGGGGACATTCATGCCCAGGAGATAAAAGCTGTCGGGGAATTGAGAAAAGCAACGGAAGGAGAGACCTGCCTCCGTTGTATTTAAACCAGAAGGTCTGAGGACTTTAGGAGGTAGGACGGCGGTGGAAGGCCTCAGAACCATGTGAGGTGGCGTCACGGGGCAACCAGGGCTTGCACTGTATCCGTCAGTATAGGTGAGACTTTAGATGACGGCCTTAAAGCTGCTGTGCTCAGTCTGGGGCAAGAACTTCCATTCCTTTTGGTAAAACAAACGAGCGGCCCTGTTACAAGTTGAATGTCCTGCCTTCAAATGTTCAGATTCTCTTTAGTAGTTAACCCTTTGTCTTAAGGAAGAGTAAACTAATCCTTTCTTGTGAATAGTGGCTTGTTGCATACTGGCGTCTTCTGCACAGTCCTTTTCTGTTTGGATGTTCTGTCCGTCCTCTGCAGCCGCAGCCTCTAGTGCTAGTTGAGCTCATGCGAGCTATGTTTCAAATGGCACAGTGGTGCTTGTAGACCTTCCCAGTGCTGGTCTTCAGTCAGACGTACACTGTTTTCTCATTCTTGGAACTTTTACTTTATCTTATAGCTGAGTGAGTGCTCTTGAGCCCTGACTTGGAGATTCTGTTCCCAAAGTACTCTGCATGTATTTTACCTGTTAGCTTTGAGCTCCCTGTAAGCAAGATCTGTTGGCATCAATTGTACTTGCAACATTATATTTCTTTTTTTAAAGATTTATTTATTATATGTATGTAGCTCTCTTCAGACAAACCGGAAGAGGGCGTCAGATCTCATTACAGATGGTTGTGAGCCACCGTGTGGTTGCTGGGATTTGAACTCAGGACCATTGGAAGAACAGTCAGTGCTCTTAACCGCTGAGCCATCTCTCCAGCCCGCAACATTATATTTCTCAAGAGATGGTGATCTGGATCTTTAGCAGAGTTCTCAAAATTGCCTCCTTCATTATTTGACTAAAATAGGCAAGATATTTTGTAAAAGACTTATGCCCTCAAAGGTCATAACTGCTTCAAGTTTTCCAGTATGTATATGATCTGATTTATTTCTTTATTAACTCTGGAATATGTTTGTATAAAAATATCTTTTTACATTTTTGCTCATAGAACCAGTTGTCCCAAAGTATATCTTTGAATGATGATGTAATTTTTCATCAGATTTTCTTTTGTATGTTCTCACCATGTTGCCAAAGCTAGCCACGAAGTCTTAAGCAACTGATTTTCCTTTCTGAGGCACCAGCTGAGAGTTGCAGGTCTGTGCACAACCAGCTTATCAATTCTTTATTATTTATATTGTTTTTTTTTTTGTTTGTTTTGTGGCACCAGGGATGAGGTCAGAGTTATACATATGAGGACAGCTGTATCCACTGAGCACGTCCCAGTCCGATAAGCAATGATGTATACTTGAGTTTATTTTATTTCATGTTGTTAACTTGTCTGTTTTTCCATGCCCATGCATGTTTTAATTATCTTTATAGTATGTCTGAATGCTGGTACATCAAATCCTTTTTGTTGTTGAAAATTAGTTCTTTGTCTCTAATTTCTAAGGTGAAATTTTAATTGATGTGTTAAGTTCAGGAATACACTACTTTGCTCTTTGGGTTAAAGTTGTGTTGCATTTTTATATTGTGAAATTCTTGTATAGTTCTGACTAGATTTTTCCTATTCTACTGTTGCTTTTGATGCTATTATGAGCATTTTTTTCTGTTATATTTTTTCATTGGTTATTGCTGATGTGCTCAAGCGCTAGTTTTTAAGTAACCATTTGTTTAAATATTGCACTGATTGTCTAGGAGTCCTGATAGCTTAACATGTTATTTGACATTGAAGCAACTACATATTTCATAATTGCTAAAAACTGTTTATCGCAACAGTGTGAAAGCCATAAAAGAATAAGCAGATAAATGGGAGCAGGCCAACTACAGCCCACCTCTTGTTAGTTTTAATAAAGTATGTTCAAAACTGTTAAACTTAATAATAATAAAACAAGTGTAATTAAATATTAGAATATTCAAATGTCATACCATCCAGGAAGCTCTGTAGCTAAACATTGCACCTACCACAGGGCCCAGCCATTCTATCCCCAGAATTCACTTCTCAGAATTATAGCATGTGTCCACACACTCTGCACTAGTTAATTTGCAGTATTTTATGTTATGTACACATATGAATATTGTTTCTTTACCTCATGAGCATATCCTATGCTAAGTATGGCTCTGAATTCTAGAGACAAGTCAAGAACACAGACCAAAAACTGCCTCCTTTGCTCACAGTCTGTTTGTGTAATACACACAATGTGTTCATGTCTTAGGACTAAAGTGACAAAGTGCCATAAATTAGGTGATTTTAAATTACAGAAATGATCCTGTGTGGTGGTGGTACACTCATTTGTACTAGCACGGCAGGGGCAGGGGCAGGGGCAGGTGCAGGGGATCATCTACAAAGTGAGTTCTAGGACAGCCAGTACTACACAGAGTAAGCTCTCCATGAAAAAAGATAGATTTACAGAAATGCTATTTTATTCAGGATCCTTTGGCTCTTCTAGCCTCTAATAGTAACCATGTGTCGGCTTTATTTTTTTTAAGCTTGTAACTGCAATCACTCCAGTCTCTGCCTTCTATTATATGATATTTTTCTGTGTCTCTCTTTTAAGAGTCATATTGTTCTGTCTTACTCTCCCCGACTAGGGCATCTTTGCTAGTTACATCAGCAATGGTCCTGTTTCCAAAGAGGGTCATATTTTGAGGTCATAGGACTTGAGTGACTCTTTTGCAGGGGACACAGTTCAACTTTGAACAAACAGTGAGCAAAATGAGAAAATTATATGGCATTTTAGAATGGGGGCTGGCAAAGAATGGCCTGCAGTCCAAATCTGTCTTGCAGTCTGTTTGTGTAAAGAAAGAAAGCCTACACTTTTATCTGGCCCATTACAGAAACTATTTGCCAATCTGTTATAGATGTCCCAGTGTTATGAAGGAGAAAACAAAAACCAGGAGGGTAGGGGAGTAGAGCAGTGTAGAGGCCACGGAAGACCTCTGTGGGAAGGAGCCAGAACACAGGCTGCACAGACTTAGCCTATGCAGTGCTTAGAGAGTTCAAGCCTGGAGTATTCCCTGAAGAAAGCAACGGAGCAACTGACAACACTCACCACATGTGTGCGCTTTGCAAAGTAAGAAACGTATGCGTACTTACATATTAAGTTAGAAAGTTGTGGGTGTTGAATTTTATGAGACTATCCATCATCGTTTTCACTAGTTCTTTTTCTTGGTAATATAGAGACTTCCCATGCCACCCCTTCCCTGTTTATCATTTGAAATTTTAAAAAGGTCACAAATTTAATTCCTTGTTACTGGTTCATATCAAAGATATAACTTATAGAAAGCATCAGTACAGGATTCAATACTTTGCCCAAATTCTGTGTTATTTAAAAAAAAATAGCTGCCCCTGTTCAAGCAAGAATTTACCTTAGTGCCGAGTATAGTCGAGCAGTTGAAGAGACAGCAGTTTTAACTCAGTGCCAGTGGAGACCAAAGGAATCCGCGTCTGCTAAGGACCTGCTGTTGTTTCCTTCCACAACATGCCCTGCAACATTTACATAGACATCAAGTAGCTGAGTTAGTGTTTGCAAGTATGATTAAACCAGTGGTTCTCACCCTCCCTAATGTTACAACCCTTTAATGCAATTCCTCAGGTTGTGGTGACCCCTAACCATAAAATTATTTTCATGTTACTTCATAACTGTAATTTTGCTTCTGTTATGAATTGTAATGTAAGTATCTGCTTTCTGATGGTCTTAGATGACCCCTGTGAAAGGGTCATTAGACCCCCAAAGCAGTCATAACCCATAGGTTGAGAACCACTGTATTAAACATAACTCTAGGCACTAAAGGTCCCAAAGGCTTGAGGCAGGAAGATTACTTGAATTTAGTAGTTAATGGCCAGCCAGGACAACATAGCAAAGCCTTGTATCCAAGGGTGCGGGGAGACATAGTAATGAGCACTCCACTGGGCTATTAAATACTCTCACCCAAGTATTTGGGATTATTTTATTCTGAAGTTTACGTCTCTAACATGTGCTTCTTGGTGCCAATCTGCAAATGTAATACCAGTGAAGGATTTAAAGAGCATGTGTCCAGGTGGATCTAGGAGTTGGGGAAGGACTAGAGGTGAATATGACCAGAATACACTGTATGCATGCCTGAAGTTCTCAAAGACTGTAGTAAAGGAAGTCATGTACAGCACTGTTATCAAAGTCAGCTTCTGAATGAGGCTCTTCTGTCTTCACAGGAAGGCCCAAGCGAGAGCAGGAACATGACATCTAGAGGCAGTGGACTTGTTTCAGATTCATGCCTTATCATTTCTTAATTTTGTGTGGTGGGTAAGTAATTTGTCTTTTCTGAATTTTTGTTTTTCTTTTGTAAGAGTCCAATAAATAACCCCTACCCTACCTATTTGCTACCTCCCCCCCATGCATATGGGACTGTGCCAGCCGACTAACATAAAGCGGCCCAGTGTGTGTTAGCAGGAACTGGGAAAGAGCGAAGGGCGGGGCATAGCGGAGGACCGAGGAACACAGTCTGGAAAAGGTCCTCTGAGCCCTGCCCAGCTCCCTAGTGATTGCTTTGCTTTATTCTGAGAGAAGGTTCTGCAGTTACAATTACCTTCCCATAGTAACAATGACTGCGATCCTTATTCATTCTTCATTCTGCTCTTGGGTTAAATTTTAAGAATGGAAATAAACAGAAAGGTCATAGTATAGGTGATGCAAATGTTTAAAGTGGCACAGCTATCAAGTATTAATCAGGTATGGTCAGGCGGCTTCTCTTCCTCCACTTGAGGCAAACCTGTGAACCGGAAGGACAAACTGCGCTGCAGCTACTGCACGTCCGCTCCAAGTTTTCAGGCAAGCCGTTCCCAATCTGTGTGACACCCCCTTCAGCACATTACCGTCGGCTCGCCATAGCCATATCTGAGAAACTAGCAGGAGAGCCGAGCCACTCGGTTCTGAAGTAAGCCCGTCCTGCATCTTCAGTCACTAGTCATGGTTTCGAGTGTTAAAGCTTCCTAGAAAGCCAGGTTCAGGGAAGTCACTGTGTGCAACATTTTTGCAATATGTGCATATTCTGCAAGAGGCATGGAGTAAGAGGAGCACTTAATACACCTTTAATTTGAATGTTTACTCTCAACAGAATCAAATGAAAAATGTAACAATCCTGTCAGTTTTAAAATAAAGTAAGTCACAAGTCAAGTCAGTTGTGTGGAAAGCAGCATCGAGTGCTTTTGTACTCCGATGTCCGACACTCTAGTACACGCTCCTTCCTCACATCTCAGTGACAGTTTTTAGAATTAGGAAGTAATACTTTCTAGTCATGACGGTGAAAGGCTTTTCCGTTTCCCCATGGCTGCCCAGCCGCAAGGCCAGCCGCCCAATCCCGTCTTGCATGTGGAATTAACTGCCCTGCATACTTGTACCTCTCCTCGCTGAGTTCTATGGCTCGGTTTGTCTGGCTGCTCCTCATCAGCTGCTTGTCAGGTTGTGTTTTGGTTTTCCTTGTTGCTGGGGATTTAACCTATGCAGAGCACCTGAGCCGTGTAGCTGGGCATCCATGAAGCATTCCTGTGTGTGTGCATTTGGAAGACATTAGCATGTGTTTCTTTCAGTATTATGCACACTGTGTCTGTATAATGTTTGGTATAATTAAGATTTAATGTATGAACACAAAAAAGATCGGTGGGTTATGATTTTTGCATAGTACATGTCTTATTTGCAAGAGCACTGACTGCCTCACCCTTACTGGCATTTCAAAGATGTTGAAACACTGTTTCACTTAGGAAGGCTTGCTCATGGTTTAAAAGAGAGCCGCAATGGCTCCCTCCAGAGTGAAAGGCAGGCGTGCTTCCGCCTCACTTTAAGGTGTGGGTTCCCAAGTCTGATCTTTGTGTAAGGTAACTTGCTGCCTCAGGTATCACCTGACTTCACCGCACCCTGTGGGATGAGCTGGTAGCTAGCCGAGTCGTGTCTGTTGTTTCTAATTCGGAGGTCTCACAGTGTTTTGCTTGTATTCTTGAAACTGCTGTGGATCAGACTGAGCCATAACAGTTGGCAAGGGAATGCGTGAGTGGCACAGAGCGCCAGATCACAGTAGGCCTAGTTCGGCTTCAGGGCCAGTCCTGGTTTTTGTTTCTGTTTTTTATGTAAAATCATGCGTATGTACAAGTAACTGTGAGATGGAGGACTTCAGACATTTGTACAGCCATAACTTTAGTAAACATAGAAAAATAATCCCTTTTCTGAATTCATATAGGTGTTTTACCACCTTCCAGAAAATAGCTACACAATAGAAACAAACCTGTGTTTTAGGTTGTGTGGAAGAGAATTTTTTTTGTTTGTTTGTTTGTTTTTTGGGTTTTTTTGTTTGTTTGTTTTTTGTTTTTTGAGACAGAGTTTCTCTGTGTAGTTCTGGCTGTCCTGGAACTCACTCTGTAGACCAGGCTGGCCTCCAACTCAGAAATCTGCCTGCCTCTGCCTCCCAAGTGCTGGGATTACAGGCGTGCGCCACCACGCCCGGCTGAGAATGGGTTTTTACATTATGTCTGTTACAGGAACATCCCTGCAAGATGTCAGCACTGAGGATTTGGCTAACGCAAGCTTTGCTTCTTTTCCTCACCACTGAATCTATAGGTAAGGTTCATGAAATGTCCCTGCTCTACAGATTAGACTTTCATATTTTAAATATTATAGAATTAGGTTTATGATTAGTAATTATATAAGTATGCATATATATTCTTTCTGGGGTCATTATTGAAAGAAATGTCTCCAGTACAAATATGACTGATAATTCGTTTTATATCATTTGAGTTTCACCAATACTAAATGCTAATTAGCTCTATTTCAGTAACGTTAAGGTTGGGGGTGTGTAAAATGTTTTGTTTTTTTTTAATAAAGGAAAGGGAGAAAAATTTGTTAATTTATAATCCTTTCCTTCTCAATTACCCAGAAGTCACCAAGCGATGCGGTTGCTTACCAGAATAGCATGGCAGAGGGGGCTGAGTGGTGACACTGGCCTGATGGTGGCCTGAGACCTGCTGGTCTACAGTGCCGTGCATGAAGACTTTAAGAATGTATATGTAGATAACTTAAAGTATGGGGTTTTCTCTACATGTATGCCTATTCGTACAGCACATGCGTGCCTGGTGGCTGGGGAGGCCGGATGAGTGTGTGCAATCCCCTGGGACTGGGGGAACAGATTGAGTTGCTGTGTGGGTGCTGGAATAGAACTCTAGTCCTCTGCAAGGTCAGCAAGTGTCCTTAACCACCGAGCCATCTCTCCAGCCCTTAGAAAATGGTGACAGCTTGACATAGCCATGACAACCAAGCATATGTCAGTGGAGTCAGCAGAAGTACAGATCTGTGGCAGGCAGGGAGAAAACACCTGGCCTCTGTCACCGAGAGTTTGCAGAGAGCAAACTCAGGTCAGAGACCCCTCAGGTCAGCTCCTCACCCCGAGGGGTTCAGCTTCACTTTGAACAGTTTCCAGTGGCAGAAGGTTTTATGTTGAACTGAAGCCCAAATAGGATGAATAAGAACCTAGAAACCCACTAGCAGGCATTGGCCAGAACGCACCTTAGCTGGAGCTGCAGAGAGAGACGGGGAAGGCCTACGAAGCATTTGGCCCAGTCAGTGGGTGGGAGGAGAGCATAAGAGGAAGAAGTAGTAAGTTTGAGCAAAGCATGCTGACCTGCATCTGTAGTCTTAGCACTCGGGAAACTGAGGCAGGAGGACTACAAGGTCAAGGTCAGTCTGGGTTACATAACAAGACCCTATATCATTACTTTGAAAATATGTACCAGATCAACATTGTTTGGTACCAAATCCATACAATACAAATGTGCAAGCTATATGCTAATATCGTGATGATCGTAGATGTAGAAATTCTTGATAAAATGCTAGGAATGGCATTTAACATTATTTAACATTAAAAAGATTATTTAATCTGATGAAATGCATTCATTGTAGAGGTTCACCACATACAAATGAGTAGAGGAGCTTGACAGCACGCAGACTGAAGGATCAAAACCCTGTGGTTACCTGAGTAGATGCACTTGATAATGTCACGTACAACTTCATAACCGAAAATAACAACTTAGGGATAGGAAGAACATTTCTGTATAGTAAAAGTTTTATACATGCACACACATCTCAAGTCCACAGCTAACGTGCTGAGTAGGAGAAGCTGGAAGCATTTTCTCTAAGATCTCGTACAGGCTAGAGGTGTTATTTTCATTGCTATTACTTCTAATCATCTCTATTAAATATGACTAAAAGACCTAGTCAGAGCAGTCAGTCAGACAAAAGCGAATATAAAGGCATCTAGGTTATAACCAGATTGTCTCACTGTGGATTACATGATATTATTTATTAGAAACCCCAAAGAGCCTACAAAATAACCAGAACTAATCAATGAGTTCAGAAAAGTTGCTGAATACAGTTAACATATATAGGTCAGTGGCATTTTCATATGGTAATGGCAAAGTATCTGAAAAGGCAATCTTATTTATAGTAGCTCCAAAAATAAATATAAATAAATTTAGGCAGAGTTATAATATAAACTATAAAATCTAATAGAAGAATCATTGAAAAGGACTCAAAGCATGGAAAGACAATCCATGTGCATGAATCAGGAGAAACCAGTATTATTACATTTTCTACATTTCAAAGTAGTTGCAGAATTAGGAAAAACTTCCTAAAATTCATATGGAATCATAAACATCTAAATACCCAAAAGGATCTTGAGCAAAATAAATAAAAATGGAAACATTATACTATGTAACTATAAATTATGTTGCAAAGTTACAATAATTAAAACAGCATGGCTTGCCCCACTCCTCACCTGGCCAGCATGGGAGAGCTGGCCTTGATGGCAGATGTGTGGGTGAGTCAACCCCTTCACCTCCCAGGACATGAGCACTGGAGAGCTATCGCCACCCCTGCCAGCTACAGTACTCAAGAAATCTATCTCCGCTCCTCTCTGGGCCACCACAGCTGGCCCTGTCCGTCACCTGGGCAGCAGAGTAGAGCTGACACTGGTGTCATGGGTGCAGGAGAGCTGGTGGGCTCACCGACTCAGATTCTACCCAGGCCCAGATCCAGGGCACTACATTGGGCCACCCCAACATCTACCCTGCCTATGACATGCTGTAGTGTGTAAAGAAGCCAGCCCTTTAGATCCAAAGCTACAGGATCTCCATGACCCAGGACAACAATAGAATGTCTGAGAGAAGTCCAGGTTGTGGACTCAGGTTTGATAGAGTACCAGAGGCCAGAGGCCTTGAACCAGACCAGGGACTCATTTCAAAGAACATTTGCATGCAGAGATGTGTAGGCAAAAGGGTGTACTATGTGACACCACAACATCCATGGGGAGATTTTTTTTTTTTTAATGTTTTCTTTTGTTGAGGAGGTTGCAAGGGCAGATTTGAAGGGACGGGGATTTGAATGGGATCGAGGTGCTACATAATATGAAAGTCACAAAGAAGCAATAAAAAGTTTTAAAGAAAAAAAAAACCCAGCATGGTGTGGGCATAAAATCAGAGCAGTAGGAAAGACTAGAGAGCATAGCAGTGAATTATGTATAGCCACCAATCTTTGACAGGGGTGCAAGATACCAGAGGAAGTGCAGTCTCTTCAGATGGAGATGTGGAATAACTGGATATCAAGTTCTCCTTCTCTCAGCAGTTTGAAAATCAACTCAAAACAGATAAAAGACATTTGTTTGTTTGTTTGTTTGTTTGTTTGTTTGTTTTTGAGGCATGGAGTCACTGTGTAGCTCTGCCTGCCTGGGAACCTGCTATATAGACCAAATTGGCCTTGAATTCACAGAGATCTGCCTGCCTCTGCCTCCCAAATGCTGGGAGTAAAGGCATGTGCACCATACCTGACTTGATTAAAGACTTTAAGTATAAGACCTTGCAACTCTGAAATCACTAGAATTAAATATAGGGAAACGCTTTAGGATACTGGCACAGGTGGAGAGTTTCTCAGTAGGAGCCCAAAGCACAGAGAGGAATAAGACAAGAGCAGACAGACTAGAATACCGTGTACTTCTAAATTCTGTTGAGAAAGAATATCAACCAAGTAGTAAAATTTCAAATCATACACCTGAAAAGGAATTAATATTGATTTTGTGAGGAATTCAACTCAGTAGAAAAACATAAATAATGTTTAAAGACAGAGTAGACCTTGGTAGACATTTCTCAAGAGAAGACATGCAAATGACTAATAAGTCCATGGAATCCTACTCAGCACTAATCATCAGGGAAGTGCCAACCAAAATCACAGTGAGGAATGGCCTGGGTCCTGTTAGTGTGACTGTTATAAAGCATAAGTAAGTGCTGACAAGAATGTAAAAGAAAGGAAACCAAACCTACCATTGAATGATCGTCTGTTAGCACAGCTACTAGCAAAACCAACATGGAGGCTCTTAAAGGAACACCAGTCCCACCAGCAGATTGTAGTAGTCTGTCTTCTCACTGCTGCAACAAAATGCCTGACAAGCAACTTCAGGAAGGTCGGAGTTGAGTCCCATGAGGCTGGAGAAGGCGCGGCAGCAAAGTTGGTGCAGCTGGGTCACATCGTGCATGCCTGTAGGAAACCGATGGATGTTAGTGTAGAGCCTGCTCTCTCTCACCCACTCCAGAAGCCCAGCCCATGCAAAGGTGCCACCTGTATTAAAGTGGGTCTTCCCACCTAGTTAGCCCAATCTACCCCTCCACCCCCCACCCCAGGGCATGGCAGAAGTCTATCTCCTAGGTGAGTCTGAATCCTGTCATATTGACAAATTGGTGTGAACCATTTACATATGATTCCGAATTCTCACTATCGGGTAAATAATAGAAAAGAAATTAAATCAGTGTGTCAGAGTGAGCCCCGCATTCCCGTTTTTATTGCAGCAGTATTTACAATAGCTGAGAAATACATAAGTGAATAATGGAAATGAGTGTGTGCTTATAATAATACTATTCCACCTTAAAAGATGGTGAAATCCTGTCATTTGGGACAAAAATATAACTAAACACATGTTAAATATGCCAGGCACTGAAAGAGAAATATCATATAATCTCACGGGTGAAATCTAAAATAAATTGATTAGCTAAAACGTTGAGAGTAGAAGTTCTCAGAAGCTTGGGATCCCCTAAGGGAACAAGGCAAGGGTGCTCCCTGGTACTCAGTTGTGCGAAGATTAAGAAATAAGAGCTGGTGTTCATTAGCACAGCAAAGTCACTAAGTGGTAAGTGTCTTTCCAACCAAACAAAACAAGACAAAAGGAATCGAAATACATTGACTACAGGATATTCAAAGCAGCTGAAGTCAGACCTGGCACTGCCATCGGCGGTGGAGTCCATACAATTCAATTATATATTTGTTTTTGTTCCTATCTGATTTTTTTCCCTTCTTCTTTAAATAAAAAGTTTTATTCCATACATTAATGGATAAAATTTACACATTTATTGCTAAAACTAGTCCAATTGTTTTCTCTGAAAATTGTACCCGCTATACTTCGTTAAAGCAAACATGTTTGCACATATTGTCCAGTCTTTCTGGTTTGGGTTTCTGTCTTATTGCAGTCAGAATTTTGATATGTGAACAATATGTCCATCTCTGTTCCGCCATCCTAGCCTCGGCTGGCTTTCTGGGCTGGAGCGAAGGCAGCGCACCTGTTGTATGGAATTTAGTTAAGACCACCTGAGCCAAGGGGTGGATGGGTAATGGGCAGGGTTGACTTGTGCTGGACACAGTCTGTTTTCTGAGGGAAATTAGGATATTTGACCATGGGCTCAGTAATTTTTAATATTTTGTACATTATAACTTATATGTTTCTTTACAAATTTAGGTATTCAGACCACAGATTTCTCAGGCTTAAATTTCCTTTTTCTTCAGAGAGTTACTATAGTCAATTTGTATAGCCTACACTGAGTTTTGCTGTCCAAATACCATTTCGTACTGGAAATACTGTCTTTGGGTTTTTTTGCCTTGCTCCTGTCAGTACCAGGCATTGAACCACGTATCCCACGTGCTCGGCAAGCAAGCCCACCACAGTCCGTTGTTCTTTTTCAGGTCATCTGGTGGAACCGTGTGGTTATATCTACCCTGAGTTTCCAGTTGTCCAGCGGGGCTCCAACTTCACTGCCGACTGTGTGCTAAAGGAAGGTTGTCTGCAGGAGTACGATGTGAACGCCAGTTACGTCGTGTGGAAGACAAACCACGTGGCTGTTCCCAAGGAGCAGGTCACTGTCGTCAACAGAACCACCTCCAGGGTCACGTTCACAGACTTGGTCCTCCAGAGCTTCCAGCTCACCTGCAACATCCTGTCCTTCGGGCAGATCGAGCAGAACGTGTACGGAGTCACCGTCCTCTCAGGCTGTAAGATTTGTGTCTGTTTTTCAGTTCTGTCAGACTCTTGAATGTAACTGCCCACAGTTACATCGAACGGGTCGCCTGGAAGGGAAGCTGGGGATGTATGGGAAGGCGGCAAAAAGAGACAGAGACCAAGACAACTCCTGCTATTCATGGTCTCAGAGTTTAATGAAGAACTCAATATATATAGGGAGGGGGAAAGTCTGGAAGCTTCTCAGCAGATCAGTTCAGTTGCTCCGCAGGTGGCTAGTGTTTCTCAGGAGACTGCAGGTCCTTGAAGAACAATAGGCTTCACCTTGGTCTGAGCACTCCACCCTAGGTGGAGGGGATTATGGCTAACACAGGAGTTCCCACTCAAAGGCTGGGAGAAGAACCACATTGGTTGATGTCAAGTTCCTGCCAGGTGGCATGGCACCTCAATAAGGCTCTCTACACTTGAACTACATTTTTAATGTAGTTTCTGTTAGCCTTCCCAAGGACAGTCACTGGTTCAGTAGCTTTTGAATGTGCTTATTTTATTAAAAACAAAAAACAAAACTTTTAGAAGCAATGTGTACTTTCTTTTTGTTTTTTGTTTTTGTTTTTGTTGTTGTTTTGAGACAAGGTTTCTCTGTGTAGCAATGGCTGTCCTGGAACTCAGAAATCCAGTGTATACATTTTCACCATTATACACAAATCCAAAAGAGCAACATGGGTTTCATGTCTTTGTTAAAAGACAAACATTTATCAGATTCTTGAAAACTGGTTTGACCTGAGACTCTCTGCGCCCCCAAGGGCATTGCTGACTTGCAGTTTGTGTCTGTTGATAGCGACTTTCTGTGTCTCCTCATTACTGAGAAAAGACTTAAGTTAAACAGGTTCCTGAATGAAGAAAATGGAGAAATACTACAAAGAGGTCATGGATTTGAAGGGAGCCAGGAGGCACATAGGGGAGGCCTTGGCCAGAGAAATGGGAAGGAGACATGATGTAATTATAATATTAAAAAAGTTATTCCTTAAAAAGAGTAAGAGGAGAGCCAGTGACCCAGACCTGGGGCAGCATCTGCTTTCCTTCCAATCCTCCAGAAAGCAGTAAGGACAAGCGCTCGCCCCCGTGCGGTGGTAAGTGCCGTCATCCAGCATCTGGGGTGCGGCCAGCTTAGGCTACAGAGAAGGCTGCAAAGTAAAATGAGGTATTCATGAACCATTTTTGGTCCTACAGCTACCTTTTAATACTAGTTACTATTAATTTTAGAACACTTAGTGGAGACATTACTGATAATTTATCTGGTTATAAATAAAAATGTATTTTTATATAGAAAATTAAAATGAAAGCAATTAAAGACAGTTACACTAAAAAATATAGACCTAAAAAGTATTTAAGAGTTGGAAGAAAAGTAACATGTTTCTCATATTGCCCATATCTTTATCTTGGGTTCATTAATCTAATTGAGGTAGGTCTTAGGTATTATATAGACTAGATAATGCTTGTCTATATACTTTTTTTTTAATTTAAGTTAAATGTTTGTTTCTTTATAGTTCCTCCAGATGAACCTACAAATTTGAGCTGCATTGTGAATGAGGGGAAGAATATGCTGTGTCAGTGGGACCCAGGAAGGGAGACATACCTTGAAACAAACTACACTTTGAAATCAGAGTGGTAAGTTCCTGCAGATGTGCCCTCTGCTGGGTCATGAGACACTGTGGCTGGGACTTTCATTTTGTCGGTAGCAATATTGGGTGACTATTTGGGGACATCTCACATGCTCTGACAGTAGAACTGTGGGCTCTTCATGGGCACGCTCGGCAGTGTGAGCAGTGAGCAGTGGGCACACTCTACCCCATGCCGCCTTCAGAAGCCAGCCACATTCCGTCCTGCTCTACCTGCAGTGCCCAGCTCTAAATGATGACTGTCAAACACAACCACATGCTAGTCAGTGTTCTCTTACTGTGAAGAGGTACCGTGACCATGGCAGCTCTTATAAAGGAGAGCATTTCATCAGGGCTGGCTTGGTGCACTGTTGGCATGGTGGGGAGCATGGCAGCACGCAGACAGACATGATGCTGGGGGAACTGAAGGTCTACATGTGGATCAGCAGGCACCAGGGAGAGACACACTGGGCATGGCTTGAGCATTTGAAACCCCAGACCTACCTCCAGCGATACACTTCCTCCAACAAAGCCACACCGGCCCCAGCAAGGACACACCTCCTAGTCGTGCTGCTCCTTAGTGACCAAGCGTTCCAGTAGATGACCCTGTGGGGGCCATTCCTATCAAACCACCAGACTATTGCTGTACCCCAACAGGTTGAAATATTTTAATATCAGGCTTGTAGCTAGTATTAATTTTCTCATTTCTTTCATAAATGCTTTCTTATAAAAATGTTTTTGAATAAAAATTTAAAAAAATTTAAAACTGCCCCTACCTTTTAAATTGGTGAATTCTTCTCTTAAATGACAGATTCTACTTGTTGCTGTTTTCTTTTCATACGCTGCAGCTACTTCTTGGATATTGTGTAATATTCTCTCATTCCTTTATTTCCTAAAAAATGTTTATATATTCAGTCAAATTTGAGGTGGATTTCTTTTTCCAAAATTTCACTCTTGGGCAACGGTGTTCCTCCACTAACATTGTTAGCTTTTTTTCCCCCTAGGATTAAGTAGCACGTTTTGGGAGATGGTTGTCAGTAGAGTGCTTACTACATAAGCACAGGGTTCTTAGTTCAGATCCCTAAAACCCACACATCAGAGGACATGGCACCGTTCTGTGATCCCAGCTCCGAGGAGAGACAGACAGACAGAGACAGGCTGCAGCTTACTGGCTGCAGCGCTGGGGTGACCCTGTCTTAATAAGTGAAGAGCACTGGGGTTGAGGGGGACACCAGACATGAACTGTGGGCCGCTGGCTCTCACACGCGGCACATTGGTCTCTCGTGTGGCCAGCCTTACCCATTCTTAGAAATCTATTTCTTGATGCACTTGAAAGCTAAAAGAATAGTGGATCCCATGCGAACCTGCCACCCAGACTCTACAGTTCATTTTACGAGATTTGCTTTATCACATCCAGGTATAGCCTTCTCCCCAGCTGTATGTTCATCTAGCTCTTTAATGAACTTCAAAGTGAGTGGTAGGCAGTAGGAATATTTATAATTTGACACCCCAGTGTGTACATGGTTGGCATGAATATTTATTTATAATTTGACACTCCAGTGTGTACATGGTTGGCATGAATATTTAAGTGTATTAAACTTTGTAGTGAGAGCATGGCTCTAAAGTGTCTGTCACGCAGGCGTTTTGACAAGGGCACACACCTGTAGAACTCATTGTCCCCTGAAGTTTCTTGTGCTCCTCTGGTCTTCCTGGCCCCACCCCTGCGAGACAGCTGCTGAGGTTGGACCAGCTCACATCCCGTCTGCTTTCATCCTGACGTCTGAGCACCTGTCAGCGTTTCTTATTTATGGATCATAAGATTATAGCACTCTGCTTGGCTTTGTTTGTGTACTTTATTTTACAGTTCTTGGTAGTAACAGAAGTATAGCCCAGATGCTTTGCAGGTGCTCTGCCTTTGAGCTGTCCCTCTAATCTCAGGGTTACGTGAATGTTCTCACACACAAAATATCTTCAGTTCACATTGATGTTTTCAACTTTGAAAGGGGACTATAATTTTTTTGTTTTTTGTTTTTTGTTTTAATATATAATCCATCAAGCAGCTACATCCTCTTTTCTGTACCAAAAATTCTAGTTCCCAACAATACTAAAACATTTGTTTGCAACTGTTTTCCACAATAAAGAATGTAATTCTAGACACAATTCCAATATTATTGCTGGTGATAATATTTCTAAAGGCAGTTTTAAGATTGCTTTTTCTCCACAAATATGTATGATTGAATCATTGTTTTACTTTTTTTTTTTTGTTTGGTTTTTTTTTTTTTTTTTTTTTTGGATTTGTTTTTTTTTCGAGACAGGGTTTCTCTGTATAGCCCTGGCTGTCCTGGAACTCACTCTGTAGACCATGCTGGCCTCGAACTCTACCTACCTCTCAGAGTGCTGGGATTACAGGCGTGCGCCACCACCGCCCGGCTCTGAATCATTGTTTTAAAACATTTGAACTTAGAGCTAGAGAGAAGACTTGGTGGTTAAGAATGCCTGCTGCTCTTCCAGAGGAAGAGTTTGCTTTATCTTTTTATTTTTTAAAAGCTTATTTTAGATGAATGTTTTAAACTGAGACATAACTTTGTGAATAGTGTAAGCGTTCTATAGTTGACAAAATCAGCAAGTGGTTCCCTGGTTTGGCTGCAAAGGCTGAAGACTCTTGGGGTCTTGGTAGACCTCCTTTGCCCCATCTTCTCTCACCCAGCATATTCTGAATAGAGAAAAGATAATGTTAGTTTAGTAGGGATTCTGTTCCAAGGAGAAAAACTACAACGAATCCTGTTAATCTGTTGGTTCAGTCTAAAGGTATTAAACGACAATTCCAGAAATAAATAATTCCTGAGCCGCTGCCCTCCCTTCTGTGTAGCTTAATGAGACTCAGACCCCCTCAGCCTCGCCTTTGTCCGGTGGATCCAGGTTGCCTGCCTGTTAGTTACTCAGTGAGCACCTTGGGCATTTGATGGTGATAACAGTGCTTGTGTGTAAACAGAAAAGCCACTTTTACTTAATAGTAGTCCCAAAGCATAGCATTTGTATATGTAAAGAGAAACTCTATAGTGGGTTGTTTGTTTGTTTGTTTGTTTGTTTAAATGAAAGAAAGTTCTTGAGCAATAAGAGAGAAAATTTTAATCTATAGTAAGGACAAATTTACTGTTTGTGATATTAGAAGAAAAAATAGGCTTTTCACACCTCAGTTACTACCACAATATATGATACTCAGTTGAGACAGAAAAACATTACATTTGTGGCTGGAACAGAAATCATGTTCCAGATGAGAAGACACTGGACAGGAAGTATTGGGTCTGCAAGTGATTTCTTAAGGGACACAGCACCAGGCCATTTACCACAAGCAAGGGAGGGTTATGCACATTCACAAGTAGGTGTGGATTGAAGCATACACAACCCACTGAAGAGGCTGTCTGCAAGTAAGGAGGAAAGTGCTGTTGCACTCGCAGGTGCCCAGTGGAGTATACAGTCTTCACGGTGCGGACGTATAACCAAAGCAGAACACAGATTTACTCTGGTACTCTGTGGCCACAGTTCAAGCCCTGTGATTAAGCCTAGTATAGTGTACAAAGTGAAGACTGACATGTGTATCCCCCAGTAATCTGGTAGTGTAGTTATAATGTGCAGGTGACAGCCCTCCTGTCTGGGGTGGTTCTATCAGTGCTTTATCCCACAAGTGGCAAAATCCTTGGAAGACTGACTTAAGAAGACTTAAAGTCTAACTGTAGATGGCACATCCAACTGTTATCAAGGTGTCAAGTAGTGACTTACCTGGTAATGGCCTTGCCTGGCTAGCCGAGGCCATCGGTGTGGATTGTGTCAGTCGCCACTGATGGAGAGCCTAGTTTGTACATGTGCAGTGCTGTGGACGATCACTGTTTCTAGGATAGAAACACCCACAGAGTAGCAGTGAATGCAGACTAGAGGCTACATGTAAATGCCTGAGCGGGGCATGTTGAGGTTTGGTCTTTTGCTATGTACTGTAATGCTGAACATTGGCCCCAGGGCCAGTCGCTCCCTGGAACGAGAGACCTGCACATACAGAGTGACCTTGCTCCTTAATTTAAAACTGTTGATTAGATATAGATGATGACAGCCAGTAGCTGGGCAGAAGAGATATAGGCAGGGTCTGGTGTTCCTTGCTTTGGGGTCTAAAAAGAGCCACGAGGAGAGGGAGAGGAAAGGGAGAGAGGAGAAGATGCTGAGGGGTAAGAATCTTGAGATTATGGCCATGAGGGCTGGCCGATTGGAGCTCAGAGCAGCCCAAATAGAACATGGCGAGTCATTGTGGGGAGAATGTCAGGGAAGTAAACATACTAGCACAGAGGGTAAATACCTCCTAACTTTAGTGCTGACTGAGGCTTATTATAAATGTGAATGTTGTCTTTTTTATCTGGGAACTGAATGATCAAAGGCAGAATAGAAGTCCCTGACTGAGATTAAATATTTCTACAGCAGGCTTAAGAGTGCTTTACAGGGAAGACAGAAAATCGTTTATGCAGCAGGTAAGTTGGTAAAGGATGATCTACTTATGTGTAGCATGAGGCCATTGAGAAGTACCAAGAGTCCATCTTACTGAGTCACCTACAGGAGATGAAGAGGAAACTGAGGTAGAGCCAGCAGTGAACATGATATAGAAACAGCCGCACTCAACAGGTTAGAGGACTGAGGGAGGCTGCAGAGTTTGCATACACAGACCCTAAAGGACAAAGCATGGAGTACAGGTAGACCTTGCAGAAATACAAGGTCAAAGGCATGCCTAGTCCGTGGAGTAATACAGCATAAAGGCATGCTTCTGATCACCACAGATTACAGCTTTCTAAGCAGTCCCTGGGTGAGTTACAGACAAGCAAATTGCTATTACAGTATTCTAGAAGCTTGCAGCAAAGCACTTTAAACGATAAGATCACCCACCGTGGACATCATCTGCCACAGATGTCATCATGGCTTGACTTAAGGTTACCTGAAAAGATGGTTCTTATCGTAATCTGTATTCTGTTTCTGGGAACAGATACCATGACCAAGGCAACTCTCATAAAAGACAACATTTAATTGGGGCTGGCTTACAGTTTCAGAGATGAGTCCGTTATCATCATGGCGGGGAGCATGGTGACAGGCAGGCAGGCTTGTTAGAGAAGTAGCTCAGAGTTTGGCATCTGGATCTGCTGTCAGTAGGAAGAGACACTGAGCCTGGCTTGGGCTTTTGAAAGCTCAGAGTTTACGCCCAGGGACACATTGCTCTGACAATACCACACCTACTCCAGCAAGGCCACAGACCTAATTCTCCTCTGGTAGCACCGCCTGCTAATGACTAAAGCATTCAATGTATGAGCCTGTGGGGCATTCTTACTCAAGCCACCTGTCTCAGGGTTTCCATTGCTGTAAAGAGACACCATGACCAAGGCACCTCTTCTAAGGGACAATTAATTGGGGCTGGCTTACAGTTTCAGAGGTTTAGTCCCTTGTCATGGTGGAAACCATGGCAGCGTCCAGGCAGGTATGGTGCTAGATAGCTGAGAGTTCTACATCTTGTTCTGAAGGCAAACAGAAGACTGGCCTCCTCAGGCAGCTAGGAGGAAGTTATTTAAGCCCATCCCCACAGTGGCGCGCCTACTCTAACAGGGCCACACCTCCAGTATGGCCACTCCCTGGACCAAGCATATTCAGACCAGTACAGCCCTCCTTTCGGATTATTGTCAGGTCCGTAATGTCTCATCAGTGTCTCACAGGACTGACGTCATTCACCTCAATTCAAATCATCTTACACCACAAGAAAATTGAGTGTTTAGGGCAAAATTGCACTCACTTGCCTGCTATGTAGAGTTGTTCATCACCTTGCTTAATCCAGAGATTGAATAGCATCGTAGTGAAGTGTGTGTAGGAAAAACCATAGGATTGCTAGGGCTTGGTGTTACCCAGAATTCCAGGCATCTGCAGGGGATCCTGAAACATGCCTTTATGGGTGAGGTAAGGCTGCTATTCTGAGACCACAAGGAAATAGATCATTTTAAAGGGAAGAATCATTAAGGAAATAGCATGAAAATCTAAAATGAAGTTTTCTTAGATTAAAAATGTGGAAATAATATCATAGGGGTAGATGGAATACAATTTTTTATGTGATCTGCCTTTAGTTGGCAACACTTCATTACAAAGGTTCGCACACCAGTCTGGGTCATATCCAACTCTGTCCCAGTCATTTTCTTCACCTTTATATTTTCAACTCGATTTTTAACAGCTGGTTCTCTCAATTTTATACTTAGGGCAACACAGAAGTTCGATGATTGTCAAACAAAACATGGCACCTCATGCACAGTCAGCTACACGCCCATCTATTTTGTCAACCTTGAAGTCTGGGTGGAAGCAGAGAATGCCCTTGGGAAGGTGTCCTCAGAGTCTATCAACTTTGACCCCGTGGATAAAGGTACTTAGAAGCCTGAATCTGAGACTATCAGACTACTCTAGGGTTTGTAAATTATTTTTCAGATTTCTATTAATGTAGAGATATTTATTAGTACAGTGATTTTTTTATAAAGTCTTTTATAATATTATGAAATGTGATGTGGAAACAGAAAAACAACTGCAGTCCAGCTGTAAAACAGCTGCTTTCAGTTTGCTTCTGGAATATTTTATCAGTGCTCTTTGTTTTGTTTTGTTTTTAAGACTGGGTCTCACATAGCCCAGGTTGGCTTTAAATTGGCCGTGTCTAAGGCTAGCTTTGAACTCCTGATCCTCCTGCCTTCCCCACTTAGATTGTTACCTTTTGCTACTCACCCAGTTTTCCAGCTCACTTAGATGTCCCCATTTCATTATTTATCCAGTTTGCAGGACCACACCCCGCTGCAGTCACAGTGACTCCCTTGTTTTATTTTTATTTTCTTTTTGAAATTGAACTTGGTATAAAATTTCAGTATTTTTTAATATCAGCATCTGAAAATTAACAAATACACTGAACAGACTAGGAAGTTTCCTTAGAATCTTTCTGTTCTATAGCAGAGCATCATTTCTAGAGATTGCATTTGGTAAGAATAATCTTATAAAGCAAACCACCATGTTTTTGACTTGTAGTATATGCAATTATAAAAAGTGAAGATGACTAACTTTAGGACTTATTTTATTCTTCAGTGAAACCCAACCCACCACATAACTTATCAGTGACCAACTCAGAAGAATTATCCAGTATATTAAAGCTCACGTGGGTCAATTCAGGTTTGGGCGGTATTTTAAGGCTGAAGTCCGACATCCAGTATAGGACCAAAGATGCCTCAACTTGGATACAGGTAACTTAAAGGTTGCTGTTTATCCTAATAGTGTTGTTGCTTTTGTTTGTTTGTTTGCTTGCTTGCTTGCTTGCTTGTTTGCTTTGAACGCTAATATGAAGACTCGCCTGCTTTCTCAATGTCTTAAGTTTCTGATGTGAGGCATTTCATTTGACAGACAGACATGCAGATAGAAAAACAGTGGCCTTTAGGAAAATGAAACAGGGTGACTGGAAGGGCATGCAGGAAAGCATGCAGGTGGATAAGGAGATGCTACGCATGAAATAGAGCGGGGCGTGGCACGCCGTTCAGACAGCTTTGCAGCGTCTGCTTTTAGAGTGGACTTTTGCTGGAACAAGTCTGTTGTCTTTATTTGGGAGCTGGAGCAACAGATTTTCTGTGCCCCCCCACCCCGTCCCCCAAGATTTACTCTCTAGCCCTTGATAGAAGGTTTGCCAACTCTTTAATTCCAGAATGGTTTAGTGGGGATTGCTGGCCTGGGAGGGGAGGTGGGCTCTCTCGGAACTGTCTCGGGGACGGTGCTGCATTGACTGCCTGGGAGATTTTGTGCTGTAATTCCATTTATAATAATAGCCCACTTTTGTTTTTATTGACTGATTGGTCCATTCCTTTTTTTTTTTTTTTTCCACTATGATGGTTGCATCTTACAAAGATACTAATCCATAGCCTTGGTGCACCTTTATGATACTTCACTTATTTTATTGGCTCATAATGCAATCACAGAAAGCAAAACAAAATTGGCTTCATTACTCAGACTTCAGAGAGGATGTGTATTTAAAGTTCTTCAAAGTATATTTTAATATCATAGAATCTTAACTCAATAAGAAATGCATCAAATTTGCCATCTGTTTTTGTTCCCAGTATTGAAGTGTCAGATGGCAGAGAGAAGCAGCTGTTTGTGTGGATGGCCTCTCCTCCCCACCCCCAGTCACAGGACAGCCCATCTATGCGGCTGGCTTCTGCTCCGCTTTGCTTTCAGCATTTATTTTTTGTATTTATTCTGTGCGCACATGTCACAACATGTGTGTAGGAGTCACACAGCTCGTGGAAGGCAGTTGTCCCTTCCCACCGTGTGGGTTCCAGGAGTGCAGCTCAGGTGCCAGGCTTAGTAGCAGGCGCCTTCACCCCTGAGCCGTGGCGCCGGTTCCTAGCTTCTCTTTCCTTGTGGGGTTGCACAGCTTCTTGTTCCGGGATATATGTCCGCCCCTTCCTTCTGCACACCATTGTCTGGCTTGCTGGCCTGCCTGCTTTCACTGTGGACTCCCACTCCATCTCGCTTCCCGTGAGCTACTGGACAGGAGGGGCTTGATGGGAAAGAAGATAGGATTGAGAACAGCATGTGTATTTCCGCCTGTGCAGTAAGGTCGTGACTCGACGCGGCCCTCTTGGAGGCCCTTTTCAGGCCCTCTCTCCCTTTGCTGGTACAGTGCAGTCCCGAGAGCACTAAGCATTCAGGGTTCCAGCATTCATTCTTGCCTGACCTTTTCACTAAGCGTCCTTGAAGTGTTTGGAGGTTGTGTGTGCGTTTGTTTGTTTATATGTTTGTGTTTAGCTGTTGGATGGGTCTGGTTCTTTAAGACAGGCTCTCAACCTCAGGCAGTGTAGCCTGGCTTCGAACTTGCTACTTGTGCTATCTTCAGTAGTTCAGTCCTCCTGCCTGCCTTGCAGGTCTCAAAGAAGGAAAGAATGGGTAGGCGGAGCCTATAGACTGCCATCGTTACCTCCATGTCTTTTTCTCCAGGGGTTGAATTAGTAAATCTTGCATTAAATTGATTTCTAAAGCTGTACTCACTTTAGGAACCTTCTCTATCGGAGGTGTTGACAGTGTTGCTCAATTTGCCTTATTCTCAGGTCCCTCTTGAAGACACAGCGTCTTCCCGGACTTCCTTCACTGTGCAGGACCTTAAGCCTTTCACAGAGTATGTGTTTAGGATCCGGTCCATTAAGGAGAATGGGAAGGGCTACTGGAGTGACTGGAGTGAGGAGGCGAGTGGGACGACGTACGAAGACAGTACGTAACCATTGGGGGGGGGGAGGTTGTGGGCGGGGGGAGGACGGAAGGCCGGCTGTGGAAGACACAGTCCTCACTGCTGTGCCTGTGATTATTTTAGTCAAGCTGTACTTTGTATTCATTTTTAAGGCTATCACAAAAAAATCTTGATATGTATTATTGATAATATATGTGTATTTGATACCTAATTAGGTTATATTATAGTACTGTGGGAAGGTATTTTAAATGTCATTTAAAAACCATTCGCTTAGATTTGTTCAAGGAAGGTGGTCCCAAGATGCCCCACCTAGAGAATTGTATCCTAACTCATTAAAATCACAGTCAGAGCTGGCTGTGGTGGTTGGTGCATGCCTTTAATCCCGTCATTGGGAAGGCAGAGGCTGGAGGATCTCTGTGAGTTTGAGTTCCAACCTAGCCATGGCTACATAGTGAGACCCTGTCTCAAAACTAAAATTAAACACTGTCAAAAATATGTTATAGATATTTATTTATTTTTTATTTATTTTTTTATTTTTTTATTTTTGGTACCAGCATTTGATAAGCCCTTGGAAAGGGCTGACTTGGGATTTGGGTTGGTTTGCTATAAGTGCTTTTTTTCATCATTGATTAAATTATAATTATATAAACAGTGCAGAATATAAAAACTCAAAACAGTGTGGGGTCTAAAGAAGGGTCTCTGGGTCTGGAGCGGTGACTCAGTGAGAGAGAGAGAGAGAGAGAGAGAGAGAGAGAGAGAGAGAGAGAGAGAGAGAGAAACTCTTGCTCTTAGAGGCCTGGTTCAGTTCCAGGTCAGAGAATCTGACTCTCTTCTGGCCTCCATGGGTACTGCATACATACAGTGCGTAGCCATATGCAGGTAAAACACTCATGCACATAAAAAGGAATATATATGGAAAAGCTAGACTCTCTTCGCAAATCTGCTCTCCTGTGTACCACCAGCAATCAGCCCTTTGCTGTAGACTATTCTCTTTGGACCTTTCCCTACCATGGTCTCATAGCAGCAGCATTGCCTTACAAACCCCATGCCTTCAACCATCTTGCTAGAGGTTTAGGTCACTGTGATCTAAAACTGTCAAAGGCAGCAACACCCTGCCTTCTATACGGCTTTTCTCACTCTCACAAACACTGTAGAAAGCAGTCTTATTATGGCCATTTTGAGAATGCTCAATCCAGTAACCAGACTCCTTTGGCTCAATGAGGGAGGGAAGGATGGGGCATTTGTACTTTGTAACACAGGCTGGCCTTAGTTAGACTCTCAGCAGTCCTCCTGTCTCCGCATGCCAAGTGTTAGGATTATACATGAGCCTCCATGCCCAGTTGTTGATGGGGAATTCTTAAAGTGGGTTTTTAGAGGTTTATGGGTCCATTTGTGCAAGTTCCTGCAACACCTCAGAACAGAGGCAAAATGTGTTTAAGTGTGCATTCAGCACTCTCTAGAGCCATCTTAAACCATTAGATGAAGCATTTGTTTAGCCTGCAGAGTGCCCGGTGCCAGCAGCTCTCAAACCGCTTCCCGCCGGCCTGTCTTCCTCCTCTCTCCCTGTGTTCTGTCACTTTCTCACCACCAGCACACCGCTGCGTGGGTTCCATTCAAATACTGTTTGCTTTAGTAAATTCAGTATTTGCAGGTATTCTTCACAAAGCTCTGGAAAGTCAGAACTTAGAGGAACTTTGTTTTGTTGTTTGAAATGGGCACTCCCGTAGCCCACGCTCAAACGCACTAAGTAGTCATGGCTGGTCATAATCTTCTACCTCCCCATCGCCAGCGCTAAGGTGCTGAGGCCCCCTGCTTACCTGCCTCCTAGAAGAATGGCTTAATGTAGTTACAGTGCCCAGCCTCAGCTCCAGTTCTGCAGCCCTTGTTTATAGTTACTCACAGTCTAAAAATAGGAAATGAAAAATGTCAGAAATAAACAATCTAACAATCTAGAAATTTTAAGTAACTTCATTATATTTTTATTATTCTCCATTATTTAATATCATCCATTGTTGTTAATTTGTTGCTATACCTAATTTACAAGTTAAACTTTAGCATGAGTAATGTTTGCAGGAAAAGCAGCGCATATAAGATGTTCATTACTCTTCAGAGTTCCTGGGGTCCACGTGGGCTCTTCGAACACGTGCCGTACAGATTGGAGGGGCTGCTGCGTCGCTGCGTGTGACTGGGTCCTAGTGCTCAGAACTGGCTTTTTATATTATGCCCACACAGCTAGAGACCAGACATACACCAACATCTGTGTTCTAATTTCATCTTTAGCAAAAAGTAATACAAATAATTCAGTTTCATTTTTTTAAATCACTGTTGGAAGAAAATCTTTATTTTAAAGACTTTGTTTTTGTCTACTGTACTATATGAATACAGACACACACACACACACACAAATAGTGGTGCTTTTTTTGTCTACTTATAGGAATATACTTACATCTCTAAAGAATTTAATTATAATCTATAGCCAAGCAACAAGACACAGGCCTATAGTTCAGAAGGCCAAGGCAGGAGAATCATTTGAGCCTAGAAGTTCTATCCCACTGTGGGTAACATAGCAAAACCCCATGTTTTGTTTTTTTTTTGTGTGTGTGTGTGTGTGTGTATGTATGTTTGTTTGTATGTATGTATGTATATGAGACGGTGTGTTAGACAGGGTTCTCTAGAGTCACAGAACTTAAGGGTAGACTATCTAGTAAGGGAATTTGTTGATGTCAGTCTGTAGTCCAACTCCCCAACAATGGTCAGCAGCAGCTGTGAATGGAAGTCCAAGGATCTAGCTCGCAGTTGCTCAGTCTCACAAGGCAAGCAGACGGAGAGTCTCCTTGTACCTACAGTCTGTAGGTCTCCAGCAGAAAGTGTGGCCAAGATTAAAGGTGTGTGCCACCACGCCTGGATCTGGGACTTGCTTTGTTCCAGATGACCTTGAACTCAGAGATCTCCCTGTCTTAATCTGGGATTTATAGCCACTATGCCTCAAGATCTCCACGCTAAGATCCAGGTCAAAAACTTGTATCTCTCAGCTTCCAGATTAGGACCACAGGTGAGCATTCCAGATAGAATCAAGTTGACAACCAGGAATAGCCAGTACAGATGGTGATGTAAATTCTCTGCTGTCACCCTGACTAATGACAGACCCAAGCACGTTGTACTGCAGTGGGCCTGCTGTTGTAAAGAGGAATGCTGTGTGATTGCAGGGCAAGACCACTAAGAACAGAAAGAATTACTTCAGAATTCTACTGTATTGTTAAGATCAAAAGCATTTTATTTTATGAAGTTTGTTTTTTCTTTAGGACCATCCAAACCACCAAGTTTCTGGTATAAGATAAATCCATCCCATGCGCAGGAATATAGATCTGCCCGGCTCATATGGAAGGTAAAAAAAAAAAAAAAAAAAGATAAAAAGGTTTATACTCTTATCTCATATAAATGTACTTGTATTTTAAGTTTAACTTTTTAACACTAAAATTTTTATTCATCTTTATTTCCTCCGGACATTTAATAATGTTACTGTATAAAAACACAAAGCCTTATATAGCTACTGAGGAGGCCAACCAAGTTCATGAGCTCAGCTGATCCATCATTTCGGACTTGGCACAGTTCATAGAAGGGTAACCTCTATACAAACAAGACCGCGGTCTAAAGGACCTCACTAGGGAGCCTCCTAGGAAACTGAGAGGCTTGGAGAGAGTAGGATGTGGGCCAGTGGGGCCCCAGTGTCTACACCTACACAACACACTGCACAGGGAGAGAGCAAAAGACACTGGAGCACCAGAGATGGAGACCAGCATCTCAGCTATGCGAGCATTGCAGAGACAGGCTAGACCGAGCTGCAGGCCCGGTTCAGTGGATGGTGTTGTTTTCCTGTTTTGTTTGTTTGTTTGTTTGTTTGTTTTTATTCTTAGTGAGTACTAAATTCAAAATGAGCTCAGGCTGAAGAGGCAGCTCAGCTGTTATGAGCACTGGCTGCTCTTCCAGAGTATCCAAGTTTGCTTCTTAGCACCACATAGTGGCCTGCAGCTGTCTGCAGGGATCTAGCACTTTTTTCTGACCTCCAGGCATGCACGCAATACACTAACAGACATGCAGGTATAACATTAATATAAAAATAAATTATTTTTGAAATGAGTTTGCCTTTTCCTTCCAATTAATTATTTACGGGTTTGACGTACTGACAGAATTTGTAGACATGAAAAGTTGATTATTCAAGATTCATGAAATAATTTTTGGTAATTGTTTATTGTAGGCATTACCTCTTTCTGAAGCCAATGGGAAAATCTTGGATTACGAAGTGATTCTTACACAGTCAAAGTCAATTTCACAAACGTTCACAGTTAATGATACAGAGTTGGTAGTAAATCTCACCAACAATCGCTATGAAGTGTCTCTAGCAGCAAGAAACATGGTCGGCAAGTCCGCTGCCGCTGTCCTCACCATCCCCGGCTCCCACTTCAAAGGTGCGTATTGGTAGGGCGGAGCCGGGCTCAGGGTGCGGGGTGTGGACAGCGTCGTGGGAGGCATGGTAGACCAGCTGCTCTGACCTCAGGGGCGGTCGTGATCGCAGTCAGGACTTCTTCCGTCAGCTCTCATGAGAGCCTTCAACCCTGTGCAGTTCATTTGAACTTTGCACCTAGCTTACTAATTTATTTAAGTGTTTCCTGATAATTTGCTTTTTGAAATACTGTTTCTTTGCATGTGACTTAAACATATTATTTATCTCTAGCTGTTAAGGACAAAGACACAGTTATAAACTTAAATACATAAAACTTTTGGACATGACTCTAAAATGTTGAAATATCAGATTTGTCAATGTTGACTGATTTGTATCTACATTTTTTTTTTAAAGCTTCCCACCCTGTAGTGGATCTTAAAGCCTTTCCAAAAGATAATCTGCTCTGGGTAGAATGGACGCCTCCATCTAAATCTGTGAACAAATACATCCTAGAGTGGTGTGTGTTGTCAGAGAACTCACCCTGTATCCCAGACTGGCAGCAAGAAGCCGGTGCTGTGAATCGGACCCACCTGAGAGGTACGCCTGCTAAGCGCATGAGCAGACGCTGCTCGTCTGACCCCAGGAGACAGCGGCCTTCCCAAGTTTTTTGTCTTTGTCTTCTGGTGTCTAGGTATCGAGAGCCACTGAAAAGACTCTCAGCCTCACTGTGACTAGATGTATGACTTAGCAAGTTACACTTTAACTCTTAGCCTCTCTGAGCCACAGGATCTCTGTACAGAGAGAAGGGCCAGTACTTTTCTAAAAAACAAAAATACAAATGAAAACCCTTGTATTACTGTACAGAACTGTACAGAGGATCTAGTCCAGCCTTTACTGCCAGTTGTCTGTTTGTTACGTGTGCTCAGCTCAGGTAACTCTCTCACCATCCAGATGTAAGACAGTTCCCTAGCTTAACTTCACAGGCTGCTGAGTGCAGGCAGCCCGCCAGAGCACAGCTTCCTGATGCGTTCCGGGTCCTAACACAGAATGGTGGTGATGGCTGCCAATGGTGATACGGTGCATGGTTGTAAAGTCATATAACAGCGTTAAAGAAAACAAAAAACTGCTCCATATATGTTCTTTAATTCATAAAGAAGGGTGACCATTGGGGTTTGACTGTGTGTAGAGAGCACGCCGTAAGCAGGGGTGGCTCTTAACCAAGCTACTGTTCAATCTTGATAAACTGAGCTGTCTCCTTTATTGACCTTACCATGGGGCTGGGCAGCAGGCAGCCTGGGAGCTTAGAGAGCATGTGGTCAGCTCAGAGACAAAGGCCTCGGGGCTCAGTACCCTGAAAGAGTCATCACGCAGCAGAATTTAGAAGCGACTTACTTTTTTATCATAAATATCAAGAAAAGGTAAACTTGCTCATTTTAGGAAGACAAAGGTGCATATAACCTTATGAATGTTAGTGAAGGAAATAGAGATTCATAGCGAAGGTATGAACAGTCTTAAAAATGACCTTGTTCACTGGTACATAGGATACATATTTTATAAAGACCACGTTACCTAGTTCCTAAACCACACCTCAGTGGTCTGATCAAACTTCTTTGATAATGTGGCAGGGTTAGAACTAAACGAGGTACTGTATTTAAGGTTTTTTCCTTTTCCGATTGAGCGGGAAGCAGCCGCACTCATTTTTTCCCAGCTGTTCTCACTAACCACAGCTGTGCGTTAGTGCTCTGCCTTGATCTCACTGTTGCACCTTGGCAGGTCCCCAAATTAGCTGAAATACTGCTGTGAGAGGCACCATGACCGAGGCAACTCTTAGAAAGGACACATTTCACTGGGGCTGGCTTACAGGGTCAGAGGTTCAGTCCGTTATCATCATGGCACATGCAGGCAGACATGGTGCTGGAGGAGCTGAGACTTCTACATCTTGGTCTGAAAGCAGCAGAAAGAGACTGTGTCCCACACTCAGCATGGCTCGAACATGTGAGACCTCAAAGCCTGTTCCCACAGTGACACATTTCCTCCAACAAGACCACACCTGCTAATAGTGCCACTCTCTGTGGGCCTGTGGGGGTCATTTTCTTTCAAAGCACCACAAATACCAAAGCTGTTCCAGAATAATCTGAAGTGTTTTACTAATCCAAACATAAAGGCATTCACTATTTTTATTAGCAATAAAAACACTTCTTATACCTTCTGGGTCACTGTTCTGACACCGAAAGCAGCCGTGTGGTTTTGTCAGCTAGCTCTTCATAGCCCTGAGCTCCCCCAGCCCAGCCTCCAGGCCACCACGTGTTCCTCTCACCTCGGCTGTCTGAAGGGCAGGATTGCACAGCCAGCATTTTACCATATTAGGGTTATGTTTGGTATACAAAGCATTGTTTTTATATAAAACTGCAGTTTTTAGAAGAAAGTAAAACTAAATGGTCATATAATTATAAGGTGAAAAATCTCACTTGGGGGAAACTTCCTTTCTCTGCTCTTCTTGTTGTAGGACACCTGCTGGAGAGCAAGTGCTATCTAATCACAGTGACCCCTGTGTTTGCCTTTGGGCCCGGAAGCCCCGAGTCCATGAAGGCCTACCTCAGACAAGCAGGTAGGTCCATCTCCCAAACATGTTATCTCTTTTCAGTAAGAATCTTCAGTGGGCAGTGGTGGCAAACACCTTTAATCCCAGACTGGGGATGCAGAGGCAGGTGGATCTCTGTGAGTTCCAGGCCAGCCTGCTCTACAGAGTGCCTTCTAGAATAGCCAGGTCTACACAGAGAAACTCTGTCTTGAAAACAAAACAAGCCGGGCAGTGGTGGCGCACACCTTTAATCCTGGCACTTGGGAGGCAGAGGCAGGCGGATTTCTGAGTTCGAGGCCAGCCTGGTCTACAGAGTGAGTTCCAGGACAGCCAGGGCTACACAGAGAAACCCTGTCTCGGGGAAAGAAAAAAAAAAAAAAAAAAAGAAAACAAAACAAACAAAAAAGCACCCTCATTATGTTCACTAATTCGATCATAAGGACCGTTTACTGACCAGTGCTAATTCGTAAACGCATGCTTCTCAGTTTGCAAATGCACTTGCTCTCCCACAGCTCCTTCTAGAGGACCGACTGTTCGGACAAAGAAAGTGGGGAAAAATGAAGCTGTCTTAGAGTGGGACCAACTTCCTGTGGATGTCCAGAACGGATTTATTAGAAACTACTCCATATCTTATAGAACCAGCGTTGGAAAGGAAATGGGTAATAAAATTGTAGCAACTACTAAGAATATGTTACTAAAGCTTTTTCTTAAGTTTTTAATACTTGTTTCTCACATAATGTGTTTGATAGTACATAGCATCCTTAGCAGACGTCTGCAAATGTCTCTCTCATGTTGATGACTATTTTTTAAAATATTGTGTTGTAGGTGTCTTAGTTAAGGTTTTATTGCTGTGAACAGACACCATGACCAAGGCAACTCTTATAAGGACAATGTTTAATTGAAGCTAGCTTACAGGTTCTGAGGTTCAGTCCACTATCATCAAGGTGGGAGCATGGCAGCTTCCAGGCAGGCACGGTGCAGGAGGAGCTGAGAATTCTAAATCTTACCCAGATTTAGAATTCTTGCATCCAGGCAGCTAGGATGAGGGTCTTAAATTAAGCCCTTGCCCATAGTGACACACCTGTTCCAACAAGGCCACACCTCCTAATAGTGCCACTCCCTGGGCCAAGCATATTCAAACCATCACTAATAGCAGTATGACTGAGCAGGTGAAGGCACTTGCCTCCAAACCTAATGACCTCAGTGCAACCCCTGGGTCTCACATGGTGGAGAGCGGGGAGGTGGGTGGGGTGGGTGGGTGGGGTGGAGCAAGCTGTGAATTCAGTCACAAAAGTTGTCCTTTGACCTACATACATACATACATACAGACAGACAGACAGAGGGGGGGGCCATACACACACAGAGTAAATAAATGTGATCTTACAAAGGTTTTTAAACTTTAAATATATATTGCTTTGTCCTTAAAGCATTTTCAGTTATAAATACTTGTTGGAAAAGTATTTTTAATACCTCACAATGGGACAGATAAATCCAAAACATTGGGTAAAAGAACTATTGTTTCTCCTTCCAGTTGTGCATGTGGATTCTTCTCACACTGAATACACACTGTCCTCTCTGAGCAGTGACACACTGTACATGGTCCGAATGGCAGCATACACAGATGAAGGCGGGAAAGACGGGCCGGAGTTCACTTTTACAACACCAAAGTTCGGTAAGACGTCGTGAGGCTTTATGTTTGAAATTCAGTTTGGTTAGAAATGGATTTTCTGTATAAAGTGTTGTTTTGAAGGACAGTGGGGACCGGAGGCAGCTCAGCGGCAGCACTTACCAGCCTGGAGGCCAGGGTTACTCCTCAGCACACGAGAGGGCAGACGGCACAGAGTGGGTGTATGCTCAGGATGCCCGTGCTTGCTGTCTGGTGGAGGTTGCTGATATATGAGCTCCTCTCCTTTTGGCTCCTGCTTGACCGTGGTGGCTGATTCTCCTGCACATTCGATCTCAGAGCTGACTGCCTCCCTTCATGGATTCCCCTTTTTTTTCCCCCCGAGTGGATTGTGTAGGTCTCCATCTTTGACAGGTTGCTTGAGAAACTAGTCTGGCTCATTCATTCCCTTTGCTGCTGAAATCAGTTTCCAGTCCTACCTTCCTGGGGAAGCTGCCCATTGCACAGATTGTAAATGATTCACTGAGAAAGACAGGCCAGGGTGGAGGGAGTGACGTCCTGCCCAGTGCTGGGATTGAGATTCCCTAAAGTGTGCTGGCCCTCTGGGGGCCCTGTTCACACAGCCTGCTCTTGCTCTGCTTGCCTTGTACTTGTTCATGTCTGTACTCTGCAGAGCCGCGCTGCCGCCCATTCTCCTTATGTGCCTTATGTGCTATTTAGACTTCTTACACGACTCCAGCTCCGCCTCTTTCCTGCCACAGCCCTCCAACTGATTTGCACAACCCAGATATTTATTGTAATTGCAATAAGTGACTTTGTGTTTTCCCCTTGCATAATGGAGGAGAGTGGAGAGGCTGGTGCCTCGTTCCCCTTTGGAATAAGCTGCTTGGCCACAGGCTCACCCCTCCTACCCCCACCCCTCACCCCGCCCAGCCGTGTCTTCCTGAGTGTACAGTCACACTTACAGCCTTACTCTTGCGTGGCTGCTCTGTAGCCTCTCTGACACTTACAGTACGTTCTTTTTTAAATCGTTAGAGATTTATTTTAATGAAACTATTTGTAATTCCCCAAATGGCACCAGGGTTATGTTCTACAGTAATGTTCATGTTTATTGGTGAATGTAAAGATAGTAGAGGAATGTGATGACAAAGTCCTGATCTTTCCTACAAGGGAAAAAAAAATCAGTGTAGTTTCTAGAATGAGAGTCCACTTGATGACATGCTAATAGATCTGTAACGGTTAATGCGTAGAACAAACACTGAAAAAAATAGTAAAAAAAAAAAAAAAGTAGCCGGGCGTTGGTGTCGCATGCCTGTAATCCTAGCACCTGGGAGGCAAAGGCAGGCGGATTTCTGAGTTCGAGGCCAACCTGGTCTACAAAGTGAGTTCCAGGACAGCCAGAGCTACACAGAGAAACCCTGTCTCGAAAAAACTAAAAAAACAAAAACAAAAAAGTATTTTCCTGGTTTCAAAAGTCATATTTACTATGACACGTTTACAATATATTGTAAAGAGGAATGTAAATTTGTTCAAATTCCATTTTCAAATATAATTAGCAATATCTCTGTTTTCATTTTTAAAATGGATCAGTAATACTAAAACTACTTTATAATTTGATTTTTGTCGTCGTCGTTGTTACCCATGTGCACTTTGCATCATAGCTTCCTCAGATGGCTCGGGAGTCTTGCCCAGAGACTTCAGCTTAGTTGAAGAAATACCGCCAAAAGTAAATACGCTGACTGAATCAGTAAGCAATGCCAGTCTAAAGCCATCGTCAGAGACAAAGCTGCAGTTACGATGTGGAACCCGGGACGAAGGAAGTATCTTAGAGAACAGCACAGGGCCCAGGACAGGCATGTGAGAGATGCAGAGCTTGGCTTAGCTGTTAGGACAGTGGCTGGGCCTGTCAGCCTTAGCACACAAGCGGAAACATTGGAGTGTGAGCGACAGTGTTCAGATTCCCAACCCTGCCTGCTCCCCTGTCCTGCACACTTAGAGTGTAGACGAGCACCACCGCGACGGCTCTGCTGCTCTTCAGGTGAAGTGTCCTCTTGTGCCACCCCCGCCTCAGCAGCATCTCCTTAAATCCTCGCTGGCAGCAGATGTGTCATCATTTGATGACTGCTACCAGTAGGCTGAGCATGTCTTCTTTTCTCCCTGCCAGTGTATGCTTTATGTTTACTACACAGCCAGGTTTGCAAATGTCTGAGATTAACCCAAGGACACAGGGAGGAAGAAAAGCTGCCTCAAAACCTGAAAACCACCAGGGTGGGCAAAAGGAATGTCTACTTTGTCAGCGATCTGCAACTCAGGCCCTCGTTAACAGGCAGGAAAGCCTAACTGGTCTGCACAGGGACTCTTGGCAGCCGGGTCACTGCAGGACACTGTCTACATAAACAAGAAAATCAAACCGTATCTAGTGGAGATGATAATGGTTGTTCCTCTTTTTTTATGTATTAACAGTTATTATACCTCCCCTTTTTTGTTTTTTTGTTTTTTAGCTCAAGGAGAGATAGAAGCCATAGTCGTGCCTGTGTGCTTGGCATTCCTCCTGACGACCCTACTGGGAGTCTTGTTCTGCTTTAACAAACGAGACCTGTAAGTCGCCTCACACGGTGGTGTTTACCTGTTTGATGTTACAGCCGAGCTCTGGCTGTGCACAGTGCTTGCCCGACGCCCGCACTCATCCCCACTCGCGCAAAAACACCCTTGTTTGGTTTTAGTCTGTGCTGTCTCAGCCTCTGCCCGCAGGGACTAGCCTGCCCTCGGTTGTCGTAGCTTTGTCTGATCTGGAATTTCACAGGGGATCAGGTGGGTCCCTCACTTTTAGCAGTTTTGGGTCATTCCTGCCGTTGCTTATGTTAATTTTTCCCTTTGTGCTGCTGAATTGATCAGCAGTGTGGGTGTATGAGAGTTTACAGGTTTCTAATTCTTGCCTATTGTTTTATAAAACAGCCATGAATATCCACATTCCAAACTCTGTGGGTGTATGTTTGCTGGCTCTGGGATAATCATGTTAACTTTGTCACAAGTCATCGGAAACAGGCATGTAGCTCCGTGTCAGCATTCATATGGCACGTGCAGGGCTCTAGGTTCCATTTCCAGCCCCACAGGAAAAGGAGAAACAGTCCCAGGCGTCTCCCGGGCTCCGCCATCTTGCAAGTGTCCCTCCTCATAGCACTTGGTTCCCAGGGTTTCTTCAGTTTGGTTGTTCAGAGACTGAGCGGGCGTGCAGGGCTGTTTTCATTTCCATTCCTACTGCTGTGCCTCTCCTGAGTCACCCAGCCTGCTGTGGTTTATCTAGTAAAGCCTTTTGTCCAGTTTTAAATTGGGGTGGTTTTGTTGTTGTTCTGTTTTTGTTTTTTGTTTTGCTTTGCTTTGTTTTTGCTGATACTGAGTTGTAAATGTTCTTTTTGTTTGGAAACAAACATTTTTGTCGAATACATGTTTTGCAAATTTTGTCCCAGTTTCTGTATTTTATTTCCTTAACTATGATTTTGGGGAAGCAGAAGTTTTTAATTTTGAAGTTCCCTTTCCCAGGCTTTTCCTCTGGTTCTTGCATTTTGTACCCTCTTTAAGAAATCTGCCTAACCCAGGGTTATGTTTTCTTCTAGAAATTTGGTGATTTTAGCTCTAACATCTGTAATCCATTCTGAATTAATGTGGGAACAAGATATAAATCAGAGTCAAGTTTCTGCCCCCGCCAATCTAGTTCTATTGATGTTGAAAATAGCTTCTTTTCAAATAAATGTTTGTCCCTGGTAGTCTGTATTTACCTCTAGGCTCTCACTTCTGTTTTCCTGAACTGTGTGTGTTCCTGTTTAGTCTTTGATATTTTGAGATTGGGTTTTATTTCGCCCATGTTGGTCCTGAGCCCCTGTGGCTGCGGCTGCCTCCCGAGTGTTGGTTTGCAGCATGGATGTGCTTCTGCTCTCCCTGGCACGTCAGTCAGCTCCGTGACGGGCTGTCTTCTGTGGAAACACCAAGTTTATCAGATTTTACTTGTTGTCAGTTAGATACCACTTTTATGGACTTTTCAGACTGGGTGCTCTTACTTGAAAGTTAAAGTCTGTATTGTTACGTGTGTTCTTATATGCCTTGCTTCTTTTCCCTTCAGAATTAAAAAACACATCTGGCCTAACGTTCCAGATCCTTCAAAGAGTCACATCGCCCAGTGGTCACCTCACACCCCACCCAGGGTAAGATTCTGTCTTCTCATTGACTAGGATTCATTGATAGAGTTTAACCAAAGGGGGTTTTAGGCTGATTGAACGGGACGGAGGATGCAGGCGGCAGCTGTGAAACTCACTCCAGCACACTGTCTGTCTGTCCGTCCTAGCACGTTTGTGCAGATGCTCCTCACACTGCTCAGTGCACGCAGCAAATACTTTGTTGAAAATGGAAACTGAGGACCTGCTCACAGGGTCTGTGACTGGATGTTAAATCCTGGCTAAGGTCTGCCACCCTCACCCTGCAGATGGGTTCTGGGAACTGCGCTAGACTCTTCACACTTGACAGACCCCAAGGGGAAAGCCTTCCCTTACCCTAATAATCCTAAACTTAACTCCGAGGTTATACCTGTAACCTCATAGGGTTTACAAAACCTTATTTATTCAAGTTTGAGTTTTGAATGTTTTCATGCTTTTTTCTTATCTGTTTAATTCTAGACTGCCTACTGTAGATATGAAATATTCAGTACTATTTATAGCCTACTTGCTTACAACGATATTAATTTAGAAACTGGAAATACAGCCTGATCCAGATTTCTTGGTTATTTTATTTATCGCCATTCAGCTAGTTTCAGAGACTGCTTGAGATGGCTGAGTCTCACCCCTGGAAGTCACTAAAAAGCTTCAAAGATGCACTAGCCCTTAAAATTCAAACATGCTGGAATATGGGGCTCCGAGAGATGGCTCAGTGGTTTAAAAAGTTGAAATATGCCAGAGTGATCATTCATTTTTCTCTTTCCAGCACAATTTTAACCCCAAAGATCAAATGTACTCAGACGGCAATTTCACTGACGTGAGTGTTGTGGAAATAGAAGCAAACAACAAAAAGCCTTGTCCGGACGACCTGAAGTCCTTGGACCTGTTCAAGAAGGAGAAAATGAGCACGGAAGGACATAGCAGTGGCATCGGGGGCTCCTCCTGCATGTCCTCTTCCAGGCCCAGCATCTCCAGCAGTGAGGAGAACGAGTCAGCTCAGAGCACCGCCAGCACGGTGCAGTACTCCACGGTGGTGCACAGCGGCTACAGGCACCAGGTCCCCTCGGTGCAGGTGTTCTCAAGGTCTGAGTCCACGCAGCCCCTGCTGGACTCCGAGGAGCGGCCGGAAGACCTGCAGCTGGTGGATCACGTGGACAGCGGGGACGAGATCTTGCCCCGGCAACAGTACTTCAAACAGAACTGCAGCCAGCCTGAAGCCAGTCCAGATATTTCACATTTTGAAAGGTCAAACCAAGCTTTATCTGGCAGTGAGGAGGATTCTGTCAGACTGAAGCAGCAGCAGGCTTCCGACCACATTTCGCAGCCCTATGGATCTGGGCAGCGCAGGCTGTTTCAGGAAGGTTCTGCGGCTCATGCTCTTGGCACAGGGACTGATGGACAGAGAGAGAGATTTGAATCTGTTGGAATGGAGGCAGCGATCGACGAAGAAATTCCCAAAAGTTACTTGCCACAGACTGTAAGACAAGGTGGCTACATGCCGCAGTGAAGGACTGGCTCCTGTCGACTTCAGCGAGACTACCGAGACGTGAGATGAGAGAGAATCTCCGCTCCCTGGAGAGAAGCATTGCCTATAAGGACGGAGTCACAACTGGGCCATCGCCATTCCAGAATACCTGGGTTCTCCTTCAAGCACTACATGAACTGACTCTATCTTCTGAATAGCCGGGGACTCTGTGCCCTTTCAGGAAAGTTGCACTGCCAGAAACAAAGTGTGTCTGAGTTTATAAAGCTTTTGTTTTGCTACATAGAAAACGGGGGATTCAAGTGAGCCATGGCGTTGTTCAGCTGTGCTGGCTTTGATGCGACTGATCGTCCAGATGCCAGGAGCAAAGGTGTGAACCCTGCTCAGCCAGTAGCATCAGTAAAAGTGCCGTGGGGCAGACTGTCCAGACTGTGTCACCTAGAAAAAGAGAGTGGAGGGTGGTTCCTTTCTGGGTCTGTAATTAGGGAGTATTGGCCTACTCCTTGCTGTTGGTATCAGTGCCGCCAGTTTTTACTGAAGAAAAGGATGAACTTTACAAATAAGCAACATAGAAGCACCCATTTTCTTATAGTCACATAAAACCTCACAAAAATCTGCTTATTATTGATAATGTCTTTCAAAGTCAATTTCATCAACCCTATAGTGGACCAGGCTGGCCTCAAACTCACAGAGATCTATCTGCCTCTGCCTCCAGAGTACTGGGATTAAAGGCATGCACCACCACCGCTCGGCTTTAAAAAATTGCTGTTTTTAAAGACTTAAGTTGTTGACATTTTCTGAACATCTATAAACACACCAGAGACGGATGTTCTAGAGGTTGGCTGAGGAAGCACCTTATCCAGAATGGCTTCAACATTAAACTACTTTAATTGACACCACCTTGTTTTTATTTTCAAGACTAGCAAGGTGTTTGCTGAAGGGTGGCATTGCCCAGAGCCTCAGGCAGTCCCAAAACACACAGGATGTCAGCAACCACCACAGTGGAGGAAGACCTCCCACAGAGCTGACCGGAAGGGCTTTGCAGGTTTGCTGGGTGGTCACTGAGCCCTCAGCCTCGTACACGCTAGTCACGCAGTCTGCCACTGAGCTCCTCAGCTACACATCCCATTCTGTATGTTATCTAGGCTCAAGTGATCCTCCCGTCCCAGCTTCCTGAGTGTCTGGGACTTTGGGTGTGTGCTGCCACACATCCAACCAGGTATTTTTTATATCTGCCATTTATGAGGTAGAGTTTTCACATTAATTTAGGATGCTCTTAAACCTATTCCTTCTAGTTGCTTTATTAAGGGATAATCCAGGCATCCAGTGTTTATCACTAAAGCCATTAATGTATTTGTGCCTAACTTTCCAGTGTGACATGGAGGTGGGGGCCAGAGGTAGACGCTGGTGGACTGGAATTGGCTGAGCGCGGTTAGTGGCTGATTACCACCACGTGTGCTCACAGGAGAAGGGTTAACGTTTCAGAACATGGGCGCTCACGTCATTTATAGCCGTTCCCACCCAGCGGCTGAGGCGTTGGTACGCACTTAATTGGATGCAGTTTTACCTTTTTACTCTGAGAAGGTTGTTTATCTTCTACTTGCTGATGTGTTACCATGTATGTTTTTATACTGAGTAGTCCTTTTCTGAGTTCTCACGTGTATAGCCTGTGGGAGACAGCACATGCTTCGCTCTGCTATGTTCAGGTGCCTTCTTGGCGAGCCCAGCCTGGAATCGCTAAAACGCCGGAAGCGAAGGTGGATGTCGGGCACAGGGAGGCCAGGTCCGGGTCCGAGAGACCAGAATTCACACTACAAGGCTGGCACCAGCGCCGTTCACGCTGGACAGCAGAGCCTGGTCCCAGGCAGGACTGGGTTTTCTGTTTCTATCTGCAGGAGATTAACACTTGCTGCCTTTCTCATTTTCTCACAGCAGTCTGGCTATGTGACTCTATGTTTAGCTGTAACTTTCCTCATATCAGACAGTGGTGCTCTGCACATTGTAGTGTGGAGTCTACACTGGGGCAGGGCAGTTACCCAGTGTGAGTCCAGGAATGGGCGTAGAGATCACTGAAGGTAGAGCCTCCTGGAAGCAAGCTTGCCCGTCAGATCCCATGCAGAAAGGGTCCCAGCCAGCCAGGCCTCCGCCAGCAGGGACTGTGTGTGCTCACTGCGGACCCGTTCCTTCAGGAGGTGTGTGATGGGGCACCTTCCTTTGCTCTAAGAGAAAGCAATCTTAGAATTCATCAGACTTTGCTGCAGCATGTTTTAGAATAATCTGGATGCATGTACCTTGTATTTTAGGTAGGCAGAGAAACGAATCTGGCTTCTTTATGTAAAACCAATGTAATAAAGCTAGTTCTGTACATGGTCTTTTATTCTTTCATGTGTAAAAATGTAGTTGAAGGCACATCAGAAAACAGCCCGTCTTGTGGCCAAAACTAGTTCACTGCTTTGAATGCAGTTGCCTCTTTAGGATTCAAAGAACAAGGAAAGTTTCACGTTTAATTGCTATTGCCAAACATAGAGTTTCAATCTTTTACTCGCTCAGACATAAAATCTTAGTCCTTTGAAAGTACTAGGGACACAGAGAAGCAAAGTAGGAAAAGTGCAACAACCCCCACCCCCCAAACCTTCCTCTCCCCCTCCCCCGCCTGTCTCCTGTCTACAGTTCATTCAGTCTCTGCATAGTTCCTGAGCTGTGTTCTTCAGCTTGTCCAGGATGTAGAGCTTTTTCACTTTTTTGTTTTTGTTTTGTTTTTGCTTTTTTGATTCTGTGGTGTTTTGGTTTTTCAAGGCAGGGGTTCTCTGTGTGGCCTTGGCTGTCCTGGGCCCGCCTGCCTGATGTGCCACTGTCTGGCAAGACCGTAGTTCTTATTGTGAACTGAACGGATTAAAGGGGTAGAAGGGCTTCCTGGACTGTAGCTTTTGATTTTTTTCTCAACCCTAATTTTAATAACAGTTCTTACATGCTTTAACCTCCCTTCTAGCCCACCACCCATCAGAGGTGGTGGAGAAGAAAGGATACGGGGAAGGGGACCCATTTAGAAATGGTTCTTTGGAGCAAATCCTGTCTGCATTGTTGGGAAATCTGCAGTTCAGTTCCCAGGTCAGCAGTGGTAGCTCGATCCACTCGCAAGCCCCTCACGGATACACCAGCAGTCCAGTTCGGTAGTGCCGGGATAGCAGCAGCCGTGGCACAGCCTAGCAGGAATGGTTAGGCCTCAGCCTCCGCTCAAGTCAGCAGGAAGAACCAGGAGACGTTCTCAGCTGTGCCTCTCGCAGCAAAACGGAGATGTGCATGCAAGCCAAGCCCATGAGTGTCCTTGAGTCCTGTCTCGACTCCCTCCAAAGGTCACGCGCCCACGGCTCTGGTCTCACCACATGTCTGGTATGTGAGTCTGTATCAGCTGACATCACTGCTGTAAGAAGCCACCACAGCGCCACCAGGTTTTTGGTGTGTTTCTCTCTATGGAGTCCCAACAAATGAGTTCACATGTGAGGCAAACCAATACATGCCTGCCATTAACAGACTCCTTCACACGTGACCTTTCGTGTGCTTGCTTTAGGAAGACATCCTTTCCCCTGTGTCCGCTTCAGCAAAAATGTTCCTTGACGTGCCTGCTTTGGCAGAACACCATCCAACACAGCTGACTTTCCAAAGGACCCTTAAGTTTCCACTATATATATATATGGATATATATATGGGACACTATCAAAGCTGTTAAAAGTAGGACTGATACCGTGCCCTTAGACATCACATACTGTTTTTTAAAGCTGTCTCTTTTTTTCCCACCCACATAATTAGTAAACTCTGGCCTAAACTTAGACCTAATAATCGTCGGACTCCTCATTGTTAGAGACATATTAACCAAGTAGAACAAGCCAGTAGACTTGAGTCTATTAAATTCATTCTTCTGTTTCATGTCACTGAGTTTCTTTTGAAAGCAAGTTTTTAACACAACTTCTGTCTAGTAAAGTTATTAATGAGATGAGTAGAATCAACAAGCTGGAAAAAAAAAAAAAAAGCAAAGGTCAATTATTAAAAAAGAACCTCCTGGGCTAGCTTTCTTCGGCTGTAGGTACTGACTGCTGTTAGGTTCCTTGGCCCAGGTGAGATTACATTTTTAAATGTGCCTTTCTATGAGTTAGAAAACACACAGCCATCAAATGGCTAACTAGATACATAATTCATAGACACATTTTTCTCAAGCCAGATGCACTCTCTCTCAGGTTCCTGGTTTGTTTTCCTGTCACATGCAGATTAGCATATGCTCACTCCGTTAAAGACGAAAAGGTGACAGCTGGTTCTCGGGTGTTATAGCGCTAACTTTTTTTTAGGGCTTTTTGCTGCCTGTAAGCTGCCACAAACTGGTCAGCTTTGTTTGTTTGTTTGTTTGTTTGTTTTTAATTAGCCAGTTGTCATCACCGGTGAGGGATCGGCATGAAAATGCACCAGGCGGGTTGGGTAAGAGATCCTTAGTCCTGTGATGACCAGCTTAGTCTGGTAACTACAGACTGCAAACGCTGTTACATAAATAGAACAATGTGATGTGTCAAAAATAAAGGGATGTTACAGAGGGGTTTGGAAACTCTGTAGCCTTAACGTTTGTCTGTAATATACTCTAAAGTGCACCTTGCTAGCCTGGTGCAGCAGTAGGCATTTGCTCTTAGCTGGACTCCATGTGAGCGCAGCTCTCTCTGCCTTGCCTACTGGTTTAGCGCCCCTCCCCCGCCCCCACCAGCACCGCCCCTCCCCCTCGCCCCACCAGCACCGCCCCTCCCCCTCGCCCCACCAGCACCGCCCCTCCCCCTCGCCCCACCAGCACCTCCCATGCAGCTTCCCATGGGAAAGCTTCCCATGCGTGTTACCTCTGTAGTAAGCTGCATGTGTTGAGTATAACCAGAGCTGCCATTTCATGTTGACCCTGCCATAAATGTCTCACTATATCAGCTCTAATGCTTTAAATAAATTTGAGAAAGAAACTGCTGTCTTTTCTGTCTGCAGTCACCACCATCTGAGTGTCATTGTGTATGGCGGTTCGGCATTTATCAGTACTGGGGTTGGTTAACAAGGGTCTTAGTATAGATGATATTTTATGAGGGTTTTATGAGTTTTTTTAGATGCTCTTTTAGCATAATGCAGTAGGAGTTAGAATAAACTGTTACACAATGTCGGCCTCAATAACAGAAGGCATGACAGTAATTTACAGGTTGCAGATTTCCTACATAAATTCTGGAATTCCAGCATCTTCCCTGGTGCATGAATTTGCTCAGGGACCAAATATAGAGGCACTGCGCCACCTTGTGGCGCCTCTGTGCCTGTGCTGCTGCAGTGTCCGTGTTTGCCTCGCCCAAAAGCTAAGCAAGCTAGGGTAAGTAAAGGTCCCAGCTACTAAGGGCTTATCTAAACGCGACTGGTCATACCTACAACCTAGTCAAGAAGTGACTCTCACCCCTTCAGATCTACAGTGAGGTTTATACAAACCCTTCACGTGGGAAGGTTAATTCCAGACCCGCTCCAGGCTTTGGACGCCTAACTTGCCTCCTGTCTCCCAGCTGACTGCACTGGGGGCAGGGACAAAAGTCCTCCCTGCTTTCAGAACGACTATCATCCTGTTTCCCTGGAGGGGAATGGTCACCCTACTGAGGATTGTACAGCATCATACTGCTTGTTTTCTCTTAAAGGAATATATAAAAATTCTTCCACAAACTACATACGAGTTCTTCCGTGCATAGGGCTCAGGGTGGGTGTTTGAGTGGGGCCGTCACCACAGGAGAGTGGGAGATGTTCTAGGTTCTCCAATTTATTGACACAGGAGGTGGGAGATATCCAGGGTTCTCCAATCTATTGACTCTGAGAAGGACATTCCAGCATTTTAGGGATAAGTAGACCAAAGGAGACGAGGCACCATTTGGGAATGTTTATTTGCTCTGGGTGAAGTCTCAAGGGGACTGAGAGTAACAGAAAAATGGGACAGCAAAGACATCAGGCACGACTGACCAATCCCACCAAGACTCCTGAGAAAGAAAGGCAGCCAGCCTGGGGCGGCGAGTTGAGGTAGCAAACACGTTGTGGGACTGTGGATACATCTATCCCAATTATAGTCATATGTATAACACACACACACACACACACACACACACACACACACACCTCTTCCAAGACGACTGGCCTTCTCCATGCTTCTGAGTTCCTCCGACCTGAACAATCCTATCTCCACTCATGGATGCTGTCAGGAAAAGCGGCATCAACCGGATTGGGGGAGCGGGGAAAATGTGTTCTCAGTAACGACTGCTCTACACCTTCCTGAGTTCAACCTTTTTTAGTCAGAGACCCACCCGGAAGCTAAGAGCAGTGCTAAGCCATATTCAGAAAGAGGTGGGGCGTTGGAAGGTCAGCAGACTTGGTACAACCTTTCAGACACTCACCCTGCTTGAAATGGGAAAACAAACAAACAAAAAGTCGCCGTTGTTCACGGAGCACCTGCTGCGTGCTGAACCCAGCCCAACACTGTCCACACTAGCTTTTGTCTCTCCATCACGGGGTGATTCTATTTCCCCACCTTTCAGATTTAAATACACAAGACTTAGGGAATTATTAAGCCATGGGTGAGTAGTCGGCACGTCTGAGGCTCATTCATTGTGTATCTCAACACTGTTGCTTCCAGCAACGATGGTCTGCCTTAAAAACTGCAGCCCGGGCCATTCCAGAACCGAGGACGAGGATCGGTAAACTAATCTGAGCGCACTCGGTTGAGCCTGGCAGCCCGCGCTGGGGCTCTGGTTCCTGGGGGCAGTGCTGCTGAAGAGCTGGCTGGGGCTCACATACCCAGCGGGCATGAGCTCAGCACTGGCCGAGCAATCCGCCCAAGGAGCAGTTTCAGAGTCTTCCCCTGAATCGTGCAGGAGCCGCCCCGTTCAGGGGTCTTCCCATCCCATCACTCCCTTACCTGGTCCACCTGGGGCAGGCCCTCCAGCCGCCGAACCTGTATTTGTCTCCTGATTTGTTTCGGGGTGAACTTAAGAGACCATCCCTGACCTCACTTCTGTGTGTGTGTGTGTGTGTGTGTGTGTGTGTGTGTGTGTGTGTGTGTGTATAAAGCAGCCTTGCAAATCGTGGCACAGAGGGCACAGTCCTCTACTTTCGATGACAGTGACCAGGCCAACCAAGGAGGGGCCCAGGTGATGGTTAGTTGATGTCACTTGGAATCATCCAAAGTCACAAACTCACTGAATCTTAGTTCACCAAACTTCCAGAGCTCATGGAGCGCCTGTCTAGGTTCCACATTTAACACCCAGTGGGCCATTGGCTCCATTTGGAAAACTGGCCAGATCCTGCCAGCCAAGCAGGTAACTTCCTGCTTCTACACTTGACATAGCTGAACCCTGACCCATGCCTTCCACCTAAAGTCACCTGTCTCTAAGAGAATAGTGCGCGCACACACACACACACACACACACACACACACACCCCACTTTGCTTCATAGGCCGCGTCTAAGTCGTGCTGGCCACCGAAGTGATGGCTGCCCCCCCCCCGTTAGTTGGGTGTGCCCATTTTAACACTCAGTTCTCGTCAGTACATCTGGCACGAGAGGCCAGTTCCAAGGCTGTCGTGTTTTTTTCAGGGATCTATAAAAATATACTTCATGTGAATCAAACAACTACTGCTTGCGAGCCAAGAAAAAAAATTATGAAATTGAAATAAAAGGTTTCATTAAATGTGTAATAAAACATAATGTCAGCATCATTCTCTTGGAATTTATAGAAATGCTAGTCATTTATGAACTGTTTACAGCTCTAATTAGAATTGGTGGCTATTTTGTCCAATTCACAGGAGTCCTAAGCCAGTTCGGTGGTGCATACCTGTAATCACAGGATGCCGGACACAAATGTCAGCAGCTCGCACATTACGTTCATGGCGAGCTCAACACCATGAACTGTCCTTCCCCCGCCAAAAAAATGTTTTAACACTGGGTGATTCCTAAGAAGTCATAAACACTTTCAACTTTCCCTAGTTAGAGTCTCACCCAATACTTTCAAAAAACAACATATTAAAACCTTTTAAAAAATGTAATCTGGCTGGGCAGTGGTGGCGCATGCCTTTAATCCCAGTACTTGGGAGGCAGAGGCAGGTGGATTTCTGAGTTTGAGGCCAGCCTAGTCTACAGAGTGAGTTCCAGGACAGCCAGAGCTACACAGAGAAACCCTGTCTCAAAAAACAAAACAAAACAAAAAAAAACAAACAAAAAAAATGTAATCTGTCTGTCTTAATTAGAATTTGGATGGCCCTTGTTATGACATTGGGAGATAGAGTGCATTTTTAATTTTTTCCCAACACACACTAAAGTACGTCTGAAAATATTACAAGTCAGAACAATTTTTTACAAATAGTTCAAGTGGTAGAATCATCATCACCACTTTTGATGAATTTTATTTACATTAAAAAATCAGAGCTCAGAAGAAAACTAAGGTCTGATAAATAATATAGTTTTGCTCAGAAATGAAGAAATTACACAGTATCTCACAGAAACCAAAAGCAAAATGGAAAATTGATCTCAGTAATTTTATGAGAAGATCCTGGTTTTAAAATATAATACATGTATGTATTTTCTCTCTTTAATAATAAATCTTATTCATTGACAAAAAAAGTTACAGGGCTGGAGATTTAGCTCAGTGGTTAAGAGCACTGACTGTTCTTCCAGAGGTCCTGAGGTCCTGAGTTCAATTCCCAGCAACCACATGGTGGCTCACAACCATCTGTCATGGGATCTGATGCCCTCTTCTGGTGTGTCTGATAAGAGCGACAGTGTACTAACATAAATAAACTAAATAAATAAATTTTAGAAAAAAAAAGTTACAGCCAAAAGATACACTGTGTGAAGGCTCTACAGAGCCCTGGCTGTCCTGCATCTCTGTTGATCAGGCTGGCCTCAAACTCACAGAGCCCCACCTGCCTCCATCTGCTGATATTAAAGTTGTGCACCATCAAGCCCCAGAAACTCTGATTTTGATACTCTATAGGCCCCTGCGGCGCAGGACAGCTCTCGGAGGCCCCACCTTTGAAACAAGCTAGGCCAGTTCCACCCACTTCACTAAGCAGCAAGCTGTGACTCAGTCAGCCAAAGACCTGATACGCAGGCCAGCAGCCAGCCAGAACTCACTGTGTTCTCTAGTGGTTAATAGAAAGGACACTCGTGTCTGAGAAGTCTGAGAAGACTGTGACACTCTCAAATGAAGACAAAGATGAACACTGAGAACTGTACCAAGGGCTTGTCTTGCTTTCATCCATGGAAAGAGTCACTGCCTTGTACTCCTGGGTCACTGAAGAGAAAACTCATCTCGAGATGAGACAATCAAATCTCGCCCCACTTTCACCTGGCTCAGGGGTGAGACCAAATCAGTCACACGGCAAAGCAGTCTGATGCTGCTTCAAGGTTGACGCTCCGTGACACGACGACGTGTTTCACACATTTTCCTGGGGGAGTCTATTTATATTCACCCCAAAGAAGGCAGCAAAAAGACCGAAGGAATTATTCCAACCAGATCCAGTCTGATGGATTAATGAGTCTGTGGTTTACAGCAGTGGGGTGAGGAGGGAGTTACGGAAACACAGGCAACTTACATACCAGCGGCAATAACCAGATTCTTCCCCTCCTAGTCAGGTGTGAGGGTCTCAGGTGGGCAACCCCAGTGACCTGACTTCAAGAGCACAAAAGCTACCTCATGACACATGACAAGGCTTCAGCACACTCCATCCCTCCCCACTAGGGCCTATCATTGCCCTAGCATGGTTTTTGCCTGGGCTGACAGTTCCAAACACGGTACCTCCTGGAGAATGGGCCTTTAATTTAATCTGAAAGGAACTGGTTGCACCCATAATAGTCATGCCACAGTTACATCTATGGATATGCTGCCTGGCATGCTGATAGCATAACATGCTTTACTATAGCCAGGTAGGACCATTGGCAACCATTGCCTTCCAGATGTCTGGGTAAAGTCTTCCGTCACTACTAATGGAAGTCAGCAGGGAGGATCCAAAGGCTCTGGGCTGATACCCCAGACCCTGACTCTCCATTAGTTACCCATAGCTGATACAAGGTAACTGTACTGAATTTTTACCCAGACTGAAAAATCTCTACCTCTTATATACTTCTTTTAGATGAGAAATAAACATACTTGGGGAAGGGAACAATAATTGCCCGCCCTTGAGACAAGCGTAATTCTTTCTACCACTCTCTTCACATCCATCTGTTGATGCCCACTGTAGCCAAGCGTACTTGACCCCAGATCTACTCAAGTCTAACACTCTATACCTTGTAAGATACCAGGAAGTCCACAGAGCAATGTGAGGTTATCAGTCAACCTTTGGTCTTTACATGTAGGCAGCCTTGGCCATCTTCTAGGGAAGCTGAAGCTAGAACCATTCCAAGCCTGTGAGCTCTCCCTCTAAAGTAGTGGGCACAGTGAGATCACATGAACCCTGTCTTCCCTTTGATGGACTGTGTAGTTCCAGCTGTAAAGCCTCCAAGGAGCTCAAAATCTCTCCTGCCACTTTTTGCCTTAGGAATTCCAGCTTGACACAAATCTTGCCACAGGTGCCTCTTAGGGACCCTAGTAGGCTCTGCAATGGTGTGTGTGTGTGTGTATATATATATATATATATATATATATGCTCGGGCCAGGGAGTGGCACTATTAGAAGGTGTGGCCTTGCTGGAGTAGGTGTGTCACTATGGGTATGGGCTTTTAGACCCTCACCTTAGCTGCCTAGAAGAAGCCATTATTCTGCTCGCAGCTTTCAGATGAAGAGGTAGAACTCTCAGTTCTGTCTGCACCATTCCTGCCTGGATGCTGCCATGTTCCCACCTTGATGATAATGGACTGAACCTTTGAACCTGTAAGCCAGCCCCAATTAAATGTTGTCCTTATAAGAGTTGCCTTGGTCATGGTGTCTGTTCACAGCAGTAAGACCCTGACTAAGACAGGCTCCTGTATTGTCTTTATTCTTTTTCACTCCCCCTTGGTTGCTATATAGCACAGTGGTTCTCAACCTCCCTAATGCTGCAACCTTTAAATAAAGTTCCTCATGTGGTGGTAACCCCCCCCACACACACACACACCACAAAATTATTTCATTGCTACTTCATAACTGTAATTGTGCTATGAATTGTAATAAAAATATCTAATATGCAAGATATCTGATATGCAGAATATCTGATATGTGACCCCTGTGAAAGAAAGGGTCATTGAACTCCCCCGAGGGGTTGCAGCTCACAGGTTGAGAACCACTGCAAAGCACTTTCTAAATGTAATGTTTGCACACTAGTCTGAGTCACAGACCCTCTGGAGTCTCCCATACTTGTAAAGCTCATGAACGACCATTAGGCTCAGCCAAGCCATAAGGCCCCATACCAGTTATGAGATCAACCATTAATTGGCTACAGGTATAGCGACTGGTTGGGTGGACCAGAGGACTCATCAGGGTGTGGGACTATACTGAAAAACCACCAGTGTCCTGGGCATATGAGTAGGCGTGACCTTACAGAGTGGCTCAATTCTGTTCCCTCTGATCCTGAATCCTCTCCCCAGTCCCTAGTGTCACATGCTTATATCTGCTCCCATGGCTTTACCTAACTTGCACCATGACTCGGGGGGAGAAGGATCAGACGAAAGAGCTACAGTAGAGAAAGCCAACCAGCCATGTAAGAATTCGGGTAGGTGGCCACTGGCCACTTCCCTGATTGGGCCTGGGGTAGCAGGGGACGTTTTAGGAGTCTCAGAAGTCCTGAAAGGGAGCGTTTGCTAGCAGGAGAAGGTTTAGGAGTCCCCAACCTTTGAGCTAGTCATGGCATGTCAAAAATTAGGTGTGTGTGTGTGTGTGTGTGTGTGTGTGTGTGTGTGTGTTTCATTCTTGAATCCAGATTGCTCCTGGGCAGGTTTCTGCATGCAACCCACTGGGAGCCAGAGTGGTTTAGTCCATTACCACTACACCCAGGTCTTGCCTCTGACATACTGTTCAACTTTTATATGGACAGTGACCATCTGGAACCTTAAGTATCCACACTGCTTTGTAGCAATGAGCCTCAGGTACCACAGGGCTTGCTCAAGGTTCATCCTCTTGGCTTTCCCAGCCAAGGACATCAGGGAGTATTTCAAAGAATACTCTGGAGGCAGGAATCCCTTGTTCCTCTAGTTCATGTAGACTTTTTTTGTATTAGGTTTTGTTGTTCTTGTTGTTTCTGGTTTTAATTTGGGGTTGGGGAGAACTAATGAGGCTCTCCTAGAAAACGAGAAGGAAATACTGTTCTAGGTCTGAGGGCAATTGCTTTTGGGCGGAGCATGCACACCCCCTCCAGCCCTACCCCCGATGAAGAGATAAAAGGATGTCTTTGTGGAGCTAGTCCAGGAGGCTGTTTGCCAAGCGTGTGTAGAAATCAACAGCCAGCAAGCCTGTCATTTTTTCCTGGAACTCCTTTTTATTTCCTGGAGGACAAGACAGCCTGGAGGATAAACATATGCTGACACATAGAGAAATGTGTGGCCTCTCGTCTAAGTAAACTGTCGGTTTTGAAAGGCCAACTATATTACTGTGGGTGCGCTCCTTTGAGCTGTTTCCTACAAAAGCAGTTTTGAAGCACAGAAACTGGAGATGTCCATGATCTAGCCATGTTTGTCTGGTTGGTTGATTGGTTGGTTGGTTGGTTGGTTGGTTGGTTGGTTGGTTGTTGGCTGGCTGGCTGGTTTGTTGGTTGGTTGGTTGGTCAGTCGGATGGATGGATGGATGGATGGATGGATGGATGGATGGATGGATGGGTGGGTAGATGGGTAGATGGATGGAATAATCACCAGTTGGTTGGCTTTTCCAGACAGGGACCTCTCTGTACCCTAGGTTAGCTTCAAACCCTCCTTATCCCCATCTTCCTTATGCTTTGCCGGGATTTCTAGCATATACCACAACACCTAGCCCATTTCTGGTTTTGGCTCTCCTAGTGTTCTGAGCATTTCATTAGCTGGCATGTTCACCTGTGTGTCCTGTGGGTCGTCTGGAATTTTGAATTGAAATGAAAATGCTTAGCCTTTCCCTTGGAGCCAGCACTGCCCAGTCCCTCTCTCACAGACCTTAGAAGTAGATGATGTGCATTCATGCTCCCCAAATAAGGCTGAAGGCCTATCTCTGCAAAACGAAAGACGCCCAACTGGGCCTGGGACCTGGTGTGAGCTAGGGAGTTTTAGTGGCTTTACTCTAGGTGTAGGTTTTCTAGGCAGGGTACCAACAATAAGATAAACTCTAAGCCTCAGTCTGCATGCAGGCCCAACAGGCTGAGCAAGATGCAGCTTTGGCCCTGAGGATGTAGTAGAGGGAGGAAGAGATCACAGTCACAGAAGGAGGACACGTTCAAGGAGCTACGGAAGGCCAGGTTGCTCCTTCAGAATGGAACGCACCTTGAATTTTGGCCCAGATAGACCCAGCTGGACTTCCAACCTGCACAACTCTAAAAGAGTTCATTTATGTTGTTTAAGTAAATTTATGAAAATGTACTACCGCAATGAAATAGCTCAGCAGATAAAGGGTTTGCCGTGCATGCCTGGCATCCTGGGATCGATCCTCTGAACCTCTGTGAAGATGAAAGAACAGAAAAGATCCCACAGAGCTGCCTGATGAAGTTCACACATGTGCTGTGACACCCACACCCGCCTGCACACAGTAGGCGCACACATAACACCCACACCCGCCTGCACACAGTAGGTGCACATGTGCTGTGACACCCACACCCGCCTGCACACAGTAGGCACACATGTGCTGTGACACCCACACCCGCCTGCACACAGTAGGCGCACACATAACACCCACACCCGACTGCACACAGTAGGCGCACACATACATAATAACAGGCTTTGTTCCCTCAGAAAATGCTCTTAATTATTTGAAAGCACATTGCGTGAGCCAATAACTTAGAAGAAACTTCCCTCCTTCTTCTGTTAATCCATTCATTCTTTACCAGTGAGGCTGAAGGGATTGAGAGGCTGCGGCAGGTGGAGCCAGAGCTCACGGGAAAGCATCTCTCCTTCAGAAGCCAGTTGGGGAAGAAGCAGTTCTGAGCTCAGGAAGTGCAATGAGGAGGCTCTGAGAAGGCTCTGAAGGCTGGCTCTGTCACGGGATCAGTGAGATGGGGAACCTAAGGACTGGGGAGACAGAAAAGGCTTTTCCAAAACCTGGTGAGCATTAGGTATTGTGGAGGGGAAGGGAATAAAAGGTTCCGAGACTCCAAATGTCAAAGTCAGGCGGAAGGAAAAACAGGAAGGGAAAATGTAAGAGAGGATTTGAGGGGTGTACAGATTAAATGTTTGTATGTACTGGACAGAGGTCTAGGGAGCAGCTAAAAATGTGGGTGCTGGGCTCAGTAGGGAAGAGAGTGAAGCTGGAGACTGGGGTGGTGGTGAGGCTAGGGACACAGACACTGCCAAAGCCCAGATGTGGAAGAGGGGGAGCTGGCCATCAGGGCTGAGACCACAAGGGATCAAGGACAGGTTAGTCAAGGGAAGACAGAAATAGAGGGCTGAGGAGGGATTAGGAACATCCGAGAGAACTAAGGAGAGGCGAAGGAGCTGGGCATTGGGAAGGAGTAGAAAGTGGAGTAGAAAAGGGATGGGAGTCATGTGTGGAACTCGGTCCAACCATCATGCAAAAGGTCCATCCTTCGACCAGACTTCTCTGCCCCACCCAAGTCGGACGCGCACAAGATTGGCATTGCCGTAGGACTTCTCGCTACAGCCATCCTGAGCCCCTCTTGCAGCCTGGGTCTTCTTGCACCATTCTTGTGCTGTGGACCTGGACATGGTCCTTCTGCTTCATCGCCTGTCCTGATAGAAGCGTTGTCTGAATCAGCTGCCTCTAAAGTCAGCCCCAGGGGCCCGGCAGGCACCGAGGGGGAGGGAGGTCTATGTCCCCCATCAAAAGGAGACCTTCCTTCTAGAGCAGCTGTTCTCTATCTGTGGGTCCCTTTCAGGAACAACCCCTTCACAGGGGTCACATATCAGATATTCTGCATATTAGATATTTGCACTATGATTCATTAGAAGTAGCAAAATTACAATTATGAAGTAGCAATAAATATAATTTAATGGTTGGGCTCACCGCAGCATGAGAAGCTGTCTGTATTAAAGAGTCATAGCATTAGGAAGGTTGAGAACTACAGTTTTTTGGTCTCTCTCTCTCTCTCTCTCTCTCTCTCTCTCTCTCTCTCTCTCGCACCAAGCTGTTTCTTCCTCCTTCCTCTTTCTTCCTAATAGACTTTCTTAGAAATTGTACAGAAGCATATTTCCATGGATACAATATGAGATGATCAGACAGGATAAGCAGCGTTATCATCACCTCAGACATTCAAAGCTTTTGAATTTTAGGAACACCCAAAATTCCTCCTACAACACAAAAGCAGTCAGTCAGAGGCCTGGGTTCCAACTCACCACTTCCGAGTCACATAAGCCAGGCCGTACCCCTTAACCTCTTGATGGCACTGTTTGCCATCTGTGACAATAATGCTCTGTGTCTCACAATAAGAGACTGAACAGATTCCTAGAGAGGTGCACAAAACCCCAGCACAGAGTCTGGCAAAAATAATTGCTGTAACATTAGCCTTTACCACAAAGTAATGAACGAACATAGCCAGAGCTTACAGCGGGATGTCTGTGTGTGGTGGATGAGGCATTACCCTTGGAAAATGGCTGGACAGTTGCCTGATTTTTGGATATTTGCTTTCTATCCCTCTAGAAAGTTCCATAAAGTGATTCTTTCTCTACAAAAACAAAACAAAAAAACAAAAAACAAACAAACAAAAGAAATCACCAAAACTGGCCAGACACGGGAAGAGCCTGCTGTGTGGGGCGGGGTGTGTTTCAAGCCTCAGCCTGGCCTCTGACGAGGGTGGTCAGGTGGCTAGACAGTGAAGACCCAAGAGCTGGATCTTCTCTTTAAGACGTCAGAGGCCTGAGCGAGCATGTTTAGAGACGGAGGGAAGGAAGTGGCAAGGACTGGAGGCGGGTCCAGAGCCTGAGGAGAAGCAGACCCACTTGTCACCCAGAGACTGTCCCGGGAAACCTGATCTGAACACAAGGAAAGAGACTGGCTACTGGCTCCGAGTCCAGGACCGGTAGGACATCATCTGCTGGGGCCAGCGAAGTGAGACCTATAGGGGAACCAGGGGGCTGGAAGAACTTTGAAGATTCTGCTGGAATCGGAGTCGGGGAGAGGCAGGATCAAGGGAGGGAAGGAGGGAGAGGGAAGAGGGAGGGAGGAGAGGGAGGGAGGGAAGGAGGGAGAAGGAGGGACAGAGGAGGAACAGGAAAAAAGAAAAAGAAAAAAAAAGGGTCTTTGTAGTAGATGGGATTTTTGGCGGGAGGAACAAAGAAATGGTGACCTAGAGAATCCTGGTCGTCAAGCGTTCTTCAAGGTCCGATCCGCACTCATTCTGTGTGCCCACCCTCTGGAATCATGGCTGTCTTTCTGTGTAGACCAGGCTGGCTTCAAAGTTACAGCAACCCTCCTGCCTCTGCCTGCCTCCCGAGTCCTGGGATTAATGACGCGCGCCATCATACCTGGCCAGATTTACAGATTAAAGAATGAAGAAGTTGGCGGAGAAAACCAAGACGGCTGGAGCCGCCTCTGCGCTCCAGGGAGTCGCAGCTGCGGAAAAGGGGGTCGGCCGAGCCCGCCACAGCTCCGGAAAAACTACGAAAAATAAAAAGCAGGTCTTATGGAGAGATGCTTTTCAAAGGTGGACTCAGAAAATTGAAAAGAAAGATGGCAGACGCGGGGATCTGTGCGCAGTGGAGCTCTGTGCGCAGCGGAGAAGGATAAATCTATACACTAGGACACCTCGTCTCAGCCAGCAGGCTGCAAGCTCGGAGGTCGCACTGACAACAGGGAGCCGTCCAGGCCTGTGCAGGCAGGTGGACGACTGCAGGGGTCCATCTTAGTGTCCGTGGCTGCCGCAAGGGGCCGTGTGGATGAGACTGGGCTGTGCTGCCACCCTAGGCCCGTGTTAGCACGGAAGGCCCCGCAGATGCCCGTGGTCTGTGCCGCCACCTGAAAGTGTGTTAATGTCCCTGGCCCGTGCTGCTGCAGAGGCGCACGACCCTCACGGCCTCCGTGGCCATGCTGCGACAGAGGGCAGCACTGATGCCCGCGGTCTGTTCTGCCCCCAGGGACCAGGCTGCGGTCCGCGGCCCGTGCATGATGCTGGGGACCATGCGGATGTCTGTGATCAGTGCTGTCCCTAGAAACCATGTGGAAGCCCGTGATTCGTGCTCCCTCTGACCGTAAAGGGCAAGGAAGCTACATTTGATTTTGCAGTGATATTGATGACTTCAGACTCAGAGCTGAGAAGGAGCGACATAGAAGGCCTCTGTGACAACCCCTCCCCCACGCTGAAATAACAGCCCAGACAGAAAGCCAAGGAAGAGAACGCTTGAAAGTTCTCTTAAAAGTTATTGTGAGCCAATGTCCTCAAGGGTCTTCCCCAGTTTCTTTTCTATTAGTTTTAGTGTGTCTGGTTTTATGTGGAGGTCCTTGATCCACTTGGAGTTGAGCTTAGTGCAAGGAGATAAGAGTGGATCAATTCTCATTCTTCTGCATGTTGACCTCCAGTTGAGCCAGCACCATCTGTTGAAAAGACTATCTTTTTTCCACTGGATGTTTTCAGCTCCTTTGTCGAAGATCAATTGGCCATAGATGTGTGGGTTCAATTCTGGGTCTTCGATCCTATTCCATTGATCTGCCTCCCTGTCACTGAACCAATACCATGCAGTTTTTAATACTACTGCTCTGTAATATTGCTTGAGGTCCGGGATATTGATTCCCCCAGAAGTTCTTTTGCTGTTGATGATAGTTTTAGCTATCCTGGGTTTTTTGTTATTCCAGATGAATTTGAGAATTGCTCTTTCTAACTCTATGAAGAACTGAGTTGGGATTTTGATGGGGATTGCGTTGAATCTGTATATTGCTTTGGGCAAGATTGCCATTTTGACTATATTAGTTCTGCCAACCCACGAGCATGGAAGATTTTCCCATTTTCCGAGGTCTTCTTCAATTTCCCTCTTCAGAGACCTGAAGTTTTTGTCATATAAATCTTTCACATGTTTGGTTAGCGTCACTCCAAGATACTTTATATCATTTGTGGCTATTGTGAAGGGTGTCATTTCCCTAATTTCTTTCTCAGCCTGCTTATCCTTTGCATATAGGAAAGCTACTGATTTGCTTGAGTTGATTTTATAGCCAGCCACTTTGCTGAAGTTGTTTATCAGTTGCAGGAGTTCTCTGGTGGAGGTTTTTGGGTCACTTAAGTATACTATCATATCATCTGCGAATAGTGATAGTTTGACTTCTTCCTTTCCAATTTGTATCCCTTTGACTTCCCTCTGTTGTCGAATTGCTCTAGCTAGTACCTCAAGTACTATATTGAAGAGATATGGTGAGAGGGGGCAGCCTTGTCTAGTCCCTGATTTTAGTGGGATTGCTTCAAGTTTTTCTCCGTTTACCTTGATGTTGGCTACTAGTCTGCTGTATATTGCTTTTACTATGTTTAGATATTGGCTCAGGGGAAAAATTCCTGAACAGAACACCAATTGCTTATGCTCTAAGAGCAAGAATAGACAAATGGGAGCTCATAAAATTACAAAGTTTCTGTAAGGCAAAAGACACTGTCAAAAGGATAAATCGGCAACCAACAAATTGGGAAAAAATCTTCACCAACCCCACATCCGACAGAGGGCTAATTTCCAATGTATACAAAGAACTCAAGAGGTTAGACCCCAGAACACCAAATAACCCTATCCAAAAATGGGGTACAGAGCTAAACAGAGACTTTTCACCTGAAGAAATTCGGATGGCTGAGAAACACCTTAAAAAATGTTCAACATCATTAGTCATTAGGGAAATGCAAATTAAAACAACCCTGAGATTTCACCTCACACCAGTCAGAATGGCTAAAATTAAAAACTCAGAAGACATCAGGTGTTGGCGAGGATGTGGAGAAAGAGGAACACTCCTCCACTGCTGGTGGGAATGCAAGCTGGTACAACCACTCTGGAAATCAGTATGGTGGTTCCTCAGAAAACTGGACGTGATACTTCCGGAGGACCCAGCCATACCACTCCTCGGAATAGACTCAGAAGATTCCCCAGCATGCAATAAGGATACATGCTCCACTATGTTCATAGCAGCTTTATATATAATAGCCAGAAGCTGGAAAGAACCCAGATGTCCCTCAACAGAGGAATGAATACAAAAAATGTGGTATATTTATACACAATGGAGTACTATTCAGCCATTAGAAACAATGAATTCATGAAATTCTTAGAGAAATGGATGGAGCTGGAGAACGTCATACTAAGTGAGGTGACCCAGTCTCAAAAGAATACCCATGGTATACAGTCACTGATAAGTGGATATTAGCCTAGAATCTTGGAACACCAAAGACATAAATCACATACCAAGTGATGTCTCACAAGAAGAAAATGAGTGGACAGTGGTGCTAGAATGGACCAAAGCATCATTGTGGGGGAGTACAAGAACAGTGAGGTGGTAGGGGGTGGATGAGGGAGCAGGGGGAGGGAAAAGGGCATGTGGGACCTTTGGGGGTGGGGAACCAGAAAAAGGGAAATGAATTGTAAATATAGAATATATCCAATAAATAAAAAAAAGAAAAAAGAAAAAGAAAAAAAAGTTATTGTGATAAGGATGCTCAAGTGTACCTCTCCACAATGGATGGCTTCTGGTGGGGGTGAGAGTGGACTGAGTTTTCTTTAAGGGACTGGCCTCTGGGGGTTTGACCATTGCTGCGGACCACACTCTCTCGAGGTCGGGGCTAGGATTCTTTTTCTAAGCAGGAAAGTACGGGTTCCAGGTGGCATGACAAACAGAACACCAAACACAGGGACAGGCTGGGATCTGAATGTATTGTGCTGCAGTCAGCCAGAGCATTATAAACATGAGATCTTTACATATCAAAGAATGTATTCAGTACAGCGGGCACAAAAGACAATTAGCAATAACCATTTACCAAGAGGAAATGCAAAATCAGCCAGGTAGAAAACATTTCTGGGAGACATCCGTAAACAGGGACTGCAAACCATAAACAGGGACTGCAAACCAGACCCCTTAGGTCTTAATGAGATTCAGTGAGTAACCTAATTATCACCTGGCTCTCTCTGAGGGAACCTGAGATCTTTGTGTCAAGTCAGAGTCTCCCAATGTCAGTGCCACTCTCATTAGCATAGCCATAAAAAGATCAATGGAAGTATGTAGACTACTAAGCAAAGCAATGGCGCCTAGAACCGAGGTGTTTTGGCCAGTACTGTAATTTAAAGAATGAACCTTTAATAAACATTCTTGCCTGGTTGCATATAGCTCCGGATATCAGAAATACCTGTGAAATAGATCAAAGAAAAGGCAAAGATAGGGTTGCCCTGAGATTAGCATCCTCTCCAGCCAGGAAATTCACAGCTTTGTTCCCTCAGGGACTGCGATTACTCAAAAGGTGTACACTGAACCTTGCGCTTTAGACAGCGCTTATTCAAAGTGTCCACTTGAGACTTTCGCTTTACCTGTGGAATTCACAGTGTCCGCAGGGGGTGTGTGACATTTCCCTCTCTTTTATTTAATAATTTGAGCTCGTAAATATCTCTTTTGGCAGCAGAAATGGAAGAGAAGGCTAGTTTGAAAATTAGTGGGAAAATAAAGATAAGAGTTGCTCTTTTAGCCATTGTAAAGACAATAATCTAAGGTATCTAACTTATAGGGTTCAGAGACCACAGACTAGAACTAAAAGACTGAGCCAAAATCCTCTAAATTAAATGATGTATCATGTGCTTTGCTCATAGTCGAAATTTGAGCTCTTAATTGAGCCATATCATGAGCAATATCATTATTATTTTTAAATTTTTAACAAATGATTTTTGGTAAGAGTCCAATTGTGTTTATAGATTAATGGCATTACGTATATGTATCGAAAGCTGGCATGACATCTGGTAGAAAGCTGAATCTATCTCTTGTCTTAATTTTAAGACTATAACATTTAAAGCATTAATCCTTGTTTGTAATTTCTATCTATCTATCTTGTTGCTTTATTAGCAACAAGGAAACATAACAGTATATAATAATATATAGGACATTTTACCAGAAACATAATTTTATACAATTAGTAAGTCTATATGTATAGCAATTAATTATACAATGTAAGAAAAACACATTTAAGAGTCTGTGGTTGTTATAAGCTGCCCATCAACTTCATAGCCTCTTCTGTTAGAAGTCGTGGTCCCCTTGAGCTTCTTGCAGTCAAGAAGCTTTTTCTTCTTCTTCGTCCTCTGTCTCTGTTGTTCCCTTGACAACATTGGCCGAAGTCAGTATGGGACCTGGACTGTGAAGTCAGCCTTCTGTGGGAAAAGCAGAACATATACCCTCCCTTTGGAGGAATTAGTGCCTGTCTCTTTAAGAAAACTGTTTTGATTTAGCCAAGCCTGCAGCCGCTTGGCTCTTGGCTTTATTCTTGCCTCTGCACGAATTGTGGCCTGCAAAAGGCCGAATGTTTGTATGAACTCGCCAAGATATCTTCTTGGTCAGGAACCTATGTCCTGTTTTAATTAAATACTTGGATCTTTTTTTTTTTTTTTTTTTTTGGTTTTTCGAGACAGGGTTTCTCTGTGTAGCTCTGGCTGTCCTGGAACTCACTCTGTAGACCAGGCTGGCCTCGAACTCAGAAATCCGCCTGCCTCTGCCTCCCAAGTGCTGGGATTACAGGCATGCGCCACCACCACCTGGCAATACTCGGATCTTTTTGATCCGCATTAGCCAGTTCTAAATCGACTCTCAGCCATTGTGCGCTTGCGCGCGCCTTTGTTAACATTGTTGTCGTTACTGTCTCTTTAAGAGGTCCAAACCCCTGTGCTAGCCGCTTGACTTTTTGTGTATAGCCAGCAGCGCGGGAGTGTGGGTCATTGGTATAAACTATTAAGTTGGAACATTAAGCATATATAATATAAATTAAAAATATGAGTATTATTTATTTGTAATAGTTGATTAAGTCCTCTAGACTTAATACCATTATGTGGTAGAGATAAAAATTAAGGACATTTAAGAATAAATTTTTTAATTTGATGAGCATAAAAAATATATAATTATTTTTATGCCATTATATTTTGATATAAAAATTATATAGTCTGTCTATGATATAAATTTTATGTGCCTTATCTTAAGAGGTCTTTGTTTAGGCACCCTTTTAAAGATTAACTATATTAAATATCTGGAAGATAGTTATTTAAACAACATATTTTTTAACTTGAGTTATATTTGTATAAGCAATTGCAAAAATTAAGAATTAGAATAATTTTTAGCAATTGTAAACTATGAGCCATATATATATCTATATTTGTAATTAATATATAAATAAAAGCTTGATTTAACATTTTAAAAGTAGCCACTAGAGCACTTAAGTTTTTTGTGCTGAAGTAGGGAGAACTTTAAGGAATAAACATGTGATTTAATTATATAAACTTTATTCCCATAGTTCTTAATAATTTATATGAGCCACATGTATAGAAATATATCAAAGTAACTTGTAACAAATTATTTTTTGGATAGCAAATATTAATTTTGCCTAAAAAGGCCTGCCATACAATAGACTAACAATTAATAATAATCTGATTGTAGTTTGAAGCAAGGAAAAATGTCTTAATTAGGCTCTTAAAACATTTCTCTAAAACACCTTTATAACATATCAACATCTCAATTGAAAGATGTAATACTTTACTTAGAGAGGAAAAAAGGTGATTCTATATTAACATTTTCTTTGCCAAAGAATGGCAATGAACTATTATTATTTTTAAATTAATTTATAGAAGCAAATGCCTTTATAATTATTAGAATGTAAGGCAAAAATAACCCTTTTTTAATATTATATTTATTAAATCATGTCTAATGACTTATAAGCCAATACCCTATATAGTCAAGACATGTAAAATATACTTATACCTGTATCAATTATAAAGAATAAAACGATTACATGAATCTTATAAACTTAAACCAAACAAATATTTCTTTTTTAGTTCTAATTTTGAGACTAAAAGGCACATTGAACTAAAACCACAATTGTAGAGCTCTTCCTATAAAAGAAACAATCATTAATCCACTTAATTTGAGGCTGCTGGCCTCCTTTTAAAACAACCTTTTTCTTAACTATGTTTAACTCTAGCTGAGTATGGGACAACTCAAATCAGCCCTTGCCATGTAAATTGTAGCTAGATTAAGAGATAGATGGCCTATAGATAAAAAATTTTTATTACTTTTTTTTTAACATTGAACAATTAGACAGTCACTCGCACATAAGTCATTCACACATAAGTCATGGACAAGACATACATACATGTAGACATTTGGTGCACCAACAATAGACATTGACATAGAGAAGCATGCTTGTAATATAGTTAAATCCATTTTCCTTTTCTCTTTTTATGTTTCTAGAACTCTTTTGTTTGTTTTTGTTTTTTACTATTTTTATTTTGTTTAAGTTTGGGCCTGAAAGACTGTCCCTGCCTTACTTTTTTAGTTTTTCCTTTTTTATTTATTTATAAATTTTTATATGAAAGGTGTTCCATCTTTGTGGAACCTGAATCTATATTCATTATCTTAATGCTTGCCTTATTGACATAGAGGGCAAGCTCCTGGGGGAGCACCTCTTTTATTGGGGTCCCCCTTACTACTTTCTGGACATTGTCTTTGCATATGTCCTTTATTTCCACACTTATAAGTGAGGCTGGAGGAGTCTCTTTCTCCTCCATGTATTTGCTTAAAACTGGCGCTGAATTCCCATCCTTTCCTAGCTACAGCGTAGGCCATATTTTGTCCTACGACTGGTGAGACATCCCTGCAGGAATCATAGCCCTGCATGGTCTCTGTCTTTCTGACTGAAAGAAACATTTGTTCCTGTTTCGACTTAGTTTGCCCCATGATACCACAAGATTACTTGCACTTAACCAGTTTGATCTCTACTGGTGGAATCCGGAAATCCTCGCAAGAGCCGACCCGTACCTTGGAAAAAGAGAGAGAAAGAAAGAGAAAGAAAGAGAGAAAGAAAAAGATTACCTGCTTTAGGTCCCTGTTCAATCAAGTCCCTGTTCGGGCGCCAGCTGCCGCGGACCGCGGCTGCTCGTGACAGCTTTGGTTGCAGCCTTCTGCAAGCCGTGGCTCCTCGTGGGAGTTCGGTTGCAGGGGAGACCAAGATCCCGAGGTCAGGAAGGCACGAATCGGCGAGAATGACGACACAGACGCAGGATACTTCATATTATAGAAAAATCTATATTTTCTCTAATGAGGAGCCCTGTTTTATGGCTCCCTACTCAGAGCATCAGGTTCTGACAATTACATAGTAAAAATGAGGCACGCTAGCTTACATAGGTAGCGCCCTTTGGTTATAAGCTAAAACATTTTAAGCCATCTCTATCTAAGCTAGAGATCTTGCCTAAGTTAGCAAGATTCTTCTCTGAACTAGCAAGCTTTCCTCACAGCCAGGCATCTTGCCTGGCTCAGGGAATCTTTTCTCTCTAGACTAACCCATTCTCCCACTAGCAAGCTTTCCTCACAGCCAGGCATCTTGCCTGGCCCCAAAAATCTTGCTCTCTAGACTAAATCATTCTCTCACTAACTCAAGTTCCCCAACTAACAAGCTCTCTTCAGAGCCAGGCATATTGCCTGGCCCTGGGACCTTTGCTTTCTAGACTAACTCATCTTCCACTAACTAACTCTCGTCTAAGTCTTATGTTTTGTCTGCTCTGAGGAAATCTCTGCTCTCGGTAGACAATTGCTTGACATTAACATAGTAAAGGATGTAGCTAGCTAAGCAGGGATAATTTACATGACCATACCTTACAATCTCCTATGTTAGGTAAGCCTGGACTTGTTTTCCACTTAGCCTTATTAATAATTCATGAGTCTCACCTGGGACCAAGGGCTATAGGTGCCTGAATAGCCGGTGAATACATTGGCTTAGCAAGACAAAGGATGGCAGCTCAGTAAGCTGTTTTTGAGGAAGTCTGGGCTTAGGGACTACTTCATATGTAGATATACAACAAGCTCGAGGACTAGGCAGGATCTGAATTATAGCATATTATGAGAGCTATGAAATATTTTCCTTAAATTTTACATGGTCGTGGCTACCAGAAATAAACAGGTTAGAAAAGGTGCCAAAGGAACATTTATGGCTTCCTGTAGTAGGGTTTATGCGTAGCAGACCATGCTCCAGTGAGCACATAGATAACCACAAACTGGACTTGTTTTGTTTTGGGGGCATGGCGGTCACAAGGGTGGGGAGGCAGACCTGGATATACTGGGAAGTTAGTGTGATAGGGTGCATGGTGTGAGATTTCCAAATAATCGATAAAGGGTGAGGGGAGGAAGTAGGCGAAACCCGACAAGTACAGAATATTATAAAGGTGGTTTTATTTTTGGTATTTTTTAAAGGTTTATTTATTTGTGATATGTGAGTACACTGTAGCTGTCTTCAGACACTAGAAGAAGTGTTGGATCCCATGACAGATGGTTGTGAGCCACTATGTGGGTGCCAGGATTTGAACTCATGACCTCAGGAAGAATAAGCAGTCCATGCTCTTAACCATGGAGCCATCTCTCCAGCGCCCTATAAAGGTGGTTTTATGGCTCTCTATGGATGGTCAAAATACAAATTTGTTGACAAAAACTTGGGAAGCTCCTCTCATCACAATAGTGACATTTTTCATCCCCACCTCGCACCACACAGGTCCCATACGTGTCATATATTGTCACCCAGACACGTAATAAATCTGTGGAGAAGTGAACATGCCCGGCCTCAGGGGACACGGGCCTGCTGTTCTTTTGATGCTGCGGTCATTTGGAATTCTGTGCCCGATCTGGCTTGCAGATTTTTATTTCCATTTCAAGTTCTCTCCCATCTCCCCCCCATCCACACACAGACTGAATTTGGGAACGACAAAAGATCCCGTGTCTAAAATTGGTAGCGTATGCATCCAACCTCCTCTGAAGGACCGGGGGAGGCCCTGCTCACGCTGCTTTGTCCCCGCCTGAGTTCTTCCTCCACAGCCTTCTCAGCAGCTCGGGGCAGGCGCCCAGGCCAGGACTGTGCACACAGAAGGCAATGCAAAGGAGCAGCTGTGGCCTCTGAGCTCTTCCAACAGGGACTGGTGCTGTCTGCGCTTCTGCCCAAACACCCCACTGACCCCGGTGCAGCGGGAATGAGGGCCTCGCACACCCTCAGAGCCCCACACTGAGAGTGCAAGACACCACCCCTTCTGCATGACTGACTATGGATAAGCACTATGAAAGTTAACACTCAGGGCTGGAGAGATGGCTTCAGCGGTGAAGAGCACTGACTGCTCTTCCGAAGGTCCTGGGTTCAAATCCCAGCAACCCCATGGTGGCTCACAACCATCTGTACAGCTGCAGTGTACTCATATACATAAAATAAATAAATCTTTAAAACTAAAGAAGGGAAGTTAACATTTTCATCAAAGAATTAAGAGCAGCAAAATCAAGCACACTCGAAGCAATCCCTCTAAAATCAGGGACTAGACAAGGCTGTCCCCTCTCGCCATATCTCTTCAATATAGTACTTGAGGTACTAGCTAGAGCAATTCGACAACAGAGGGAAGTCAAAGGGATACAAATCGGAAAGGAAGAAGTCAAACTATCACTATTTGCAGATGATATGATAGTTTACTTAAGTGACCCAAAAACCTCCACCAGAGAACTCCTGCAACTGATAAACAACTTCAGCAAAGTGGCTGGCTATAAAATCAACTCAAGTAAATCAGTAGCCTTCCTATACTCGAAGGATAAGCAGGCTGAGAAAGAAATTAGGGAAATGACACCCTTCACAATAGCCACAAATGATATAAAGTATCTTGGAGTGACGCTAACCAAACATGTGAAAGATTTATATGACAAAAACTTCAGGTCTCTGAAGAGGGAAATTGAAGAAGACATCAGAAAATGGGAAAATCTTCCATGCTCGTGGGTTGGCAGGACTAATATAGTCAAAATGGCAATCTTGCCCAAAGCAATATACAGATTCAATGCAATCCCCATCAAAATCCCAACTCAGTTCTTCATAGAGCTAGAAAGAGCAATTCGCAAATTCATCTGGAATAACAAAAAACCCAGGATAGCTAAAACTATCATCAACAGCAAAAGAACTTCTGGGGGAATCAATATCCCGGACCTCAAGCAATATTACAGAGCAGTGGTATTAAAAACTGCATGGTATTGGTTCAGTGACAGGGAAGCGGATCAATGGAATAGGATCGAAGACCCAGAATTGAACCCACACATCTATGGCCAATTGATCTTCGACAAAGGAGCTGAAAACATCCAGTGGAAAAAAGATAGCCTTTTCAACAGATGGTGCTGGCTCAACTGGAGGTCAACATGCAGAAGAATGAGAATTGATCCACTCTTATCTCCTTGCACTAAGCTCAACTCCAAGTGGATCAAAGACCTCCACATAAAACCAGACACACTAAAACTAATAGAAAAGAAACTGGGGAAGACCCTTGAGGACATCGGCTCAGGGGAAAAATTCCTGAACAGAACACCAATTGCTTATACTCTAAGAACAAGAATAGACAAATGGGACCTCATAAAACTACAAAGTTTCTGTAAGGCAAAAGACACTGTCAAAAGGATAAATCGGCAACCAACAAATTGGGAATAGCCAATTGTCAGCGGAGGACAAACTATCCCTCAGACATCTCTGCTGACACCAAAAGTCACTGTAGCCTTTGAGGCTGTATCAGGCACGAAACCTGCAGCACATTCAATTTTTAAGAAAAATATCTTGAACAAAGATGTCTCTCATAGTCATTCTCCATACCAAAATGATGTGTCCGCACAACCCTGTTAACTGAAGCAGTGTCTTGCCAACCCCAGCGTGCAAGCACGCGGAGACCTGTAATCCTCAGCCGGGAGGCTGGCTGTGCACAGCAGACAGAGTTCAGCATGGCTGGAGGCCCCTCCCAGCCATGATAGTCAAAGCACCTCCAGACATCTGTCTCACGTTGGAGGTAGGAGGGAAAATGACCCCTCGTTGATAACAACCAGTACAGGTGACAAACAGCCACCAACTCTCCACAGGGTTGGGCAAGGGACTGGAAGGGATAAGGGCTGGGGAGGCAGGCACTCTGCTAGAAACCCAGAAAGTGTGTGTGTGTGTGTGTGTGTGTGTGTGTGTGTGTGTGTGTGAAGCTTAGTGTCATCCTTTTTGTTATTTCCTTGAGACAAGGTTCCTCACTGAATGCGGAGCCAAGCAGGAAGCTTGCAAACCCAGCAATCCTCCTGCCTCCAGCCCGAGGTTACAAGCTCACGTGGTGATGCCCTGCTTTTTATGTCAATGCTGGGGATTTGAGCCCAGGCTCTCCTATTTGCTCAGCAAGCACTCTTACCTGTTAAGCCACCTCCCAGTTTCTTGGTTCTTAATTCATTTTATTAATTTAGAAGCTGACTCAGAGTTAAGACAATGCCGTCTGAGGCTCGCACAGGGACAGATGTCCACAAACCTTCTGCCAAGAGCCAGATCTCCTGTCCTAAGTCTTCACCACAGTTACTGGAGTTGCTTTTGGGTAGGTGAGGTGAATCGGCCACAGATAATATGTAAGTGAGGTATGGTGAACCCTGACCCCGGCAGTAAGCTTTATTTGCAAGCCTTGAAATTTTATACACTTTTCACATCACACAAGATTATGCGTCCTTAGAATTTTGTTTTTAACCATTTAAAAATGCCAGTACCATTACTTGCTCATAGATCTATACAAACAGCCCCTAGATTGGTGTGAGGGGAGGTGCTGTCTGAGGCCTCTGGGCTATAGGGTACCTAAGCTGTCCGCTATACCTAAGAGTTTGATTAGGAGGTGGGTTGGAGATAGTGCTCAGGCTTGGGCTGCAAGCACAGAGAGGAATCCTCACTGCGATTCCTGCCTTGCTGCTCCCCCATCTCCAGCCCCACCGAACCCCCGTGGGGTCCAGTATCCCAGGGTTCCTCTTGGCTCTGCCTACTGGCAGAAGGAAAACACTGCTTTTTGGTCTCTGTTTTCCTGTTAAGAACAGATCGAGTTCTCTGCCATCCTTTGATGTTATTTTCTCGTTTTAGATTTATTTATCTTATGTATACGGGTGCTTTGCCTGAGTGCATGCCTGCACACCAGATCCCATTATAGACAGTTAAGAGCTGTCATGTGGTTGCTGGGAATTGAACTCAGGACCTCTGGAAGAGCAGCCAATGCTCTAAACCTCTGAGCCATCTTCCCAGCCCCCATTTTTTGCTATTATTGAAAATAAAAGACCACTGATGGCATTAATCTAGACATTTGCATGGTTCCCAAGACCCCAGAAAGCTCTTTAACATGAATTTCATAATTTCTTCCTGATTTTGCCATGGAATGACTTCCTTGAGTTCTCCCAATGTCCCTTTTTTTTGAACGTAAAGAGAGAAAATGCCGATGGCTTCTTTTCCCACAGAGGCAGCCCCCAGTGCAGTGAACATGCGGTGATATGATCCGGGAGCAGAAGCCATCATGGCCTCTGAGCCTGTTGTCCTGTGAGTCCAGCTGTAGGGAAAACCCAACCCCCCTTAGAGCTGACTCTGCTGAGACCACCGCAAAGCCCTCCTGGGACAGCTCAGGGCCTTCCGTCATCCTTCCCATCAGAAGCAGCAAAGGGAAGTATGGGGCGTGGCACAAGATGACTGAGAAGTGGAGAGAGAAGTGAGACAAAGCAGAGAGGTGGAGGGATGTGCCTCTCAGAGAGCCTGAGGAGAAGGGAAGTCAGGAGGCTAAAAAGAACGGGGGGGGGGCCGCAGAGGGAGGGGAGGGGTGGGGAGGGGCGGGGCAGTAGTGCAAAAGGCAGCCAAGATGCCTTTGGCATGGTAATCTAGTGGGTTAGGCAGAGGGCAGCATCTTCAGCTCTGGGAGCCCAGTGTGTGTGTGTGTGTGTGTGTGTGTGTGTGTGTGTGTGTGTGTGCTCGCGCGCACACACGTGCATGTGTGTGTGTGTGTGTGTGTGTATGCGTGTGTGTGTGTGTGTGTGTGTGTGTGTGTGTGTGTGACACACACAGGTGTCTCTGTTCTCCTCCCCCTCCCCCACCTCCACCCCATTGTTCAAAGACTTTAGATTCCAAAAACCTCATCAGGTCTTTTGAGGCTCTGCCAGCTGCTCTAACCATCCTGGGATATGAGATCCCCCCCCCAGCTGGAGGTGTGGGGGTGCCCTTGGTTGTCTCTCCCCAGGCCAAGATAGAAGACTGGGCCAGAGCCTCCCCAGTCAGAAATTCCAGGGAGAGCTCAGAGGAGCAGTGTGGAGCCACTTAGTGGGAAAGGAGCAGTTGCGGGGTAGCCCTGGGATCAAACAGCCCCGTGTTTTGTTTTGTTTTGTTTTGTTTTGTTTTGTTTTGTTTTGTTTTGTTTTTTAAAGTCACTTCCCAGGCTTGAGAGCAAGACAAAAGGACCAGAGGGTGGCCCGCTGTGTGTGGACACATAGTTCCCCAGGCCTAGGCACTTCTGCCAAGGGTTCCTTCTTGTCACAAGCTCAGTGCTTGGCTGTAGCAAAGGGGCAGAGGTCCTCACAGGACAGCAGTGAAGCTGCTAAGGCCTTGCTCAGGGTGGCGGGGGAGAGGCCCTTTTAGAGTCTGCTGGGTAAGCACTCCTGGGCTCCAAGCCAGCCTGAGGGTCGGTGTCTCTGAACAAAAGCCACCAAGCACAGGGGAGTGGCCTACCAAGCAGGCTGACCTGCCGCTGAGCACACAGTCCCTGCCCGTGTCTTACTGGACGTTTCTGGGATTTCTTGATTTAGGAGCAGTCAATGTGTCATAAACTTGGGGTGAGTGGGCTGGGTCCAACACTTGCTTAGCATAAACAAGTCGCTGGGATCAATCCCCAAGGTTGCAAAAATAAATGTGAGTTGGTGATGAAGAGTCCCAGAGGGGGCACTGTTGAAGACCCTGAGACGGAGCAGAGACTGAGGTCCCTGGATGGAACGCCGTCAGGAATCCATCCTACCCCGGGCCTCTGCACAAAGGAGAGAAAGCGTTCAGAGACTGGGAGAGGAAGAGGTTCCCACCAGAGTCAAGTGACAATAAAACAGCTGTCCTGACCGAGGGTAGCTTCAGCAGTGGGCAGAACAACTTGGTTCCTGGGGATCAGATCCGACATGTCCACCTGGGGGGGCTCCTCCAAGCTCTCCCTTCTCTTGAAGCCATCATTTCCAGGGGCCTCCGTGAGAGTACACAGAAGAGAGAAACTCCCATTTCCCTGTAAAGTACTCCATTCTGTACAGTTTGGTGTACAGGTCGACATCTGTGTCACCCACTTCCGGGCAGCTCAGTGGCAAACTGAACAGGGAGGGGGGGGTGTCAAAGGAGGTTTCTGAAAGTCTCAGTCTCTGAGGGTTTCATGCCATAACTGCACTTAGACGGCTCCCTTGCTGTGCTCTGGAATACATCCATGCACAAGAAACTCCCTGGTCGTCACTGAATTTCTCAAATATGGATTCTGAGCGTGCTCTTCACAGGGAGACTCTAGTCCTGGACTCTGGTAGGAAGATGAAGGCTGATTGTCAAATTCCAAGTATGCCTCTTCTGCCGTTCCCGAGCACTGGCTACGGGAGTCTTCAGAAGCGACCTCAGTTAACACCGAGGGCTCCTTGAAGCTCGTCCCTGGGGGACAGTCGGGCCTGGACGGGGAGGTCACATACTCATTTGCTTCTCCTCCCCAGACGCTCTCCTGGCCCTTTCCAGCTTCCTCTGTCGAAACCACTTCCAGAAAATTCTCAAAGTTCACCACCAGCTTGTCAGTGAGGTCGGCGGGGACAGGACATGGCTTTAGGACCCTGTCTTCTGTGTTCCCAGAGTTCTCAGGTTCCTTCATCTTTGACTTCTACAAAAGAGAAAAGGGCGACAGCCCAGGGTCATGTCAGGAGTGCAAATGAGCAAGCAGAATCATTAGATTTGGGACACAGAAACCCCGCCCCTAACATGCCCCCCCCCCTCCCTGGGACAGACAGTGACCAGGTACCTCCCAGGAGTTTGGCAAAAGTGCTCCACTTCCCTCAGAATGATACTCAATGGCCCACAATCCTCTTAGAGAGCTCAAGGCTACTTTCCAGACCATATTTACAAGACTCCAAGTGAGATGAGAAGCCTTAGGGAAAAGCCATAAAGGCAGATCTAAGGTGGCCTCACAGCAGGGCAGGGTCTCTGCCATCTTTGTCTCCTGCTGGCCTGGCCCAGTACGTGGTGTACAGTTTGCAGTTAAACAGTGCATGCTACAGAGGGTCTTGAAGACTTGAAGACTATGCAAGGCATGTCTCTTCAACTTAATAAAAAGGAGAGCAAAAGGGCCAATATAACAGAAGCGAAGAAAAGGAGGGAGCAAAACCAGAGTTCATTATTACAAAAATGTCCATGTGTTACTTGTTTGTTTGTTTGTTTGTTTGTTTGTTTGTTTTGAGACAGGGTTTCTCTGTATAGCCCTGGCTGTCCTGAAACTCACTCTGTAGACCAGGCTGGCCTCGAACTCAGAAATCCACCTGCCTCTGCCTCCCAAGTGCTGGAATTAAAGGCATGCGCCACCACTGCCTGGCTCCATGTATTACTTTTTAAAAATATTCTAAATTGAAGAAAAAGACTAATGTTTTAAATTCTTGCGTTGAGGCCAACCAGGGGAAGGGCTTTTAATACTAAGGATCTCAGAACTACATTTGCCTGGGCTGATTGCCACTTAAGGGAGAAGTCATAAGTTAGACATTTTTCAAGTTTCCTATCTAAAAATATCCTGAAACACAGGATTTCTACTTGAAAAAAAAATACACCAGGAAACCCTACTGCTAATTAAACAGTAACACCTGCCACTTGACACAACTCAAAGCTGCCTTTGATTTGTGTCTCCCCAAGTACTGCTGTGTCTCTGAGCGCCCCCAGATTAATTTGCTCTTGGTTGCTTTTTCAGTGACCTCAGAGGTGGTAGTCAAGCTCTCTTGCTCCCATCGGAAAGCCAGTCTGTGAAACAATTCTTCCACGGTATCCTTATAGGATCATGTCTATGGCAGGGAATACCTCTTGAGGGTCCTTCTTCCAGTCTGGAGTGCAAGTGTGGAAGCCACAGTAGGCAGGCTGATTCCATCTGCCTGTTCACCTCTTCCCTGGGTCTTTCAAACATTCAGTTCTTTTTCTGTTAACCCTGGGAAAAGCTTCTCCTATTCCCATCCACCTGATCCTCCTCCCCCAGCCAGTCTGCACAATCTTCTGGACAAAACCCAGTAATGTGTACCTTGAAATCATCTCCAAGCCATGTGGCTAAACTACTTTCAGCAGGGTTGGGGACGTCAGGACAACACAGATGAGTCAACCGGCTGTTAAAAGATAAGATTTTTTTTAAAGAGAGTAGGTAAGTTCAGGACATGGTCCATGCATAGTGTGTGACTGACCTAAGGGCAAGGTTTATTCAAGACAACCGTATGACTCCCTACTCAAGAAGGGTCTGGTTGGTTTGAATGAGAATGGCCCCCATGGGCGCACACGTTTGAATTCTTAGGCCCCAGCTGGTGGAACTGTTTGGGAAGGATTAAGAGGTGTGGCCTTTTGGGAGAAGGTGTGTCACTGGGGTAGTGGAATTGTTTGGGAAGGATTAGGAGGTGTGGCCTTAATGGGAGGAGGTGTGTCACTGGGGTTGGTGGAACTGTTTGGGAAGGATTAGGAGGTGTGCCCTTGTAGGAGAAGGTCTGCCACTGGGGGCAGGCCTGGATGTCTCAAAAGCCCACCCATTCTCAGTTAGCTTTGTCTGTCTCATGACTATATCTCAACGTATGAGCTCTCAGCTACTGTTCCAGAGCCAAGCCAGCCTTTTTGCTGCCATGCTCCCTGTTGTAATGGTCATGGATGGTCTCTGACCCTCTGAAACTGTAAACTTCAATTAAAAACTTTCTAAGTTGCCTTGATCATGATGTCTTATCACAGCGATAGAAAATAACGAAGACAGAAGGCAGCTGCCCAGCTTTCTATTCAATAAGAGTGAGCATTCACACTCTTGACTGACAGGAAATAGGAAGCAGTTGTCTATGGGACACCCCAAAAGGAGATGCTTCCCCCACATAATCATATCCTTACCTTCCTTTCTCCATCACCCGCATATCTCTACCCTGGTCCTGATGTTGGAAACTGCACTACGGTCACTGACAAATGTATTCTGAGGAGCAGTTGATGCACTAACTACTCACACTTCTGCATAGTGTTCCCAAAGTATGTTCCCAACTTCAGCACCAGCACCGCCCACTAATCAAAACACACATTCCTAGTCTTTATCCCAGAACTCTGAGTCAGAAACTCGGGGCAGGATCCAGTTCTGACATGTGTCTAGATTGAAGATGGTTACTTAATTTGATGCATAAAAATGAGTGCTGTGACTTGGCTGCAGTACATTGATCGTGATTGAGGTTGACATTAGCTTAGTCACAAATGAGGCCCAGCTGCTGGGCAGAGAAGGTTCACAAGGGCCAGTGTAGATCACCCTACCAAGGAGGGACACTGAGGCAGCCTAAGGCTCACTGCAGGGAGACATACAAGATGCTGAAGACAAACGTCTTTCCCCACACTGACAAGAGCAGGCAGGACAAATGTGCCCGCAGCCAGCCCTCCAACTCTGTATCACAAAGAACAGAACTGTGCTCTCATCCAGTTGGCCAACACCCCGGGCTCAGTCTCCTTTCCACTCTAGCCTTGCATGACAGACATTGGCAAACAGACTCTATGGGGCAGGTAGTACTTCCTTGGCCTCAGAAGAATCTCGACTCGGTGTACAGACCTGCACAAATATGTCTTCTTGTGTGTGGACTCCTCATGAGTCTGAGGGTATGGTCTTTAATCATTCCCACACATATGGGCCAAATGGATGAATGAGCAGCCCTCCCATAGGACGGGGTTTCCTCTAACACCGGGTGCCAGGATGGCTTCTGCTGCTCTCTGCAGCTGATTTTTAAGACATTCACTGTCAATTATGAACTCACTTTGGCTTTCTGAGACCAAAAGTCACTGTCTTGATGCTAAGTAGAAGAAGGCCTGCTCCAACCAGAGATGTTAGAAGGACAATTTCAAAGACACCTTTGTGACAAAGAAAACAAAATACTGTTGTCAGTAAAGGTCCCTGACTATTTGACAAGAATCAAATATTAACTTTTTCTTTTTTTCTTTTCTTTAGCAACATTTCTCATTAATTTCCTATTTAAATCTAGTTGATTTCTATTGAAACCACTGAGGTTTTGGTTTCCTATCTAGCTGTCTTCTCCCTATATAACATGATAGATATTGATATATTTTCTTTTGTGTTATTATATTTTACTTATATAGAATAATGGGTTTCATTGACATCTCCAAATATTACATATTATTACATATTACTGATAGATGTTGGGTTTGCTAGGGTCATCTTCCAAGTTCTTTTATTTACTAGCATAATATAATAGTTATATTAGCCAGTCATTATTCTGAGAAATAAAACAAACAAATAAGAAAAAAAATCAGATCCTTACTCACATGGTTCATATCTCCTGACGTGGAAAAACTCACATGATAAACTTTGACAGGTAATCTTTGACTTGTTGATTTGCCTGGGCTAAGAAATACCTACAGAATGGTAAATACATGCTGTTGTGTGTCTGTGAGTCTTGTGTGTCCAAGGACTGACATGGGAGAACACTTAGGGGAGGGACCACCCTGAGTGTAGGCAATACCATCTGATATGCTGTCAATACCATCTGATAGGCTGTCAATACCATCTGATAGGGTGGCAGTGACATCTGATAGGCTGTCAATACCATCTGATAGGGTGGCAGTGACATCTGATAGGCTGTCAATACCATCTGATAGGGTGGCAGTGACATCTGATAGGGTGGCAATACCACCAGATGGGCTAAAAGTCAAAAAAGAGAAGGAGGGTCAGTGAACCCCAGTTCCTTTTGTCCTGATCATGAACACTGATTGCTGTGGCCATTACCCACAGACTCCAGACTTCAGCCTAGCCAGCCTTTGGACACAGACTCCCTCTAGTGACTCTCAGAGCGCTTCCAGGCCGCCATCTTTAGATGGGGACTCATCGTTAACCTCTACTCTTGCTCTAAAGATTCAGTTTCTCAGACTGAGCAGCGACCAGGGTCTCTACTTTGGCAGCATGGTAAATGTCGCTGCTGGAGAACCAGTCACTTAAACCGTATCAGTTCTGTTCTCCTAGAGAATCCTATGTAACAGAATAGCCCTAAGAGTACTTCAGATAAAATAGATGATCAAATAGAGTAATTAGGACAAAGTGGGGAGGAGGTTAACCTCTTAATCTTATGTATCACTTATTTAATTTTCCAGATTGTGGGTCTCAGTGTGCACCGTGAACTCACCATGTAGGCTGATCTAACCTTATACTTTAGCCCTTCCCGCCTCAGCCTCCTGGGTGCTGAGGCTGGCGTGCATCTCTATGCCTAGCTAGACCTAATCTAGAGCCTGCCCTGGATTGTGGGGAAAAGCAATGGGAGAGGCAAAGCTTTGAAGAGGGAGCGAAATGGTCAGAAGGTGATAGGACATGAGGTAAGGGGCAGGTAGGTTGTACTTTGTTTAACATATGAAGACGTGGCTGGTGCATTCAGGGAATCTAGAACTTTAAATGGTGGCTGCTGCGTCTGAGTGGGTTCTAGAGGGCTGGGAGATGGTTAAGAGCACTGGCTGCTCTCCATGCCCACAGCTGCTCACAACTGCCTGAAACTCTAGTTGCAAGCGATGCGAGACTCTGCTCTAATCTATGCAGGGATGTGAGGCACATAAGCTCACTCAGACACACACATACACATAATAATAATAATAATAATAATAATAATAATAATAATAATAATAGTCTTTCATAAAAAGGAGAATGGAGGACCTAGGAGGGAAGTAGAGTGGTCTTTAATCTACAGACCAAGGAGAGAACTTCTAGGTTCCAACACAGAATCATGCCTTCACTTTGATCCTGAGAGGAATTTTCATGAGGTGACACAATTTGTACCCAGTGTTCTGAAGCTGTAACATGATTTAAAAGAATTATTTTAGAAGTAGTATCAAAAAGAATACCAAGAAGGCATTGTTAGGCTGCAGAATAGAACATGTTTCCTGTGTAAAGTCCTATGTCCTGCTCATGGTTTTCAGAGCTACCGTCTACTTTATTCTTCAGGAATATAAATAATAAGAGGCTTTTGAGATCCAACAAGAAGACATTTTTGGCATATAGTAGTTATTTCAAAACTTATCGGTGTTGCTTGAATTTTGATTGATTGATTGATTGATTGATTGGGACAGGGTTTCTCTGTGTAGCCCTGGCTGTCCTGGAACTCACTTTGTAGGCTGGCTTTCCTCTTCTTTTTTCTTTGCCTATTATACATCCTCAGCTTTCCTATTAAATGTTTTCCTTAACCAATCACCATATGAAACTATTATATTTCACATTATTTGTTATATCTTAACAAATTTGTCTTGCTTTTCATGTTTCCAATGTAAAAACTGATAAGCTGAATACACACATCTTTTTGCAAACAAACAAAACGAAACAAAAGCCCCACCACAGATGGCAACATGAAGTCTCTTGTCAGTGATCTTTGATCAACCACTTTTTTCCTTCCAAGGTTCCATTGCACAACTCTTGACATTTAGAAACTGGTGAGTGTAAGCTCAGGCAACAAACAGCCTTTGACGTGGCTGAGGCTGAGGTGGATGTTGTTTGCTTCATCTGGAGATTATTTGAGGCTGCCTATCAGGAAGGATCAAAATGACCTGTCTGTCTAAACCTGTGTTCGCTTTGCCAGCTCCTGAGTAACTCCTCATCTCTTCCTTTCCTGGGAGGAGTGAGCTGGAGAGAGCAGGAGAATTCACACTCTGCTGCCCTCTGCTGGCCCCTGACAAATGGCATTCTGACCCAAAGTAAACTCCAGAATGAGACCTGAAGCTAGCTAGTACTCACTGATCGACTTTGTCTTGAAGTTTATTTTCTCCCCGTTGAAACCTCCGACTCTGGTGCTGGCCATGACCCAAACAGTATAAGTGGTCCTTCGTGTCAGAGACTCCAGGTCACACTGCAGGGCATGGGAATTAACAGTCTTGGCTGAAAGGAAAAATAGAAACCGAACAGTACAGCAAGCCAAACTGAAAATGTGCATTAGCATTGACCCAGAGTGCCCTGATGCATAATTCTAGCTGCTCAACTTCGGCTTAAAACAAGTCCATCAAGATGGATCAATGATCGAAACATATGAGCTAAAAGTATAATACTCTTCAAAAGCCCAAATAACTAGCCCGCAACTTTGGATTGTAAATGGTATTTAAAAAAAAAAAGAAAATGACACCCAAAGCACAAGCAACTACCTCAAACAAATATTAAAGTGAACTTCATTAAAGTTAAGAAGCTTTTGTTCATCAAAAGACAGTAACAAGACTGAAATAACTATCTACAGAATTGAAGAAAATATTTGTTAAGTTATATATTAGATAAGGAGCTTATACTCACGATTCAAGGAACTCATAACCCCAAAACTACAAAGACAATCTAATGTTAAAATGGGTGAAGAAGTTAGAAGACATTTCTCTGAAGAAAATTTGCAAGTGGCCAACAACTTCACAAAAGAGCACTTGATATCATTAGTGACTAGGGGGAAAACATTTTCTAAATGAGACACCCCTTGGAAAACACATGCTGTCAGATTAACCTATTTTATTTTGCAGTGAACGCAAAACCTTGTGCACACTCGATCCACGCTTGGGCTCCGAGCTGCCTCAGCCATGATTAGCTCTGTGAACTAATCTGAAGCCGTAATGTATAGACAGAACCTGGTAGTTACCAGAGCCTGTGGGAGGAGGGACTGGGGAGCAGCTGATGAAAAGAACACAGAGCTTCCGCATGGAGGGGGCGGAGAGAGGGCTGGTGGTCACACAATTAGGTAAATGTCAAGACCACTCAACTATACACCGTCAAACATTTAGTACCAAGTTTTACATCATGTATGCTATAATGTAGCAAAATCAAATTTAGCCTAAATTGGAATGCAAGCATAGCCCAGAGCTTCGGATGTCAGAGGATACTGTGGACTCAAAAATAAAGCTCTGGACAATGGTCAGTAGAATTTAGGCTTAAAGAGCTCTACGCTAAGACAAGTACCATCAAACAAGATCTGTCCCTGCATATGAATCCACTCTTTAAGGTGGGCAGATCCCACCCAAAACAATGGTTGGAAAAGTCTGAGGGGACCCATCCATTCTGTGACTGAGCCGGAGAGATCACATTAACTCCTCCCAGTCCTCCTCGGGACGCTTTTATACTTTTACAACTCATGAGGTGGTGCCCTCGGCTCTATTTTCAGAGAGGTACAAAGAAGCTAAGTATTTGGATAAGTGTGCAGGTCACAGCCCCGGGAGTCACCTCTGTGTCAGGTCTATTCACATCATCTGGGGGGCAGCGGAGAGGTGGACCGAGGTGCTCAGCTTGGCCATGTGAACACTTACAGAGTTCCTTTCCACCTTCAGCTTGGTAAAATATAGTGTAATTGTTGATAAATCCATTTCTTTTACTCTTGGGAATCTCCTTCCATGTGACCGTGGCTGTCTTCAGACCGATGTTCTCCACCCCGGGCTCAGGACCTACAGATGGAGCTTCGGAGGACAGAGAGATTAAAAAAACAAAAGACCGAGGCTGAATCTCACCCCAGAGACCAAGTGCTGCCCTACCGCTGCTACCATTGCTCTGCAAAACCCACAGTGCTGGGGCTGGGATAAGGAGATTGAATGGGGGAGGGGGGCTGAGGAGAAAACTTGTTTGTAGAGATTTCTTTTTTTCCCCCAAGTCAAGCATCTTAGATAAGATGATGAGGAATTTCAAAGCCCCAAGAAAATGTACTTTTGTGTAGGTCCCCAATTCCAATTAGCATCCAGCTTTCATTCCTGTCTGTAAAGTGTGGCTGTGATCAGGGACTAACTTCCCTGGCCTACCTTTATACAGCAGGAGACACTTTCTAGTGTTGAATCTAGAAGATGATCATTTCTAAAAGGATAAAACCTGAGTAATGTGTGTTTATTGTCTCATAAAAAAAGTCACCTGGGAGGATACAAGACAGCCCAGTGGGGAAGGCTCTTGCCATGAACGCATAAAGTCACATAAAAAGCCAGCCAAGGTGAACTCTGTTATAAGATCAGAGCTGAAGAGGTGGAGACAGGGGATCTCTGGGGATTTCTGGCCAGCCAATGGGCAGCTAGACTAATGGGCAAGCATCAGGTCCCGGGAGAAATCTCAAAACATAAGCAAGGTGAATGGCTTCTGAGAAATGACGAGTAAGGTTGACTTCATACATGTGCACCTTCATACATGTGCACCAAAACACCCATGACCAACATGCACCCACACATGCACGCACTCCTAGAGAACCATTTTTAACATGTGTTTGATGAGGTTGGTATGCTTCCTGAATTGCAGTCAACTTTGGGGACTGCCTCAGTTGCTGTTTTGTTGTGACTCCTTTGCAAGGAGTTTCACCTCTGTGAGCTTTGATTCCCCATTGTAGAGGAAAGTGACTGGACTTGTTGAACTCTTTCTATCCACCGTTGAAATTTAGTGGCTCTATACCCTGGGCCCAAGTGTGTCGAACACACACAGTTGAAGAGGAACGTTACAGTTTGGTAGAAATGAGCCTTGAAACAGCCCTGCATCTGAACTTGTAAGAGCCTGTTTCCTTCCCCCAAAGTTGGCTCACACATACCTTTTTCTTTGGCATAAGCTTGGATTGAGTATGGCTCTCCGACTTGGTGTCCCAACACTGGATACACTGATATATTATAGCATGTAAAAGGTTTTAATTTATCTTGAGGAGAGAGGGGGAGGGGAGAGAGAGCTGTGTAAGTACACGTAATAGCAGAGTAGAAAAAATGGAGGACTGAGCTGTGGCCTAAGACTTGCAAAAGACGTTCTGTTTCTCTCCAATACCTGCTCTTGTTCTGAGATGTTCTAACTCCCAGAATTAAACTGAGACAATTTTAAGGAAATTACGGCTCCATCATGAAGGAGAGGGGAGAGAGGGGAGTTCTTCCTCCATCAATGATTTTATCATGTGATTTGGGGGCATACTGAATAAAATTTCATCCTTCTGACAACAGCATATACTCAAGTACCTTTAAGTCTAGTTCTCTACCTGTCCACATTCCTTCAGAAGGCTTTGTGTTTTGTTTTGTTTTGTTTTGTTTTGTTGTTTTGTTTTAGGAGACAACATCTCACGATATAGCCCAGGCTAGCCTTAAACTCAAGATCCTCCCCTTGCTTCAGCCTCTTCCAGAGGGCTGGGATTATAGATATCACCAGGCAGGGCTCATGCATTTCTTAATACAGATGCCATTAGGTACTGGGCAACAGGAGAAATGATGAGACTTAGCTTATGTCTTATAAGGGAAGTGGACTTACTAAGGATGGGGGCCAGCTCTTAAGCCGGTCACTAGAACAGAAGGGAGTTCCTGAAGTAGGACAAGTGGGACCCAAACTCTGGTGCTACCCAGGATAATCGGACTCTCCTCTGGTGGGTGTTAAGACCATGTTTCTTTTGGACAGGACAGGCCCACTACATTCATGAGTTCACATCAGCCGTGCTTGCCTGCACAGATAAACCCAGCCAACATTCCAGCCTGCAGTGGGAGGGCGTATGAGAATGGGACACGCCTCTAGCTGGGGCAATATAATAGGCAGTTGATGGGTGATAGGGGCAGGAGAGTCAGTTTTCTTCGAGGGTGTGTCCCCCACTCCCCAGTAGGCCAACCACGATCAGTGGGTGGCCCTACACCTATGCCTATATGGGCAGCACTAATTCTACTCTGTAGATTATTTTTAAAAAAAATAAAAATAAAGGGAGGAACAGAAAGTTGGGGGTGGTTGGGGAGAAGTGGGGAGTAGATCTGGGAAGAGTTAGTTAGATATAGGCAAAATACATTGTATGTTCATATGAAATTATCAGATTCAATTAACATTATTTTTAAAAGCCTTCCCTTTTTTTCTGTTAAATTATGACTCGCACTGGCCGGATAGCTGGTGAACATTACTATTTCCTGTGTCTCCATTAACATGAGTGGATAAGATTATGTTTGCTTCCCGCTGGGGAACAGGCTTTCTGTGCCAGCTTCGCCTGGGAAATGCTGAGAGCCATGGCAGTTACTAATCTCCAGTGCTGTCCACACAGCCTTCAAAGCTGATCTAAACGAAACCAAACCCTGCGCCAAGGGCGCCTGCGGGCTCCGAGCCATCTACCTTGCTCGATGGTCCAGTTGGTGACCTGAGACACAGATTCCCAGGAAAGAGCGGGGAACTTGGACTCGGCCGTTTCTGGGAGCCACTCCACTATCCAAGTGTCCACCTCGGGGACGGAGCTCTGCCAGCTCACGACCAGCAGGGGCTCAGCTATGCGGGCCTGCATGCTCTTGATGCACTGGAAGGCTGAGGAGAGGAGAAAGGACGGGTTCACAAATCCGCCCAAATGTACCCGCCCCGCGGGCATCCAGTCACTGACAAACTGCAAAGGGTCACAGTTCAAGGTCTCCACTGTAGCTCTGAAAACTTCCCTTCCGTCCTTGTCCTTTTCCCCTATCGAATATCTCTGATGGTTAAATGCTTTTTAAATTTGCTTTAACCTCCCTTAAACTAGCGGGATTCCAGAAACGGATCTCACTCATGATCTGGAGGAACTTGCGGCCTGTGCAGCGACTGCGAGTCAAAGCCTCCAAGCAGGAGAGGAAACCTATCCTCATCTCTAAACGCTCATGGGTTCCTTTCTCAAAGAGGCTCTGCCCTTGAGATTACCACTGCTACTTGCGGAAGCTCGGCCAGGTAATTTGTCCCCCCACCCCCACCCCCGAAAAGGTCTCGAGGTCGGAGAGGGTGAAGGCGAGGCAAGGGCGTCGGCACCTCTTCCTCAGGGCTCCAGCTGCTTCTCCCCACCCCCACCCCCCACTCCCGCTTGCCCTGCCCACAGCTGTTCTGTGTCGATGAATATTCTCAAAAACGATGCCCCTGCGCTACAGAGAATGACGTTCGTGGAAATGAGACCACCGTAGGTGTAGGGCGGACGGTGGGCCCTGTAGTCAGTGTAACCGCTGTTCTTACGAAAAAGGGAAATTAAGGGAGAACGAGGCTGGGAAGATGGCTCAGTCAGTAAGGGGCTAAAGACACAAGCACAAGGAACTGAATTTGATCCTCAAAACCCACATAAAACGCTTAGTTCAGGGGACTCGAGAGGCAGAGGCAGGAGCATCCTTGAACCTGTCTGTCCCCTTACCACTGAGATGGCTCAGGAAAGAGAAAAGAGTAAAGAGAACATGCCCCTGGCAGAAGACAGGAGTTGAGTTCCCTGCACCCACACTGGATGCTCCCAAGTGCCTGTAACTTAAGCTCCAGGGGGCTCTAATGCCTCTGGCCTCCATGGACAACTACACTCACGTGCACATACACACATATGCACATAATTAAAAATAACAAAAATAAATCTAGAAGGGTGTGGTGGTGCATGCCTTTAACCTCCAGCATTGGAAATTCCAATACAGCTGGGTGCCCTAGAAAGACTATCTCAACACACACACACACACACATGCACACAAGCATGCGTGTACACACACACACACACACACACACCTACTTTAAAAAAATGAAGTGGAGAACAATTGAAGAAGATAACCGATGCCCACCTCTGGCCTCCATACACGTGTACAAATTAATATGCACAGAAACCACACACAAAAGAAAAAGAAAGATAAACGAAGGGATGGGCAGGTAGAGAGGAAGAAATTGGAGATATTGGAGCTGCCCCAAGCCGCGAACAGGTTGAAAGGGAACCTCCTCTAGAGACTCCATAGGGGGGAGCAAGGTCCGGTCCACAGCTTGCTTTCCCATACCTCTACCTCCCCAGAACCTCGGGACAACGTGTTTCTGTTGTTTGAAACCACCCACATGGTGGTGGTTTACAGCAGTAGCCTTAGGACGGTGAGATAGTACCTTTGCTTAATTAGCCTCTGGCCTGTCCTCCACTTCCTCCTCTGGTTTCCTGGAGGCACTCTCTTAACAAGTGACCTGGCAAGGACTCCTGCCCTGAGGATGAGTGAGCACACCTCCAGACCTCACCGTCCTCCGGCTCACCGATCCTGGAGCCCCAAGAGCGGGAGAGCCAGGTCTACCATGCCAGGTCTGCTGCAGGGGCTGGGAAGAAGATCATGAGGAGGCCGGGAAGGAGTCCAGAGCTATGAATCAGCCGTGCAAGAGGGAACGCTCGGCCTCATTAAGGAAGCATGAGAGAGAAGTTTCTAAATCACCTGACTGAACAAAGACTAATCACCATTCTCCATCAGGAACACCTTGGGCACTTCTTGCTCCTGAAAGGCTCTCGAGAGTAAGAGGAAAACATGACCAGCCATGGAGGCAGGGAAGAGGTCTGACCGTGAACATCAGTGATACCTTGTGACAGGCAAGAAGATGGCCACCCTAGATCTGGCCAGTACTGTCCTCAGGGCCAGTGCAGACTGAGCCCCAACTCTCTCCCTGATGCTGTCCCCACTGCCCCTTAGGCCAACTCATCACACAAGTGGCGCTGCCTTTCCACATCCTGTACCCGACCAGTCCTGTCTGTGACTGGAGACGCCTACATTTCAAGAAGCTGAAGAGTAGAGAGACCCTGAAGGGTTATCTCCACTGATCCTTTACTTTAAGGACGATACCCACAGAGGCAGATAACCATCTTGGCTTGTACAACTTCCGTGACTGTGACAATATTGTGGTGAGAATTTTGATTTCTTAAAAAAAAAAAAAACCAGTCAGTTATGTTATGTGAATATGTCCTTGTTTTAATCCCAGGTGTGGGATATTGGACAGCTTCAGAATAACCACGCCACTGTGATTGTCTCATGCTCCAGGAGAGGCATGATTTTTGCCAGCTACATATAGTTTATGTTTAGAATTCTGGGGACTCAAGAGGTCATAAATTCAAGAGCCCAGAGAGGGCAGCTGCTGGGTCCTGCTGCTGGTTCTGCTCTTGCTGGATTTCTGGTTGGAGGTTGGAGATATTCTGATGACAAAGATTGGACTTGCCCTGGGGAGCTCGATGCCCCTAATCAGCAGGAAGTCGTCTAAAGAGGTCTATGCCCACTTTCCCCTCTAACCTTCTTTCTCTCTGATCTAGTATTGGGGGTTGGAAAGGATTAGGGTGGAGTAAGGGTAGATATAAGAACCCAATAAAGTAGCCAAAAGCCTAGCTCTGCATTATGAATATGAATTCTAAGATAAATGTACCACCCTAATTTAGTTCATGCAGATCTGAGCTGGGATTGCACTGGAAAAATCTTGTACAAATCACAAAACGTTCCTGGGTCTTTTCAGCATGTAGAAGACAGACCTACCAGAATCTGCCTCGTGGGTCATTTCGAGGCTGAGATAAGCCATGCCATCTTGTCACAATGCCTGACATAGCTTAATGCATGTCACATGGTGATCACCGTGACTCAATGAGAGTTAAGCACCACCATCATTTTCCTGCCTGGTTTTACTTTATGAAACAAAACTCTGTAGAATCTCACTTTTCTGTGATAATTATGATGAACACTGAATGAGAAGCCAGAGGTGTGATGAACATTATGTTTTCCTGTGTCTCCGTTAACATGCACGGAAAATACCTTTTGACACATATATGTACCACATCAAAGATCTGCTGTGGTCAGTGGTTACTGATACTGAAAAAGGGATGGCCTAAGCTCTTCTAAGACAACCTTCTGCAAGTTTCTTCTATAAAGAGCTAGACAGTAAGCGTTTTAGTGTTCAGACACTACACGATCTCTATCACAATTACTCATCACACAACTGCTGTGCAAAGAAGCCACAGAGCACATGAAAACATGAACGTGGTAATATTTAAAAAGTTCATTTGCAAAACAAGAATGCATTGGGCACAATTGGCCCATACCTTGTCTAGGACCTTTTATAGGTAATAGTTTCAATACCAAATCTAAGAAATCCTAAGTGAATTTAGCACAATTTTAGTTAAAGCATATTTCATAGTATTTTTAAGTTGACAACCCATACCTAGTAGAAATGTAATCAATCGGAACTTTATTAAGAATGATAGCGAGCTACTGTAACTTAGTTTCTAAGTGGTAGAGAGCTTGCCTGTATAGCACGAACAGGGTCCTTGGTTTAGTCCCCATCATGAAAGAGGGGCACAGAGAGACAGAGAGACACACAGAGAACAATGACAACAGGGCTAGAGGTGTAACTCAGTCAGTGCAATCTTGCCTACACAACGAACCCCTGGGTTCAATTCTTAGCAGAGCATAAACCTGGTGTGCTTGCACACTTGGGAAAGAGACATGAGGGTCAGAAACTCAAGGTCATCCTTTGCTTCATCCCGAATTTGAGGACAGCTCAGTCACATGAGACCCTGTCTCAAAACAAATAAAAGGAACAGTGGTCAGCACCAGACAAAACATTTCCACAGAGAATCTCATTTATTCCACACAGTGCTTTTGTAAGATAGATGTGTTATACAAGACAGATGTGTTACTGGACAGTTTGCAAGCATCTTAAAGGGGTTAACTAGCCCGCCCAAAGGGAGTGGTATCTTGTGGGAGAGCAGAGACTTGAACCCACGGCTGCTGGACTCCAAGGACCACACTTCCACCCTCTGTTCTCTCTTGCTTCTCCTTACAGGGCAATAGTGGGAACTGAGATTAATTACTTTTGACAGTACCTCTATTTAACAAAGAATATCGATTCCAATCACATATCATTTGTTTTACTGTCACTAGGCTCTTAGACCCAGGAACTAGGATGTTAAGGACACTGACTCAAAACACAAAATCATGAGCCTCCCAGAATTCTAAAATAAAAGCAGAGAAGTCAGTTAGGTTTAAGGGAGGGGAGGGGAGGACAGACAGCAAAGTGTAGAGCTGTTGTACAGATGCCTGGACTGGGCCGGGCTGAGCAGACAGAGGTTCAGTCAGAGAGAACAGCTCCCTGATGTCTGTGCCAGCTCCTATGGTATTTGACATTCAGAAATTATAATTTTTTAAAAAAAGAAACACAATGTGGCAAACAAGCAAAACCCTGCCCTCTGGGCCCACAATCAAGCATCGTTGGGCAATACAACCAGACTCATCAGGGGAGGGCAGAAGGGGGAGGAAACTCTAATTTGGGTGAGTAAGGGGGTGAGGATGGAGAGGGTGGATCTGGGGAGGAGTTAGGAGAAGATGATAGGCTCAAAATGCGTGGCATGAAATTCTTAAGAATTAATAGAAGTGTGTTTCTAAAGATTTTTTTTTCTGCAAATGCCACCATTTAATTTTTTCTCTACAGATGTATGAAATACCATTTTGCATACGTACTACATTTTCATTATCAAACTGTTTTTTTTTACCTTTTTATTAGACATTTCCTTTATTTACAATTCCTCTCTGAAAACCCCCTATCCCATCCCCCCTCCCCCTGCTCACCAACCCACCAACTTCCACTTCCCTCTCCTGGCATTCCCCTACTCTGGGGCAATGAACCTTCATGGGTCCAAGGGCCTCTCCTCTCACTGATGTCCGACCAGGCCATCCTCTGCTACCCATGTGGCTGGAGCCATCGGTCCCTCCACGTGTACTCTCATTTATTTATTATATCTGAGTACACTGTAGTTGTATCTCCAGAAGAGGGCATCAGACTTCATTACAGATGGCTGCTGGGATTTGAACTCAGGACCTTCGGAAGAGCAGTCAGTGTTCTTAACCACTAAGCTATCTCTCCAGCCCCAGAAGTATTGTTTTGTAAAAAGTACTGTCTTCATGCAGTATGTGTCCTCTTGAGGAGGGAAGTTGAGGAGGGAAGTTGAGGAGGGAAGGAGAGAGAGGGGGGATGGAGAGAGAGAGAGAGAGAGAGAGAGAGAGAGAGAGAGAGAGAGAGAGAGAAAGTATGAAGTTCAGTTGACAAAGTAGAAACCCAAGGATGAGACGCGCTGTGCAGACAGCAGAGTCCCATTTATTGCTCACAAGTTTTAAACACAAACCCAGAGGTGAAGAGGCCGAGGACAAAGCTCAGAGGTTAAAGTGCTCGCCGCCGAAGCGTGAGCAGTCGGGTTTGGATCCTAGCAACCACATACAACTCAGGCACTGCAGCACATGCCTGCGCTCATCCCACCAGTAGGGAGACGGGAGCGCCCAGCGAGCCTCTTGCCAGGCAGTTTAGTCAATCGGCAAGATGTGCATTCAGTGGGAGACCATAGCTTAAAAAATAAGATGGAGAGAGATAGGGGAAACATCCAATATCGAGCTCTGGGCTCCACAGTGGTACACAGACACACACACAGACACACACACATACATGGCACAGCATTCATATACATACATATACACACAACATTGTGTACACACACACACACACTAAACACAGCCCATGTACACACAAGACATATATGACACAGCACTCACACTCATACATATATATACAACATAGCACACACACATATATAACACAGCACACACACAACACAGCACTCATACACACATACACACAAGACAGCATTCATAATCATATATCCCATAGTACATACACACGACACAGCACACATACATGATATACCACACACACATATATAACTCACATGCCGGGCACAGCACTCACACACATATACAAATGATATAGCACACACACACACACACACACACACACCACAGCACTCACACACAATCTAAGAAGACTTTTTATTCTGAAACAGACGGTAAGGCTTTACCACTCTGCCTGGGTTCAGTAATATCCACTGTGTGGACTCAGCAGAGGCCCAGCATGGTGGCTGATGTCACCCCTGACACTGAAGCAGAACTTGCTGTAAATTAGAGAGCGGCTGCAGAGGGGATCTATTCTAGAAAGAAAACTTAACAATTTATCGCCAGGTTTTCCTGGCTTGTCAGTCAGACAGAAGGAGGAAAGACAGAAAACAGGACAAGGAACTTAACTAGACCACAGCTGGGACACAGGGACATCTGGGAAGGACAGAGTTTGGGAGAGGACACAATTTTGATAACAAGGTCTTGCATATGCCGTGTGTGTGTGTGTGTGTGTGTGTGTGTGTGTGTATGTGTGTGGCTCAACTCAGCATTCAACCATTCGGACCAGAACCAACAGAAGCAACAGGCAGAGCTTTGTGGCTTTGACAGAGCTACGTGACTGAGTGTGTGACTGAGTGTGTGACTGAGTGTGTGACTGAGCTGTGTGACTGAGTGTGTGACTGAGTGTGTGACTGAGTATGTGACTGAGTGTGTGACTGTGTGACTGAGCTGTCTGACTGAGTATGTGACTGAGTGTGTGAGTGTGTGACTGACTGAGTGTGTGACTGTATGACTGAGTGTATGACTGAGTGTGTGACTGTGTGACTGAGCTGTGTGACTGAGCTGTGTGACTGAGTGTGTGAGTGTGTGACTGAGCTGTGTGACTGAGTGTGTGACTGAGTGTGTGACTGAATGTGTGACTGAATGTGTAACCGAGTGTGACTGAGTGTGTGACTGAGCTGTGTGACTGAGTGTGTGACTGAGTTGTGTGACTGAGCTGTGTAACCGAGTGTGTGACTGAGTGTGTGACTGTGTGACTGAGTGTGTGAGTGTGTGACTGAGTGTGTGACTGTGTGACTGAGTGTGTGACTGAGTGTGTGACTATGTGACTGAGCTGTGTGACTGAGTGTGTGACTGACTGAGTGTGTGACTGAGCTGTGTGACTGAGTGTGTGACTGAGTTGTGTGACTGAGCGTGTGACTGAGTGTGACTGAGTCTGTGACTGACTGTGTGACTGACTGTGTGACAGTTTGTGACTGAGTGTGTGACTGAGCTGTGTGACTGAGTGTGTGACTGAGTGTGTGACTGAATGTGTGACTGAGTTGTGTGACTGAGCGTGTGACTGAGCGTGTGACTGAGTGTGTAACCGAGTGTGTGACTGAGTGTGACTGTGTGACTGACTGGTCTTTAACTCTGAGCACAGGCTCAGTTCCATGGAACTATAATTTGGGGTAGAAGGGACTGTGAAGCAGATTTGGTTTCCCACCCCCACCCCCACCCCAACCCCCCCACCCCTTTTCCCCCCTCCTCCCTCGACAACCTAAAGAGCCCTTGCTCCTCCCTCTCTTGCTCCTCCTCCCTCTTTGATCTGATTAAAGAGGAACAGCTCCCCTGAAGACAGAGACCATCTTTCGTTAACCAGATGGGGCTGCACATTGAGAAAGAGGTACCTACTCTCCTCGTGGACATCTGGGATCCTCAGGACCGCCTCTTGGGACTTGCCAAGAGAATTAAAAGAAGTCACGGACACGCGGTGTGTCTGGTTCATCAGAAGCAGCTCATACTGCTGGGCAGTGATGTTGTTTATCTCTGTGAGGTTGGTGCTGTTCTCTGCAAAGTACCGTATGTTGTAGCCAAATGTTCTCTCCAAGGCTGGGGCTCCTCTTGCCTTCTGTATCCAAAGAGAGCAAGTCGTTGCGGATACCAGAAAGAGGAAGGCACAGGGACAATGATAAATGGAGAGATGTCATGGTAGTCGTCAGACACTAAGCTACAAGCAGGTTATTAATTTTCCAACACAAATGTTTGCTGGCGGGTGATGTTAACTCTTCAAATGCCAGGAGAGATTATCTATACCAAATGGTAACTTGATATCAGTTCTTAATACAAGTCCAGTTTCATGGGCCACGCTGGTATGAGCAAGCCGCTTCCAATTTCATCTGTCTTTCCTTTATCACATGTGGGCAGGGGTGTAAAATCTAGAGTCAAAGCATTTCATTCTGAGCCAAAACCAAGTTCAAGAAGTCATCAAAGGTTGGTGGGTGGCTGTGCCTTTATCTTTTAGTCCCATATTTTCCCGCTAAAGGGAGATTGCTGTGTCCTGGGCAAGATGTCCAGCTAGGAAATCCAGCTAAAATGATGAAAATACTCAGGGCTTCCCTGCCAGTCCTCTTAGCAGGAAGCCCAAGTGAAACCGCAGAAGCCCTGACCCAGATTCTTATTTCTAGTCTTGACCTTAGACCCACTCACCAGATGTTTTATCTAGGAGTAAGCATGCTGAGCATTTCTTGGGAATTATGGGAACTCCCAGTTTTTCGATATTTATTACTCATTACGAAAATACACGGAACAGAATGAGTGGGTGTGTGGTCAGAAGGAGTGGGTGTGTGGTCAGAGAGGGCTTCCGTTCACTCTGACCCAGTACCATCCTAGTCCGGGAATTTCCCTTTCACTGGCCAGAGGAGTAAAACACCAGCTAGAGCCTGTCTAATGTCTAGACTAGAGATCCTCACAACAATTCCTTATCTCTCTCCTTTTATCTTTTGCTGACATATAGTCTTAAAAAAAAAAACTGCTGGATATTATTATTTATTTGTTATCGGTGATGGAAACCGTGCCCACAGCCTTACCAATGCTAGATGAGCACTCTACCACGGAACCTAACAAATTCCGTACTTAAATATGTGCAAGTCAGCGGTTCTCAAGTCAGTCACAAAATCTCACATCTTTTACCACTATCAAACTTTAGAGTCTTTTAGTGCAGGCTTTGCTAACTAACACGAATTCTTCAGAAACCTAGAAGGGCAGTGGTGCATGCCTTTATTCCCAGCACTCTGTAGGCGTAGGCAGGTGATCTCTGAGTTCGAGGCCAGCCTGATCTGTAGGATGAGTTCCAGGACAGTCAGGGGTACACAGAGAAACCCTGTCTCAAAAACAAAACAAAACAAAAAGCAAAATAAAACAAGCAGAAAAAGCATCATCTCCTGAGGCACAGAGGCGGAGGCAGGTAGGGAAGTCTGGTTACTTACTTCTCAGGCTGGCCGGCTTGACTCCTCCCACAGCAAAGCAAGACCATGCAAGGTTAGGCATCAGGCTAAGACCACATAAGGGTAAGCATCATTGTTTACTTTCCTGCTAAAACACATCCACAGAGCCATCCCTTTCCACGTTACACCATGCCTAAGATTAATATTCTCAGTGTCCCTGGCTGTGCTTTCCTATGTCCATGCCTCGGGTGACCCGAGGAGACAGATAAAACGAAGTCAACTCTGAGATGATTGATTTGGGGAATGTCACTTAGCAAGCCAGGCTGATGTCTCCACTCAAAAGGACTTAAGTTGCCAAACTTGAACAAATAGATTATTTCTTGAAAGTTCTGGAGACATACAATCAAGTCCCAACAGCTGCTTCATTTCCTTCCTTCCTTCCTTCCTTCCTTCCTTCCTTCCTTCCTTCCTTCTTTCCTTCCTTTCTTTCTTTCTCTCTCTTTCTTTCTTTTATTCTTTCTTCTTTGTCTTCTTCTTCCTTTTTTCTTGTTCCCATTAACTTCCCATTTTCTCTTCTGTTTCCTATAAATTTTCCTCTAATTGCCCCCTTTCCTTTCCTCTCTTCTCCTCTCCTCTCTTCTCTTCTTCTCTCCTCTCCTCTCTTCTCCTTTCCTTTCTTTCTTACCTCTTTGCTCTCCCTTTCTGTTTTTCCCCTCCCTCTCTCTCTTTCTTTGTTCTTCCTTCTCTCCTTCCCTGTATCACCTATCATCTTCTCTTTTTCCCTCAGGCCCATAATTTCACCCTGGAAAGGGCCATGTGACCACCTGTCCTGCCTTTGTACACCGAACTATCCTACACTTAGAAGAGCACACATATCAAATGTGTTGTTAATGCCAGATGACCTGGCACGCTTCCCCCACTCCCCAGGGATGCCGGTGACCCCAGACAGTGATTCCTGTAGGTATAAGAATGAAGCTGCAGAAACTCACACTGGATTCTAGGGGATAGAAGCCAGAGGCAGCTTCCTCCGGAAGGCCACGAAGAATTCTGCAGTTGTACTTGTTACTGCCCCAAATATTAATAAGTCAGATCAAAGAAAGTAGCCGGTATGTAATGTGTACTTGAGCCATCTACAGTGTAACCTATGGGGGAGTTTCTGACCTACACAACAACTGGGAGCTTTGAGGCAACCACAAAGCCCTATAGAAAGGGAAAGTTAGGAGATAAAACATCAAGGATCACAGTGTCTTGAGTGGAATTGACCAAAGGTTTTTAACCAGGGGGGTAGGGTTAAGTAAGACAAAGGAGATCACCTTCCACAGCAATAGCACTTTCCTGTCTCCATTCGCATCTGCAGGTTCCAGAATTCTCCACAGGTCCAGGACATGTGGAACTGAAAAGACAAGAGGAAGCTCATGACTGACAGAAGGGAGTTGCAGCCGTAGATGGATGTGCCCCGAGCCACTGGATACCCTGCCCTTGGACAGGAGATGCTTAAGGGGACCAATAAGGCAGAGCGGAGAAAGTGAGCCTTGCAATGCTCAACAAGATCTTCATTTTGTGATTGAAGGAATGGAATCAACCATATTTCAAAATAAAAGTGCACCATATTTCATAATAAAAGTATATTATGATAATAATAATATAAGTGGTGGGAATGGATAGAATATACTCCACTGGAATATACCTGGTCACCTAAAGTTGCATGGGTTTGCACTATCCTATGCCCTCTGAGATTTGACACACCTGTATGCATTAGTACAATAGCCCTTCCATCTGCAACCAGACACATACTAGTAGACACTGATGACCAACAGTGGCAACAGCCAACTTCAAGCAAGTACCCCTGCATTAAGTGTTTTACCTGGATGAGCTCATTTAATCCCTACAACCCTATCCCAGTGGGGATTTGACATTACTATCCTCATAGAGAAAGTATGTATATTATCCACTTATACCAGCTTTTAAATAATACAGCCAGGATTTAAATCTAAGTACATCTGTATCATTTGAATAGATATTTAAATACTTAAATACAGGTAGATAGTTATAATCATCAATGGGTTTAAAGAAAAAAAAATGATAACTTCAATTTGGCTTAGAGCTTTTCAAATAATTATAAGGTTTGAGATTGTGTGGATTAGATAGCTAGCATTCCATTATAACTTAGGAAAGAGTTGGTTTATGCGCTGGCAAACGAGAACTTAGGACTTTCAGGGCTTTAGGTCATCCATCCACTTCCCCCTTCTCAGATCCCAAAAAAGGATGAAGACAAACAAGAGCAGAAGGAATGTCCCACGGAGAGCCAGAGCTCTCGGGTGAGGTGGTTAAGAGCCGATCTGCTTTCGTCAGCAGATGGCAGCTAGCTGAACTAGAAGAGACCATAACTTCTAGCGCTGACAGCAGAGAATGTTGAGTGCAGTGACATGAGGACGCCCTGGACTAAGAAGCAGGCCCAGCTGGAGACGGAGCCGTGCTAGCGCCATGAGAGAAAAATGATAGCCACAGCAAGAGCTGGACAAGCTACAACCACACTCTGGGCATTACTTAATCACTAAACCGCCTGGGGAAAGGTGTCACCGAGGAAGAGGACAGTTTGGGTAAGGATGTGAGGTTCATTCCGGTATTTTTACAGAGAGAGCTCGACTCAGTCACTGCACTGATTATCCCAGCACCACTTGGCCATTTCTTATTGTCTACTTTATGTACAGTTTTATACCTGTAGATATTCGTATCGCTTAAGCAGTTAGAGAGGGTGTCTGTAGAATGTATACCCAATGCATATAATTTTAATCAAAATTTTTATTTCAGTTTATATTGCTATCACTTTGTGTTTGGTCTGGTCCTAACACTTTAGCGTGTGATTTTGGATTTTCTGTAGTCTCTTCCCCACATTACCAGACCACGGCATGTAAGAATCTCAGATGAGAAGGATACCCAATTCTCTAATTGATGCATGAAGCTACATCCATGAAGAGAAAATTACAGACTAAGTTGGAACACCTCCAAGGGGAAATCAAATTTAGAAGGTATCAGACAGGTTCCTGAATCTATCCAAAAGATTGAATGTGACAAATATTCAATACTTACTTCCAAGTTGGTCTCCTGGAAACTCAATCAGGAACAGGAAGAAATAAATTCCTGGACCAGAAGTATGGAAGTTGATTCTGGAGACCAGCTATGGGATTGGCTTTGTGCAACCCATTTCTTTCTTTCCTTTGCTGTCATTAAAAATAGGACCCATTTTCTTGTATTATCTCTACTATAATATACTTAGGAGCCATGCTTAAGGTTTAAGATGTATAGCTTCAACTTATCATAGGATACCTTCCAAGGATATGATGCCATTTCTTCAAGAGTCTAAGAATCTCCTACAAGGATGAGAGATGAGATCCTATATCTTTGGGTACCCAAGACCGCTATGATAACATGGGTACCTGAGGAGTATAGCTCATTCCCAGATACCACTAATGTTTCACGGAGAGGGGTCCTCCAGATACTTTAGAACCTGGTTTCCCAAAAATTCACAAATCCCAGTCTCATGTGTCAAAACCCACTAAGGCAAGACCCAGGAAGCCCTACACCAGAGTAAGTAGATGAAGAATAGAAGGGAGGAACTTGCCTTCCTCCATAGTCATTCTGGTTTCTTCTTTGCTCCACTTGCTCCAGTATTTTGAGTCCTTGAACCTGAATCGTAGAGCCAGGACATATTCTGTGAAAGCCTGAAGCCCTGTGAGGTTGTAGACCCGTCCACGATCCTCGAAATTGACTTCTGTCTGTAAGACAGAATGGACTCTAGGCAGGAATGGAGAGGGCATGCACTACTTTTCTGCGTCTCAGCTTCAGCTGCAGTGCTTTCTTGCTGAGACAAGTCATTCCCATTCAGAGTGTGTGACTCACACCATGAATCACCATCCTCCTCCTCTCCATTTGCTAGTTGGAAGTTTGTGTGACAGAGACTTAGTGTCCACTACTCTGAGATGTACAACGCAGAGCCGAAAGACTCAGGGGCTACCCAGTCTTTGGCCTAAACTCCAAGGTGATTCTGACACCCAGAAATCCAGTAAAATAAAGCAAAACAAACAAGCATGAAAAGCAGAGATGACTGTCATGAAGAAGCAGCTAAGCCTAAAACAGCGGTTTTCAACCTTCCTAACACTGTGACCCTCTACCATAAAATTATTATCTGGTACTTCATAACTGCAGTTTTGCTACTGTTATAAACCATAATGTAAATATCTGATAAGCAGTGTATCTGATATATAACACCCAAAGAGGCTGATAACCATGCTCTAAGTGCAGGCAGTGATCAGGAATGGGGAAGGAGAAAGCCTTGACAGACGAGTGGATGTTCTGTTCCTGACTTGGGTGGGTCCTTACATGAATGCTGACCTAGTAACAATTTATTAGTTGCAATGTATATTTCGTTCACTTAAAATATGCTATATATCTCATAAAATATTTAAAAAATGTTTAAAGTGGCCAAATAATAGTTTCTGGTAGCTGATACTGCAATATACAAAACAGGGTATAATACAAAACCAAAGTTCCAATTCTTAAGGCTTTCATCGTGTTCAGAATACAAAATTTAGATGGTAGAATGTACTCCCAAGTTAAAAAGTACAAATGGAAATGGGGAAATAGAATAGTCACCATTAATATTTTTTCTGTTTTTCCATGTAAAAGCAAAAAATACAATTCTGTATGAACCAAAGTTGTCAATAAGGCCCTTCTTCATGTCTCTGTGGAAATAACACACTAGGATAACTTACCCAGTGGCTACTGTTGACAGTCCTGAACCGAAGCATGCACGTTAACGGAAACACACGAATCTTTTCACAGGGTTTCCACTGTATCTGGAACATTTTATTCAAAATTGGATTCACACTTAAAATTATAGGTGGTTTGGTTTTCACTGAAAAACAAAAACCATACGATCTTCATATTTACAGTCAGATGAGAAGATACTAATAGTGTCTACCCAGAGTTGAGTGCACGGTAAGCCTAGAGAGCTAATGACAGTCCATATTCTGTGGTCCACTCTACATAGATGCATTAGCAAGGCAGTGGAAAGAGAGTGCCACTCTCCCAAGGTCTGCACCAATGGAAACAACATACCCAGCAACAAGAGGATTGCTCCTATGATTTCTTTACAAATCAGTCCTTTACTCAATGCCAACCGTCATGATGGCAAAACATAAAAATACATTCAATAATGATGATGATGTAATCATAAGGAAAACGTGGCTTACAGAATAAACTACAACTGAATTGTTTATGAAAGAGACTGTGCAACCATCTAGCGGGTTTGGCCCTCTGGGATGAAGAATGGTCACCAGAAAATATTGCTCATTTCTTTGCATGCTGTGAACATGGTAGTCCCAAATTTCTTTTCTTGAAGATAATGTATTTTAGCCAAGCATGGTAGCTCACATTTATAAACAGAGAACTTAAGGGTCTGAGGCAAGAAGTCTCAAACAACTTCTGGATATTACAGAGCAAGAAAAATATAATTCTTTTAGAATTCTAAAGCAAAAAAAAATTTTAGGCTAAAAAATAAAGTCACCCAGTTTCTGCTTAGATCCTTGTATAAAAAGTTTGGTTCTCACCCATTGGTTATTGGAAGGTTGTGGAACTTTTAGGGGGCAGGATCTAGGAGAAGGTTTAGAGGTCATTGGGCATTTATCACTGAAGAGGACAATAGACCCCTTTCTTCTCTCTTATTTTGTTCTTCAGCTATGAAGTAAATAGCTTTTAAGCAATGGGACCAGTTGGCATAAGCTGAAACCTATAAAACCATGAATGAAAACAAATCTTTTCTCTGTCTAGATATGTGTAGAGAGAATCTTTCATAAGCATTACCTATCAATAAAAAAGCTGATGGCCAATGAGATGAGGTAGGAAATAGGAGGTAGGATATTGTCAGGAAGAGAGGGGATTCTGGGAAATATAATTAAAAGAGAAGAGAGCTATGGGGGTCAAAATGAAAGAGGAGACAGGGAGGCAGACTGAGGAGACAGATATAAATTAGCAGTAAGATGAATTCAGAGACTCTGAGGAGATGCTGAGGAGATGATAAGGAAGAAGCAGGCAGAGACTGAAGAAGAGGTAACTAAGCAAGTGGTAAACATAGAATAGATTAAATAGTTAAACAAGTTAAGAGCTAGTCAGATGCCAAGAAACACTTGCTGACAGAAGCCTGGAATGTCTGTTCCCTGAGAGGTCCTACCAGCACCTGAACAATACAAATGCAGATACTCATAGCCAGGGACCACAAGGGAAGAGTTAGGGGGAGGACTGAAGGAGCTGAAGGGGATTGCAACCCTATAAGAAGAACAATATTGGCTAGCTAACAGGTCTACCCAGAGCTCTCAGGGCCTGAGCCACCATCCAAAAAGTACATATAGAGGGAGCCATAGCTCCAGATACATATGTAGCAGAGGACAGCTTTATCTGACATCAATGGAAGGGGAGGGAGGATTGATGCCCCAGCATAGGAGGATGCTAGAATAGTAAGATAGGAGTGGGTGAGTGGGTGGAGGAGCACCCTTATAGAGGCAAAGGGGAGGGGGGAGAGAAGAAATGGGATGGGGAGTATTTGTGGAGGGGTAACTGGTAAGGGGGATATCATTTGAAATGTAAGCAAATAAAATGACTAATAAAAAAAGAGCAAATCAGAGAATGAGCTAAAGTTTATGGTCTAGGTATTAACTAATAACATAATAACTAATTATTCTCAGAATCATTGCTGTTGGGAACTATGTGACCAAGAAGAAAAATCAGATTTACATTTTTACAGATATGTGTTATAGTAACATAAAGCTGACTGACAGAGTTAATACCATATGAAAAAACTAACCCAGGAGGCTAGAAACATGGCTCAGTGGTTAAGAGTGCATAGTGTTACTGTCCAGCCCCAAGTTCAGTTCCCAGCACCTGTAGCATTCAGCTCACAATCACCTTTAGCTCTAGCTCCAGGAACATTCAACACCTCTGGCCTCCACAAGCACTTGTACTCATGAGCATATACATAATTAAAATTAATAAAAAGACACCTTTTAAAAAGGTAAGCTCAATGAACAAGGCATGATAGTACATGCTTATAACCCTATCATTTGAGAGGTAGAAGACATGAGAATCAGGGGTTCAAATTCAGTCTTGTCTATATAGTATGACCTCATAAAATTACAAAGTTTCTGTAAGGCAAAGGACACTGTCAGAAGGACAAAATAGCAACCAACAAATTGGGAAAAGATCTTCACCAACCCCACATCTGACAGAGGGCTAATATCCAATATACACAAAGAACTCAAGAAGTTAGACCCCAAAGAACCAAATAACCCTATCAAAAAATAGGATACAGAGCTAAACAAAGAATTTTCACCAGAAGAAATTCGGATGCTTGAGAAGCACCTTAAGAGATGTTCAACATCATTAGTCATCAGGGAAATGCAAATCAAAACAACCCCGAGATTCCACCTCATGCCAGTCAGAATGGCTAAGATTAAAAACTCAAGGGACAAAAACTCAAGGATGTGGAGAAAAAGGAACACTCCTCCACTGTTGGTGGGATTGCAAGATGTTACAACTGCTCTGGAAATCAGTCTGGCGGTTCCTCAGAAAATTGGGCATGACACTTCCAGAGGACCCTGTCATACTACTCCTGGGCATATACCCAGCAGATTCCCCTGTATACAATAAAGACACACACTCCACTTTGTTCATAGCAGCCTTATTTATAATAGCCAGAAGTTGGAAGGAGCCCAGATGTCCCTCAAATGAGGAATGGATACAGAAAATGTGGTATATTTATACAATGGAATACTACTCAGCAATTAAAAATAATGAATTCATGCAATTTGTAGGCAAACGGTTGGATCTGGAAAATATCATCCTAAGTGAGTTAACCCAATCACAAAAGAATACACATGAAATGCAATCACTGATAAGTGGATATTAATGAGCCCAAAAGCTCTGAATACTCAAGGCACAATTAGCAAATCAAAAGATTCCCAAGAAGGAAGGAGAGGACTCTGGTTCTGAAAAGACTGGGTCCAGTTTTGTAGGAGAGTATCAGAACAGAGAAATGGTGGGGGGGGCGGTGATTGGGGAATGGGCAGAGGGAAGAGGACTTATGGGACTTATGGTGAGGGGGGAACTGGGAAAGGGGAAAGCCTTTGGAATGTAAACAAAGAATATAGAAAATAAATTTAAAAAAAGGAAAAAAAATCAAAAACAAAAAAGGATTACTTATAATGAACCAATTACCAAAATGTAGCAATTTATAAACCTTAGAAGAAAACACAGCAATAAATTAGGGTTGGTAATGATTTCTTTCTTAGATGTAATACTTGACAATAAGACAAACAATAAGAAACAGATTCACTGATTTTATCAAACTTATTTTGTTGTCTAAAGAGTCACCATCAAGAAATATCATTCAAACAAAGGGTTTTAGAAGACTCTTAATCTCAGGGCTGTGGGTTCATGCCCCATGTTGGGCGCCAAATATTAGTGTAAATTTAAAAATGATTGGGGAATAGTTGGGGGGGAGAGGAACTATGGGAACTGTGGTGGGTGGGAACTGGGAAAGGGGAAAGCCTTTGGAATGTAAACATAGAATATAGAAAATAAAAAAAAAGTGGCAGTTTTTTTCTCTAACCTGGCTAGGTCCCAAACAATTGGGACAGAGATTATTAGATTTATTCAACAAGCTTTAAGGCACAATACTGAGCAGATATTAATCTATTCTAATCCTCTAAACTAATCTGGCTACTTCCCAACCAAAATCCCTGAGATACTTTAATTTTAGTATTAATCTGGCTCTCTCTGCTCCATGTGTGTTCTTATGGTAGCTCCTGGACCCTCACCTCATGGCAAAGCCTCTCTTCCTCTCTTTCTTCTTCTCCCCTGGCTGGGATTAGAAGACCAGCCCTATTCATTCTTCTGCTCAATCATTGGCTGATCAGCTTTTTATTGACAAGTCAGGGATAATTTGGGGACAATTTTTACCCAACATTGAGACAGGCGATTCTTAGAATAAGCATTATAATGCCAAGTCTGTATTGTAACCAGATATGGGTGCACAGAAATCAGTATTTGGATAACACAAGGACAATCTTTACACATTAGACAATAACATTTTGCCAACATTTCCTTCCCCCTTTTAGTCCAATTAAAGGTTCTTTTGCTTATTCCAAATATAAAGAAAACTTTAAAACACAAAATAACTGGGAAGGAGGAGGAATCAGTGTTGGGAGGGGGATGATGGTCAAGAAAACCCTTGGGAGTAAATATAATCAAAATTTATTTTATATGTGAAAAAGTAATGATGAAAGTCATTGTTAATTATAATTAGTATAGCTAATAAAATACTTTTAAAGACAATGAAAGCCAGGCAGTGGTGGTGCATGCCTTTAATCCCAGTACTTGAGAGGCAATAGGCCAGCCTGGTCCACAGAGTTAGTTCCAAGGTAGCCAAGGCTATACAAAGAAATCTAGCCTTAAGAACAACAATAAAAAGGGACAAAAATTTTAAATGAGACATTAGTCATTGCAGAAGACACAATGTGAATCAGGACCACAATGAGATACCACTTTATACTCTCTAAGACAACTGTAAAAAGCGGGACAAAAGGCATCAGAGAAGATATAGGGAAATTGGAACCTTTATAATCAGCCAGTGAGAATGGTAAATGGTATAATCACTTTGACAAAGTTTGGTAAATCTTCAAGAAGTTAAACTAAGTAACCACATGACACAGCAATTGCAATAGGTGTAAATCCGAAGAAATTTAACATATTTTCAAGCAAAAGTTTACAGATTCACAGATGCACTATTTATTGTAATCAAAAAGTAGAAACAACCTAAATATATATTAACTGACAAATGGATAAACATGATACATCCATCCCATCGGCTACAATTCAACCTTTAAAATGGAGTAATAAATGACAGACCTTGAATACATTATAGAAGCCATATTTTTTAAAGGGCATATATTATGCAATTCTATTTATATAAAATATTTCTAATAGGCAAATCCATAGAGAAAAGAAAGAAAAAAACCAGGTTGAATTTGCTAGATGTTAAAAGAAAAAGTAAATAAATGGTTGGGGACTTGTTACTGATAAGTATGAAGTTTCCTGACTATATTAAACTTAATCCTATATCTGAATTTAGTGGTGATATTTGCACAACTTTGTGCATATAATAAATCTACTGATTTGCATACTCTTCTGCCTACCTACAGGATGTAGGCACCTTTACTCAATCAATAGTTTTAAATTAAGGAGCAAGGTTTGAACAACAAAAGCTGGCATATGTGAGAATTCATTTGTCTTGAGGCAACTAGACCTTGTGATTCTGATTTTTGCATTACAATATATAGCAACAGACCAAACCTCAACAGACCCACAGCATATATCTATTATTCCCTCAAAGTGAATCTGCATTTGAACCTAACGTTTCCTTTATTAGGGGAAGGAAGTCAGAAGAGCAATTAGTCCAATGCCCCTTCCCAGACGCCAACAATCACTTACCTATGGAGGTTAAATCCCAATATGTGATGTCAGATTTAACTTGACCATCTCCATTTCGAGCTTCTACTTCAATACTGCAGTTGTCTGGGGGTATTACACAGGGACTGGTAAAAGAATACCAAGCCTCTGTAGCATTAACAGTGTAACTTTTTTTTCCATAGGAGCTTTGAAAGGAAAAGGAATTCAACACGAGTTTGAAAACAAAATCACACTTAGATGGACTAAGAATCATTCGTGACTTCTGCTCTGGGAATTGTGGGGGGATTCGGTGCATCTGCCAAGGGTATCTGCTTCCTGCCTGCCTGAGATGCTGTGAGCCACACAGACCCTCTGGAGACCCTGCAGAGCATATGATGGTGCCTTCCTACTATAAGAGAGAACAGATTTCCCAAAGTCCAGGTTACAATCACCCCTGTAGAATATATGGCAATGCATTCCTACTTTAAGGAATAATCAACAGATTGTTCAAATTCCATATTAGAATCAAAATATTGAAGCTAGATCCTTAAGAATTTATCCTTTCAAGGCTGTCATTGGTGTTGCACGCCTTTAATCCCAGCACTCCATTGGCAGAGACAGGTAGATTTCTGTGAGTTCAAAGCTAGCCTGCTCTACAGTGAGTTCCAGGACAGCAAAGGTCACACAGAGAAACCCTGTCTCCCCCCCACACACACCACCACCACCACCACATAAAGTTTAAAACACCAGAGGATTTGCTAAAAAATTATTGCAAATGTAACTAATATTTAGAATACCTCACCTTCTAATTCAGAGTACATATCGTGTGCAGAAAAACCACCATTTTGTAAAAACATATATTTATGTGACTTGTCAGAGATGCTTGGAAAGATCTTCATAAAAACATTTAAATAATTGTCTTTTGACAATGCTATTAAAAATTTGTATGTTTCAAGCTGATTTTTCCATTGATATATATTGTTTTCAAAAATTTATTAAGATAGACAGCTATGCATACAAATAAATAACAGATAAAAGGCAGATTAGAGAGATGAGAGATGACAGATAGAGGGTAGGTAGATGTGGTGATTTGAATGAGAATGCCTCCCCATAGGTTCATACATATGTATGCTTAGTCCTCAGTTCACGAACCATTTGGAAGGGATTAGGAGGTATGTCCTGTTGGAGGAGGTATGTCACAGGGGATGGGCTTTGAGGACCAGGGTATGTGTGTCTCCCCTGCTCTCTTGCCCACCTCTCTCCCTTCTCCCCCTCCCCCTCTTGCTGCTGTACATAGGGATCAGAATGTAAAGCTCTCAGCTACTGCTCCGGTGCCATGCCTGTGTGCCTGGCCCACCATGATGATCATGGACTAACACTCTGAAACTGCAAGCAAGCTCCCAGCTCAATTCTCTCTTTTATAAGATTTGCCTTGGTCAAGGTGTCCTTTCATAGCACGAGAATAGTAAGACAAGAGATAATAGGCAGGTAATAGATAACAGATAATGATCGATGATTGATGGTGGATGGATGGATTGACCTTCTCCAGCTGTTATTCTCATGTCATTAACAGGAATCAGGTGGGTGGGGATCATAACACGGTCTAGGAACGGATGTATGTGATGAGAGTATCGAGCACTTCTGAGACAATCCAAGGAAACAAGGCAAGAGTCTTGTGACCTCAGTTTCTTCAAAACACAGAACTGTCCTCGGAATGTTTTCATTCTCCTCCCAGGTGTAGCAGATAGGAGTGGGTTTACTGCAAATTTCTCATTATTGCTTACTGTTATTATTCAATTAAATATTTAAACTATTCTTTATCTGCCTGTAGGGAACAACATGTTTTTGCCACATGTGGCTTGTCTTGATCATATAAAGCTTGAACTCCTGAGACTTTTACTCATTTGATCTTTCTTAACCCCCAGAGTATAAATACTCTGATGTATTTGTCTGATACTCTGAATAAAGTTGGCTACTGCGTGGGACTTTAGTCCACATCACTTATCAGCTCTATTCTCCCAGGTGCCTGCCTCTAGAGCAGTGTCAGGTGGGCACAACCATAGCCTGTGTGGTTCTCAGGCTGTGAACCTGGAGCAGAACTGAATAGGAAGCTCAGTTTGCAAGTTGTTCAAGGGAGCGATGGAGCTCAGACATACAGAATCTGAGGATCAGAAAGGACTTTGAGGGTTTCTGAAGAAAAAAAAAAAAAAAAAAAAAGATGGCTTCCGGGGTAGTATTGTGTCATGATCTTAAGCACAGGCACAGGCACAGGTCTGTACAGGGTGAAATAAGTAAAGTCACATAAATAAAGTGAAGTGTGGACTGTGATCGTTGCTAGTGCTGTTGGCAGGTATTCACATCACAACCCTGGAACTGCACCTTTTCTCTTCTTTCCCACACTTACTTCCAGATGTTTTTGAAGTCTCAACTTAAAAACTACCCACATCTTCTCTCTTCCCTAGGGCAAGGGTTTGTTCTTTTCTTTTCTTATTTTGTAAATGTAGACTTCCCTTTGAGTGCACACATGTGTGAACACACAAAGACAGACAGACGGATAGACAGACACACATACCACCACCACCACCAACAACCTTGTAATAATTGGCTCTCTACTTGAAATAGAAAAACAAAAAACAAAAGTCCATCTCAAAATAATCTCTAGCCTGAATGATTTTGTTTGTAGGGGAACACAAATGAACATTTTCATTAGCTTTCTTAGAAAAACATTTAAAACTTGCACATACTAAAATACTCAGCTTATGGCTAGAATTGTGGTTTTTAAATGATAAAAAAAATTATCCTAATGGAAATGTAATCAAAAGGGATGCTTGAGATGGTGAAGAAAAGTCAGTGACCACTGAGCTGACAAACAGTCCCATAGAGATCAGCGGCAGGCTGAGGTAAGTCCTCTTAGCTCTAAGAAACAGCTGCTATATCCAGATTCAGAACAACACAGAGGGCTAGCTCTTTCTAGAAGGAGAGGAGTAAGACCAAATATGGTAAATGAAGACTTTCCCACCATGCTCCTAACTGGGGACTGCTCTTAGTCACTCTGGCATCTCTAATGGCAGATTACCATATGGCCTGTAGTCCTCCCTCTTCGGGTTCAATCCTGTCAGCATGTCTTCAAGGAACTGGGACACCACCCACCCACTTTACAGATACAGCTGTCACCCACACGTTAATGAGAAATGTCATCCTTCCTAAGGACTTGACTCAGGGGTGAATCAGAAGCCCCAACTCCTGCTGAGAGCTCTCTCTCCTCTCTCCTTCTCTTCCTCTCTCCCTTTTTCCTCCCCCCCCCTCACACACACACACAGTTCCCACACTTACTAAGTCATCCTCACAATGTATCTGGTATCATTGGTTTCCTTCTCTGGTCCCCAAGTGCAGTTCAGGTTTTCACGAAAGTAAAAGATGCAGGAAATGTTCTCTGGCTTAGTTGGCAGAACTAGGGAAAAGTCACAGAACCACAACTTTAGAACACGAGAACCATTGCTAGCACTTCACACTTTAATCGGTACCTTCCAAATCGCAATGTCCAAGTAGAGTAGATTCCGCTAACCCAGTGGCTCTCAGCCTTCCTAATACTGCAGTCCTTTAATGCGGTTCCTCATATTGTGGTGACCCCCCCAACCATAAAATTATTTTTGTTGGAACTTCATAACTGTAACCTTGCTACTGTTATGAATCATGATGTAAATATTTGATATGCACGATATCTGAAGCTACCCTTGTGAAAGGGATTGCAATGCAACAGGTTGAGAACCACTGTCCTGACTAGACTAAGGAAAAGTCTGTTACTTCATTTAGTCCCTTTGAAGAAATGTCTACTTAAAAAAAAATGCATTTTATAGTCCTAATAAAAATAAACACATAGAGCCAGGCAGTGGTGGTGCACATTTTTTTTTTTTTTTTTTGGTTTTTTTCGAGACAGGGTTTCTCTGTATAGCCCAGGCTGTCTTGGAACTCACTCTGTAGACCAGGCTGGCCTCGAACTCAGAAATCCGCCTGCCTCTGCCTCCTGAGTGCTGGGACTAAAGGCGTGCGCCACTACCGCCCAGCAGTAGTGGTGCACATTTTAATCCTAGCACTCAGGAGGTAGAGGCAGGCAGATCTCTGAATTCGAAGCTAGCTTGGCTCCAGGACAGCTAGGGCTACACAGAGAAACCCTGTCTCAAAAAAACCAAATAGCAATAAGAACAACCACCACAAAAACCCACTTAGAAGCAAAAGTTATTTAAAGTAAACATCAGATGTACGTTAACTACTAAGCAAGGCATCGAATGAACCACTCGGAATAACTGGGTTATGGATACAGATGTAAGAAAAATTCAGAAATTCAGTCTATGCTACAACGTTGTCCATGAGGTTTGCACATCTGTAGCTGATGTTCCTGGGAGTTCCCTGCAGGACAGGAAAAGCACATACTGTCTCCTCCACAACAAAGCTCTCCTGCCCTAAGGGGTCCCTAAGTAGTAGAATTTACATATTAATAAACAGTAGTGGGAATTAATTACACTGTCAGAATATGATCCAAGAATGGCATTGTGTAAGGAAAATTCTGAGTGCTTGTGAAAAAACTCCAAGAAAACAAGAATCTTAGGGCTGGAGAGATGGCTCAGCGGTTAAGAGCACTGACTACTCTTCCAAAGGTTCTGAGTTCAAATCCCAGCAACCACATGGTGGCTCACAACTATCTGTAATGAGATCTGACATCCTCTTCTGGCGTGTCTGAAGACAGCTACAGTGTACTTACATATAAATAGTAAATAAATAGATCTTTAAAAAAAAGAAAAAGAAAAGAATCTTGTGACCTTGGTTTCTTCAAAGCATGGAACGGTTCTTGGAATGTGTTTTCATGCTCCTCCCAGGTGTGGTGGACTGAGTTTACTTCAGATTATTCCTTTCAACTTGTTATTGATGAATTTTTATGTGCCTCTGTGGAAAAACATGTTTTTGCCACATGTGGCTTATCGTTGTGATTGGACACTTTACTCGGTGACCCTCCTTAACCTCAGAGTATAAATTGTCTGATGCTCTGAGTAAAGTCAGCACTGCATGAGGCTCCAGTCCGCCTCAGTTATTGGCTCCATTCTCAGGGTCCCACGGCCTCTAGAGAGGTGGCATTACACCTAAATTTTTCACTGACTTATGTACAATTTGATTTCATTATGAATGTAGTCAACAAACTGTAGAAACAGAATCATTACCTTTGGCTTTTTCATTTTTTTTTATAAATGTTTACATTTTATTTCAGTCGTGGATAGCATAAAATATAAAATACAATGTCAGATTTTCTAGATTAAGGTAGTGGTTAGATCTGCTTATTATTGGGCATAAATTAATCATTAGATCTTTTATTTAGAATAAGTGCCATAAATTTTTCTTTTTTGAAAATTTGATTTCTAACATGTACAGATTCCTTTGTAGTCTTAGATTATGTTGTTTTGGGTGGGTTTTTTTGTTGTTTTTTGTTTGTTTGTTTGTTTGTTTTTGCACCAATATATTAGTTTGAGAAGTGGGTTCATCAGTTATACCAGGTAATGATGGATTTCTAATACATACACAAATGCAAGAGCTGAGGGAAATTTTATACTAAGGGCAGTGTTCAACTGATAAACCCCTACTAATGTCTTCTGAATGTTTGACTAGATAATAATCTTTAAGAGAAGGTATATTTCAGAGGGGAAACCCAAGTCACAATCACATATTAAATCAAAGCTTTAATGCTTCCTAGAGAGGAAGTCCCTATCAGACAAGAAATAGAAAAGGGTAGGTTGGGGAGATGGGTGCTTTCTGCAGAAGCACTAGAACATGGTTCAATTCACCAGCTGACGTAAGAAGCCATGCAAGGCCTGTAAACCAGCACTGTGTGGGAAGGAGGACTGCTGGGCCCTGACGGCCACCAGCCTAGGTCAGGGTCTCACAATAAGAGACCTGCAGAGAACAAGGCAGAGAGTGAAAAGCAGGACACCCAATAGAGTCTTCTGGCCTTTGAGCAGATGCAGCTGTATAAGCATATATCAACACACACACACACACACACACACGCACACGCACACGCACACGCACATACACACGCACATGCTCATAGGAGAGAAGGGAGGAGAAAAGGAGGTAGAGGTGTTGGTGATAGGAACAACTCATCCCTTCTAGCAAGGACCAGCTGAAGAGGAAAAGATTGGAATGAAAAGAGGGCATAGCAAGATAAACATGCAAATGGGCCCCCGACTAGCCAGCCATCTGGGCTAATATCCTTTTTCACAGGGCTCAGCATGAAAAGGTGGGGAAGTCTAGAAGAAGCTAGATTTCATTACTTGGCACCAACTCCAGCAAGGCATCTTCATCCTGAGTGACAGAGGGGAGGCCTAGATCAACCCTTCAGGTGGACTGCCTATAGGTGAGTATAGTATCCAGGGATTCAGAATCTTTCTTGTGCTCCAGATCGGGGGTGGGCTGAGGGTAGATCTATAAGATTAAGGCAGGCTGAGGATGGGGATGAAGGCATGTATACATTCACAGAGGGACTTCCAGACCACAGGTAAACAACTTGGTGTAGATACAAACCTAATACACCGATGCTCAGTTAAAGCCGGCTGACTCACAGTGACTAACAGACTGGGCAATACCATGGGCCAGGGAAGACCAGTGGAATGTAAGGACCCATTCCCACAGATGCTAGGGTTAGAAAAATCCTGTTCTGATCTCAGTCAGCAAGAATAGCAGGAATTTGGGAAGTGGAAGTTTTTACCCCAGGAAGACTGAGTTAACCCAAAGTTGCTGGAAACCAGAAGAAAGTGAGACAGGGTTAATGGACAGTCTTTAAGACTCAACTCTTCCTGTTTCTATATTCCTATCTGACTTTTCTTTTAGTCAACAGGGGACTTTGTTTGATTTAGCTTAGTCATAGAAACTTGGGGTGTTCTATGCCTCTGTAATACCAGAGCAGTGCTATCTGTATTTTAACCCTGTCAGAGAGATATTACTGTTTACTAGGAAGGCAATAGTAAAGTGTTCCAGGAGGAGGGGCATTCATCCTTTGGTTTAGATTTTAGCATTTATAGTTTTTAAAAGGCTCTAGATACAAATGCTTACATATGTACTTATTTATAAATGTGATCCATAATATGTTCATTGTCCACAGGCACAAAGGAGACCCTGAACAGTGACAGTGGAGAATGAGGGACAGCTAGTTGCCTCCATATTGGTCCTCCTCTGACTCCCTCCTGCGAGCTCCATATCTGTACCCACCACTCAGCAGTTCAGTAAGAATGTACTAAGCTCAAGTCCAAGTGGATCAAGGACCTCCACATAAAACCAGACACACTGAAACTAATAGAAAAGAAACTGGGGAAGAGCCTTGAGCATATGGGCACAGGGGAAAATTGGCTGAACAGAACACCAATACCTTATGCTCTAAGATCAAGAATTGACAAATGGGACCTCATAAAATTACAAAGTTTCTATAAGGCAAAGGACACCATCAAAAGGACAAAACAGCAACCAACAAATTGGGAAAAGATCTTTACCAACTCTATATCTGACAGAGGGCTTATATCCAAGACATACAAAGAACTCAAGAAAGTAGACTCCAGAGAGCCAAATAACCCTATTAAAAATGGAATACACATGAAATGCAATCACTGATAAGTGGATATTAATGAGCCCAGAAGCCCTAAATACTCAAGGCACAATTAACAAGTCAAATGACTCTCAAGAAGAAAAAAAGGAGAGGACCCTGGGCCTGTAAAGATTGGATCCAGTATTGTAGACCCAGAACAGAGAAATCGTGGGGGGGGGGAAGAGTGGGGAATAGCATGGGGGGGAGAGGAATTATGGGACATATGGTGGGGGTAACTGGGAAAGGGGAAAGCCTTTGGAATGTAAACAAAGAATATAGAAAATAAAAAAAATGGGGTACAGAGCTAAACAAAGAATTCTCAACTGAGGAGTACCAGATGGCTGAGAAACACCTAGATGTTCAACATCCTTAGTCATCAGGAAAATGCAAATCAAAACAATCCTGAGATTTCACCTCATACCAGTCAGAAAGGCCAAGATCAAAAAGTCAGGGGACAGCAAATACTGGAGAGGATGTAGAGAAAGAGGAACACTCCTCCACTGCTGGTGGGATTGCAAGCTGGTACAACCATTCTGGAAATAAGTCTGGTGGTTCCTCAGAAACTGGGCATGATACTACCGGAGGACCCTGCCATACTCCTGGGCATATACCCAGAGGATTTCTCAGCATGTAATAAGGACACATGCTCCACTATGTTCACAGTACCCCTATTTATAATAGCCAGAAGCTAGAAAGATCCCAGATGTCCCTCAGCGGAGGAACGGATACAAAAAAATGTGGTATATATACACAAAGGAGTACTCAGCTATTAAAAACAATGAATTCATGAAATTCTTAGGCAAGTGGGTGGAATTGGAGAATGTCATCCTGAGTGAGGCAACCCATTCACAAAAGAACACACATGGTATGCACTCACTGGTAAGCAGATATTAGCCCAGAAGCTGGGAATACCCAAAAAACAATTCACATATCAAATGATGCCCAAGAAGAAGGAAGGAAAGGCCCCTGGTCCTGGAAAGGCTCAGTCAGTAGTGTAGGGGAATACCAGGATAGGGAAATGGGAAGGGGGTGATTGGGGAACAGGGGGGAGGGGAAGAGGGCTTATGGGACTTTCAGGGAGGGAGGATCCAGGAAAGGGGATATCATTTGAAATGTAAATAAAGAATATATCAAATAAAAAAAGAATTTTATCTTCACAGCTTCAAAACCAAAAACCACAGCAAAGATGGTGACTTGCAAGTTTAGATGCATAACAAGGCCAAAAGAACTGAACTAGACCTAAGTAATAGTCTGTGTTACATGGAGATTAGAAGGTGCAGAATCAACACATTCCACAAAGGGCCCACACAACTTAAGACATCCCTGGGGAGTCCTTAGGACAGCAAGCAGAATGTTAACAGCCTGAATATGTCACAAATGTCACAGGGAAAATCTCATAGAAGATGAACTAAGGGTCATCCAAGTATTCCCAAGAGACATGACTCATTTGCTGACTGATTCACTTCCTATCTCCAGGAGTCAAAGAGGATAACAATGTATTTATATGTGTGCACGTGTGTTTGCTGCATGCAGTGTGTATAGTGTGTACTGTGTGCAGTATATGGGGCTTGTGGGAGAGTATAGGATTCACATATGCTGTGAGTATGTATATTGAGGCATGTTTACATTATGTGTGGGTGTATATAGGTGCATATATCATTAGCCTACACAGTCTGGGGAGATGGCTCAGTCAACAATATCTGCCATGCCACACAAGTATGAAGACCTAAGTTTGGATCCCCAGAACCCACAAAAAAGGGCCGGGTATGGCAGTGTGCCTGTAGGTCCAGCTATAGTAATGGTGGCTGGACAGAGAAAGGCAGACCTTGAAGTTCACTGCACAGCCAGCCTAGCCTAGTCATTGAGATCCAGATTCAATGGAAGAACTTGTCTCAAAAAACAGAAAAGGAACTTCACATGACCCTTGGGCCTCCACACACATGTAGAAGCATCCACATGCTTATTACCAAGTACACATACCACACGCAAGTATGAAATAATAACTCCATTCATCTTGGCAGTACATTACTAACATAAAGACAGATATATAGGCTAATGAGACATTCATGGCCTGGAAGATAGCTCAGTCAATAAGATTCTCCTTTTCTAATCTGTTTTTGAAAAACCAAAGCTGGCATGGTGGCAGCCATGTGGATGTGGATCCTCTGGCTTCACAGGAAGGCAGAGTCTTCTACCGAGTCTGTGTGGTAGATTCCTAGCCAATGAGAAAGCTTGTCTTAAAAAAACTCAAAAGTAGATGGTGAATGGTGACAAAGATTTCCTCTGGTCTCCAGACTCACATGCACTCCACACAGACACACAGACACACAGACACACAGACATATAGACACTGACACATACACACACACACACACACACACACACACACACACACACACACAGTGGAATAATAGGAGCAAAGAAAGATAAATATTACACAGTCTCCCTTATGTACTTTTAAAAAACTGACCTCATGGAAGAAGATACTAGAAGTGTGGATAGTTAGAGGGGAAAACATAGAAAGACACTCGTTAAAGGATATATAATTATAGCCAAATGGAAATACTTCTGGAATGTCAGAAACATGCAAATATATATTGCCAGACCAGAAAAGAGATTAGTAGTTAACTAGGGATGGTGTCAGAGGGGAGTTAGCTGAGGAAGGGGGAGAGGGAAAGGGAAAGAGAATGACTGTTAGTGGTTATAGTTTCCTTTATGGATGGAGGAAACGTTCTAAAGATGACTACAGGGGTTTCTAAAGATTCATATTTATATGTACTTGTGTTGGGGCATGTACTTGTAAGTGCTGTACATGTACATGTAACTTGCTAAGGGCAGAACAGGACCCGGGTTCCCCTGGAGATGGGCTCCTGGTCATTGTAAGCTGCTAGGAACTGAACTATGGTCTTTTGCAAGAGCAGCAAGCATTCTTTTTTTTATTAATTAATCTATTTTTTACACTCCATATTTTATCCCCCCCACCCCACCCAGCAAGCATTCTTGACTGCTGAGTCATCGCCTCTCTAGCCTAAAACTGGCTATAGGGGTCACACTACTGAGCAAGCCAAGAGCCTCTGGATCTCGATGTTCTCAACAGAACTGTTGGATGTGTGGATTTTATCTCATTAGAGCCAGCTTTCAAAGACAAAGAAGTGGCTTCGGCTAACATGTATTAAAATCCGTACGTGGAAAGAATCACATATGTAAGTTTCCAGAAATAAAAATGTCACCAGGTGTCAGGAGAAAAGAAAATGGCTCCAAAAGTTGTTTTCTACCCAGAGCTTGTTGTTCAGAGCTTGTAGCTTGCCACACCCAGACATTTGGTACAGGTAATACAGAAAGAGAGACTAAATGGTCTTCAGCGGTCAGTGTCTCTTCTTCCTGAATACACAGGCAGACCTCACCTCCTGGCCCTTTAAGACTGGGAATGGCCATGGGTCATGCCTTGACCATTTGACACGCAAGAAACAATTTCTGGTAAACTGCATCTTCCTACTTTTCTTTCTTTCTTTCTTTCTCTTTCTTTCTTTCTTTCTTTCTTTCTTCCTTCCTTCCTTCCTTCCTTCCTTCCTTCCTTTCTTTTTTTAATTGAATATCATCTTCATTTACATTGCCATGGTAAAACCTTTCCCAATTTCCCCCCTCCCCAAAGACCCCCAACCCCTCCTCCCTCCCCCTGCCTCCACGTATATGCCCCTCCACCCGACACACTCTCACCTCCCCCCCAAAGTTACACCTTAGCAGAGCCCACAGTGCTTTTTTTTTATCTTAATCTTTTTTAAACCTAGGTTGTGATAAACTAAATTGCTCTTAGCTTGGCATGGTTTAGGTGTGACGAACCTTTTGACACTGGCACAAGAAACTGTCATGTACAAAGTTCATTCTTGAGAACCACATAATTGAGTTTTGAAAAAAAATTGGAATCCCTATCTCATAAAGTAAGCTTACAATTTTATGCCAGGCTGTGCTTAGAGTTATCCTTGGGTTGTCTACCCCTTTGATATTGTAGTATGCTATTATGATCTGGAAATATATTGGGTCCCATGCATAGCTGTCCTAGAATGTATGCGGCCTGCGGACCAGATGGTGGACATGTCTGAATGTGCTTGGTCTTTATGAGGTCATCGCTTCCTTTAAGAACATGACAGATCATCTCTTCAAACTTACATGTGCAAAAGCATTTCTACTGTCAGCACACACATGCAAGCCTGTGCCTACACATGCGCGCACACATACATTAGAACTGGCCCGGATTCTGTTGGTCATCTGTGGACATTCAGAATCCTTTTGTTGCAAAGTTGAACATTCTTCTCCAAAAACATGAGAATTATACAATCCATGAAAGACTGGCCTACCTGCCAGGCTGGATTTGCAGAGTAGAGGGAATACCCAAACTGCCAAGATCCACATTGTTCCAGAATTCACACCCAGAGGCTGGAGAGAGAGTTCAAAATGGCATCAGCCAAGTGAGAGGCTGCTTCCTGTCTCTGTTTAACAACACTACTCCATCGACAGATTCTAGGCTTTTGGGCAGGAAGGTGCTTCATTTCCATCCCACCCCACCCCACCCCACCCTACCTCATCCCACCCCATCCTGATGACTGTCTGTCACAACACAGATCTTTTCTATTTCATCAACCCAGTCCCCATTTTAAAGATGCATACTAGCAATGGGTTCTTGTTTTTTGTTTTTTGTTTTTTTAATCCACAATTCACACCACTCACAATGCACACTCAAAACAAACTACCACCAAGAACAGAGCTGAGGCAGGCAGAAAGTAGTACAGATTTATACAGATCTCAAGCCCCCTTCTAGTCTTTGCCTCAGTTACTGAGCCCTAGGCCCAATGAAATAACCCAGGCTTCCCGGAAACGCTGCTCTATTTCATGTCTGGTAGGCAAACATGCTTTGGCATGTTTGCCTACCAGAGCCCCTTCCCATTATAAAATTATGATATGTGATATTTTGGTTTTGTACCCTAGTTCTTGGCTCATAACTCCTTCTCAAGGCAGGTCATAGCAAGTAACATTTCTTTTTCTTGAGATGAGTCATAGAAACTCTATCAGAAATTCCAATTTTCCCTGTCTTTTTTTCCTTTATTTTCTCTTTGTCCCTCTTTTCCTCCCTCTCTTCCTTCCTTTCTTCCTTGCTTTCTTTGCTGAGACAGGCTTTCACACTGCAACTAAGGTTAGCTTTTGCTAAGGGCTTTATGTGCCCAAGGCTGACATTGAACCCACAACTGCAATCTACCTCCGCCTAGTCACCCCCCCCCCGTCTCATCTACCATAAGTACTAGGATTCCAGACATGAGTTACCACACCTTCTCCTGTCTTTGTATCTTTCTACTAGTCATGAACCCTCTGTCCTACCTGTCCTTCTGCAGGATCAACAGTCATAAAACTCTTGTCATTGCAGAGTGCACACACCCCATTTCCTAGAGAAAGAAGGTTTTTGCACCCAGACTTGCTAGGTTTTTCTACCCAATCTACTAGCAGTTAAGCCTATTCAATGGAAAAAACCCAAAGGACATGGTCCCAGGAGCTCTCAGACAAACATGTAGAGACTTCCATAGGGTTGTGAGAGCTCACACTTCTACCCCACAGCTTCTCCTATGCATCTCTTTATCTGTATGTTTTCTATTATATCTCTAATAAATAACCTGATAAGCCTGCTTCTCTGAGCTCAGGGAGTTGTTCAAGCAAATTAACCGAACTCAAAGAGGAAGCTGCAATGACAATGGTTTATAGTCAGTTGGTCAAAAGCACAAATATAATCTCCCAAGGCTTGGAACTAGCAGATGCCTTTTCAGGGAGCCAGTCTTGGGGTCTGTGCCTCTAACCTGGGGGCTGTGGTGTTGCATCTGGGAATACGGTTTCGGAACCAAATTGCATTAGAGGACATCTTTGTGGCATCTGGTGCCACAGAATCAATTGTTTGCTATGTGAGAAATCCCCACCCATCTGCTACTAGAAGTTTCTGTGATGACTGTGGTATCACATCAGAAGAAATCAAGACGTTTTGTTTTGCCTACCACATCCTTATTCTCAGCAAATTAATCACTTTCCTAGACTCATTTCACGGCCAGTCTATGCCAAGATGCCCTCCGTGAACACCCACGGAGCGTTCCTTTGAGCCTCACCCACAGAGTTGCATGTGTGGTGCTTAGCAACAGACTTCCCGCCTTCCCCTCATTCCGGTCGCTTTCTGAGCGCGAACCCTATTCAATACAGTGCCTGCTACATGGTAGGCCATGTTCATCTCGTACTGCTCATGTAGCATAGCTGCTAATAAGAAATAACATGGATGCTAGCTCTGGGCTAGGAGAAGCTAAAAAAGACAAGGCAGATGTAAAACCATACCCCATCCCAGGAAGAGGTAAAGGAGGCTGCGTTTTCCTGTGACAGCTCGTCGGATGTGCAGCAGGAATAAAAGTGTCTTATGCATCAGTCAACCAAAGAGCCTACTAGATGAAAATACCTAAAGTCACAAGGCAGAAACCCGTTTCTGGGGTCTACGGAAATAAAACTGGTCAGGAGAGGTGACCCACGCCTGCACTCCCAGCGTTCAGGAGGCTGAGGCCCAAGTTCACTTGGGACTTCAACAACCTCCTACCCGTCACCACAAGTCTGAGGATAGTTTAAGTGACAAATGAGCTCAACTCACAGAACCGAGCAAGGGAAGTGTCCTCAGTGGACGGGAGAACAGCAACGGCAACACCTGATGTTACTCCGGGGACGTCTCCTCTCAGCAGGTAGCCTCTTGGATAAAAATGAGTATCAAACATCAAGAGGAATCTTTATTTTCTCAAGGAAAAAATAACTATGTCTTTAAAACTTTATCAGGTGTACCAGCAAGATGGCTTAGTGGGTAAAGACATCTGGTTCCAAGCCTGACATCTGAAGTTCAATCCCCAGGTCCCACATCATGGACAAAGAGAGTTAACCCTGCAAGTTGTTCTTTGACTTCCACAGGCACGCGCACACACACACACACACACACACACACACACACACACAGAGAGAAATTAAAGTTCTTTATTAAGATAAAAATAAAAGACTCAAAAAGAGGCAAAAATGTAATCATTGCATAACAACAAAATGTTTCTCATCTGTTTCTCATTGTTAGGAACTCATATGAATCTGTTTTGTAATAAAGCTAAAACTGTTGGCAATAATTTACTGTTCGTGTCTAAATCTATGGCTGCTTCGTGTTAAATAAAAATTTAACATATGATATTTTAAATTAATACCAATCACCGCTTCATTCTTTTGAGAACACTCACCTGTTATCTGTGAAAGTTTAAAAAGCAGCTTCCGACAGTTCTCGGCGCTATCCCACCCGGAGGCAAGCTGGAGAAGACACAGTTGAGGAGGGAGACTTTCTAGAAACAGCAGCAGCTGGATTTCTTGGATTCATTCAGCATTGTGCACTAAGTGCAGAAGAGTCTAGCTCTGACTTCCAAGACCCAGATCATGGCTTCTTAAGAAGGGACACAAAGATAAAGAGGGCAGTCAGAGTAGTAGGGTTTTTTTTTTTTTTTTTTTTTTAAGCTACCAATGAGTGAGACGCTATTACTGATGACTATCATACTGTAATTCCTCCAGGAAGTTTGGGGGGAAAAATGAATAAAAGTCCCAGGGTCTCCCTGTGTAATCAGAGAGTGAATCGTGACTTTAAATATTCCATGGTGATCATAATTGTGCAGGGAAGACAAGAGCAACTAAGAAGACACGTGACGTAATGACTGTAGAAATCCAACCAACGCCCTCAGGATGGGGACCCGTATTCTAGTATGTTTGTCCTCCAGGGACTTTTCAGTCTCAGGGGAGAGACAGGCAGTGCTAGAATAGGATGCCAAGGGACCTTCACATGCTCTCGTGGGCAGGAATGATCACACACACACACACACACACACACACACACACACGGTGGGGGGAATTGGGGAGGAATATTAAGAGAGACATAGACAGAGACACACAGAGAGAGACACAGAGAGACAGAGACCAGTTTTTACCCAGTACTATTTATTGGGGGAAATTACAAAATGTTGTCACCAGAGTGATAGATTCTAACAGGGCAGCCACAAGATCGATCACACAACAGCCTTCGGAAAAATAACTCAAAACTAAGTCTCCTTTCCAGGTTGCTCAGAATCTGAAGGTTTTTGTTTGTTTGTTTGTTTGTTTGTTTTTCTGATTACATATTTGGCAGAAGGGGAAGCCCAGGACAAGGGATATAGGACTTCCTGTCTTAAAGAGACCATCCCCCGTGGGTCTTAGGAGGCTTAAGTGAGGTGAACGTCATAGGAAAGCGATGAAGATTCTGCTGTGCTCCCAGGGTGAACCATCGACGTTTCCTGGTCCTGGGTCAACGACCTTCACTTTGAAATGGAACAGCGTCTTCAGAGAAAGACCCCCTTCCCAGAAACTGGCTTTCTCACCCAGAGGAAACTCATTTGAACAGAGTATCTGGTAGAGGCCCAGAGTTTCCCAACAGTACAACGTCATGGTGGACTCTAAGTGGCCTCTGCAATGCCGCGCCTGCTCCTTAAATTCACTGATTACACCACCAAGGACATGGCTCTGCGGCAGCTTCCATCGGGGACGAGGAGACAACCCAAGCAATTGCTGCCGGCTCGAAGCTGTGGCCAGGATGAAGAGAGGAAAAGCAGGAAGAGCCCCCTGTCTGTCGTCTGTCTCCACCTTCCCACATCCTGTCACCAAGCGAGGGTCCATGAGGGGCAGCCGTTCTCTCCCTAGCAATCCTCCACTCCACACGACACTTTGGGTAAATCTCAGTCAAGGTTGGCTCCTAGATGACGAACTTTGTCCAATTCCATTTTTATTCTCTTTCTTTCTGTCAATAGTTCACGGTCCTTCCATTATTTGTCAGCTGGCAATACTCTCCCCAGTAGAGCAAAACTATCAAGCAAGCCCTATTCAGTCTGTGACAAATTCTGAGTGTATTAGACAGGGTTTGCTCAGCTTACACTTCCACATTGCTGTAGATCACCAAAGGAAGTCAGGACTGGAGCTCACACAGGGTAGGAAACTGGAGGCAGGAGCTGATGCAGAGGCCATGGAGGTATGCACCTTACTGACTTGCTTCCCTTGGCTTGCTCAGCTTGCTTTCTTATAGAATCTAGAGCTACCAGCCCAGGGATGGCCCCACCCAAAATGGGTCCTCCCACCCTTGATCACTAATTGAGAAAATGCCTTACAGCTGGATCTCATGGAGGCATTTCCTCAAGGGAAGCTCCTTTCTCTGTGATAGCTCCAGCTTGTGTCACACAAAACCAGCCAGTACACTGAGTGAGGCTTGATGACTTCATTACCTCCAGTGCGAAGTCTGAACCTGTACGGTCACTCACACTTGTCTTTACAAAGAAATGGGCTGCCCGCCCCAGTAGGGTTGAGTAAAGTACTGAGTCCAGCACTTCAATTCCTCACAGGCTCTGGTGTATAGTTATTCTTCTTTTGCTTAAAGAGAAGGGTCCCCTGCTGTGTGCATGTGTGTAGAGGCCAATACTCAACAGATGAGTCTACCATGTGGGCGCTGGGAATTGGAACAAAACAACAACAACAACAACCCTGTCCTCTTAAAGAGAGCAGCCAATGCTACACCATCCCTCTACCCCATCCATGTCTCTCAATGATCAAGTGCTCAATGATTCAGCTAGATTGCCTGGGGAGAGTTCCGAAGATCTTCCCATCCCTGCCTCCCCAGTGCTGGGATTACAACTGTGTGCCAAGCTTTTCTATATGGCCTCTAGGGAATTGAACTCAGGCCCTTATGCCTTTATGGCAAGCGCTGAACCATCTAAGCTATCTTTCTAGCCCCCTCTCATTCTCTAAAATGCTGATTTGGATCCTGAAACAATAATAATGCTCTCATCTTTAAACAGCACTTATGCATGTATTTTTACTTAGGTCTTTGAAGCAAATAACGTAGATACCTTTATATTTATATTTCATATTTATGTAAATATTTAAAATTGTGTAAAGTATATTTTATCTATGATATTTTAGGTTAAGTTATATGAAATTTCTACTTTCATAAGTAGACTCAGTCAAACTCAGTCAAATATTGGCAATTTAAACTTAATAAATAATGGTCCCCTTGCTTTTTTATATGAGGATATGGAACGCTTTCCAGGATAGAATCAAGAGACATCAGATATTCGCCTTCAGTCTCAGTCAGTAAGCCCATTTGGGTAGTGAGCTGCGTCCAAGAAAGAACATTCTAAATGACCAGCAAGACTGGTAAGAACCCAACCACACTGGAACAGTAAGAACCCACTGGGTCCTAATTACATCATATTCATTGTCCCCTTGCCTCCAAATCCCTGTAGCGTTGGTCTTACCTCCACTTCACAGATAAGCTAATTGAATATCAGAGATAGTCCATAAACATTTCAGAAGTGACGGTTTGTGAGGGACAAAAACAAATCCACCCCCTCTCCCAGTACAAGCTCTCAACCTCAGCTGTAGGGGAGCTCTAAACTAGCCCTTTAGGGTAGCTCTCAATGACTGATTCTCCTCATCTCTCTGGCTTCAAAACTCTACTACCCACAAGGATTTCGCTCCAGTTCACCCTGCTCTAGTTTTCTCTATAGCTTACATCTGTTTTGTTCAGAATATCCCACCACCTTCTCACTCTCGATCCCCACGATTCCTCGCCATAACTTTTAAAAAACACGACTTTCCAAAAGAATATAACTACAAGGAATAGCCCACATGATGGGGCTCTGACCCATAATTTCAGCAAGCAAAGGCGCATACTTGGAAAAGGAGAATCTGATGATCAACAAACAAATCCTCACACTCACCTTCATGACTAGATGGTACCCCATAGCGTCCAGCTGGTTCAAAGGATCCTCACAGAAACCAATTCTCCGCACAACCCAGGATGTACCGGGTGATAGCCACTTTATCCTCAGGGAGATGTGTGCTTCCTGCGCTTATCTGAGGACTTTCCCTTGACTTTTAAATCCAGCCCAACCCAGGGTGGCACTTACCCACTTATGCTGAGAAATGAGTTGCATTTACTGTAATGGTACAATTAAATAAATAATCATCTGCTTCGGTTACACCACTCAACTTTAAAGGAAGTGTCATCTGAGAGGCCATAAACAACTCAAGAAAATTACTCCATTTTCAAGTTTATATTCGGGAAGTCCTGGCAAATGTGGCAATGGATTTGAAGTATTGGAAGTATATTCAACTCAAGAAAAAGAAATATACAGCCATGACATTCTGTGTAATCCAGGAAGGAGCCAGGGGAAGAGATACAGTTGTTTACTCTGAAAAGAGGTTTATAATTCTTATTTCTATTTAAGCTGAATAGTGCAGAAGCCTAGGTTAGTTACCAAACACTAATGCTTGCAATGTGTTGGGGTTAGTACTAATAACTTTAATTTTCTCACTTGATCTTCCTAATATCTCTGTGAAATCGACAGTATTCCTATTTCACAGGTGAAGAAATTGAATTCAAAACAGCTGAGAAAGTGTATAAACTGTGGAGCTGTCCTGGTTACTTTAAGTCAACTGGACACAAGTTCTTCTAAGAAGAGGGAACTTCAGTTGAGAACATACCTCTAAGATCAGGCTACAGGCAAACCTGTAGGGCATGCTCTTAATTAGTGATTGATGGGGGTGGTGCCATGCCTCAAGCAGTGGTCCCAGATTCTATAAGAAAGCAGGCTGAGCAAGCCATGAGGAGCAATCCAGTATGCAGCACCCTCCCATGACCGCTGCATCAGCTCATGCCTCTAGCTTCCTGCCCTCTTTGAGTTCCTGCCCTAGTTCTTCAATGGACTGTGACTCAGGATATGCAAAGCAAACCTTTCCTCTATAAGCTGCGTTTGGTCATCATATTTAGTACAGCAGTAGTAACTAATATAGGAGCCGGGAACTGAACTAAGGCCAGCTGATGATGTTTCCTTCCTAGACACCAAGATCAAATTAGATGATTTGGGGGATTCCTTTGCATACCACACCCCTGCAACATTTTGTTACTGGTTGATGAAATCATTAACACAGAAAAATACTAAGACCATAGAAAAAGTTGTGGTACAACAGGTAAGAAACCCAGCCTAAGTTTTAAGACAAGATATGTTTGCCACATTGGTGATTGTTTATTTTAAACCCATGCCCCACATTTGTTAGGAAGTGTTCCACTATGTAGAAGAAATTAGCAGAAATACAGAGAGAAACAGACCTAGTTGTTTATATAGTAAACATAAATATATTTAAAGTGTTGTTAGTTTTAGAAAAGCTAAATAGCAGAAAGTACAAAGTACTTCTTTATACAACCAATACTTATTCATATATATATTGCTATTATAAAGGCGCATTTATACACACATGTATAAATGAAATTATATCACTTAGGCTGACATTGCGCCTTTATAATAGCAATACACTAACAACCCACAGCACCAGTTATGAGAAACCTCTGTAGCTGGTGTTTGCTACTTTGTGGGCTTTTCCCTACCCTTTATCTCTCTGGGCATCACCCCCCCCATCACTAGATAGGAAAGAAAGAAGGATAGAAAGTAAAGAGATGGAGAGAGAGAGAGAGAGAGAGAGAGAGAGAGAAGAGAAGAGAAGAGAAGAGAAGAGAAGAGAAGAGAGAAGAGAGAGAGAGAGAAAGCCCTGAATCTAATTTCTTTCCTTTTGTTTCTTCTTTGAGCACAACTACTAACAAACCACTGCTCCCCTTGAATACCCAGCCACCACCAACCCCTGCCTATCTGTGCTCTAGCACTTATGTAGTTTCCTCTAAAAAGTTTCCAGAATTCCAAATGTCACACAAAGAAGAAACTATCTGCAGCTGGCAAAACCACACTTGTATTAGAACAAGAGGCAAATCACTGCAGCAGGCAGTCTGAAGCAACCCCTTGGAGTAAAAAACAAAAACACACTTTTGCAATATTTCTGTGTTCTCTAAGGAATCCAAAATTCCAAAAAATCTCACTACAAACCTGCATTTTTAACTGTTGGTCAGGGTAATTCAAGTGACTCCTAAAACAATCGAGGCTTTGGCTGCTGCCTTTACTTGCCTCTCAGAGTCCCCCAAGGTTACGCTCCTATAGCTGAACAGTGCACACTTTGGATACAGAACTCAAATTTTAGCTGGCTCCAATCTGATGGCCTCCTCCCCGTCGTCTAGCTCTAATAATGGCAGAAAATGCAGCACTATGCAAGCTGCCAAGGGAGACAAGGAATCATCAGTGTGATTCCAATGAATTATAACAGTGTGATTCCAATGGCCAATGGTAAGATGCCCCTAAGGATGCAATAGCTTGGCAGTAACTAATAACAGCTATCTAATGGGACTTTCAGCCCACTCAAAAGGAGGGAATAGAAACCTACCCAGAATTGCCGAAGTCATGAATCTTAGAAGAGAACCTACTACCACCACTTTAATAGCCCAGCATAATTCCTAATTATATTCTAAAATTTACCCTTATATCCACAGATGAGTGAAGCTCCCACCCCTCATCGAAGACCATTACAGAAAACCACAACAGGTGATAATGGCCAGTTCAATGGATCTTGTGGAGGCCAGTTACAACAGATGCATGTTGAACACAACCCTCTACCTAAGACTCAGGTAACATCCCAGAAGAGGTGGGATAAAGAACCAGAGGCCCAGGAAGTCTGATCTGAGATTAGTTCTCCTAGAAATGACAGGGAAGCTACACCCATGACATATCAACACTATGTCTGACTAAACAAGACCTGAACAAATGATAATACCAATAGACAGATTATTAACAAAGAAGGAAGAAAATCCACAGGGTACAGCCCCCAGACCCAGAACTATACTGACTGCTGAGAGACAGTCTCTCTCAGGGATGAGCACCCTCACTGACTGGAGTCACTGACTGTACACAGGCATTTATTTCATATGTATAATAATAATCAAAATGAGGCCATCAATGGGGGCAGGGAAGAGTTTCAGAGAAGGGATTATGAGAAGGGCTGGAGGGAAGACAGAGAAGGGGAAAGGGAAACAATTGTATTTTGACTAAAAATTTAAATATATTTTTCCAAAATAGTGGAAAGTTAAAAAAAAAAAAAGGGTAAATGAGAAAGCTGAGGCCTAAAAGTATCTAAAGAATGTCAGTAGGAAGTTAGCATAATTATGCTACCGAGTCATACACAGTGCAGGAATTTGAGAAGCCAGTTAGCCCAACGGACCTTCAATATTATGATTTTTTATTTCAAAACCTGCTCACCTGCTAAAATTTGCGTGTAAATTCTCAAATGCATATAGTATTTAGGTCATTTGTAGTTGTGCATATGGTATCAGAAAATTAAGTAATCCCATACACAAATTTTCAGCTAAGGCCAAACAAGGCTACAGGGTGCCTCTTCCGACCCGCCCTCCAAGTAAGCAGGCATCCCTTTTGTGGTCCGTTTTCCGCTACCTTCTCCCCCTTTGTTTTCTGTACTGAGTTTTACTTACTGTTCCAAATGGCCACCTGCAGTTTTGAGTGCTGCTACCTTTCCCAAGTCTATGGGGTGTGTCTTATAAAGCAAATAAAAATTAGACAAAGTTTCACCCAGGTTTGATTTACAGTATTTAGCGATGAGTTGATAAGATACTACAAATAAGGATTTTTTTTTTAAGGGAAACACACTCAAAACTAGGTTATGCATTATTTAAGTGATGACGATATCATGTAAGAACTAATATAATTCCCAGAATTGAAGAGTATTTGTTTGTAGACTGAAAGGTTGCACTGTCCCTAGCATAGTAAGTAAAAACCAAATCTACCCTAAAGTACAAAACAGAGCTAAGGCCCAGAGGAACCCAGCCCTGTGTGTCCCATAGGGAAAATAGTTCAGTATTTGCAAATTCAGTGTAAATTCACTAACTTTAGAGAACAAAACTGTCAGAAATAACAAGTGATCTGGGGGGGAAATGAAGATATAAATTACTGGTTGAAAATCTGCAGAAAAAAATAGACTCCTAGAATTTTTTTCCCTACTCCACAAAGCTAAATTGACTCAATTTTCCCCACCATTCTTGCACAAAAATAAGTGGGAAGAGATGCAGTGTATAAAACAAAGTATTTTTAGTTATGAAATTATAATGGAAGCCCTTGGGAAAATAAAAGACCATACCTGTAAAGTAAGAGTAATCCAGTCAGAACTCAAGAACAGTGCTGAGTGGATTGAAAGCTCTCACTGTTCCCAGTAAAACCCACAAAAATAAATCCACCCTCAAGAACAAAAAGAGTGATTCAGGTATCAAAGATAAACAGACAGAAAAAGCGGGAAACAAACTCTCAAGTCAGCCACGAGGATGACCTCAGACTTTTTAATGCAGAGCAAGAAGCTGTGAAGCAATGAATCAATGCATTTTCTACACTCGGGAAAATGGCCTCTCCTCTGGGCTGTTGCACCCATCTGGAGGGTAAAGGCATTTTTAAACTTGAAAGGTTTTCAAAAATGTTTTTACCAAGATAATTTTGTTGAAAATGTTACAGAAAAGGAGGCTCTTGCTAGTAAGAGAAAAAAAAAAATCCAAGAATGGCAAGCAAGGGAAATCCCAAAGGACACGAGATCAACTAGAATCATCGTTACCAGACAAGTGGCAGCCACATGAAGACAAAAAATGACAGATATCGAAACTGGAAAGGCCTCGCTGACCTGTTGGAAAGCTTGGAGAAGAATTGGTGCTAATAGAGAAGTCTGTGAAATGGCTCAGTGCGCAAAGACACTTGGCCCGCAAGCCTGGAAATTTTAGTTCCACTCCTGAGACCCACATGGTAGGAGGAGGCAATCGATTCCCACAAGCCATCTTCTGACGTGACACATGCCGCACACATATACGTACACACTAAGAATTTTAAATAAATATAATTTAAAATAAAAAATAGTAAATTTGCAGGGGATTATGATTCCAGAAAAAGGGGGAAACTATATAAAATATTTTTACAGTTTACTGTGTAGCTCAGGTATGAATAACTACATGGTGATCACAGTTAAAATACTGATAGACTCAACTAAAAATTGTGAGATAATTATACTGTGAGAAAGGTATTATTAGGAGAGAGAGGAGGGAGGGAGGGAGGGAGAGAGGGAGGAGGAAGAGAGACAGAGGGAGAGGGAGAGGGAGGGAGAGAGAGAGGGAGAGAGAGAGAGAGAGAGAGAGAGAGAGAGAGAGAGAGAGAGAGAGAGAGAGAGAGAGAGACTGTGTATAGAATTAACAAGGGGGGTTCTTTTTATTCCAATGAGATTTTATTAAAATTTTATTTATTATTTAACAATTCCATACATGGATATAATGTTTTTTTTCACTCATTTTTCACTACTGGGAGTTTTATAATAAGAAGATAATACCCGGGCGTGGTGGCGCATACCTTTAATCCCAGCACTTGGGAGGCAGAGGCAGGCGCATTTCTGAGTTCGAGGCCAGCCTGGTCTACAGAGTGAGTTCCAGGACAGCCAGGGCTACACAGAGAAACCCTGTCTCGAAAAACCAAAAAAATAAAAAATAATAAAAAATAAAAAACTGTCTGAAATCCCCAAAATTACAATATTGTGTATGAGGAGGAGGCATGCCTTACCTGGCAGGCTGAAGCAAGAGGATCCTGAGTTCAAAGCTAGCCTGTGCTGTACAGTGAGCTCTTAGCTGAGAGTTACAAGGGCCGGGGTATGGCTGAGTGAGGGAGGGTGCACGTGCCCAGCAGGCATAAGGATGTGAGTTCAATCCCCACCCTAAGTCTAAAGTGACAGTGTTTCTGAGGGCAAGTCTGGGAAGAGTCCTGACACTGCATTTCCTAGGTCATACGCCTGTAACCTGCGTACTATAAAGGCAGAGTACCGGGTAATGCATAGAACAACATTATAATGAGAATATATGGGCGAATTAACAAGTGCTCTTCCCTTGGGGACGGTCACTGCTGATACATAAACAACTTCCTGCCACGAGGAACAAAGGGAACTAGTTTAAGGTCACTAAAGAATTTAAGAGGGATCTTTGTCTTCTTTCTTTTTTTCTTTTTTCTCTTGTTTATTGGCTCTGAAAGGAGGACGTCAGAGATGACCAGTGAAATTACAAGTTGACAGACTGATGAACTGTTTCCTACGAAATGATCCATGAGTCAGATATGCCATTGATGCAGGAATTCCACTTTTAGACATTTATTAAAAATGAATAATGACGGAGCTTTCTGGAGAGATGCTCTTGGGAATAACTATCATGGTAGTATTAAAAAAAAACAAAACAAGCAAACAAACAAAAAACCCACCCCCCCAGGAGTTGGAGAGATGCATCAGAAGTTGAGACAGCACCGCTGCTGCTCCAGAGCCCCTGGGCCTGGCTCCCAGCAGCCACTTCAAGGTTGCTTACACGGCCTGTGATCCCAGCCTCAGGCTATCTGGGGCCCCCTCTTCCTGCCTCCTCCAGCACCTCCATGAAGAATGTAGCATACAGATACCCAGGCATGTGCACAATACCCCCACCACACACACAATAGATAATACATCTATTTTAATTCAACAGCAGGGGTCATCTGCTTCTGTCCAGTGGTGCAAATATCTGCTTCTGACTCTCAGCTGCTTGTAGAGTCGCCTGGAATGCTGTTATACCAGCAGTCTCAATTAATCCGGACCCCTGGGATCTCTCAAACACTGGACCACCAACCAGGCAGTATACACCAGCTGATATGAGGCCCCAACATTTATACAGCAGAGGACTGCCTGGTCTGTGTTCAGTCAGAGAAGTTGCACTTAACCCTCAAGAGACTGGGGGCCCCAGGGAGTTTAGAGGTCAGGTGGGATGGTGGGTGGGACATCCACGTGGAGACAGGGAGAGGGGAGGAGGTATGGGATGTGGAACAGTTGGAGGGCGGACAGGGGTTGGCGGGGTGGGGAATAAAATATGGAGTGCTTAAAAATAATTAATAAAAATAATAAAATAAATCTATCTTAAAAAATAAAATTTGTAATTAAAAGAAAAAAAAAAGAGCTCCTTAGACTTCCTTGACTTGACCTGCACCCTGGAATTGTGAGCTAAAAGAAGCCCTTTGACCTCAAAGTTGTTTGTTGTAATGGTATTTTATCAGAGCAAGGGAAATGAAATTAATACAGCAAGAAGCAATCGCCAGAGTAAAGAGACTGTTTTAAAATGGGGCTGGGGGAGAATGCTACCAACTACACATCAGATAGTGTATTAATATCTAAGATATACAAAGAGCTACACAACCACACACCAGAACTCCAAGTAATCCAAACAACAAATGGGTTATTGAGTATCACAAGAAGAGATACCAATGACTAATAAATACTGGAAAGGACTTTAACATCTGTAGTCATCAGGAAAAGGTAAGTTAAATCTGGTTTCCGAGTTCATCTCCCTCTGCTCAGAATAGCTATTGTCAAGAAAACAAATGACAAATGTTGACCAGGATATGGGAAAAGAGAGACCTTTCTTACTGCTGGTTGAAATATAAATTTATGCAGCCACTGTGAACACTATGGTTGTTCTTCAAGAAACTGAAAATAGAATTACCATGTGACCCCCAATGATACAAATCAGCACATCACAAAGATAACTGCATGTCCAGTTTTCTGGCTATACTGTTCACAATAAGCCAGAAATAGGAACTAGACTATATATGTCCATCACACACATGAATAGATAAAGAAAATGTGAAGCATATTCACAAAGTAAGGTCATGTGGCCATAAGGAAAAATGCGAGCAGTGGAACATCTGCAGGAAAATGGATGCCACGGGGAATCAGTATGTTAATCAAAATAAACCAGACTCAAAAAGACAAATGTCTTTTTGACATTTGACTCAGAACCTATATTGAAAAAGTGTGCTCTGTGTGTATGTGTGTGTGTGTGTGTGTGTGTGTGTGTGTGTGTGTGTGTGAGAGAGAGAGAGAGAGAGAGAGAGAGAGAGAGAGAGAGAGAGAGAGACTAGAAAGGAAACCAGGAGAGGGAGAGCAGCTCTTAAGGGAGCTGGGAAACAGGGCAATGGAACAGGGAAGCAGGAGACCCCGCCTCCCCGCCTGGAGGAAGAAAGGGAGGCGCTGTGAGGGCGGCGCCTGGAGAAGGACAGTGCTGAGGGAATGAGTGAGAACAAGGGGTACTGAAACACATGTATGAAGATACACGATAAAACCCAAACTCTGTTAGGTAACCGAAAACATCAATTAAAAAGCCAATCAGCTAGATCCTGCAAACACATCCTTCTCTAGGGTCTAGTCTGCCAGATCTACCCCCATACTGCAGGCTTGGACGGACGCATACATCCTGCACACCAACTAGGTCACCTCTGTCCACCCGACTTTATTTCAATCTGAGTCACTCCCAGCCTCTAGGCCCAATCTGCCCGTACAACCTCTCTTCTGCCCCAACCTGCTCTGTCCGTATCAAACATAAAATTAACAAAAGGAGTTCACAGATGCAGAGATCACTGCAAAACTATATATATATATATATATATATATATATATATATATATATATATATATATACACACACATACATACACACACACACATATATACATACATATATATATATAAAATCAATCCAGTCTCTTGTCTCCATAGCCTACCAGTTCTGTGGAAATGTTTGCCAATGAGAATTACCTGGATGAGCCCCAGGATACCAGATTTAAAAGAACAATTGCAAATGTCATCAAAGAATTCAGGGATTTAGAGAAGACACAAAGAAACAGCTCAGTGAAATAAAAGACAAAGAACTTAAGGAGAACAAACCGAGACAACACAAAGATAGGCTGATGGACTTGATTTAGACAATCCTCGACTTGCAAATGATCTAATGAAGAGATACAAACACTGAAGAGGACTCAGTGAACTGAGAATGGAATTGGAAAGCTCAGTAACTGAGCTAGAAAACCGAAAAGAAGGCCTTGCAGAAGACAGAACACCACTACCCAAAGATTGAGCATCTAGACCAAATAAACAGTATAACAAAAATTTAAAACACAAGAAAGGAACATACAAGAAATGTAGGACACCATGAAAAAACCAAACCTTCAAATTCCACACACAGACGAGGGAGAATTCTAAGATCTTAAGATCACAGAAGAAAACTTCTCCAATTTAAGGAAACACATATACAGAAACAAGAAGCACACAGAACACCAAATGGACAAGACAAAAAAGAAAAACTTCACAGCATACCATAGCTAAAACACTAAGTATATAAGGCAAAGAAAATGTACTGAAAGCTGCAAGAGGAAAAAATGCAAATCTCATACAAAAAGAAAACTCACCAGAATAATAGCTGATTTCTCATTGAAAGCTTTGAAAGTCAGAAGAGCCTGGAGCAATGCATTCTAAATCCTAAAAGACCATGAAAACCAGCCTAGACTAATGTACCCAGTGCCTTAGGGTGTCTATTCCTGCACAAACATCGTGACCAAGAAGCAAGTTGGGGAGGAAAGAGTTTATTCAGCTTACACTTCCACATTGTTGTTCATCCCCAAAGGAAGTCAGGACTGGAACTCAAGCAGGCCAGGAAGCAGGAGCTGATGCAGAGGCTGTGGAGGGATGTTTCTTACTGGCTTGCTTCCCTTAGCTTGCTCAGCTTGCTCTCTTATAGAACCCAAGACTACCAGCCCAGGGATAGCACCACCCACAAGGGGCCCTCCCCACTTTGATCACCAATTGAGAAAATGCCTTACAGTTTGTGTCAGTCAAGTTGACACACAAAACCAGCTAGTATACCTAGCAAAAATATTGCCATAGTTGAAGGAGAAAGAAAATTTTCCCATGAAATAAAGTCTTAAATAAAAATTATATTCAACAAACCTTTCCTAAAGAAAATGCAGAAAGCAATATTTTGGGCTAAAGAGAGGAAAGAGCTTAAGCCAAGAGACTGTGGGAAAGAATGCAAGGTCATATTTGTTAAAACACAAAATACCACTGAAACCACAAACAATACCACCATAAGTCAGCAACATGATCAACACACAAACATTTCAGTAATAACTTTAAACATTAATAGCCTCACTTTTCCAATTAAAAGGCTAACTGAATGGATCAAGAAACAAAATCCATTTATCTGTTGTCTGTAAGAAATGCATTTTAGCTTTAAAGATAGATTCTACCTTATAGTAAAAGAATGACAAAAGTACTCCAAGAACATGGGATCAGGAGCTAGCAGGCATCCCTATCTAATACACGACAAAGCAGACTTTAGACTAAAACTATAGCCATAACTGACAGCTTATTCTTAACAAGGGATCAGTTAGCTGAAAGAGATTACTATATAAATATATATGCACCAAAGTCTGGTAGAACCAATTTTATTAAAAATGCAGTACTGGATTTAAAGACACAGATTACTATTAACACATTGTTAGTAGGGATTTCAATACCACACCCTCTCCAATAGACATGACTGCCATTAAGACAAAAAAAATAAATAAACATCAGAATTCATTGATACCATACATCAAATGGGCTTAACATCTATGGAACATTCCACCTGAAAGCCAAAGAATACACATTTTACTCAGCAAAACACTGAAGCTCTTCTAAAATGGACTACATCCTGGGACACAAATCACATCTTTACAAATTCAAAAAGACTGAAATAATACTGTGGATCCTTTTTGATTGCAATGCAATAAACTTAAAATCGTCAGCAAATAAATCTCTAGTAAATACATAAGCTCATGGAGATTAAGCATTACAGAATAGATCAAAGAAAAATAAATCAAGAAATAAAAAACATCCCTAGAACTATAAATGAAAATGAAAGCATAACAAAACCTCCAAGGCAGATACACCAAAATGTAAGAGAAATTTACAGCTAACTGCCTGCAACAAAGAAATCGGAAAACACAAAGAAATGACTCACTAATAGGACTCAAAGTTTTGAGAAAACAAGAACAAACCAAATCCAAACCAGTCAATGGTAAGAAATAATAAAAGTCAGAGCAGAAATTAATGAAATAGAAACAGTACAAAGAAGCAACCAATCAAAGAGCCTGATTCTCTGAGGAGATGAGCAGGATTGACAGACCGTTGGCCCAACAGGAATCGAGGAACTAAGGTAACAGAATCAGAAATGGATAGGGGAACATTACAACAGACACCAAAGAAATTCAGAATAGTATAAGCAAATACTTTAAAAATCTGTACTCCATTATGTTGCAAAATCTAATAAATGGATGAGTTTCTAGATTCAGCCAAACTATCAAAATTAAACCGAGACGTCAACAGCCTAAACAGACCCATAACAAATGAGAGTGAAATAGTAATGAAAAGCCTTCTATCAGCCAAACTATCAAAATTAAACCGAGAAGTCAACAGCCTAAACAGACCCATAACAAATGTGATTGAAATAGTAATGAAAAGCCTTCTAGCTACACATGATCCAGGGCTAGATGGAGCAGCAGAATTCCACTTTCTGTTTCAAAGAAAACCTGTAGCAAATACTTTTAAAATTCACACACACACACACACACACACACACACACAGGGGTGGGGGGAGAGTGGGAGAGAGAAGAGAGGAAGGTAGGGAGGGGGAGGGAGAGCAAGAGGGAGAGGGAGAAGGGACACTCCAAAACTCCTATAAAGTCAGTATTACTCTGATACCAAAACCAGGTAAAGACAGTACAGAGAGAGAAAACTATAGGCCAATATCTCTGATGAACATAGACTCAAATATGCTCAATAAAATACTTGTGAACAAAATACAGACACACATCAAAAACATCTACATTGCCAAGTGGCTTTATTCCTGAAATGCAGGGATGGTTCAGCAAACACAAGTCGATAAATGTAATAAACTACATAAATGGACTTTAAAATCACATAATCACTTCAATAGATGCAGAAAAAAAAACCTTTGACTAAATCCAAAAAGACTTGATAAAAGTCCTAGAGAATATAGGGCTAGAGGGAATATTCCTCAACATAATAAAAGCTGTATATGAGAAACTCACACCCTACATTATCGAAATGGAGAAAAGTCTGAAGCAATCCCACTGAAATTAGGAACAAGATAGGAGTGTTACCTATCCCTGCTTCTTTTTAATATTATGCTTGACATAATAGCTGGAGTAATAAGGCAAAAGAAGAAAATTAAGGAATAAAATAAAAATAAAATATAAAGCTATCCCCATTTGCAGATAACACGATATTATATATTAGAGATTCTCAAATTCTACCAGAAAACTAGAAACAATAAGAAAATTTTAGCAATGTGGAAGGATGCAGAATCAACTTATACTAATCAATAGCTTTTCTATCTGAACAACAAACATTCAGAAAGAGATTATAGATACATTCCCATTTGCAATAGCCTCAAACAAATTAAAATATCTAGTATTAAAGCTAACCAAGGAAGAAAAATAAACCTTTACAATGAAGAATTTAAACTTCTGAAGAAAAAGATAGACACTAGAAAATGGAAAGACGTCAATGCTAATGGATTGGCAGAATTAACATTGTGAAAATGGCCATTTTACCAAAACCTACTTACAGATTCAACGTGATCCCAATCAAAATCCCCATCTCATTCTTCACAGAAATAGAAAAATAAACTGCCCTAAAATTCACATGGAACCACAAGACTGCAGATATGCAAAACAACTCTGAACAAACAAAAACAATGCTGAAGGAATGACCATTCCAGATCTTAAAACGTGGTACAGAGCCAGGGCAATAAAAACATGGCACTGGCACAAGACAGATGTGTAGAACACACGACAGCACGGAAGCACGATTACTCATAACTTCAGCCATGCGGTATTAATGAAGATGCCAAAAACTGATACACTGGTGAGAAGTCCTCCTCCACTAGTGGTGCTGGGAAAACTGGAGGCCCATGTGAAGGAGTTAGACCTGTATCTAAAATTAACTCCAAATGGATCAAAGACCTGAATGTGAAACCCAGGACACTGAAACTGCTAGAGGAACACACGGGCAGTGCCCCCACACAGTGGAGCACTAGGAGGGGACTTTCTGGCTAGGGCTTAACTCACCCAAGAATTAAGGCCAACAATTAACAAGTGGAACCTCATAAAACTGCAAAGCTTCTGCACAGCCGAAGAAACTAATTGGGAGAAGAGGAAGCCTACAGAACAGGAGAGCATCTTTCCCAGCTACACATGATAGAGGATTAATATAAAGACTATATATCAATCCCAGCACTTGGGAGGCAAAGACAGGCAGATCTCTGAATTCAAGGCCAGCCCACAGTTCTACAGTGAGATCCAGGACAGCAAGGGCTACACAGAGAAATTCTGTCTCAAAAAAATGAAGACACAAATATTTTAAAAGTTCTTATCAATAGGAAATGCAGATCAAAACAACTTTGAGATTTCCTTTACCCCAGTCAGAATGACAAAGCCCAGTAAGACAATAGACAACACATGCTGGAGGGTTTGGGGGAAGGGAGATCCTCACTTACTGTGGTGGGATTGCACACTGGTGCAGCCACTATGTAAATCAATGGAGAGAATTCTCCAAAAGCTAATTTCTCAAAAATACCACCCTAGACTAGCCGGCTAAAGGGATTATCCAAAAAGATGTTTGGAATTGTTAAACATTGATCAATTTAATACCTTGGAATGTATCTGCTATCTCATGATACTTTGATGGTTAACATTTCCTTAGATCAATAATTCCTGGCTTGTTTTGACACGTCTTTAACTTATATATTCATGGCTCCATAGCTATCACCTTGAACTATTTGCTTTCAAGTAGCAACTATCCTGTTGCCAGCCTTGGGGGCTTGTCAGGCTGATCACAGAACAGCACTAACGCAGAACAGAAAAGCTGCAGCACGGGGTAATTCCACTACAAAACAGTGCAAATCAGGCACTTTGTGGCGTTTCTGAAACCTTTCCTTAAATACAGCAGAATGTCATAGTTGTAACCCCTTGCCAGAGAGTACAAATGGGTCCCATTACCTTATCACACCAAGCATAATGTATTATCATAGTTTCCTGGAAACACTTCAGGCATTGTAAGCCTTTAATTATTCTTAAAAATGTTTCCTTAAAAACAGAGTGGAAAAGTATCTGCTTTTTCCAATAATTATGTGTTTCACTAGTATAAAATGCTTTTTTCCACACTATCATGACTGAAAAGAATCTTCAGAGAACCCCAGACACAGACACACGTCTCTTGTCTTTCAGTTTGTATTCCTAGTAGGAGCCATGGTTAACACAAAGGCATTAAGAGCTGCTCTACCAGCGATTTTGAGTTCTGTTGGACCTGCCTCTCAGTTCTGCTCAAGGTTGCTGCCACCCTTTGCCAACCCTGCTTTCTCCCTCCCTTTCATGGGCACTGATAAGTGTGCTATGTCCAATGGTAAAGCAAGCAGGAGCAACTCCCACCTTCTAGGCTCCTGTACAGACCAGGACAATCAGGCTCTCAATGTTTGTTTGCTGAACAGGTGCAGTTGTATCCTGTAAGTCAAACGGCAATCTTTCATATTCAAACGTATGCATTTCTGTAGGTGTGGTTCTCAACTTTTAAAAACCATTCTTTTTTTCCTCCAAAGTCTGATCATTTGTTACTCTTAAAGGCTCTTCTGTTTGGCCAGCCTCAGACTTAGAAGTAGAAGCTCTCAGTGAGGACAGCTGGGGTCTTTTGGCAATCTGTCCTTGGCACTTTTCTTCCATTTCCTTATTTTGATCGACATAAAAATCAGACTCATTCTCTCTGAAAAGGTGACTCCATCTAGTTGACTATCTCTGACACTAAAAATCCTGTCAGTCCTCTATACACAACGAGAGAAGAATTTGGTCTAACACTATGGAATGCAGTCTTTCAGGTTACTGATTTCACACAACGGATCCTCGCTTTCAGTCCCTTTGCAACCTTCCATTCCCCCTTGTTAATCTTTCACATAAAGGCTATCCCCTGTGTATCTCACTCTTCTTGGGTCTCTTTGTTTTAAAGTCTTGATATTACTGCCTTGAAATTCTGATTTTGGTTTGGTTTGGGTTTTTGAGACAGAGTCTCAAACTGAAGAGCTGATTAGCCTAGAACTCAAAGATTCCAGAGTGCTGAGATTAAAGGCAAGTGCCACCAAGCCCAGCTGCCTTGAACTTCTTGTTTTTTGGACAAAGGGCTCTACATTTTCCTTTTACATGACGTTCCTATCTATAGGTCTGGTTCTTATTGAAGACAAGTAGAAACATCTAAGTTCTTCCCCTGGAATTCACTTACCATTTGCCTTAGGGTTTCCATGGCTGTGAAGAAACACTATGACCAAGGCAATTCTTCCAAAGGAAAACATTTAAATGGGTTCAGAGGTTCAATCCATTATCATCATGATGGGAAGCAGAGCAGCATCCAAGCAGACATGGTACTGAAGAGGCAGCTGAGGGTTCTACATCTTGATCTGCAGGCAGGAAGAAGACTCTTCTGCAGACAGCCAGGAGGTCTCTCTTCCACACTTGGTGGGGCTTGAACTCAAAGGAGACCTCAAAGCCCACCCCCTCACAGTGGCACACTTTCTCCAACAAGGCCACCCCTCCTAATTGTGCCACTTCCCATGGGGTAATCATCACACCATTCAGAATTATAACTCCTACTGCAATTGTGATCTCTAGGTTATAGGCTTCCTTCTCTGGTCACAACCTTTCCCTCTAGTTTTCTCTCCTGGCACAAAGGACGGGAACTGCACCAACAACCGCGAGTTGTATTTAGCTTAAGTACCAAGAGAATTTTGGCACAATCAACCTGCAACTATTCACTGCGCATGCATGCATTAAATTTGTGGGATAGCACGACACAGCCCTTCTTGCCAAAGGCTCTGATTCTCAGCAGAAGGTAATACACATTGATTATCTGATCTACATGGGGAAGTAGCAGAGCCTTTAGAGTCCTGGCCCTAAAACAGGCACCACAGTGTCTCCCACAAAGGTTCATGTGGGAAAGGCCTGGCAGTGAACGATATCTACAGTATCTACAATGAGATAGTGGTTTTTAGGAGCTAGTGGAGAGTCTTGAGTGATTTCAGGCATGTCCTTAGAGATGATTTAAGATTCTGGCTTCCTCCTCTCTTTCTCCCTCCACACCCATGAGGTAAATAGCTTGGCTTTGCCACACACAGCCACAATGTACTGTCTCACTATAAGCCTAAAAGAAAACATACCAATTGATAATAAACCAAAACCTCCAAAATTATGGGCACTAAAGAACCGTTTCTCTTTATAAATTGTCTCAGATATTTGCTGTAGTAATGGAAAGCTAACACAAGTTCAGAAGTGGAAGGGAATGCACATGCACATATGTGTGCATGTGGAGGCACAGATGGATGTTGGCTATCTTCCACATCTGCTCTCTACATTAAGAGAAGGTCTCCTGCTGAAGCTCTCCAACTCAGCTAAACTGGCTAGCCAACAGGCCTCGGCAGTCCTCCTGCAGCAGTCACCAAGTGCTTCATTGCTGGCTTACACCGACATGTTTACCACATCTATTTTTGAAAAAAATGTGGGTTCTAGATCAAACTCAGGTCCTCGTGCTTGCATAGCCAGCTCCTTACCAACTGAGTCATCTCCCCAGCTCCTTAAAATAGCTTTAGTGCAATAACAGATGATTGAAACAGAGAGAGTAACTGTTAGTAACTGCTACAGGGAGAGTAATGTGTTAACAAATGTCATAAACTAGATACCTATATACTTCAGGTGAAGGCTCATTTATTTTGATTTTAGGTGAGGAGGCATGGCACAGTGTATCATGAAACCCGAACTGGCCTTGAACTTGCTGAGGCAGAAGATGTTCTTGAACTTTGATCATCCAACTTTTACCTTCCAAGTGCTGAGATTGATTGATTGATTGATTGATTGATTGATTTTATTTTGGTTTTTTCGAGACAGGGTTTCTCTGTGTAGCCCTGGTTGTCCTGGAACTCACTCTGTAGACCAAGCTGGCCTCAAACTCAGAAATCCAACTGCCTCTGCCTCCCAAGTGCTGGGTAAGTGCTGGATTTTAGACAATGTTCAGTTCTATACTATGTTGAGTAATAAGTACAGGTACTTTGTGTATGACAGATATTCTACCAGATCTACATCCCCAGCTCTAGTTATTTGGTTTCTTTGAGAAATGGTTGATCTAGGTAGCTAAGGCTAGCCTCAGATTCATGATGGCTCAATATAAGATTCCTGAGCACTGGAATTCCAGGTGTAAACCATGATGCATGGCTTAAATTTTTAAAGGTAAAGTAAGACAAACAGTGGATGTCAGCTAAACTGTCTCCCTGTATATCTCAGAACAGCCTGAAACTTGACATGTAGCCTAAGCTAGTCTCAATGATTTTGTTAATTCTTTTACATGTATCAGTGCTTTTACTTGCCAGTGTGTATGTACATGTACCATGCAGTGCCTGTAGAGGCCAGAAAAGGGCACTGGAACCCCTGGAACTGGAGTTAACAGTTAGGAGCCTTCATAAGTTCTGGGATCCAGGAGGAGGTCCTCTGAAAGACCTCTGAAAAGCAAGTTTTCTCAACCACTGAACCACCTCTCTTGCCCCTTTCCAGAAAGCAAAGAGTATAGGCACACATCACCAAATCACTCATTTTTATTTTTTAGTTTTGAGATATGGTAATTATATCAATCCCCCATTCCTTCCTTCATTTCTTCCAAATCCTTCTCTATACACCTCTCCTTGTTCTCATTGATAACATCTTTTCATTGTTGTTATGTACATATATAAACATATATGTATATATATATGTATATATATATACATATATATATATATATATATATATATATATATATATATTCTGAACTACAGCCTACTCACAATTTGTATAATATTACTCATGTGTATGTTCTCAAGGCTGACCATTTGGTATTAGATAATCTATTGGTGTGCTCTTCCGTAGCGAGATCTTCCCAGTCAGCATCCCTTAGTTGCCTATAGTTCTTGTGTAGGGTTGAAGACTCAACGGCTTTCCCTGTCCGCTGTGGAGTGTCTACTGGTGTTGCCCATGTTTAGTTCATGTTTGGGCAGTCATGGTGGCAAGACTTCATGGGTATGATGTATGTATGACATTACTAGGACTCACAATCTCACAACAAACTCCCTGATCTCCTGGCTCTTAAACACCCCCCCCACACCACACCCCTCCCCACTCCCACCCCCACCCCACCCCCGCAACATTACCTGAGCCTTGGGCAGAGGAATGCTTTGATATGTATGCACTGGGACTGTGCTCCACAACTGTGTACCAAATTACTTAAATAAGGATAGTCTATTAACTATTTGTTCCACACATAATTTTTAAATGTGAAAAAACTTTGAGGATAAACTTCTTATCACCAGTTAACATATACGAAGGAAAATCATTCCAACTCCAAAAGAATAAGATATGACAAAGACCAGTGTTTCAAAGCTGACCAAAAACAAAAGGTAAACTTCATTTCATCTCACTAGTTTACAAAGAATGCTTCAATTACATAAAGACTTTAGTTTATAGTTTAAGCTTGTAACTACTTCTATTCTTATATTTACCTATAAAATATATTTTATAAAATACATATTACTGTAAACCTCACCCATAAAAATTTGGCTTTCTCAAAGACAAAGCAAAGACTGGGTAACTGAACTAAGTTTTGCTAGTTCTTGGTGATAAACATTCCCATGTTACTAAAGCAATCTGTTAGTAATTGGACGTTTTCATAAAACACAGCCAACAACTGGAAACTGTGCAGGCCAATGATCTTTTGCTTGGACAGATTCAGCATTACCTCAGTACTGTGGAGTGATAATTAAGAGCAATAGTAAACAGACAAAGTCTGTAAAGCAATTAGCACCTCCATGGACAAGCTTGAACTGGGCAGAAGACAGAATAGGCAGATAAATCATCCCTTCAGAACTCCCGACAGCCAAAGGAAACAAAACCTTAAAGATACAATTAACAGCTTGGCACAGTAACCATATTTAAATGATGTTTTAAGATGCTTTTCTCTTGATACCCTGTCCACTGAGGTAATTCTGAAAGCCTAATTAGTACTTTTTCCACTCTTCCCCATTATAAGCAAGACACTAAGACTGTCCTTATCAAGTATAACACAAGCAAGACGTGATTAAACATCTAGATATTTGAATAAGACAACTGTAGGTTCAAATTAGATGTTTAAAATATGATAGTGTTACATTCAAAAGTGAAGAAATAGAATACCATGGGAAACTTCTAAAATGTCTGTTATTTTGCCTTATGTGTCCTCTTAAGATATCTTTCTTTCTACTACATTTGAAACTGTGGATTCATATTTAACAGAGAACAGGGCAAAATGATGGATCATTCCTGGATCCAATTAGAAGACTGTAATACTCTTCCCACTCTTGTCCTCTGCTCTGACATCAATTGCTGTTACAAGCTACTCTGTGGGAGGTATACATGGCAAGAAATGCCAGGCAGACTTTGGTCAATAGCTCCTAAGAAACTGAGAGAATCGCACGCACCTGAGGGGCTGCTGGTTGACCCTTTCTTGGATGTGCCTTGATTATATTGAAGCTGATATCTTGTCTCGTAAGAACCTAAATCCCGGGAAGTTAAGTCTTGTCCATATTTCTAGCTTACACAAAGGTTAAGTTAATAAATGTTTTATGTCACTCGGCTTAGGGGTAATTATATGCCAATAGGCAACTAAAGCAAAATTCAAGGAAATAGAAAAACAATGTGCAGACTTGTCATTTAGGCCAGTAGTTAAGCAGGAGTGCATAAAAATTGAATAACCCACGGTTAGGGAAATGTTAGGAGGAAGAAATACATAAATAATAAAGTCAGATAATTAAAAGAAGCTGCATTTCAGAGAGTCCTAACTCGAAGCCCCTGGTTGAATCCACTGTAGATCAAACTGCAGGCCAATGTCCCATGATTTGGACTACAAGTCTTTTGTTAAGAAAGGGTGTGAGGATGTATCTCAGTGACATGGTGCTTGCATGACATATGCAAAACCATGAGATCAGTCCACCACACCCCAATAAATAACAATAAATTAATAATAATAAATTAATAATAATGGACTCTGGTTTCCTCTACTACCATTTGGTTATAATATCCAAAACTACATCTGTAGCAAATTTGTTATTTTTCTCATCCTGACCAATTACCTGACAGAAACAAGTGAGGGGCAAGAGTTCATTCTACCTCTCAGTTTCAGGGGCATCAGTCAGTCCATCACAGGCTGAGGAACGCACGGTAACTAATGACTCTTCATACCTTGACAGTTCAGAAAACACCCAGGTTGGAAATGGGGTTAGGCTGCAATCCTCAAAATATCATGTATCTTCCAGCCATCCTTCTGTATCAAAGGCTCCACAACACCCTAAAACAGTTCCACAACTGGAGAACGAAGTGTTTGAACACACTGCCCAGTGGGGGACATTTCTCAAACTGTAACAGTGAATGACAGTGTAGAGACACACCATCATAATGTCATTAGGAGCAGTTCCCGGGGACTAAATCATCAACCATAGAGTACACATGGAGGGATTCATGGCTCCAGCTGCATATGTAGCAGAGGATGGCTTTATCTGGCATCGAAGGGAGGAGAGGCCTTTGGTCTTGTGAAGGCCTGATGCTCCAGTGTAGGGAAATGCCAGGGCAGGGAGGTGGGAGTGGGTGGGTGTGTAGGGGAGTACCCTTATAGAAGCAGGGGGAAGGGGGATAGAACAGGGGGGGTTGGAGGGAAAACAAGGAAAGGGGATAATATTTGAAATGTAAATAAATAAAATATCCAATAAAAAAAAAGAATATAGCTTCAATTCTTGTTCCTGGATGGATTTGGGTAAAATGGCTTTGGTAAGGTCCTTAAGATGCTCATAGAACACTCTACTTTTGATTCACCTGTTTTGTACTAGAATTTGGAACAACTTATGACACTCCTGACAGAAAGTCCAGTGAAGTGATCTACTTCATGTGTGAATCTTAAAGTAGAAAATTGCACACACACATACATACACAAGAGCATATCACATTCCCCACAGATTCCCTTCAACATATGCCTCTCCCATCTTTGTCATTTTAAAAATGCCAGTATGTCCAATAAATGCTGCCCATGAAATGTAGCTGTGGGGTCACATATTAGACAACCCACCAGTCACAATGTCCCTAAAGGAAAAAAAGTAACCAGTGGGGCCTTGGGGGCTCCTTCCCAGCCTGTGCTGGTTTTCTGACTGCTGGATGCTATGTAGATCTGAGCAGGCGATCACGGATGCTACCATGCCGTGTCAGGAGGGGCAAGTATAACAAATGAATGGCAGTTCTCACTTAGGAGTCATGCCACTTTTCCCACAGCTCCCAGACAAGCTTTAAGGTACACCCAGGAGTACGGAAAAGCTCCCCAGGATGAAAAGGGAGACTTTAAGGCCTGCTAAGTTTTGGGGTTTTATGATAGAGCTTGGGATTTTATTTTCCATTCCTGTTGGGTATAAACCCAGGACTTCACACACTAGGTCAGGTGCTCTGACACACTATACTATATAGCCAGCACACAGACTTCATTTAGTAAGTTGTTCCCTGTATTATTTTTAATGTTTGTGTTTGGTGTGCAGAAGTCCTAAGACAGCTTGTGGGAGCCAGATCTCTCCTTCTACCATATGGGGTCCAGGAATCAAACTCAGAATCTGGCATGGCACCAAGCCCTTACCCACTGAGCCATCTCACCAGCCCTGTTTCCTGTACTTTCATGGTCACTTTCCAACTCTGTTTTTGTGTTGTTTTGAGACAGGGTTTCTCCATACAGTCCTGGTTGTCCTGAAACTTACGCTGTTGACCAGGTTGGCCTCAATGCGATAAAAGGCATGCACCACCACTACCTGGCCACTTTTCAACTATTAAAGCATATTCAGGCTGAAGAAAGCAAGGGAGAAGAGGTCCTTCTTTAACATCCTCTTAACAATCTACAAATCCCTTAGTATCTGAAGCAAATCAAGAAGTCTCTGTCCTGGGATAGAAGATAGCTGAATAAAGCCATCTTTGAAGTATGAGGATGCAGGTTTGGGTCCCTAGTACCTACATAAAATTCCAGGTATGGTGGCCTGCTTAGCAACCCCAGTGCCAGGAGTGGAAGGGAATAGACAGCTGAATCCCTGAAGCTCACTGGCCAGACAGTCTAGTTACTCAGTGAGCTGTCCATCCGGTGAGAGATCCAGTCTCACAAAATAAGGGGCATTAGTTAGGTATCCAAGTGTCTGCTTGTAGCCTCTATACTAGTGTGTGCACACTCAGTCTCACTCTTCTCTCTCCTTCCCCACTCCCTCCCTCTAATGCATGTATGTGTGCATCTTTGTCCAGACTCAATTTAGTACCCAAACTTACTCATTCTCCTAGAGAAAATCATTTAATGGTGTTTTCATTTAATCATTTTAAAATCATTATTGCCAAGACTTTCAGTTGAATCTCAACTTCCTGGACACACAGATAAGGCTGAGTTCTCAACATGACATGTGAGGTATTTGCTCGTCCCTTGCCTAAGTCAGCAATCTAACGCCCGCCTCTATTAACCCTCCCCCTACTCTTTTGCCTTTTCTGGCTTGACAAAAGGAAGCACAAAGACTTTAGAAGGTGTGTGCACACAGAGACAGAATAAAATGTAATAAAAATAAAAATAAATTAACATATATACACAGGATGACATAATTAGTAGTGGTCTGAAGTGGAAACCTATGGGTTCTTTGGAAAATCAGTCGTGTCAGATGGTGTTTTGCTGGGGTAGACACATGGAGGGATTTCCTGAAGCAGACACAGATGAGAGGATTTTTGCTAAGGCAGACATGTGAAGGAACATTTCGTGGAAGCAAACACAGGTGAAAGGATATTTTGTTAAAGCAAGCACATGAAAGAACAAGTGACAGAGTGACATCAGCTGACACCCATTGACATGGTGAGGCAGGACTCGTGTGAGGACACATAATATTTGGAGGAGTATAACTAGGGCCCAATGGACAGTGACAGGGTGGTGGGGTAGAGGTCCACTTACTCTGTATCCTAATAACCTTTCTTTTCAACTACTAGAATGGAGGTTAAAGCATATAAGAAACCATATTAAAAGTAGGTCTTTGAAAAAATTAAGCCTACAATGGTCAATGTCAGTTATTTCCTTAATATAGAGTTTCTTTTCCTACTGAATTCTACACAGATGAGAGAACTAAATTCTGCAATTACTCAAAAGTGATTAGCATAACTCAAGATGTTTTTTCATAGTATACTGTGACAAAGTGTACTTACTGAGACAAAGTCACACTCTCTAAATTTCAAACAATTTAATTAACTTTAGGGCATTATATAGGTAATTCTGTTTATAAACTTAAAGTCAATTATTGGAATCAAAATTTCCTTTGCAGATGACTGATAACGCAATCAAATATTCCATGAAGATTTTGTTAAGAAGCAAGTATCAGAACTCACAATATAACATTTACTGGCAAGAACACAATAGGGATTAGCCTGCGCCGATTAGCACTTCTGGATTATCATGAACAAATCTACAATGGTGGAACATTCTGATGAAACAGTCTATTAGACATGTAGTAGGATGCCAAGATAGCCAATTAAACAAATCATGTGATAACTCAAGGGTAAATTACACTTACAATGTAGACAAACAATATAGTTGGGAAATGTGGTCCCTGAATTCTCAAGAACCAACTGCCTATTTAACACCAATAGAGAAGATAATGCATTACTAGAATAAGACCTAAACATTACACACGTGCACTGGCTATGTGCTATGATAGTTTTCATTCTTACATAAGTCTGTCTCTCAAAACTTATGTGACTACGTGGATTGTCTGACTTAATCATGTGAAATGGGTGGGAAGGGACCCAGTTATTTTCCTTTTACACAAGTTAACTTCAAAGGCCAGAGGAGATAACTGATATGCTGTTTCTTTCTTCTCTCCCCTCCCTTCCCCCATCTCCCCCAACACTCATAACAAAGTCAATGTTAAGATTACTCCACTCAGCTACATATGAAACCTCATGCTCACTTCGTTGTATAACAGCATCTGCTACATGGAAAAGTTCTTGATGTTAAATTGCTATGATATCTGTTAAGAATCTTTCAACCTCCCACACAGAAATCAACTTGAAACAGATAAGCTCAAGACCTTCAGGTAAGCGCATATGTTCAGAAAGAAGGAAAACGATTTTGTTCCTGAACAGTGAAAGAAATATGAGAGTGCAAATAGAGAAAATGTTAACCATATAGACAAAATTCTTCATGGAATCTCCCAATTAAAAAAAATAGCTTACTGTTGCTCTACTTGGATGATTTGATAGTCACTCTCTATATGACAGTAAAATAATCTACTATGCAAACGACTAAAAAAGTTATCCAGAGTAGTCTCCTTTGCTCATTAAACTAGCACATTCATGGCAGCATCCCCACAGTCTAACTAGAGTTATTGCTTATCCTCTCACAGGGTATTTCTTGTGGCATCATTTATCTTAGCAACAGAGGTCTCAATTGGAAGCTCTCAACTCTTCCTTCTAACAGAGACATGTGTTTGAGAAGTCGATAAGTTGCCTGACTTTTTACATAATGTTTTGGTGTATAATCTATAGAATACAGGAACACAGCTGCTCTCACCTGGACATGGGCTGCCCCTGGTTCCTGGCTATCAGGAGCCCTTCTGGTTGCTCGGCTTGTTTTTGGGCTCACTTGGCCACCTTCTCCTTCCACCCCGAGAAGGCTGGGCCACCAGGTGCAGAGTAGGAGGAGCCCCTGGACAGGAATGCCTCCAGCGCTGTGTTCTCCGAGAGCCAGGATAGCAGCGCCTTCTCCAGACTAGCTGTGGCTCTGCAATAGTTCCAGCATGGGTAGCCAGATGCAATGGCCAGCCACCAGCCACAAGCAGCCAGCTGCCAGGGCTAGAAGTTCCTGGCCAAGCCTCATAGCCAGAGGCCGAGGAAACATGACATTCTTTTTTTATAAAGTACATACCAAGAGATTAATTCAGTTCATGATGGGAGAAGATTAAGGGCTCAAGAAAGAAAACTTAACTCTTCCCAGTCACACTGCAATTCCCGGAGCATATCTTGAGAGTATATTAAACATGATCAGATGAAACTGATAATACCAACCTTTTAAGGGGTGAAGGGCAAGGTATTTATATGGAACAGACTGCTTAAACTTTAAATACAGCCTCTGGTAATGCTTCTCTATACACTAAGTATGGGACTCCAATTTTCAATGCATATAAAAATTTACCAAAGTAGGCCTGGTGTATATAGGTCAGTGGTACAGAACTTACTTGGAATTTGCCAGGCTCTGATTAGATTCCCCCGAAGAAAACACACACACACACAGACACACACACAGACACACACACACACACACACACACACACACACACACACACAAACACACACACGTAGAGAGAGGGTGGGGGGAGGGAAGGAGGGAGGGAGGGAGAGGGAAGGAGGAAGGGAGGGAGGGAGGGAGGGGGAGGAAATTCGCCTTCACTCAGTGGCAATGGAGCAGCAGCTGTAGAACCCATTCAAATATGGGTGGGAGAAGGGAGGCCCAGTAAGCTCACCCATCCTGCCCCTTTTAACAGAGTATCCCATTTCTACTCCATCAGTCCCAAGACCCCAGGAAATGGCAGAATGAGTAGGTCACCAACCCTAAGTCAGGAGCACCACTCACCTTTGTCCCCAGTGTTGTCACAATTCTTCCCAAGCCCTCATGTGTGCAGTTCCTTGATACTGCACATCTGAACTGCCCTGGAACTGCTATTCATTCCTAATTAAAAAATACAACAGATTCCAGGAAACCAGCCCATATTAGACATGCCGTCACCTCTACCCTCTCTTGAAAAAAAGACTTGATGATAAAAAGGCAGAAAAGAGCATTAGACTCTAAGGGAGTGTCATATACAAAAAAGGACTGGATGCTTTGCTTGAATAAAGGTGTCCTTGAGTTCCAGCAAACATATAGTACACAAATCAGAGGCAGAACAGATACTCAGTGTAAAACTGATTTCTCACATTAAAGTCTATAGAAGTGGTATTAACAAGACAGAAAACTTGATTAAATAATAATTTGAGAAAAGAATAAAGCTCTGAAATATTAAAGATTGCTTTAAATGACTTGAAAGACAACAAACAACTACCACAAATAAGAATAAGCAAAAAGTTAATAAAAGGCATGATTCAAAGACTATATAGTTATGAAAACCAACAGAAGCTTCAAAAAGAACAGAGAGTTTAGGAGGAAAATATCTAAGAAATAACATACACTCAATCCTATAGTGCCCTCTCCCCAAAAAGACATTCTTCAAAGCACACTAAGTACTTCCTAGAATTAAAAAGCCACTCTTCATTATAAAATAGAAGTTACAAAAAATTTGAACCTCCTAGGCAATATGATGGAACAAAGAATACATTGTAAACAGATTGCTATAAACCATCATACATAAGGTAAGTTTGTTTATGGAGTAGTTATGAACAATTTCCATTTGGCCTAAACAATTATCTTTTTCTCCTCAGACACAAATAGTAGTCATAGGAACTAGAAACCATAGAATTAGGAAAACAGGGAATATTATCAAGCTGCTAACTGGACCACCTCATGGAAATTTACATAGGTACAAATTAAATACAGGCTACTCATTTCAGACTCAACCAATAGGCTCAAGGAAGATCACGGCTATAGAACAGAATGCATATGTCTGGAAAGAAAACATACAGGTTAGCTTGTTATATAAAAAGAGAAGCAAGAGAAAGGATGCCATTAATCTCAAAAAAATACTTTTATGGTGAGTTAAAAAGAAATGACATCAAAATTAGCATTTGACTAAACATTATAGGCAAAAACTAAGTATGAAGAAATAAAGACCAACAGACAGAAACTGCTAAAAGTTGATTATAAAATGGGAGTGGGGATTGAACAAAGAAGGAGAAAAGAAAATTATAATAAACACCTTATATAGAATTTCATTTCCTAACTATAGGTAATTTTAAAGGAGATTATTCAAACCTACACCTAGAGACAAGAGGGTTAACTGAATATAGGAAGATTCACAGCTAGTTTGTGACGTTGATAGGATTGTATATACTTTCCAGCTTTATATTTGATTCAAAAATGCTATTTATAGTATTTTTACAACTTAAGCAGCATCACAAATTTAGAGCAATCACAATAGCTATGACTAAGACTGAGTAATGAAAAGAAAATGAGACAAGCATTCACTATGCTCTTTGAAAACACACATTAGAAAATTTAAAGACAGATGTTGCAAATAATAATGCAAACATCTTTATTCATTTAGTGTTTCCAAGAAGTGAGATTCTAAAGTGAGAGGTTTTCCAGATTGTCGTCAGTTGGCGGTCCCTACCTGAGCTGTCCCGCTCAGCAGCATTCCCGCACACACAGTGTCACGCGGCCACACATTTCCTTGCCTCGTTTTCATTCTTTTTCTATAGGTTCGATGTATGTTTAGCCTATCTATTCCTTCCTTTTCTGTCCTTAGAGCTTCAATTCAACCTTAATTCATAACTAAAAAGATTTTTTTAAATTCTATACTTTGTAGTCTGGGCTTTTTAAAATTAGCAAACAAGGTATGGGGTATCATTTCAGCATTTTTGGAAGTTCTGTAGAATTATCTCATGGGTAATTGTAAAGGGAGGGGGTGGTTCTGACACTAAGGTCCTGTTCCTCAATTGGTACTTGATTCATCAATAAAGAAGGCCAGGAGCCAATCTGCTGGGCGGAACGTACAGACAGAACTTCTGGGTCCCAATAGGAAAAAGGACTCAGGGAAGGAGAGGCTTTTTCTGCCTGCCTTGAAGGTAAAAGGAAGTAGCAATCACGTAAGGCCTCGGGGAGGGCTAGGGCCTGGGGCCTCTACTATTGGCGGTGGCCAAGGATGTGCAAGAAAGATGGAGATACTAAATTGATAAGGGCATGCCTTTCCAGGTGGGAGGTATCTGTGCCTAGCAATTGTGCTTAGTAGACAAATTAAAAGGTAACAGTGTGTGTCTCTTTTATATCAAGGTCAGGTACAAAGAGATGCAGGCGGGGGTGGGGGAGGGGGGCGGGACGGGTGTCAGGGTTGGTGGCAGCTATCCAGAAGCTGAGCTGAGTGAAAAGAAAAGGGAGCCTGGAAAAGGCTGGTAGTACAGCCACAGCCTCGGGCAAAGGCAGTTGTATTTTAAAATACATGCAACAGACAAAATCTCACAGATGGTTTTTAGTTCCTTTGTCAAAGATCAAGTGACCATAGGTGTGTAGGCTCATTTCAGGGTCTTCTACTGATCTTCCTGTCTCTGTACCAATACCATACAGGCTTTTTTTTTTTTTTTTTAATCACTATTGCTCTGTAATACAGCTTGAGGTCAGGGGTGGTGATTTCTCCAGTTCTTTTATTGTTGAGAAGAGTTTTCACTATCCTGGGATTTTTGTTACTCCAAATGAATTTGCAAATTGCTCTTTCTAAATCTATGAAGAATTGAGTTGGAATTTTGGTGGCAATTGCACTGAACCTGTAGATTGCTTTAGAAAAGATGGCCATTTTTACTGTATTAATCCTGCCAATCCATAAGCATCTTCTGAGCTTTTTGATTTCTTCCGAGACTTGAAGTTCTTGTCATACAGGTCTTTCACTTGCTTAGTTAAGGGTCACACCAAGGTATTTTATATTATTTGTGACTATTGTGAAGGATGCCATTTCCCTAATTTCTTTCTCAGCCTGTTTATCCTGAGTAGAGGAAAATTGATTTAATTTTATATCCAGCCACTTTGCTGAAGTTATCAGATTTAGGAGTTCTCTGGTGGAATTTTTGGGGTCACTTAAGTATACTATCCTATCATCTGCAGATAGTGGTATTTTGACTTCCTTTCTAATTTGTATCCCCCTTTGACCTCCTTTTTGTTGTCTAATTGCTCTGGCGAGGACTTCGAGTACTATATTGAATAGGTAAAGAGAGAGTGGGCAGCCTTGTCTAGTACCTGATTTCAGTGGGATTGCTTCAAGTTTCTCTCCATTTAGTTTGATGTTGGCTACTGGTTTGCTTTATATTGCTTTTACTATGTTTAGGTATGGGCCTTGAATTCCTGATCTTTCCAAGAGTTTTATGATGAAGGGGTGTTAGATTTTGTCAAATGCATTCTCATAATCTTATGAAATGATCATGTGGGTTTTTTTTGAGTTTGTTTAGATAGTGGATTATGTTGATGGATTTCCATATATTGAACCTTCCCTGCATGCCTGGGACGAAACCTACTTGATCATGATGAATTATTTTGATGTGTTCTTAGATTCAGTTGGCAAGAATTTCATTGAGTAATTTTGCATTGATATTCATCAATGAAATTGGTCTGAAGTTCTTTTTGTTGGGTCTTTGTGTGGTTTAGTTATGAGCAGCGTTCCTTCTGTTTCTATTTTGTGGAACAGTTTCAAATGCATTGGTATTAGGACTTCTTTGAAAGATAGAATTCTGCACAAAACCCATTTGGTCCTGGGCTTTATGGTCACTTGATCTTTGACAAAAGAGCTAAAACCATCCAGTGTAAAAAAAAAAAAGGACAGCATATTCAACAAATGGTGCTGGTTCAACTGGCAGTCAGCATGTAGAAGAATGCAAATAGATCCATTCTTGTCTCCTTGTACAAAGTTAAAGTTCAAGTCCAAGTGGATCGAGGACCTCCACATAAAACCAGATACAATGAATCTAACAGAAGAGAAAGTGGGGAAGAGCTTCAAACACATGAGCACAAGGGAAAAATTCCCTGAACAGAACACCAATGGCTTATGCTCTAAGATCAATAATAAACAAATGGGACCTCATAAAATTGCAAAGCCTCTGTAAGGCAAAGGATATTGTCAATAGGACAAAACTGCAAACAACAATGGGAAAAGATCTTTAGCAATCATACATCCAATAGAGGGCTAATATCCAATATATACAAAATATCCAAGAAGTTGGACTCCAGAGAACTCCTATTAAAAATGGGGTACAGAGTTAAAAAAAAAAAGAATTCTCAGCTGAAGAATATCGAATGGCTAAGAAGCACCTAAAGAAATGTTCAACATCCTTAGTCATCAGGGAAATGCAAACCAAAACAACCCTGAGATTCCACCTCACACCAGTCAGATGGCTAAGATCAAAAACTCAGGTGACAGCAGATGCTGGTGAGGATGTGGAGAGAGAAGCACACTTCATTGTTGGTGGGATTGCAGACTGGTACAACCACTCTGGAAATCAGTCTGGCGGTTCCTCAGAAAATTGGACATAGTAATACCTGAGGGCCCAGCTATACCACTCCTGGGCATATACCCAGAAGATTCTCCAACATGTAATAAGGACACATACTCTACTATGCTCATAGCAGCCTTATTTATAATAGCCAGAAGCTGCAAAGAACCCAGATGTACTTCAACAGGGGAATGGATACAGAAAATGTGGTACATTTACACACTACTACTGGAGTACTACTCGGCTATCAAAATCAATGACTATGAAATTCTTAGACAAATGGATGGAACTAGAAAATACCATCCTGAGTAAGGTAACCCAATCACAAAAGAACATACATGGTGTGCACTCACTGGTAAGTGGGTATCAGCCCAAAAGCCTGGAATACCCAAGATATAATTCATAGACCACATGAAACTCAAGAAGTAGGAAGACTGAAGTATAGATGCTTTGGTCCTTCTTAGAAGCAGGAAAAAAATACTAACAGGAGAAAATACAAAGTGTTGAATAGAGACTGAAGGAAAGGCCATCCAGAGACTGCCCCACCTGGGTATCCATCCCATACACAGTTACCAAACAGAGACACTGTTGCGGATGCCAAGAAGTGCTTGCTGACAGGAGCCTGATCTAGCTGTCTCCTGAGAGACCCTGCCAGAGCCTAACAAATACAGAGGTGGATGCTCACAACCAACCATTGGACTCAGTGTGGAATCCTCAATGGAGAAGTCAGAGAAAGGACTGAAGGAACTGAAGGGGTTTGCAACTTCATAGGAAGAACAATATCAACAAACCAGACGCACCCCCCCTTCCCCGCCCCGCACTCCCAGGGACTAAACCTCCAACCAAAGAGCAACCTATGGCTCCAGCAGCATATGCAGTAGAGGATGGTCTTGTTGGGCATAATGGGAGGAGAGGCTCTTGGTCCTGTGCAGGTTCAATGCACCAGTGTAGGGGAATGCAAGGCTGGGGAGGAGAGAGTGGGTGAGTGGGTGCAGGAGCACCCTCATAGAAGCAGGAGGAGGGTGGATGGGATAGGGGGTTTCAATGGGGGGGTTGGACCAGGAAAGAGGTTAACATTTGAAATGCAAATAAAGAAAATATCCAATAAAAGAAAAAAAATGTATCTGAAAAAATTTTTTTAAATCTCATGGAGTAGCAAGCCTACAGTGAGTGCGAACAGCAGCATGCTTTCCTTACCAACTGTACAACATGAATAAAAAGTTATCAGGAAACTCAACACTGTTTGTTGATAAGTGGGTTAGATTCTAAGACATTTTCATGACCACATCATGGTATTTGCATGAATTTACGTATTAATATTTGTTTAAAACTTCTTGCTTACCGCACTGATTTCACAAGATACAAAATATCCAAATATGAAAGCTAGGAACTGTAATATGCCACAAGAAAAATGAAAAATGCTGTTGGAAAACTTAGGGGGAAATGTGTTTCATCTTTTATTTGCAAGGAAAATCTGTATATTATAAAAGCAAACATTTGTCATACCACCAAGTACAGTGCTCACATTGCAAACTGAACCATTTTCATTACATGTCTGGTCTACAAATCAAATAACTTTGAAAGGCTTCAGTCTCCACTGTTTCATGAAAATCATGTTATTACATTGTACTGACACACTATTCTTTTTAAAGGATCAAGTAGAAATTAGACCCAATAATTAAACAAGAGTACATCATATCCTATTGCTTGTTTTATAGGATCATAGACACTATACTAAGACTTAGCACATGGACATGAAACATGTCTTAACTTTCTGAAGAATATACTAGAAATAAGCAAAACATATAGAGTGCTTTAATATTTCCAGTTAACACCATTTGTATCAGTAACTGCAATGTTGTAACTTCAGCATTTCACATAACTAATCAATGAAGCTGGTTATTTTTTAAGGGTTGGGAGTAAGAACAGAAGAACAGGAGATATAAGAATATCAGGTTTCACACTTCTGTTAAAATTTTAAAAATAAAAACTGTTTTTCTTCTCTGCATCAAAACTATCAGACTTGAAGTATGTTTGTTTGCTTTAGTCCCATGACTCATCATCAACTGGATTGGGAGCTTGTGAAGAAGAAATCCCCGCTGTATTCAACGTGTTCTTGCCCTGGTAATTCTTTTTAAAAAGAAAAAGAAAAATGAAAGACGTTATGACAGCCCTAATGTTACATCGTCTAAACTGACAGCAAAGACTCACATCTTGTCCCTTGATTATCCCGTGCATCTAATGACTTTCTTATAAAATGATTCATTTCAAAGACAGGCCCATGTAATCCTGTGAAGTCTAAACTGAACAAAATGACTCAAGAAAATGATTTTTCAAGTCACTAACTTTTAGAGAGCAGAAAAATTACACTTCAAATAGGTATAAATGTTTAATTAGAACACTCTTCTATACCATGATTTACAGAAGAAAAAAAAATGGCCTGGCCTATCAGTAAGATTTGTATCTCTACAGCTCTAACGCATTTTGTATTAATAATGTGATCAGAATTAAAGAAGTTTAGAAGATCCCAACAAATACTATCAAAAGGAATTGGGATGTTAAGACTATAAACCTGAATGAAACGTGTGTGTGTGTGTGTGTGTGTGTGTGTGTGTTTATATGTGCACACATGTGTGTATAATTAAAACAAGTTTGAATTAAATAGAATCAAGCACATTTCAAAGAGTAATTAGAAATCCATTTCTCACTGTTTCTCAACTAACCTTCCTAGTGTCGACAGACGCGAACACGGTCCCTCTTGTGCTGTTATTGAAGCTGGGAGGCACATACGTACTAAAGGCAATTTCTTCTAGCCATGCAGGAACATCTTGTTGAGCCTTGAGAAAATAAATATTTCTTATGCAACATGAAACTTCAAACACTGCAAAAGATTTCTCAACAACAAAACTGTTCAATTTTAAATATTTAAAGTTAAAAACTTTGTTTAAACTTACATCGGACAGTACTTTAACTAGAGGTTGTGCTAAATGATTATCGGATTCAGTATCAAAAAAAGAAATCGCCCTGCCAGTATTTCCACAGCGCCCAGTACGTCCAATTCGATGAACATATTCATCAATGGTAGAAGGAAGGTCAAAATTGATAACATGTTGAACATTTTCAATATCAAGCCCTCTGGCGGCCACTGAGGTAGCAACAAGAACTGGGCACTTTCCACAGCGGAAATCTCCAAGGGCCTGCTCTCTCTCCCTCTGCTCCCGATCACTTCAAACAAAAAAGGTTTCATTAGAGCCACTTTTGAGAAATTTATTAAAGTTCATCAAGCAGTATATATTTTAAAAAGTAAAAATTACAGCACTTACTATAAATGCCTACTTTTCACTCTATAATACCCAGGTACTACTTTACACCCTATAATTTCCAGGTACTATAATAACCCATCCCCAGCTACCACTTTATCCTCACGGTCTTTAGTTGGAACAACCACCTCTATTAGAAGACAGAGTAAGAGACAGCTAACAGGGCCAGAATATTATATATAAATTATAAATCGTATGTATGTATGTATGTATGTATGTATGTATAGAAACAATCATTTTTATTCTGGGCAGAAGACTGCTCAAAAATGTTCTTAAAGTACAATTACAGAATTCTACATATTCAAAAATGATTTTAGATTTCCTAGTAAAGTACTGACATAACTGGTGTTAATATGCCATCAGTGCACCACAGACAAGCATACAGATATATACAAACTAAGATTCTCTCTCACTAGGTGATATAATCTTACAGGATATACTTTATGCGGTTTGTCAGTGACCAAAATATTTTCATGGGGCATGTCTTTTAAATAACAAACAGAAGTTATTTTCTTACTAGAAAAATCATATTATTGTACTCACCCATGAATACTTGTAGTTGATATTTTTTCTTGACAAAGAAAAGTTGCAATGAAATCAGCTTTTTTCTTGGTTTCAACAAAGACCATAGTTCTTTCATCACCTACAAAACAAGATTATTAACATTCAACCAACAAAATTAAGCTTAAAAAAAAAAAGGCATGTCATAGCAAGAACTTTGTCTTATCCATATCACACACCACAACTGCACTGACAGCAGCTGGTATGGAAAAAGTTAAGTGTTTCCTGAATGGATGGATGTCAAAAAAAGAAACAACTGCTTTCCTTTTACATGGATTCAAACAAACAAACAAATGGTAAGTGTGCCTTCTTTTCTTAAGCAAATATAACTGTCCCATTTCTCAGTAATTGCAAATGTCAGTTTCTTTTTCCTCTTCATTTCCTATAAATGTCTGTTACTTCCCAAAATAATCCAATCTTTAATTTTTCCCAGATTGGTCAAGACATTTACACTAATGACATATGACCCTAGGCTGTAAAACTCTATAATCTATGTTCCAATGTAATCTCTTAAATCAAATCCTTTCATTCCAAGAAGATACAAAGTTCGTTAAGTGGCATTTACTTGCTGAATTAAAGCGCTTAAGGACTTAACTGGCATAGATTGTTCTATGACAGATTACGCTATAAAATGCTGGAAAGCTCAGCCTCAGTGGAAGGAAGGGTTTTTGCTGTTCATGAGCGATCACTCTTTCCTACCTCCCTGTCACTAACAAGTTACTTAGTGGATGCCTGTCACTATTATAGACATTGAAAATAAAAAGCAAAGACCCTGCTCTCACTGTCTATTGAGAACTAAGAGTGTTATATTAGTGTTAGGAAACATCTGATGAAGCTTTTCACCTCAAAATAAGTATTTGACGACACTTGCAGTCATAGCACTTTAGAAGTTGAGGCAAGATTACTTGGAAACAGAGAGACAGATGGGAGGTGTGGCTGGAAGGAAGGGGAAAGAAAAAAGGTAAAGAGGGTGGTAATGCAAAAAACATTTTTATAAAACAGTATAAATTAAAGCCCAGCATGGTGGGTCAATACTTGTGAAGAGGAGGCAGGAGGATCACCTCAAATTCTAGAACAGCCTGGTACACAGAGTTCCAAGCCATTCAGAGCTATAGAGCAAGACCTTATATAAAAATAAAACCAAGAAATCTGGAAACATGAAGATCAAAGCCTTCAAGTAACTCACATTTCTAGCTTTTTTTCTTTTTTGCTCATTACTACAAAAGTGACTTCTTGACTTCTCATTTCTCTGTCTCAACATTGACATTCAAAATGAACAGACTTACTAAACTAGGAGCATAAATCAGGACAAAGTACAGCACGTAAGTAGACAGCAAGATGCCCACACAAACTGTCTCCTGCTCAAAATAAGCTACTTCAAGAAACAAAACAGAATAAAACACACAATGTAAGATAAAAAAATAATTTGCAACAAGAGTGAAGCCCTGAGGGCCAGCAGAAAGAATACAAACGGCAACCTTGGGAGGTAGGAGGTAGGGGGACCCTTTAGAAAGTACCAGAGACCTGGGAGGTGAGAGACTCTCAAGACTCAAATGGAGGCACCTTAGATGAAATGCCCAACAGTGGGGAGAGAGAACCTGAGAGTCCATCTTCAGAGGAAGGACAGGGCATCAAGTGGAGGGATGGAGTTGCCACACACCAGTCAAAAACTGACCCAGAATTATTCCTGTCTTAAAAAACTGCAAGGATAAAAGTAGAGACAAGCCTGAGGGAGGGGAGGTTCAGGGACAGGTCTAAGCTGGGATCCAGCTCAAGGGGGTGCGGGACCCCTAGGCCTGACACTGTTCCTGATGCTATGGAGTGCTTACAGACAGGAGCTTAGCATGGCTGCCCTTCAAGAGGCCCATCAAGCAGCTGACCAAGACAGATGAAGATACTTACACCCAACTAATGGACAGAAGCTGCTGACCTCTGTGGTTGAATTAGGGAAGCTGAGGAGGAGGGCGACCCCATAAAAGACCTGCAGTCTCAACTAGCCTGGATCCCCAAGATCTCCCAGTCACTGAGCCACTAACCAGGTACCCACACACCAGCTGGTATGAGGTCCCCAACACATATACAGCAGAGAGCTGCCTGGTTTGGCCTTAGTGAGAGAAGATGCACTTAACCCTCAAAAACTTGAGGCCCCAGGGAGTGGGGAGGTATGACAGGGTAGAGGGTTTCGGGACATCCTCTTGGAAATGAGGAAGGAGGATTAGGATGAGGAACTGTCTGAGGGGAGAGAAAAAGGGGATAATGATTGAACTGTAAAAAAAGATTAAAGATTAATTAAAAATAATAATAATTTGGAAGAAGGCAGAGAAAATTCTCATGGGTATCATGAAAGACACAGAGCTACATTCTCAAGTACCCTCTAGCTTTGAAACACTTTAAATCTTAGGAATATGGGAAGACTCACTAGTAGGTAAGAAATGAGGAACCAGTTAAAATCAGCAAGAGCTTATGCTGGTTTTCCTTTGAAGACTAGATTTTGCTATATAGTTCAGAGGCTGGCCTCAAACTCATAATCTGCCTGCCTGCCTTTCATAAAAGCATGATAACAGTATCACTGTTACTCAATAGATAAAAACGTGTTACTATTAAGCCTTTCTAGTTTTCATATATACATATGTATTAAGTTTGTATATGTATTATATATACTTCTGCTGAAATACTTTTTAGCCAAGTATCTGGCTAAGTCTCAAATACCTTCTATAGTCAACTTCTATAGTCAACATTCCTTTATAGAGCTAAAGGTATGTTCTTATATAATTTATAAAAAACTAAGCCATAACACATCATCTATAAAATATTTACAGAAAAATTACTTATTAAATTTTATACAAAACAATGATTACTTTAAAAAGTAAGTAATGTTTTAAAATTAAAAATGACAAAAATAATTATATTAAAATGAGGTACCTATGTTTCGTAGAATCTCAACAAGTTTTTCTCTTTTTGAATACTGGCCAACTTGAAGAATCGTCTGCTGAACATCTCTGCAAGCTCCTCCCACTTGTCCAACAGCAACAAACAAATAATTTGACTTTAGAAACTCTCCGGCCAACCTTAGGAGAGAAAACGTTGCTCTTTAGCACACTTAGTCCTCATACACTTATGTTCAGCCCTGTTAATGTCATCCCATATTGACTAGACAGCAACACAGAACAGTGGGGAGTCATTACTTATCATTCTAGTATTATTTCCAAAGATCAGAATACAATGTTAAAATCTTTAAAATAGACTTAGTAGTAAAACATTTGTGTCAGACTATGAACACAGGAATTACCAGTAAATTCTGTCTATGCAAAATTATATAAAATGTGCATAACAATAAACATGTGAACTTCAATGCTGATTGTAACAAGCACAATTTTTTATATTAAAAAGTGAAATGTAAGGGAGGCCTGGGAATACAGTTCAGTTGTTAAGAGCTGTTTAGCATGTACAAAGCCCTGGGTTTGATTGCCAGTGCCACATAAACCAGGCTGTGGTGGTACATGCCTATAATCTCAGCACTCAGGAGATAGAGGCAGGATGAGCCCTAGAAGTTCAAAATCAACCTTAGCTACACAGTGAACTTGAGGCCAGTCTGGGACATATGAGACCCTGTCTCATGAAAGGGAGGGAGAGAGGGACTGATTGAAATGTAACCCTAAAGCACAATTCTATTCTAACCTCAATACTTATGAACACATGCTACTGTTCAGATTTGTTTTCTGAAATATTACTTAAGTTGCTCTTCTGTAAATAAATGAGCATGAGTAAACCAGATTGCAGGTAAATGTTTTTCATGCCACAATACATATAGAAAATTAAGACCTTAGGGCCATGAAGAACTGGGCCATGTAAGGTTGCCCCAAAAGTTGAATGGATCAATACTTTGACATATAATAGTTTACTATCGGTGTGCGACTGAAAGGCGCTGCTTACAGCATCTGTAAGAACAACTCTGTGGGGATATTGACAAGGTGCAACGCGATGGACCAGGAGCAGCAGTCGGATGGCAACAGGGAGAAGGAGCGCACAGACACTGAAGTTGGAGCTGAATGCGCTTTTACTGAATCAAAGCAACAGATTATATAGACCAAAAATTGGCAATGATTACAGAATATTAAATCAGGTGGTCACATAAAGGTCAGAAGCAAAGTTTAATTAATTCATGTGAACTTTAAGCCCTTGAAGATAGTCACTGTGATGGTTATCTCTGTCCTGCAGCTTTCACTTTGTTACCCGGTTTTAGCTGGCACAACATTTTCTCATTCTGTGTCTCTGCTCAAAGACCTGATCATTTGTTTTATACCAGCCTAAAAGTCCACTCTTTTGCTTTCTCTCCTGAATGCCATCCTCTGTCCCCTAGATTAAAGCTTCTTTATTCAATATCTATGAGTTTTAAATAATTGCTCTTTAAGATTATCCTGTTGTTCTTGGCTTAATAAGCACCAAAGAAGATGGGACCTTCCTAACCTCTAAAGAAAGGCAGACTAAACCAAGGGAAATGTTTACCTCTCACATTAATTATCCTGTCTCTACTACTGTAAGTTCCTGTATAAGGAAGATCATCATCCGTGAGTTCTAGAATTCTATCATCTTTCCCCTGAGATTTCACAGGCATCCATGATCTGTTTCTTAGAACATAAACTGGACTCTTTTGAGTCATACTGGTGACTACTTTCATGGGATCACTACTTTAATATGCTTTTCTTGAAAAAGATACTTTTCAGGATTTTAGAAAATTCTTTTTACTGCAACTGGTCCCATATGCTATTCCCCCAAATGGATTTATGATATCTTGATTTTAATCATTGCTTGAAGAACAGGAGGAGGTTCGGCAATAAAAGGAGGAACTATTCTTAAAGGTTCCTCAATTATCTAATTTCTAAGGAACAAGGCCTTCTTAAACACAGGAGCAACCTCCACTGCCAATCTCAATAGCCGCAGCACCAGCACAAATTATTATAATCATAAGAACTGCAATAAAGCAAAAAAAAAAAAAAAAAAAAAAAAAAAAGGTACTTAATGCACACGTTTTTTCTAGGAGGCTGAGTTCCTTGAACATTACACCCCAATCCAGTGACTCAGTCACACAGACTCCACTGGAGCTGGTGTGGCAGTAAGGTACTGAGTTTTTACGGTTTAGTAGGGAGAGCACAAGCCTTTTGTCAACTCTTCCTGTGTAGCTGTCCCTTATTTGCTAGTTGTTTTCTTGAATGTTCACAAAATAGCCCAGCCTCAGCATACCCAGAATCTACATAAATTGCTGCTGCTGCTGCTGCTGCTGCTTGCTCCATACCTATTCTCTTACCAGAAAAACAAAACATTTTTCTTAGTTTCCTCTAATTCTTTTAATTTTTGAAATTATATCATTTCCCCCTTTCCTTCCTCCGTCCATACTTTCCCATATACCCTACCCTCTACCTTGTTCCCTTTCAAATTTATGACCTCATTTTAATTGTTAGAAAAAATATATATGTACAATCATTCCTAAATATATACAAACAACTTAATCAGTCTGTGTAGTGTTAATTACTGCATCCTGTAATGTTGCATGCACATGTTTTCAGAAGGCTATTATTTAATATACCTCCTTCAAGAGTTAACAGTCTCTCCCAGGCAACTGAAATTTTTAGTGTGTCACCCCTTCAACTGCTTATACATTAATGTAAGCACAGAGATGAATACAGTCGTATAAGCCTCAAGTAGGACAAATTCATTTTTCTAATTCAGCATTAGAATAGTTACCATTACTTCACAGATATTAAACTCCAAGAAATATGCAGTGCTTTCTACATCTTCTTCCACAAGAGAAGCGGGAAAGAGACAAAATGAAATCTATGTAGAAGAACCTTCAAAAATGTTAGGCTTGATTCATAGGAGCAGCAAGAAACAGATTTGAGTAATTTTAAAATAATTATCAATCTGAATATTTTTCAAAGACAGAAAATTAAAGCAATGTAAAAAACGAATACCATGATTCAAGGTATTTTTGCTTCAAAATTAGCCTAAATAAGGAAAAACTTTTTATTTTTGTTTAATTTCATTTCTAACACTCCAGGTTGTCCTACTGTGTTCTGCATGCTCTCCTCTGTTGGTGTTGTAGCTGTTGTTTTTATTTTGATCATCTGTTTTGTTTCAGTCTGTGGTTGCTTGTTTGCTTCTAGGTAGTGCTAGGTGACATGTTTTGCCACTAAATTACACCACCAAGCTCAGTCGAAATAAACTGTACTTTCCTCTACTTACAACCCAGTCCTGCTTGCACTTTAGCCGATACTTGAAGTTAAATAACGGAGTACATGAAAACTCCCAGATGATCACCCAACAGTGAGAAGGGCTCTGACAGTGCAGCCTATATATTTATCCTACAGCAATAGCAGAGATAAGTGACACAAAGATTTGAGGTTCTCAAACGGATTTCAAAAATACACTACAATGTAATGAAATTTTATGGTGGCAGCAAAAATGAGACACACAAGAGAATGGAGTAAGAATCCAAAAGCGAAGGCATACGTCTATAACAATGGAAACTAAATGAAGGCATCAATAGCACACTGACAGGTACCAGATTTGGTGGCACATACCTTTAAATCCTACACATGGGAGGCAGAGCCAGGTGATTCTCTGCCTTTAAGGTCAGCCTGGTCTATATAATGAGTCTCAGGAAATCCAGGGCAATATAGTGAGACCCTGTCTTAAAAACAAAACAACAAAACCAACCAACCAACCCAACAACCAACCAACCAAACCACTGAGGGGTAAAAGAGCCTCAACAATGGTGCTGGGAGAACAGGCTGGGCACTCACCATGCACTGAAACTAGACGTGCAGGTCTCGCCTTGTACAGCAATCTACTCAGCCGACCAAGACCTAGCACACTGAAACTACTACAAGAAAGGCAAACAGTTAACCTCAAGATTCTGGTACAAACAACGACTTCCTAAATATGACTCCAATGTCCCAGGAAACAAACCCAAGAACTGGTAATGAAATTGCATTAAAGAGAGGCTGCACCACACAGAACAGAGAGATAATATGTAGAGTAGGCAAAAACTCTTTAGCTATTCGTTTGACAAAAACAATACTCAGAAATTAAAAGAACCTAAAATCTTAATACTGAAAGAACAAGGAGTCCAATCAGAATAAGAGCATGTGAACAGGCACTTCTGGGAAGTCAAAGTAGCTGGTAAAATATATAATGGAGAATATTTTTAGCCATCGAAAGTATATTATAAAAATCTAACAATATGTGCTAGAAAGAATGTGGAGAAAAAGACCACCTATCTATTATTCGTGAGAATGTAAAGAGTGTAGCCGCTGTGGAAAACAGTACACACTTCTCAAAAAGTACAAGGACCATGTTATCCAGCTAGATCACCCCTGGGTATTTATCTGAAAGAAGTGAAGTCAGCATACAAAAGAAATACATGAATACCCATGTTTAGTGTTGAACTATTCACTGAACTGCGTAAACATAAGGAATCAGCCGAAGTGTCTATCAACAGCTGATTTTTTTTAAAAACATACAACTCTTTTTTTGTTTTTTTTTGTTTGTTTGTTTTGTTTTGTTTGTTTTGTTTTGCTTGAGACAGGGTTTCTCTGTATAGCCCTGGCTGTCCTGGAACTCACTCTGTAGACCAGGCTGGCCTCGAACTCAGAAATCCACCTGTCTCTGCCTCCCAAGTGCTGGGATTACAGGCGTGCGCCACCACCGCCCGGCCTCAACAGCTGATTTTTAAAATGTCACATAACACAATATAATAGTACCAATCATAAAAATCAAATCATGTCATTTGCAGAATCTCATGTAGTCTCTTGTTAAGAGCAAAGTTAAAAAAGAAAAAGGGCTCTGTGGGAAGCAGAAACAAGACATCATTGGCTACCAGCCTGGCTCTAAGTTCTATCAGATCTCCTATCATCCACATCAAAATCTGGTCAGAGCAACATGAATGTGACCTGGTAGTAGAGACAGGCAGATCCCCAGAGCTCACTGGCTAGCCAGCCTAGGCCAATGAAGGAGCTTCATGTTCAATAAAACCACAAAATGTCTCAAACCACAAAATGTACAGTGATAGAGAAAAATACTGTTCTCTGACATCAACATGCATGCCCAAATGGCACCTGAACAAACACATATGTATATACCACACACATTAAGAGAAATAAAAAATTAAGTTACAAAGGTTTAAAAGTAGGTAGAGAATGGGCAATAGGTAAAACTTTAAAGTGGGCAGTGAATACTTGGGGTGATAATGCTCTCCCCAAAAGCCATAGGTTATCTAAGGAAACCCCCAGTAGCTAGTATGGAAAACCTCCTCAGTTGTTAGTCTGGGGTCTCGGAAACTCACAAAACACTACAGGTTATTACTGTTGCCCTTGGTTGTCTCCCAGAACTGAAGTGAAGTTCCTATGGCCAACGACTTCAACTTCAAACATGGGAGTTGGGAGAAATCAAGCTAGATATGGCCTGGAAACCTCCTCCCCGAAGACTAGCTTTCAGTGGTAAGGCTATGCAAGCTGTCAAAAGAAGAAAGAATAGGTAGTCCCACTGTGGGGTGATTCGAATGAGAATGGCTCCCATAAGCTCATAAGTTTGGATGCTTGGTCCTTAGTTAGTAATACTATTTGTGAAGGGATAATATGTACATAACAGTAATAAAAAGAGGCTCTGAATTTGAGAGTAGAGGTTCAGGAGTAGTTATAAAGGGAAGAGGAGGGGAATGATATAGTATGTATATATTAATTTTAATTATTTTTAAAAATAAAAAAGAACCTAAAAACAAAACATAAATAATTAAAATCAAGAGATCTTCTGTTTATCATGTTTATTCAAGGTCAATAATCAAATGCAACTCATAAAAGATTTACAAATTCTACTACTGACAATAGTATATATGAATCATTTTCAGTGACCAATATAAAAAATACTTTCCTGTTTTGAAGAAAATCTGAAAAGAGACAATAGCATGAATTATCTGCTAATTGCTTGGGTTAAAGCCTACTTCATATCAACAGATAGGAATGAAGACACTCTTATTTCAAATTTAAGATACAGTGCAATCATTAACAAATTATTTTTTAAAAATAAAAAATGAATCTAGAAACAAAATGTCAATAATTTAAAAATCAAGAGGAGATCTATTGAATTTTAGAAAAAGAAACAACTACCTTAAGTACCACTAAGAAATTTATCTAATGCTCTGATTTAGTTTTTCCACAATAAAGACCTTTCAAATTTTCTTTGAAAAGTTTTGGTCACATAAGTAAAATAAGCCAACAGCCAATGTCATGTCTAACTAAGGCCCTATGGAGTCTGATACAGTAGCACAGGATCCCATGGAGTTTGTGAGACCAGTGACCAACTATGCATCACAGAAGCAGCCCTATAGCCTAGGATCCCCACACTACATCACACACTGCACCACCTACGAGTTCCAAGCCTACAAGAACAGTGCTTTCTGTGCAAAGAGCAGCCCATGATCACCTTGGAGGCAACTCTTTATGAGCAGAGGATGTCAAGCAGCACAGCACAGCATACTAGTCCTGCAGACACGGGTCTTCCTACGGTGTACAAGCCAGAGTGCACCGTCTACCATCACTCCCCCAACCAATGCTGGAAGTCATCTCCCTCTTAGATGGGGAGATAGAGTTTCTAGCCCTCAAAGACAAGTTTGATCAAACAAAAGAGCAGGAATTCTGCCGAATCCAGACTGCTGGACTGAAGACTGCTTAGGCTCCCCGTGTCAAGTGAAGGACAAGCTAGTAGAAGAAGCTGCTACCCAAGTAATCCCAATCTCTGGATTTACAAACCTCAGGATACACAGGATGATTCCCAAGCACCTGTCAATAACTGGTTTATGAAGTTTCCACCAAAGACCAATTCTATACATTTAGGATTAAAAACAAAGTGTAGTAAGAATAACTTTAGTAAGTACTTATTGATTCCCAGCTCTACACACACACACACACACACCAGAAGTGGAGAGAGGGGACAGGGGAAGGGGAGGATTATATTAAATGCAAAGTCAGGAATAAAACTAAAAGATAAGTGGCAAACCTTAAAGCATATGCTTCTTTGGTACTGAATGTGTGAAGCTCTTTTTAAACAGCAATGCCAGCATCTAAAACCAGAATATTCATATTGCTTCCATTCGGTTTATATCTATTACTCTGTGTATGTGTGCATGCAAGTGTACTCACATGTCATGCATCTGCATGTTTGTGTTATGTTTGTGCAAGTGGAGATCAGAAATCAACCTTCTTTTCTGAGACAGGGTTTCTTACTGAAATCTGGGGTCTGCCTATCAGGAGCTAACCTGGCTGGCCAGTGAGTCCTAGGGATTGCTCTGTCTGCCTCCTGAGAACTGGGGTGAGAAGCCAACTTTGTGCATGAGCAACAGGGGTTAACTTCAGATCTTTACACTTGCGTGACAGGCATTTTGCCTATTCCTAATTTAATTAAGTGTGAGACAGAGCTCACTATGTAAGCCTGCCTAGTCTCGAACACAGAGATCCATATTTCTCTATCTCCTGAGTGCTGGGACCAAAGGCACAGACTACCATTCACTTTTTTTTTTTTTTTTGAGAAGAAAAAATATTTACCTCTGGATTTCTTCTGGAAAAGTTGCACTGAATAAAAGGGTTTGGCGTTGTTCCTTTGATGGCATTCCTGGACAAGAAATTAACTTCTTCATTTCTGGTCCAAAACCCATATCCAACATTCGATCAGCTTCATCCAAAACTAAGTACTTGACTTGTTTGAGACCAATCTTTAAGGATATTTTCAAAGACAAAAACAGAAGAACATACATACTAATTTACATTAAGCTAAAATATGCTCCACAATTTCAACTGTTTAAAAGAACTCTTCAGGGTTATGCTGGCTAGCTCTATGTCACCTTGACACAAGCTAGAATCATCTGGGAAGAAAACCTCACTTGAAAACCATGCCTCCATCAAACTGCCTGTGGGGCATTTTCTTGTCTTAACGCTTTATGTGGGAGGGCCCAGCTCACAGTGTATGGTACCACCTCTGGTCTGGAAGTCCTGGGTTGCTATAAGGAGGCAAAATTCCTCCATGGCCTCAGCTTCAGTTTCCTGCCTTCAAATTCCTGCTAAGATTTGAGTTCCTGCCTAATTTCCTTCAATGATAGACTGTGATACCCAAGTTGGTTTTGGTCATGGTGTTTACCTATCTAATGCAGAGAAAATCAAGGCATACAATGATGAGAATTATTGGTCTCATCATAGATAATCATAATATAGCTGATCTAAACTTTTACTAATATATAAAATGTGTTACAAATTAAGTTTAAGAGAACCTAAAATATCTATAGTAATACTTTATATCAGAACTTCCTGTAATGACTTGAATATTCTATTATCTCCAGTGTCTAACCTATTAGGCACTAGCCATATGTAGTTTGAGACATGTAGTCTTAATAAATATGAAACTAAATTTTTTATATTAAAATATATGTAGTAACATATTGCTAATAGTTAACTTGTAGTAGATAGCATGGATTCATACTATCTAATTTTGATAAACTCATGATAAAAAAATTAAACTTTAATGTAAGAAAATAAAATCTAATACCATGAAATATTGAAACTAGATAAACTTTGTTCTTTTTTGAGACTGGGTCTCACTATGTAGCTCTGGCTGTCCTGAACTACAAGTGACCCTGATATTACCAAAGCGATGGTTAGTAAAATCGGACATTGGTTTCTCTAGCTACTTTTAATAAATATGATTTTAAAGGTACATTTACCAATGAGTGTTTTAAGTTCCTCCTTTATAGAATGCAAAATGATCAATTGCAGTTCATTAACATGAACTTAAAGAATAGGAGGTGTAATAATTGGGTACAAGATTCCCAAGTAAAAAAATCTCTTAAAAGACTTAGAAAATTAACAACTCCCATTATTACTATTCACATACTTTAACAGAAGACAAAGTTATTAAGGCCCTAAAGAATGTGTCTTAGGAAAAAACTATTTCACCAAAACATATATATACTATATAAAAATATTCATTGTATTTTCTTCCATGTAATAAAATATTACTGAAATCAGATACAGATTCTAATTCTACCCCTAACTCATTGCCTGGAGCTAACTAAAGACTTTTTAAGTAAATTGTTAATCTCATTTTGTTTCCCCAAAAATAATATAGAAAATGCTATGCCCTGTGAAATTATCTTGACATTTGCGAAAATTAACTCAAAGCACCTGCTAGAACCAAAACATCTCACATCATCCCCTTCCTTTCCCTATAAAGTAACCATCAGGCTAACAACCTGCTGCTTTTTACAGCTTACCTTTTCTTTGCCTATGATATCCATCAGTCTCCCTGGAGTAGCACATAGTATATTACACCCTTGTACTATCTGTCGGATTGAATGCCCAAACTGGGTTCCTCCATACACGACAACAGCTCTTACACAAGTCCTGTAGAGAAGAGAATGTCCTTTTCTAGTTATTTGGAAAGTATGCATTTGTCACTTTATGCAACAATACCCATAAAGAAAAAACATTCAGCTATCTAAAAACTTAAATTCTGTTGAAAATGGGAAGTTTATAATTTCAAAAAGCAAATCAAACAAACAGAAAAAGGCTCAATCTGTCTGAAGTACCACCATAATCCTTCCTCCCCAATCACCAACTCACACAAAGGAATTACTTCTTCTCTAGTACTATGACAGCTGGCAAGCAGGGAGGAAGCCTCCTGGTCAATACCAACATCCAAATGCTATCTATTCATCTTTGGGTACAGACAGTATCTAAATTTACCAAGCATGCTTTTTGTTTTTGAAAATGTCTCTCTTCTTTTACTCAATTTAAAATCAGATACCAACATAGGTACTAATCTAAGCAATTATACCTAAGTTTTGCAAAATAACTATAAGGTTTGACATTAAAGATGTTAATAATCATTTTAAATTTTATAAAAATAAAAGGCTAGTGGTTTATAAACAATAAGCAAAAAAAAAAAAAAAAAAAAAACAACCACTAAAATTCCAGTGAATAAACTGTGGGTAACCAATGGATAATTCTTGAAAAGCTGAGCACTCAAAATGTAGTTCTACTGGGGCTGGAGAAGTGGCTCAGCAGTTAAAGAGTACTGAATGCTCTCCCAGAGGTCCTGAGTTCAATTTTTAACAACCACGGGTTGACTCATAACCATCTGGAATGGGATCCTGTTACTGGTATATCACATAATCCCACAAGACATGCAATTACAGAAAGAGCCAACTGTATCTTAAAAGAGATGCTTATTAAACATAAAGGGAGAATAAAAAGCCCAGGGACAGATAAATAATGCTTAGTTAACTCTCAGTTTCCTTAATGTTGGTGAAAAAGGATCAGCAGCAGCTGAGAGACCCTGGGCTATCGGAAAAACTGAGGAACTAAGCCAACCAATATACTATCAGGATGTGTTGACATTAGAATGGAGACCTGCAATGGTTTTGAGACATGGATGTCTTCACAAAGCAATTAGCCCAGACAATTCATAGACTGTCTCACTTCCCGATTTCTGCCCCCCACCCAAAAAGCATGCAAATCAACTTCAAAAGGGCTAGCCCAAGTAATCGATAACAACGAGATGGCCAGCACAGCGACTGGACAGACAACACAGAGACGGGGCAGCAAATGCTACAGCCAGCTTTTTTTTTTAAGACTAAAATTTAAGTTTTGTTTTATTATATATTAATAGAAATTTAGATTTTATTAAACAGAATTTTTCTTTAATTACTGTATATTGACAGAAATTTAAGCTTTTTGTTTTATATTAATAGAAATTTAATGTTTTTTTCTTTAACTACTGTATACTGATAGAAATTTAAATTGTATGGTTTGAATTATTTTATCTTGATAGATATTTAGGGCTTTTTGTTCACTGTATATTGATAGAAACTTAAGGTTGTTTTGTTAGGCTATTGTTTGACTATTGTGCATAAGCCATTTACTGAAAATGTGATGGTTCTATTGTGTATAGATTGTTAATGTTAAAGACAATTCTTAAACAGAAAGGAAGATACAAAGTGGAAACTTAATGGTTCTTTAGAAAGTCTGTTTGATGGTGTTTTGCTGGGGCAAACATAAGGAACCTTTTCTGAAGAGGACAAAGGTGAAAGACTAAGGCAGACTCGTGAAGGAATCTTTAGCTGAAGCAGACACAGGAGAAAGGATGTTTTGCTAAAGCAAGCATGTCAAAGGACAGGTGCTACATTCTTCGCTAACATGCATGCTTTAGTCTGCCTTGCACTGCATAGTTGAGCTGCATTTGTTGGGACACCATAGAAAGAAACACCAAAAACCTGCAGTTTCTTGCACTTCCACGACTCTGCTGACTGGCAGAGTGATGTCTGCTGAGACAGATGTGCACGCGCTGGAGCAAGACACGTGATGTCTGGAGGGTATAAATAGGACTTGACTGACAGTGACAAAGGCTTACCTAGGCTTGCTCATAGAGCTGGCTGTGCGATGCTTGTGGGTCGCTCATCTTCGCTGATCTTTACTTGGCTGAGAAAGGCTCAGCTGAGAGCTTTTCCTGGTGTTTCTCCTGATCCCGCCTGCTGACATGTGCCAAGGCTGAGGCCTGGCTTCTCTGCTAGGTCTTGTCACCATTGTTGCTAACCCGACCCTACTGAACTGGACTGCTCTAGTATCCATGAAGTGTCTGTGAGTGGATCGAGCTGCCACTGCTAACCTGTGAACTGAACTGCCAATTTCTAGACAGCACAGATGAGAACTGCTCCAAAGAACCTTTCTAAGCAGGTCCACCTCCCCATAACCTTTCTTTCCCACTACCTCCAGTGGTGGGCTAAAAGGGAGGTTAAAGCATTTAAGATCCATCATTAAAAATAAGGTTTGGAAAAAAAATTAATGTTACAAAATCCGATGCCCTCTTCTGGTGTGACTGAAGACAGTTACAGTGGATTCATATACATAAAATAAATCTTTAAAAAATAAAGAGTACTTCTACTTGATAATGAAATATCAAAACAGAAGATTTCCTATAATTTCAAGCATTGACAAACTCTTCAATGTTTCATTTTTTCCCTAATATTTTTATTAATTATTTGGGAATTCCAGACGATGTACCTGCTTCTCATTCCTCCCACATCTACCCTCCTACTCTTATCCCTCTCCCTTCCCCTAAAATTCACCAAGTCCAGTTTGTGTTGCCCATATACTCAGAACATCGTCAAACTCCCAGTGGCCAGCCCCTTAAAACTGAGGCGTTCTACACAGTCTCCTGCTAGAAGCCATCAACTGTGAAGAGCTACACACTTCAGCATCTTTATCACAGTGGACTCTCTTCAATAGCTTCCTGCCTGAAGCCTTCAATGTCTCTCATTCTTGGTTTTGAGTTTTCACTCATTGCTTCCACTGCAAAAGAAGCTTTCTTGCCCATAGCAGCCAGTGGCAGCATGGACCTTGAACATCAACACGGCCTCCAGCAGCCACACAGACCATAGACACCAGCATGGCCTCCCACAGCAGCATGGACTTTCAGGAGACTTAATGTAGAAAAACGAACTATTCTTCATCTCAGATATCTTCTTGTTCAGAGACAGTGTGGCTGGGGAACATGTTCAGGGGCAGACTCTGTAAGAGCTCCAGGGCTACTGTACACCACCAGCTTGTATACTGCACCCTGGGAACAACCATCCTGTCTGCAGCCTGCAGGCAGAGCCTCACCCCAAGTTTTCCTCCCACCAGTAGGGCGAGCAGTGCAAGCAGGCAGCAGTAGTGGTGGCTCCATGTTCCATGCTGGGCCTGCAGGTGAGGTGGCAGCACTGGTCTACCAGGCAGCAAGACGGCATGGCAGGCTGGGTGATGCCCCTGCAGCCTAAGGAGCCACCCCTGTCCCTGCTGCCACCATAGCTACAGCGTCACTAGTTCTATTTCTCCACTCCATCCCACCTTTACCCCACCCAGTTCCAGGAAACCTGCTTTAAAAGCTTCTTCCCCTAGGACCTGCCTTCAGCAGGCTCATCCTCTGCTTCTGTGTCTCCTTGAGAAGCATCCCTGAGGTTCTCAGATCCTAGGAGAGGCTCTGGAGCCCTAATGGTACTGGCTCAACACCCTGAATGCCCCTCCCCAATGTTTTGTCTTTTAAAGATTTTAAATAAGGTTCCTGACTACTTGTGCGGCAGAGCTGGCTTCAAAGGTGTCCAACCTATAGTTACACAATGTCTCAAACTCCAAAGTGTAGGGAAAATTTTGGAATTTTGGTTTCTTTAAAAAAACACAGAAATACATGTTTTCCTACTAATCTCAGGTGTGGCATATGGGACTGCTTCAGACTGTCCACAGTGGCTGACTATCATTTGTCTCAGGCTCCAGCAGAGGCTTGATTTTGCCAGCTGCAGATAGTTTCTGCAATTGTGTGATGTTTGGGATTCCAGGATCTTTTCCGAGGGTATATAAATGCTAGGACCCCAAGAGGCTGAGTTGTTGGTTGGTCATGGTTTGTTAAGTAGTTGTTAGCAAAAAGAAGACAACAAGAAGAAATTAAATATCCTGACATGGAAGATCAAACTTGCCAAGGAATTTGATGCTAATTTAGCAGGGAGTCATCTAACCCTAACATAGCCCCCTGTCTGAACCCTGACTCCATTCACAGATCTCTTTCCTTTCCTCTCTTTTTTCTCTTATCTAGTGTGAGAAGGTTGAAAGGGTGGAAGGAAAGTGGAGAAGGGTGGAAGAAGAAGAACCCACAAAGTAGCTGAAAACAGTTACACCGGAGAGCCTTGGTGCTTGGCTTAATGCTATCTTACAATCTTTAACAGCTTTAGAGCAAAGGGTTCAAAACTTTAACTTTATATAAGTTCTGGCAAAACCAGTTCTGAAAGTGGACTAGGTTAATGACATTCTTCCTACAATATAGTAGGCTGTCAGTGTATGATTTATGAGACTGCTGCTTTACAACTACTGTAGCCCTTCTATATTTGCTCTTTTACTGAAAACTTAATCTAGAAAACCACCTGCCATTCCCTACAACAGTTAAGTAATTATGGGCAATCTGTACTACATGGTTTTGTGCCAACTTGACACAACTTTAGAGTCATCAGAGAGTAGGGAGCCTCTGTTAAAGAAATGCTTCCATGAGAGAGGCAGCTGTTAGGCATTTTCTCAATTAGTAATCAATGGGAGAGGGCCCAGCCTATTGTGGGTGGAGCCATACCTGGGCAAGTAGCCCTTATAGAACCCAGTTCTGTAAGAAAGCAGGCTAAGCAAGCCAGGGGAAGCAAGCCAGTAAGCAGCAGCCTCCATGACCTCGGCCTCAGCTCCTGCCTCTGGGTTCCTGCCCTGTTTGGGTTCCTGTCCTGACTTCCTTCAGTGATGAAAGTGTTGTGGAAGTAGCCGCTGAAGAAACCCGCTCCTCCTCAACTTGCTTTTCTTCATGGTGTTTCATCGCAGCATGAAATGGTTGTGATGAAATGGCATCTGTGCTCCCAATCCTTAACCATTACAAAGTGTGGCCCACCTAGATCTTACAGTGATTTGTTAGAAATCAATTTGGTAACACAATACCAAATGTTGGTAAGTATACAGTTAAACTGAACTTCTCACTTGAGTAATAAAAGTGTACATTAGTGTAAGCTTTAAAATAAATTCATGTTGTTAGTAATATTAGTCACAAAAGTCACTCCACACACAGATACTTAAAATAGAAAACCTGGGTAAAACTCACAGTCCCAGTTACTGAGAGGCTAAGGCAGGATGATGATTTTGGCTACGAGTTCAAAGTCAGCTTAAACAAAAAAGCAAAGCTTCACCTCATAAAAGTTAAAAACTGTAAATCTGTGTCTGCCTCTCTCTTCTTCCCTTCCTCCCTCCGTCCCCTGACCCCACCCTCTCTTTGTGTGTTTGGAAGCCAAGGTCGAAGTCAGGTGTTTTCCTGTCACTCTCAGTTTTGGGACAGGATTTCTCGCTGCACCTGAAGTTCAGCAGCTCAGCTAGGCTGGCTGCTGACTAGCTCCTGGGACCCGCCTATCTCGGCTGACCCTCCACCACTGGGATGAATAGATACACTGCTGCACCAGCTCTACATGGCAACCAGGGATCAGAACTCAGATCCTCAGGTTCCCAAAACAGACACTTTCACCAACTAAGCCATCTTTCTCCATCTCTCATAAAATCTTTACCCAGCAAGACATTAAGTATGCTTTTACCTACAATAGTCCAAAGAAATCAAATGCTTTAAAATAAAATGCATACATACATACACAGACACACAAACCTGAAGTTATTAAAATTAAATCTGATTGTATAAAAGTAGACTTCTACACTGTGAAGCCAAATGTAGGTAATTACCAGGGACATTCAAGGTTATTTTGTAAACTTTTTAAAGTTTTAAAAAATGTACTTATGTGTATATGTGTATGCTTGCATTGTATATGTGGACTACATGTGTATAGTCCCAGTGGAGGTCAGAGAAGCAATTAGACTCCCTAGAACTGGAATTAGAGGTAGTGTGAGCCACCGTGTGTGCTGAGAACCAAACCTGGTGTTCTGCAAAAGCAGAAGGTACTCTTAACCTCTGAGTCATCTCTCCAGCCGCCCCCTCCCAGTTTAAACATGCCTTTATAAACTACCAGAAGGCTCAGTGACATGGCTCAGCATTTGCCTCTATGTCTGATGTTCTGGATTTCGTCTTTGGAACCCACATAATAAAAGGAGAGAGAACAGACACAAGTTGTCCTCTGATCTCCGTAGACCATGTGCACGCACACATTTACACACATATACACACAAATAAATATTCATAAATAAATGCAGAAATAACATATTTAAAAATATTTGCTACTAAAAAAAGCCCAGTAAGATGACAGATACCTATAATCTGGCTACTTGAGAAACTAAGGGAGAATTTCAATTTGAGAACTTAGGCTTGGCAACTTAATAAGATCCCATCTCAAAATTTTAAAAGGAGTGTAGCTTACTGATAGAATACCTACCTAGCACATGCAAAGGGCTTTAGTCACTCAGAAAAGGCAAACTACTGAACAACAGTATAATATTTTCTTATTTTTTACATGCTATCTAATTTCGTTTCTTCTAAAAATATAGTCTATAAACAAGACTATAAGAAAAACTGTTCATTCAATTATACTAAACATTTCATGAGTATATTATTATACTCAAATAAATTGATAGCTCTCAAATAATTGAAAGCGCTTTCTAAGAACGTTTTTATGAATGGCCTTCTAGATATACTTACCCAAAAGAAAATTTTCTGGCTTCCAAATAAATTTGGTTGATTAATTCTCGAGTTGGTGCTACAATAATACACTCTGGTTCCTGCAGCTCTTTAAAGCGACTGGCCGTTATTCCATCCCTCATCATATGAGCCAAAATAGGCAAGAGAAAAGCTGCCTGGAAGTTAAATTGATTGATTTACAACTTAGCATTTCTGTCCCTGCCAAAAAACTAGTTCTACTTTATAGCCTTAAGGCTCCCCCTTCCTTCTGGCTGGTAGATTTATGATAAGAACTTAGCATAACTTTTATTGCAAGGAGTTAACTAGGTCTTCATAGTCATGTTATACAATGTAACATGTGATAAAAATCAATCTAGCTCAACATATTAGTCTTTTAAGAAAATAAGCATATTTATGTATCCTGGGCAAGTAACAACAATAAACACCAAGAAAACCAGAAATTAGAAGATCATGAATACTTATGAGCGCTCAGATTATCTACATATCTTCTTCCAACCAGTAGAAGAAATTTAAGCTACTTAGGAAACACCGAAGTTAAAAAACAAACAAAACCCAACAACAAACACTTTGACAGAGGGCTAGTCTATTGGGAAAAATGACTTACAGTCTTCCCAGACCCTGTTTGAGCACAAGCCATCAAATCTCGTCCTGCTAATACAATGGGTATGCTGTACTTCTGCACAGGAGTAAGTTTAGTATAGCCAGCTTTAGCAATGTTGTTGTTTAGTGTCTGACAGAGATTAGCTTCTTCAAAAGTCTAAACAGGAAAAGAAGTCAACAATTAAATGATAAACTGCATATATCACATGCTCACTGTTTCATAAACATAACCCGTTTAAGTGAGCTTTCAACTTTGATTCTACTTTTAACCCCACTATAAATAAAAATTTATTTTCATGACACTGTAAAAGTATTTCTCATAAACATTCCTTGTAAATACATTTTCTGCCCTCTTAAACCCTACAAGATACAAAAAGCTCTGATAAATAACAAAGGTTCACTGTGAAGATAATTATTAACAGGCAATAGAAGATTTCTGCTATTCTCCAGACAAAAATCCACTTTCCATGGCTGAAGAAATAGATCAGCAGTTAAGAGCACTGGCTGCTCTTCCAAAGGATGAGTTCAATCCCAGAATCCACATAACAGCTTACAACCATCTGTTACTCCAGCTCTAGGGGCTCTGATGCCATCTTCTGGCTTCCACAGCCACCAGGCAGTCATGTAATGCAAAGACATACATGCAGGCAAAACAGCCATACATGTAAAATCCATATCCTAAGACCTACTTTTCTCTCATAATTAGGATGTGAACATTTTGAGTACCTAGAAAAAGTAGTATTTTCAGTAAATTTAAACAAAGTTCTTTTTTTTCCTTAAGTTTTTTTTTTCAGGGGAGAGCGTGAACACAGTCCCCCACTACCACAAACTATGCAGTCAAGTTTCCCACATTTGGGAAAATGGCAGGGGTCAGCACATCCAGAGTGCAATGGATAAGCCTCGCCCAAAGTTCTTAATATAGTCTGGGGAGTAGAGAGGAGTTCCAGCACTCTCTCTTTTGATACAGCAATCCTACTGAAAATGGTAAGCAATGCCTCTCAATTTTCAGTCAAGAATCCTAGGCATGAAAAGGTAACTTTTATATCAATAGCAATTTCATCATACCATATATTTATATCAACATAGAAATACTACACTGACCAAAATTGCTGGTGGTGCATCATGTCCAGATACTTCAACAAGTATGGTGTCATATTTATCAAAGTTTATGCCTGTCTGATAATGTGCAAAGATGGAGTCCTCATCCTCTGGTGGAGGAGGGGGTATATATGTCACTTTTGGACCTTGGAATATAAATAAAAAATGTAATTTACAAACTAGAAGTACAAACAAGAGAAAATAACAAAAACGAACAAAAAACAAATAGAAAATAACTATTGAAATCACTACTAAGATTTTCATTGTGCAAATATTTTTAATTTAACTACAGTTTTAAATATTTTTAACTTTAGAGAAATGCAGCACATATTCAAATAGATAATGCAAATGCCAATGTACCTTGAATATCACTGCTTTCACCTCCTTCAGCTTCTGACTTCCAAGAATCTTAAAGGGGATAAAACCAAAAAGATAAAAAAAATGGGGGGGGGCAAAAACAAAAAAAGATAAATGTTAATTGAAGAATAAAATAACTGTACTATAAAGATCAAAAACTTTTTCCAAAATAAAACTTACTCTTTCCAGAGCCTGTTACTACTTCTTCATTTAAACCTTTGTAACCACCTATTAAAGAAATTGAGAGTGATAATCAATTATGACACAAAACTGTGCATGTCTTCACTCTGTCTTCAAAGAGGACAGTCTTAAAATAGAAAGCATCTTTAAAGTCACTGCTTGGAAGGGGTGTTTGAGACAGAGGCTGCAGGCACATATCAGTGCTAAGTGTTAATTTAATGCACACAAGTCTCTGGGTTCACTGATCCCAGCATGAGAAAAAAGAAGGGAGAGGAGAGAAATAAGATGGGACAAAAGGGGGAAAGGGGAGAGGGGAGAGGGGAGAGAGGGGGAGAGAGGGAGGGAGGAAGGTAAGGGAGGGAGGAAAGGAGGGGAAGGAGGGGAGGGAGAGAGAGAGAATCTTACCCATTTTAAGGTTGTTTAATAATATGATGGTTTTATGTAGATTACAGACTGTACTACTGTCTTTCCTTAAGCTATGAGATCTTTTTCCGGATCAGCAAGGAAATAATTTGAAAGAAACTAAAACTGTGTTGGGAAGTACCTAAGACCATTCTTCAGCATCAATGATTTTGCGAGGAGCACCCAGATCGTGGCCATGATCACAGCTATGATGTACTGCAGTGAATTTCTAAGGAGCATACTCAACCAAGAAATGAGAGACAGGAGTCAAGCCTCCCAGCTGTCTCTAAATGGTGTTAGGGTTTTGACAACACAAGTGTTTACCAAAGCATTTCAGAGACTCACCAAGAATTTTCACTTGAAAGTTGGTAACTTCTGTACCTTCTGCCTAGCATATAGCATAAAATCCAAGACCCTCACAGAAAAGGCAGTATTCAGCATATACTACATTGTATATATTATACACATAATTAAGGCACAATAATTTACTCTCTTCAACTAAAAGAATGGAAATCTCTCCCAATTTCAAGTTCTCAAAAGTTAGCCAAGCTAGTTTAGCAATCCACCTGACCAGAGTAAGGGTTGCAGAACCTTGGTTCCTTTCTTTCTGATGTGACAAGACAGCTGGAGGAGGTGGGAATCAGTTTTGGCTCAGTCTCAGATACAGTGCATTATGGCAAAGCAGCCAAGACTACAGGAGTTTGAGGAGATGGTCGGTCGGTCACTCTGTGTGAGCAGTGAGGAAGGGGGTGGAGAGCAGACCACTGTGCTCGGCTCCCTCTACTTTCCGCTCAGTCTAGGGTCCCAGCCTGTGGCGCTGTACTGCCCACATTCAGCATGGGTCTCCACACATCAATTAACCAGGTCTAGAAAATCCCTCACACACAAGCTTGGCTCCCAGGTGATTATGGATCTTGTCAAGGACAATATTACCTATCCCTTATCAACTTGACCTTTAAATGGATCGCCTCTGAACTCCAGTCTTTATCCCTTTGTTCCTGACTCACCAACTTATATTGCAAAATGCTTTGAATCACACTTTAAAAGTCTCCATGGGCTTCAACAACTCTTCAATCTATCCCATCCTCCTTCAGACAAGCTATAAACATCTGTGGATAATCTGATTTAAATGGATTTCAACAAACTTTTTGTTAAATATTGGAAAATTTAAGAAGGCAGGGTCTTCACTACTTTGAATGCTTTCAGACTAACGATTTACCAAAAAATCAAATAACTTTTATTGATCTACTAATCTGCAAAGTATTTTAAGTTTCATATAATACTTAATTATTTATGCTTTGGGAAAAAACTTTTTTTGCATTTTTATTCGATATATTCTTTATTTACATTTTAAGTGATATTCCCTTTCTTGGATCCCCTCTCCCTGAAAGTCCCATAAGTCCTCTTCCCTCCCCCTGCTTCCCAATCCACCCCTTCCCACTTCCCTGTTCTAGTTTTCCCCTACACTGCTGCACTGAGCCTTTCCAGGACCAAAGGCCTCTCCTTCTTTCTTCTTGGGCATCATTTGATATGTGAATTGTGTCTTGGGTATTCCAAGCTTCTAGGCTAATATCCGTTTATCAGTGAGTGCATACCATGAGTGTTCTTTTGAGACTGGGTTACCTCACTTAGGATGATGTTCTCCAGTTCAATCCATTTGTCTAAGAGGGGAAAAACCTTTTTGAGAGTAAAAAGGTCACATTTATTATTATCTTTACTTGTAGACTATGAAAGGAAAGGGGTATTTTAATCATCTGTATAAATATCTCAATATTTAATATCTACATGATATCCCATTTGTGGTTGAATTAAACATTTATTGATGAATTTTAGGTGATTTTCAGGTTTCCTAATATAAAAAGGACTCTGGGTATCCTTGTGCATGTGTTTACAAATACTCCTATTGTTTATGAGTCTTAAAACAGAACTGCTAGACCAGAAAGCTAGACCAGAAAGAAAATAACCTGAAAATATATTAAGGAACTCAGGCCATGTTCAAGGAACAGGTTCATAGTTATCAGGTGTGTAGAAACAATGATAATTACCTTTATCCTAAAGAAAATAGATGTAGATTACAATATATGTAAACGGATATAAGCTGACAGAAGTCAGTCAAGTAAGAGCTCACCTCGGCCACTTCCACTTCTGCTTTGGTAAGTGTCACCATTGCCTGTAAGACATTGCACTGCAACACATTAGAAGACATGCCTCCCGGCTCTCCTTCCCCTCCCACACACGAGGAGAACTGTATCCAATAGTCATTCGATGGCATTCCTAGTCCCTTTGATTTTTTTAAAATTTTGTAGAATTCATTTAAATCTTATCCCTTTTAAGGCATTTTTCACTTGTAATTTTTTTACATTTCATCTCAAATTGTACATATCCCTTCCCTATACCTCAGAAACTTCCTTTGAAACAATGCAAGCCTTGTTTTCCTTTTTCCCATTAAAAGTATCTACTCCCATCTCATACTGTCTGTCCACTCAGGAAACGTAATTCATCATGCACCAATTTTCTAAGGGAGGCAAAACTACACACGTACTTTTGCCCGCATAACTAAGATTTGGGGGAAATTGTGAGCTAGCCTTTAGATATATTTGAATCTTGCTAAAAGCATAAAAACATATATGAATATCAATGTTCAACAATAGTTTCATTTCTCACCTGAATCACTTGCTGCTGGTTTCCTAGAACCAAAAAGGCCACCACCACGCTGTGTCCCCTGATCCTGGTCATACTCACTATCTTTATTTGAAAGAAACAGAATTTGAGTCTGTTACTTTTAACAACATTTTATAATCATTTAGCAAAATGTCCAAGCATGGTAAAAGATATGTAAAATAGTATAACAAGAATCACAATATATATATATATATATATATATATATATATATATTTTAAGCATCACAGAAAGGATTTCTCTACAAATTATATACTTGAATTACAAATAACTTTCTCAAAAATTAATGTCATTTTATAACTAAGTTAGAGTCAATGTTATCCCCAAACAAAAGTCCCCTCCCCTGTGAGTAGAGATCATACTACATCATCTCACTGTCTGTTCACCAAAACCCCATTATTCCTGCCCCTGCTCCGGCCATAATCTAACACAATCAGCCCTGCTCCCACCACTGCCAATCCAATACTACCAGCCCTGCCCTTCAGAGGACTCTATGATTTTTTTAAAATAAGGGCAATATATTTAATTTTAAACTTTATTTAATGAGTATTAAAAATTTATCAATGTCACTAGTTTCCAAAGTCACAATTGAGAGATGCATTATTCTACATGATTTATGAAAACTAATACTTTCTTTCTAGAAAATGTTAGCTATGGGACTTTAAAAGTAGAAAGCCATGTTGGTGAAAGAGTGTATGAAGGGCAGAGCCATATATTAGACCACTCATTTACAAGGTCTGCCATAGTTCCCAGCCTCCAGACACTTAGTAATTTACAATGCTTTATAAAGACTTGGTAACACAAACTTCTAAGATAAGTGTTCCAACTTAATATTCAGTTACCCATGTTTCTGAAAATAATGATACATGATATGGAGTGGTAACTTGTGTCTGCTACTCTACTAAAATATTCATATAATAGCAACTTTGTACACTAGGGTTTTTAAAAACAATTTCCAACAAATGAAGCCCATCTTATGCAATCCACTACTAACTTGGTCTTCCTAGACCAAATCCTCCACGGCAACCTCGGAAACTACCTCTTCCACCTCTTCTGAACGGCCCTGAAGCTTCTGATTCATTTCCATCTTGATAGCCTAGATCAAAACACACACAAGAAAGCACAAAATAACAACAACAAAGGGATCTTGGAGACATGGTAATGGAATTTATCATTTGTATCATTCAAGTGGCTTTAATCTTAATTAAAGAATTGACAGTTAACGTTTCAAAAGTTACAACTGACCAATAAATTATTATTCTTTATTGATATAGATATTGCTATGACAAAAAAGGCCTTGCTTGAAGATTCAAAACTGAGTAAAAGAAGCAAGTTGTCACAACTGCACCAGGAGCTGCATTTCTACTATGTACTACCAGATTAAATAAATCCAAGCTTTTATTTGCCCCCTATAGAAAATAAGATACAAAAACAAACAAACAAAAACCACAGGAATCGGGTACATGTAATCTCTCATTTCCTGTTACAAATGACAAGTGAAGTGTGACTTCCTTTAAAACAAAGGTAGATCACTTTCAAACCAAATGCCAATTACATAGAAAATGTTTAGTTTATGCATTTGCTAATATTTATAACACAATGATTACTAAAATACAAACTCCTATATATATATTGAATTGACATTAGATTGTGTATATTTTAAAATCCTGATTATACAATAAGACAGAACTAATTAAAAGTACATCCATGGGCTCGAGATGGGGCTCGGTTGCAGAATTCTTGCCTAGCATGTGACAGAAGCTGTGCTTTATCCTCAGCACCAACAAAAACAAATCAAAGAAAATTCAAATTTACATATAAGCTAACCTAGTCCTTAATCTGTCAATAGTCTATATGTTAACTGTAATTCCCATTTAATAATTCTAAATTATTTACATTCTTAAAAGTCTACCAACTTTCTCACTTTTTTTAATCTTCTGAACTTTTTTTCTAAGCAGGAACTATTTTCATAAACATCAGATAAGATATAAAACATGTATAGATTTAAAACATAATAAAGCCCAATGGACCTTCCATTCAGCTTAAGATTAATAAGCTCCTAATACACCTGTGCCCATGGTGGGGGTTGGTTTTGTTTGTTTGTTTTCCCCTGTTTCTCTCAAGCACCTCCCTCACTGATCCAACCAACACTGCCCTTGTTTTCGCCTGTGCTTATCCTCTATGTACACAATCAAGCCACTGCACATTTCTTTCTTTGGCTTTCCTTGTCTACTGAGGAGTACTCTATCTCACATGCTCCAGTTTATCTGTATCTATTATCTTCTTTATACTGTCTTGGCTTCCTTAAGGAACTCAGCTCACTAGTTCCTCGCCAAATAAATTAGCTGTACTTCATACATCACAGACTACTTTTATTGTTATTGGGTAATGCATCACATTTTGACTATAGACTGTAAGTTGAGAAAAATCAGTTTTCAAATCACAAAGGTTAGATATCTATTGCTGATTCGGTTTTTTCTTTTTATTGTACTTTAATAAGAGAAATTGTCTATGACACAAAGTCTATAGCATAATTTCTGAGTTTCTTCTGGTCTTACTAAGTGATCCATCTGCATTGTAATTTCAATGTATGACAAAAAAGCATCTAGTTTACAATTTTAGGATCTATGGCTCCAAACAGACATGTTACATGAAGCTTGCTAGCTAGCTGGTTCTTAATAGTTTCTGGTTTGCTGACTCCTACTTTCTGAGGGAAATGGAACTAAACATACTAGGATTTGCAAATTTTCCCTTCTACTATGTTCATTCATAATTATATTGTTTCCCATCTCTGTATCAATTATGCTTGGGATAATTCTTTATCTTTTCAATTCATCAATGAATACATCTACCGGTGTTATGATTACCGATACATGAATCTTTAATTCTACCACCTTATGGTGGTTTTTTTGTCTTCGATTTTTTTCCAGTTTTTTTGTTGTTCTCCTTTAGAGTTCTTATTAATTCATGAACAGTTGGAAAAATGCTTCTTAAAGATCAATTATTTATTTCCAAATGTAAAAAGGCAAAAAAAATACTTTCTGTGTAAAACTTGGGTTTCTTTGGAATCTGGTATTTCAGCAGATGCTTGGTCATGGGAGGGAGGGCTAGGGTTAAACACTGTTTAATTAAATTCCATCATCTTCCCTGCTCCCTGCCTCACTCCAATCTTCCCTGTGCACCCATCCTTGTCCTTCTCAAAGTCATGGCCTCTTTTTAGTTAATTATAGCATATGTATGTGTCTAAATATTAATAAACCATACACTTTATTTTGTCCTTTCTCTGATTATTCTTCAGTTTTACTTAAAAACAACTTTTAGCCGGGTGTGGTGGTGCACGCCTTTAACCCCAGCACTCAGGAGGCAGAAGCAGGTGGAGCTCTGTGATTTTGAGGCCAGCCTGGTCTACAGAGCAAAGTCTAGGATAGCCAGGGCTACACAGAGAAACCTGGCCTTAAAAAAGGAGAGAGAGAAGGAGCAGGAGGAGGAGGAAAGGGAAAGGGAAAGGGAAAAGGAAAAGGAAGGGAAAAGGAAAAGGAAAAGGAAAAGGAAAAGAAAAGGAAAAGGAAGGAAGGAAAAGAGATTAAATTAATCTGAGTTAAAGGTAACACAAAGATATTTAAAATGTAATAATCTTTCTACACAGTTGGTGTCAAAAAACAAAACTGGTTCTAAGAAACAGGAAAAAGAGCAGGGCTGGGGGTGCAGCTCAGGAGGGGGCAGGGCAGGGGGCACAGGAGGCCCCCACTTGAGGACTAGCACTGTTTTGTTTTGTTTTTAATAAGCAATTCTAAAAGATGTGCTTAATTTCATGTTTCCCCACTATCACATCTTTGCAAAATTATAAGGCTTAGGAGACAGGCTGTCTTCGATATGAAATTGAGAGACAGGTTACTAGAGAGGGAAGAGAGCCTGCTGTTAGTCAGTCGGCTAACTCTATTAAAGGCAAAAGGTGGGCTTCTCCCAAGTCATACCATCCTGGAGTTCAACCAGAAAAGAAAGCTCTATCACAGATGAGTGCTCATTCTATCCTAACTTCCCTGTTTTTTCTTTTTTGAAGGTATTACTGCTGCTGTTTTAACATGTCTCCCTATATATTCATGAAATATGGGTGATAATCGTTATACCATGTCACTTTACATTTGTTACAAGTAGAATTAACAAAGGGTAGTAAATTATCATGAGATCTGAACAAAAACTGTTTGCCTCTTCCAAATATCCAATGACCCTTTTCAGAGATAAATACATTGTCAGTTATCTAAATTATGATTAATTGAGACACCCAAAATTCCTCTTTTGTAAATGATGCATTCTTAAGATCCGTGGGATAAAACAAATCTCCCATGACATCAGAACCGAAGAAGTGGAGCTACAAACAGTCGCTCACGGGCTAGGCATGAGAAGCATGTACCAACACATTTTTCTTAAAGCTTTCAGTATTTTCCTTTTGGCTCTTCTAAATTCAGTTTTGTCAGTTTATTTTTGCCTTATAAACAAATTGTTCAAGGCATTGTCCTTACCGCCTCGCTTGGAAAACCCTCTGCTCCGAGTCTGATTATCTTCACAATCATTATTAGACTCTTAAATAGAAACGTAAGATGTGAATAGCATCTAGGTAACTTTAATGACATAAGAGCTAAGAACAGAACTGTAACAAGAATAGTTTTTAAGTTGAATATAAGCATTGATTCTTAAGATAATTTCACTGGGAACATAAACATTGCAGAGTCAATCCCCTATACATTATGTCTATCGATAGTTAATGTGAATGCTCGAGCACCCACTATTTGCTCACTACAAAGCTAGACAAAACAATACGAAAAGAAAAACGTCCACAAGTAACCAAATGGCTCAGAAAAGCATTCATAGGCTATTAGAGACACGTGCCTGTTCTATTTAAAATGTCATTTCTTTTTCTGAAATTTACCATTCTTAGCAATGCTAGACAGTGGTGCTTTCTTACATAATGTAAACTTTTTTCTCATTTTTCCAATGAAATAACTCAATTACTCAATGTCTTTTGTGTTTTAACAACAGTGCATCTGTACTTTTGGGGCTTCTCTTAACAGTGGGATGAGGGCTGATGGCGACACCGATGGGCACTCAGGTGGACGGGGTGCAATGAAGCCTAGGCCCCGTCGCCAGAGTTCATCATCCTGGTGATAAGTGACAACAAGGAATGGACAATTTTTAAACTTTAAACGTTTTATATTATTAATACAACTCTAAGCTCTCCAGAAATTTTAAAGCAGCCTATTTTGGGAATACAGAGATCGCCTCAAGGTCTCTAGCACATGTCACTGATGTCCAGTATTCAAGAATTTTAAACAAACAGAAAGTCAAGTGACCAAACAGCTTACGGGCTATCATCTAAACTCCTACACAAAAGTACTTGTCTAATATGGTTTGTTTTATACTTTTTAAAAACATTATCCCAACACCTAGCTGAAGGCTTCCTTGACTATTGGAGCTTTAGTAGTCAGCATATTTTTTATAATATATTATTGGTTCTTTGGGGATTTCACACCACACAGCCATTTACATTTGCATCACATTGGCTTCCCTGTCCTCCCCCACACCCTTTTTACTCAGAAAAAAAAAAAGTCCAATCTGTGTTATGTATATATTCACTGGAGCATGGTCAGGTTCCCCGGGCCCTGCCCCCTAAATGGAGCTGAGACCTTCCCCCCCTGCACCCCTGCAGGAAGTCGGTCACTGTGGAGGGTGAAACCGCAGCACCCTATCACACCATTTAAGAGTTCTCTCTGGTGGCTTCCTGTCTAAGCTGCTACTACTTTGGAGATGGGGTGGAGGGAAGGCTTGAGGTAAAGGGAAGGGTTGTCACAGAAACCTTCCATGTCTCCCTCAACTGTGCATCTGCAGTCATCAATATCACTGTAAAAGTAGCCTATTTGCTCTTTATAGACTGAGAGAGGATGAGGACCCTTGGATGCAGTCAGCATGTATTCTGGAAAGAGTCATCTAATGTGGGGCCTGAAAATCACGCAACTGGAGGGGCCAGTCCAGAGCAAGAGTGACTTTTCCAAACCCCCAAAACTCTTGTCCTGAGACTGGCAGGAATAGGACTGCTTGCTCCTTGCTCTGGGCCAGCATGTCCCAGTGCACATAAGCCTTACGTCCCCCACGGTTTACAGGTTAAGCTTCCTCTTTCTGTAAGGACATGTCCAGGGAGCATGTGGATTTTCTCTTCAGGCAAATGAAGCATTCCCAGCACCTCAGTCCCAGTCAATGATACAGACTCTCCCCAAAAACCCCTACCCATTCCCCAAGTTATATATAATCCTTATTTACCCACAAATAGAGCTGTTTCACTGAAAACTGTCTGTGGAGAAGGCCATTTCTTCTGCACCCATGCAGACCAAGCCCTCTAACCCTCCTAAGCCTAGCTAAGCATCATTCCTTCCAGGCCAGCCCCAGGATACACTGATGCCTGGGTACCCAGAGGGGAAAGCACACCCAGGGCAGCAAGCTAACACAACTTTCTGGAAAAGAAGATTTAAGAAAGAGAATCGGGAAAGAAAGCACTTTTAGAAACAAGACTGACTCTGAGATGGAGGTGAGGACTAACATGTACAGCTTTAAGAAAAATATCCTATACATCAGTTTAGGATATGTATGTCTTTGTCATTTTAAGAAGTAAAATGGAATAATGGCGTTAGGCAAACTTGGATGAAAACCAATTCTATACTATATTCTAACTTCTTGTGAATCTAACCATTTTAGAAATAAATTTAAAATAAAAAGCTCTTTGTGGATCTGGAAAATAAAGAGTACAAATGAAAATAAGTAAAATTAAATAGTTACAACCTAACAATTGCATAGCGTATAAATGATGTCGTGTACAGCCTCCGCACCTGACGATGCTCTGCTCTGAGGGGATAACTCTTCTATGTGCTCTTTCCTTTCTGTCTTCCTTTCCATCCATCAGAAACAGTCTGACTACATTTGCCTGGATGGTCTTAAACTCCTAGGCACAAGGATATTCTTATTTATTTTGTTCTGTTGAATTTATTCTTTACGACAGAGTCTCTCTTTATAGGCTAAACTGTCCTAGAACTCTATGTGGACCAGGCTGGCCTCGAATGAATTGAGATCTACCTACCCCTGCCTCCCAAGTGCTGGGATTAAAGGGATGAGACACATGCTTGGCCTGATCCTCTACCTGTTCCCAGAGCTAGGACTAGAAGATAAGCCATCACACCCAGTTTTGTTTTGCTGTACTAACTTTAACTCTTAGAAAAACCCTGTCCAGTGGCTATAATCCTCATCTTATAAACAGAAAAACAATTCTAAAAAGTTAAATACCATTTTTAAGACAACACAACCACCATGAGGATGATTTGGGCCTTAAATTTCAGGCATTCAACTCCAAAATATCAGGTCCTTATGACTACACTATACCAAGTAAGACACAGAGCCATAAAACACTAGCTGTGTTGCAAGCAGAAGCTGCTGTGGTAATCTTAAACCCATTCCTGGATTTGTCCACAACTGTGGGACTGAAGGAACTTGATCCATAATTGTCATTTTTCTTCTTTGAGAAGAACTAAGAATAAAAACAGAAATAGACAAAAACAAAATCCATTTTGGAAAAAGTACTCTTTAGCATAATGAAAACTTGATTTATACTCTGCTGTAGTTTGATCCAGAGGAGGGGGGGGGAGAGAGAGACAGACAGACAGACAGAGACAGACAGAGGAGGGAGGGGAGATCCACACATGTGCTAGAGTCCTGAAGTGACTAAGGAGGAGAGGAAAGGTGAGCTGGGCGCCATCAGCATCCATCCCTCTCTGCCATCTCTCTCACTGTTATGTGCAACAGAACAAGCCATGTCACACGCCCTCTGCCATGCCCCCCCCATGACAGACTATTGCCTTCTTAGAATAAACTTCCTTAAGTTGCTTTTATTACAGTAATGAGAAAATATAATATAACCAGTAAGTAGGTTAAAAATTAATAGGGTAAAACAAAAGTACTCAAAACTAAAGAAATCTTTAAAAGATTTTTTTCCTCTTGAATACTAATTCTCCTTTATCTGTTTTCTTTTGAATGGGACAGGGCTAAAAGCAATGGCTGGAAGAAACTATCTTACTCGATATCCTACAATCCAATCTAAAACCAGGTGTGGTGGCTCATACAGCACTGTACTCAGAAGGCTGAGGCAGGAGAACTACAAGTTCAAGGCCATTCTGGGCTACAGTGCAAGCTCATGTCTCAAAAGCAACAAATTACCCAATTTCGATTCTAAAAGTTTTAGAAATTATGTTTAGTCTTAGTTTTGACTTTGGGAATCAAAGTATATTATAAAATAAGCTCCCTATTCTCTTTCTTCCAAAGGTGGGGGATGGAACCCAGGGTCTTGTGCATATTAGACTACCACTGGGCTCCAATCCAAGATCAAACTTCAAGTATCTAATTAAGAAATGACATTTATTAAATATTTACCACAAATAGTATTATGTTCTGTTCTCTTACTGATAGCCTAAATAGCTAGCCCATGAGATGGATGGCCCCCATTCTACACAGTACCAAACACTGACTAGGAGTGAATTATCCTAGTTTAGTTATCACTAAACTAGCAGGTAACCAGGGCTGAGAAGCCAATAGACTCTGGAACTCAATGTCAGGAAGATTCAATACATCAGCAGTTTTCAAACAAACAAACAAAAAAAAAAAAAACAAATCAAAATCACCAGAGATGCACTTTACATACAAGTTCCAAGACCCCCACAAACCTTGTCAATCAGACTCAATAAAGCAGTTGACCCTCTAATACCATCATTCTGTTCTCATCATAGTTCCCGAGAGCTTGGGTACCTTAGACACATTTTTACTCTGAGCAGAGACTCATTTTCTCATCATTTTCCTCTTAGATGAACTTGAGTTTAAGCATGAGTTGTGTGAGTGTGTGTGTGTGTGCGTGTGCATGTCTGTGTGAGTATGAGTGGGGGGGGATTGTACATGCCACAGGGTACACATGAAGGCCAGAGAGCAACTTTCTGGAATCAGGCATCCCCTTCGGCCAGGTAGTCCTGAAGACTGAACCCAGCTCATGAGGTGTGCTGGCAACTGCAGTTACCCTGCGGTGGAGTTTAACCCCTGACTTCCTTTTTCTACTACCTATCCTTTTTCTATAGGTAACAATTTTCAAAGGTTGTACTATGACAGGTGGCAAAAATACCACATTAAAGGTGCCTGAATTCTTTATCTGAACCCCTGCCTAAGGTCTCCACAGCTGCTTCACAAAACTGAGCATTATGTAACATAGAAGTGGAGTAAGACTGCCAGTCTGAGTCTCTAGTATGTGCTTCTGACTAGAAGTTTTTAAAGTTGCCACAGAAATACAACTTACCTTTCCAGAAACCAGAGCTATCACCTTCTTCAAACTTGTTATTTAAAAAACCTATACAAAATATAAAAAAAAACCTGCAAATTTCTGAAAGAATTTCTTTTATCTCTGTAGTTTTAAAAAAAAAAAAAACAGTTTTCAGGACCAGAGGGCTGGCTTAGCTCACTGCTACATCACACGGCCAGGGTTCAGACCACTCACGCAGGTGACTCCCAATGCCGGCCAGTCCAGCTTCAAGGGATCTGACACCCATGACTAACCCCCATGGGATGTGTGCAGAAACACATATAACATATATATATACATGAATAAAATCTGTTTTAAGAGTCTTTCAGGGACAACTAGTTATGATGACCCTACAGAATGGATAAACTCTATATATAAACTACATACAGACATAGGAAGAGAACTAATTCAAATAATACTAGAACTTCTGCCTCTATCAGATTATTAGTTCTACTCTTTTAAACTTAAAAATGTTTCAGTAGATCTTATATTATTTCAAATACCCTATATTCCCCCTTATATGTGCAGGCAAGACAACAGTATGTATCATTATAACCATTATTTGCTTTCCATTCAAAATATCAAAAATAAATAAATTTGGGGCTGAGAAGACGGCTCAGTTGATAAAGTGGCTGCCATGTAAGCATGAGAGACTTGAGTTCAATCCCCAGCACCGCGACAAAAAAGTTATACACATGGGCGCGTGTCTATAATCCCTGCACTGCGCAAATAAGACCAAGAGGATCCTGGGACTGACTGGCCAGGCAGTCTGGACGAATCAATGAGCCCTGGATTCAGTGACAGACCTGTCTCCAAAGCACTTTGACTTTTAATAAAATGTTCTTTAGTGTAAAAATTCTCAAGGAACTAGGTATAGTGGTGCATGGCTGTCGCCCTGGGTATTTGGAAGCTAATTATAGTGTATGACTTGAGTTCATGGGTTAAATACCCACCTGGGCAGCATAGTGAGATACTCTAGCCTGCCCCACTCTATCTAATATACACAGAAAAGATACTTGGGGACACATACCTTAAAAGTAAATGTCAATATGGAATGCCTATCAACCATTATCTCAACTATATTATAAAGAACTCAGTTACGATTGGGCTTGTTTAATATAAGAATCATCCAGTTACTTAGGCAGTTGTTCAATTTATAAATGATATGTGTGTTATCTCAAGTCATGGAATATTTGCAGGTTTAACCAAATTTAAGGTTCTTCATAGCAAAATATAATGGAAGTTCAATACACAATTCTCTTATAAAAGCAAGTATCCAAGTATTCATTGTATGATTGACCAAAAAATCCTTTAGCAGGTATTTCCTCTCAAAATGTACACGTAATCCCTAAAAAGAATAATATTTCTACAAAAATATCCTAAGTTTTAAATTATTACCCTCACTTAAATATTAATCTTCAAAGCTGCTTGTGGAAAGGGCTGTACCCACTCTCCTGCCCTCTCCATGGCTGCTTGTGCTTCCTCATTCCTGTGACCAGGCAGAGTCAGTGTTGGGGTTCTAACTAGGGAAACTCCTGTCTCTACATTACTGGTCCCCCTTTGCTCAGCTACAGATGAGCCCATGTTCACCTGCAGAGGTACAAAATGAGTACCATGGGACCTGGGAGCCCTAAGTAGTAAAGGAAAGAACTCAGGCTTGTGTAGAAGGGGAATCAATGATACTACAGCAAGGGGAGTGCTGGGTTTTTTTGTTTGTTTGTTTGATTTTTAAGGAAAACAAATGGAGGTCCAGCAAGATAATGTAACAGTGATTAGAGTGCTTTCTGCAAAAGCCTGATCTGAATTTAATCCTGGGAGTCCACATGGAGGAAGGAGAGAAGCAATGGCTGCAAATTGTTCTATGTCCTCCACACATGCACTGCAGTATATGTGCAACCCCAAACACCCGCACCTACACACATGCAGTAAGAATAAAATCTTTAAAAGACAAATGGAACCCTGCACATACCCAGAACAGCATCAACTGCTGCCTTTATACGATACCTATATGAAACAATTTTCTGTGAGCCTCGTGATATCTATATGGCACACACTTTCTGTGCTTTGTTTTCTAAAAAATAAACTGGAAGCCTTGGAGTCAACTAAAATATTTTGGTTGTAAAATATTATAAATAATTACCTCTGTTTCCAAAACCTTTTCCTCTTCCAAAGCCACCAGTTGTAGATGTATTCTCTCTTTTACTAGACTCGCCAATATCTGAAAAAATTTAGACAGTTAAACTTAACGTGCAAAATTATGTCATCAAAAAAATAGGGATAAAATGAAGCTTTTGGGTTAGATGGCTTTTACAGATGGTAAGAAAATAGAAAACTTAAAACTCATTACATTTCACTAGGTAAACCAGGCTGGCCTGGAACTTAGAGATCCACTTGTCTCTACTTCTCTGTGCTGAGATTAAGGGTATATGACACCACCCTCAATTATTATTATTATTTGGTGGTGGTGGTGGTGGCGGTGGTGGTGGTGGTGTGTGTGTGGTGTATGTGAGTGCAGACTTATGCATGTCATGGCACACATGCAAAGGTCAGAAGATGGCTTTCAGTTTATACTCTTCTTCCACTCTGGAATTGGGGGACTGAATTCAGGGTATCAGACTCATATAGCAAATGAGCCAACTTGCCAACATACTAAATAACCCCATTTTCATGTTGTGAACATCTAGTATTTTTTTTCTATATGCTGTGCCTTTGGGCATAGTATCCCTGCTTTCCTACTTTTCCTATTTTGCATTCTTCAGAAGCCCAATTCCTCTCTAATTACGTATAGCCCTTCCATATTCCCAACAGCATACTACTCTCTGTACCTCTTCTTAGTAACAGTCTATGTATTTCTCAACCACTAAGTTAAGAACCAGTTAGGCATGGTAGGACAAACCAGCTACATAGGAGGATGAGGTAAGAAAATTCCTTGAGCCCAAGAGATTGGAACCAACCTGGGCAACACTACAAAAACTTCATCTCAAGAAAAAGAAAAAGAAAAAAGAAAAAGAAAAATAACCTAAAGGTCAGAAATACAAGAATAGTTGGTTCTTGTTTATAGTATTTTCATTAATTCTTTTTTTTTCCTTTTTTCTTCTTCTATATTCTTTGTTTACATTCCAAATGATTTCTTCTTTCCTGGTTCTCCCCTCCCCATAAGTCCTGTAAGCCCTCTTCCCTCCACCCATTCCCCCAATCACCTCCCTCCCATTTCTCTGTCCTGGTAATCCCCTACGATGCTGCATCAAGCCTTTCCAGGATCAGGGCCCTCTCCTTCCTTCCTTCTTGGGAATGATTTGATATGTTAATTGTGTCTTGGGTATTCAGAGCTTCTGGGTTAATATCCACTTATTAGTGACTGCATTCCATATGTATTCTTTTGTGATTGGGTTACCTCACTTAGGATAATATTTTCCAGTTCCATCCATTTGCCTAAGAATTTCATGAATTCATTGTTTTTAATTGCTGAGTAGTATTCCATGGTATAAATATACCACATTTTCTGTATCCATTCCTCCATTGAGGGACATCTGGGTTCTTTCCAGCTTCTGCTTATTATAAACAAGGCTGCTATGAACATAGTGGAGCATGTGTCCTTGTTGCATGCCAGGGAATCCTTCTGGGTATATGCCCAGGAGTGGTATAACAGGGTCCTCTGGAAGTGTCATGCCCAGTTTTCTGAGGAACTGCCAGACTGATTTCCAGAGTGGTTGTACCAGCTTGCAATTCTACCAGCAGTGGAGGAGTGTTCCTCTTTCTCCACATCCTCGCCAACACCTGCTGTCTCCTAAGTTTTTAATCTTAGCCATTCTGACTGGTATGAGGTGAAATCTCAGGGTTGTTTTGATTTGCATTTCCCTAATGATTAATGATGTTGAACATTTCTTTTCTTTTCTTTTTTTTATTTTTTAATTTTTCGAGACAGGGTTTCTCTGTGTAGCCCTGGCTGTCCTGGAACTCACTCTGTAGACCAGGCTGGCCTCGAACTCAGAAATCCGCCTGCCTCTGCCTCCCAAATGCTGGGATTAAAGGCGTGCGCCACCACCACCCGGCTTGATGTTGAACATTTCTTAAGGTGCTTCTCAGCCATTTGAAATTCTTCAGGTAAAAATTCTTTGTTTAACTCTGTACCCCCATTTTTAATAGGGTTATTTGGCTCTCTGGAGTCTAACTTCTTGAGTTCTTTGTATATATTGGATATTAGCCCTCTGTCAGGTGTAGGTTTGGACCTTGTATCTTACTTACATGGGTGAGATCAGTGTGGTGCACATGCATATCACCCTAGCAATTATGAGGCAGAGGCAAGAGGATCACTCATGTTCAGAGCCAGTTGGTTTACATAACAAGTCCAAGGAAGATAGAGCTATAAGGTAAAAATCTTTAAAATGGGAAAACAAAACAAAATAAAATAAAAAACAATTATATGATCCAAATCAGCAATGTATATTAATTTGTAAATGTTTAAAGCCAAAATATACATTAGTATTTAAATATTACACTAACAATTAGTAGGAAGATACTCAAATATAAAATTCAAATTGTGTTTATATATTAATAAGAAATTGGGTTTTCCAAATGTCAAATGAAATACCTTAATTATGATAGCAATAGAAAAAGTCAATCACGTTTTTCAAAAGATAAATTTAAGGATGAGTGTCAGCCTCCCCTGAGCAGCACAGGGGAGGTGGCCCTGATGGCAGGGCACAGGGGAGCTGGTCCCTGGGATGTGAGCACAGTGGCCCTGCTACTTGCCTGCTGTGAGGTGGTGCAGGCAAGGGCAACAGAGAGATGTTCTCCCCCATCTCAACACCTGAGGCAGTCTGTCCCAAGGCAATGAGAATGGGAAAGCTGGCCCTGCCTGCTCTCACTGGCTGCAGCACTAGGAAGAGCCACTGGCCCTGCACCCACCTGGGCAACACAGTAGAGGTGGCCCTGGTGGGAAGGCACAAGTGAGCTAACCCTAGGGTGTGAGAGCTGGAGAGCTGGTCTAGCCCCTTTCCAGCTGCAGCATTGGGCGAGCTATCCAGGGCAGTGCTGAAGAGCTCTCCCTGGTGGTTCGTCGGAGAGCTAGCAGGATGACCAACTTAGCTACTACCCAGGCCAAAATCCCAAAATCTCATCTCTTAACTGGTGGAGCATGTGAAAGGCTGGCCCTGCTGATCCTGAGCTACAGTAGTCTCATGACACAGGGCAACAAAAGAATACCCAAGAGGAGTCCTGGTAAGGAGCTAGTATTGATGGTGTAGCAGAAGTCAGAGGCCTCAAAACTCATTGCAATGAACATTTGTAAGTAAAGATGTATGGGGAAAGGGGTACACTTGTGGGAAACACTGTGACACACTACAGCTTCCACAATGAGATGTTTTCTATGCTTTGTTTATTCTGTATTTTTTTCTATTTTCTTTGGGGAGAGATTGAAAAGGCAGAGGGCAGATATGAAGGGATGGAGAGATAAATGGGATTGGGGTGAATGATGTGAAACTCACAAAGAATAAAGGTTAAATATATATATTAAAAGAAGCACAATGAGAAAATTATCAAATATTTCTAGCTATGCTATATCTTAAGAGGAAAAAACTCATAAAGGCTCAAGTTAGCATGAAATTTTAGTTCCATGTTATTGCATTATATAATAAAACATAGTATAAAATGTTTCTATCACTTTAATATCTCGATTAATTATGGGGAAATGAGGGTATTTTATGCTATAACTACTAAACTCAAGTGTTCCTAGTTTTTTTGTTCATGTGTTTGTTTAGAGAAAGAGTTTTGCATGCAGCCTAGGATAGCCTTAAACGCAAAATCCTCCAGTTTTAACAGCTTAAAAATGTAATTTTAAAACCCAACATTTGAGAGGTGGAGGAAGAAAGAAAAGAATTTTAAGGCCAGCCTCAGCTACACAGCAGATTCGAGGCCAGTCTGAGATACAAGAGACCCTGCCTCAAAAATAAGTAAATTGTTAAACTTAATACTGAAGAGCTAACAGAAGTATCTCCCATACTGCTTTTTGTTACGAAAGCTAACACTCAACAAGGCACTCAACATACCCTAACCTCTTCTCACATCAATTCCTAGAAACAGAAACTTGAAATTAAGCAGCAGTGATCTGTGGGACAATCTGTCTAGTCCACCTAACTCTAACTCTGTCTTATAATACCAGGAAGATGAAACAGCATACAGTACTTGGGCAGTACCTAGTGTGAGCCAGGCCTCCACTCCCAGCACTTAGGAGGCTGAGCCATGAGGATCCCAAGTTGTCTGTACTGTATTACATATGAGTAGCCTGTGTTTAAGGCCAGCATGGATTATATTATACAGAGTTTAAAGTTAGTTGGGCATGTCTGTCTTTGTGTCTCTGCCCCACACTCCCACACCCCGACATTAAATAAAAGTTAACTTGGCAGGCAGTGGTGGTACATGCCTTTAATCCCAGCATTCAAGAGGCAGTCAGGTGTGCCAGAAGCCATTCTCACATAGATCACAAAACCCCCTCCTTTCAGCCATTTCTAGCCTGCTTCTTCTAGCCTTTTAGAAGGAAAAGTACTAGCTTAAAGATTAGCCAAGTAAGCTAGATGTACAGTACATGCAGAGCTCACCTGAGTGGGCTAGAACAAATGAAGCTCACCTGTGGTTAGGTTACCATAGCAACTCCTTTCCACTTCACCTGCTTATGATCAATTTCTAGTGCCAAGCTCCTATAGCAGCTGCCAACCTTTCCCTGAGATTCTGAGAGACAATTCTGAGAAATGATACTAGCCCCCTGAGATTGTTCCCCAAATACAATGACTTTCCCCCTTTCACCCCTCCCCTCACCTGCTCGCTCCCCTTTAAAAAGCCTTGTATAAAAAATAAAATTTGACAGCTTGATCAGAATACTGTCTTGCTGTCCGTCTCTCATGTCTCGTCTCTCGCCTTCTCCTAGGTGGTTCGGGACCCTGTTGACTGTCCTGTGAGTCAAGACACAGGTGGATCTCTGGGAGCTCAAGGCCAGCCTGGTTCTACAGAGCAAGTTATAGGACAGTCAGAACTACAGAGAAACCCTGTCTCAGAAACACAAAAACCCCCAAAATTAACTCATTATACCAACAAAACCTTCCATCCACTAAGTTATAGAAGATTTAGCTTTGTACCAAATAACCAATCAAAGCCCCTATGTTTAAAGAAAGATGACACTTACCTCTGTTTCCTAAATTTCTTCCAGAAGGAAATCCACTTCTCATGAAATGATCTCTTCCAGAAGGTCCATCTTCCATTTCTAAAGCAAATAACATTTCAAAGCAAGTCAAATAAAAATATTTATCCAAATATACAAATTTAAAGCCTTTTCAATGTGCCACACACTTAACAGAGAAATTTTATTTACCAACAAGAAAAGTGACAGACCCAAGCTACTCTGGAGGCTGAGGCAGAAGAGTGACAATTCCATGAACAGTCAGACTGAGCTACAATGTAAGTTCAAGGCCAGCTATGTACTAAAATATTCTCAAAACAAAATGTTGGGGCCCTGGGTTCCATCTCTAGGATAAGAAGAAAGCTAATGACAACTAAGAGCCTAACTGGAAAGTGAATCATGTTTCTAAGCAGAACTTAACAGAATGAAAAGGAACAGAAGGCAAGGACGGCCAAGCAAAGACAAGCAAGTCTATGTCTCCACCACAAAGAATATGTAAACATGCATCCATACAATACAAATAGAATCTGATACAATTAATATCAGAATAGAGAGAGGGAAATCGAAAAAAGAATCAGTCACTGTCAGTGATGGCAAACCCAGAGGCCAAGATTTTGGGTAATTTGGTGATAATTTAGTTCCTTCCTAACTTTAAATTTTTGACAATTGTGTAGGTATCGGTTTTAGTTTACATTCACTTGACTAGAATATGCTGCAATAAGAAAATTAACTTTCTAGGTCCACAAGCTACACTTACAATCATAAAATAGGACCAACACAATGAATCAGTAAGGGTGCTTGCACCAAGCCTGACAGCCTGAGTGCCAGTCCCAGAACCCACATAGTGGAAGGAGAGAACCTGACTCCTGCCAGCTGCCCTCTCCTCTCCACTCCTGGGTTGCAGCATGCATGCATGCCCCCACCCTAAACACACGATAAATGTACTGCTCAAATTGGTTTTGAAAATAATTTAAATTGAAAAGAATTATAAAAAAGTACTTGTTAACCCAAACAGAAGCACTTCATTTCTCATCTTTAGCCTCAGCATTCATAGATCAATAATTGTGGCTTTAGTGGGTGGTTATTTCAATCTAACTCTAAAATTCTACGACAATAGATCACTATTCTCTCTTATGATATAGGCCTACTTTCATTCCTTTACTGAAACTGCCTTTTGTTGATACCACAAAGAACCAGGTTTCTGCTGGTTACATTATCAAGTACACTTTTACACATTTGTCTCTATGTTTAAAAGATCTCAGCACTCATATGAAGCAAACTTAGCTTTCTGTTAGTTTCAGTCAGGCTCTTGAGATTCTGGTTAAATATTAAAACAACACATTTAAATTTTTATGAAAGTGCTCCTTGACAGTAGCAAAGGTTTTTATGAACTTTTGTCAATGGATTTACCTTGAACTTAAAGGAGCCATAAGAATTAAATTTGCTGTAATTAAATCAACCGAGTTCAAACTCCCCTCATATTCTACAAACTACGTTGGCACAGTTCTTTAATTTTTTGTTTTTGGGTTTTTTTCTTCACTTTAAACCAAGTTCCAGTGAATCAACAGTTCCATTGACTACAAAATGCTTTATCTCAGCCTCTAAATTTAATGGCAGAAACTGCAAAATGAATGTGCCCACAGCCCTTGCATCTGACTTCCTTAAAGTGAGCCATAATTCAAATGCATAGGTGACAACTTGAACTTGCTAGACGTGCCAGGGGTTCGAGACAGGAGGAGCGAGGAGCTATTATTTTAATAGGAACAGAATTTCAGTTTGCAAAGATGAAAAAAATCTCAAGGTAGATAGTAGTTAATGTAGCAATGTGAGTGTGCTTAATGCCAGCCAACTGGATACTTAAAAGTAGTAAAGATAAAAAAAAAAAATAAGACTCTTGGGGCTGAAGCAATGGTTCAGCAGTTAAGGGCACCTACTGCTCCTACAGAGGAGCCAGGTTCGATTCCCTGAGCACACACAAGGCAGTTTACAACCATCTCTAACTACAGATACAGAGGACCTATCATGTTGTTCTGGCCTCTGCAGGTACCAGGTATATATATGGTGCACTTACATACATCCTGGAAAAACACGTATACACATAAATAATAAGTAAATCTTTTCTTTTTAATGGCAAAGATCAGGGCTGGCAAGATGACTCAGCAAGTAGAAGGGCTTGCTGTGCAGACCTGACTGTCCAGAGTCAGATTCCCAGAACACCTAAAGGTGGAGAGAGACCCAACACCACACACATACCATAGCAAACACACACATTATGTACACAGTAATAAAAACGTTAATGGTGAAGATGGTCACTATTATATACATTTTACCATAATTAAAAAATCTTTCCCTGCACAACAGCAATAACATTTGTGTCTGTTTCAGGCTTCAACAAAACAAAATACTGCCATGATTTAATTTCTTAGCCCAACTCCTACCCTTCCTCCCATGTTAGCATATATACATTAACTCTATAGAGTATAGGTATACAGACGCAGGGTGGGGCAGCCCATATGAAAAATAGAACAGAGAAAGGAGTTTGGAGCAGCAGAATAGGTTGAAACTGTATTCTGAACTTAACTCTCATTCTCTTGGAAATGTCAGTAAATTAGTTTTCTGGTGCGAAAAGAAAAGAAAAGAAAAGAAAAGAGAAGAGAAGAGAAGAGAAGAGAAGAGAAGAGAAGAGAAGAGAAGAGAAGAGAAAAGAAAAGAAAAGAAAAGAAAAGAAAAGAAAAGAAAAGTCATGCTCTTAACAGTATGACAAGTCTGGCTTAATCCCTGGTTTTGGGCCAGTCATCATAATTAGAACCTGCTTTAATAATCTCACCATAATTAGAACCTTCTTTAATAATATCCTGCTTCCTTCTATCAGGAGACCTGACAATGCTTTAGCAACCTGAAGCCAAACATGTAACCTTCAGGATGGAAAAAGTTTTGCAACTCACTAAATTAAATACTACAGTCTATAACACTGTATCTTCTTTAGCTACAAGTTACCCTATTCTAAAATATACAAATTAGAATGAATACTCTTCATAAGAAAAACTTAAAAACACACTCTGTATCTATAAAATTCTTGCCCTAAAAAGAAAAGCCATGTGGCCACAGCACATACCTGATGATGAAGCTGAAGTCCTGTTAAAAGTGTCTCCATTTGCTCCAGAAGAATATTTATCCTGTAAGAAAGCCAAATTTTCTACTCTGAATAATAATAAAGAGCATGTTCACACACAGGAACTTACAGAACTCCTTCCTTTTAATGAGAAATACACTCTAGGACCCTCAGTGCCCCAAACCATGAGTAGTAGATAATCATGCATATACTGTCGCTCGTTTTCTCTACCTCACTTCCTCTTCCTCATCCCTCACACACACAAAATATATGAGATATTTTTCTTATACATATATACCTATGAAAAGGTTCATGAATTTTGCACAGTAAGAGGATAATAAAAACCATAACGGCACTACAGTGTTAAGATCTTCCTGACCTTTCCTCTCTCCTCCTGTGGTGTGAAATGCTGCCTACATGAGATGAAGCAAGGTGCATTACAGAAACAGTTTAGGACCAAGCTACTAGTAGTGACCTTCTGACAATCCATCAGGAGGATCAACCATCTAGGTGATTGTGGGCATAAACCCATACTGTCAGACAACTAGTCATACACAGACACACCAGACAAAGGGATGACTTGCTTTCTGGGCAAGACAAAGGGTGGTGGTGGCAGTTTTTAACATGCTACCCAGAATGACATGAAATTTAAAACATCAGCTATTTACTTCTGAAATTTTCCATTTAATATTTTTATATGACAGTTAACAACTTATGACTGAAACCATTAAAAGCAAAATTGTAACTAAAGAGAATTATATGACTTCATGATAAAGATTATTGTAACACTGCATGATAGAGATTACTGCATAACTACATGCAAAACAACAGTAAAAAGTGAGTGTTTCTAGGTCAACAGATGCATCCTCATTAGTTATTGCAACACATAGTAACCTAATTTGTAGGTATAACAAATTTATCACTTAAATTAATAAACTACAGCCAGAAGACAAATCTGGTAAGCCACCCATCTCTATAAACAATTTTATTGGAATACAGTAATTCATTAAAATATGAATATACCAATAGATATAATAGCCAAGCTGTGACTGAGACTAAAACTTAAAAGTCTAAATCATTTGCAGACTAGTACTTTACCTAAAATGTTTGCTGACTCATACTGACAAGCATAAACTATTATTAAGTAAATAAAGCAAAGACAATACACAAGACTGTTTGCAGAACTCCGTGTTTTACAATACACTCACCAAAGCTACAGAGTAAAGTAGAATATAGGACAACATTATCAGAAGGCAGGCTCAAAGGAAAGACACTTATTTTAAAAACTTTCACTATGACTAAGAATGACTAACACTCAGGAAGATGATGAGACTGAGGCCAGCTTGGGCTACATACGAAAACTATCTCAAAAATGGTTTCTAAAGCACTACCATTGTAAATAAGTTAATGTTTACACTCGTTAGGGTGCAGTTTCCCGAGTCCCACTGGCTGGCAGGGTCAAAACTGAGTTCATGTTCCCAGACCCGGGAAGTCAACTTCTACCTGCTTCTTCAGATGTTTCAGGTGTGTCTGTGAAGAGGGATGTGAAGAGGGAGGAGCTGCTGTCCCGCTCCCTAACTCAGGCGCACAGGTCAATGTGCGGCTGTCTCCACCTCACTGACTCCGTGCAGCTCGCCCATTCCCTTGTTTCCTCGGCATTCTAAACTTCCAGGCCAGAGTCCAGGAGGGGACCTGGCTGCAAAAGCTGACTCAAAGACCCTGAAACCAGGTGACCCAGATAAGGCCTGTCATCAATACTAACGTCCTGGCTTAACCCCTGTGTCACTGCACCAGCCCACCCTGCTCCCCTTCACTTTGTGTTCCCAGCCTGTACAAACTACCATCTCCCTTCAGGGATGCCGCTCAGATCCTTTCATTTTAAGACTCTGTCTCTCAATGCATTTTCTCAGCTTCCACCCTGAACCCAACTTTAGAGAATACTCAGTTATCTACTGAAAACTGTATGGATTCTGGGGTTGTTTTTCAAATCCAATGCCGTGGTGAATGGTAACCAGCTACTGGGTCAGAATATTCATGCTTAATTTCAATTAAACTTGAGGGAGCAGTAGTTGAAGATTGTCTTCAGTAATCTCAAATACTCACTGTTCCTGTTTCTAGTCTTTAAAACAAACTACTATAGATATATGTACATTACTATGGCAGAATTAAACTAACCAAGGGACTTAAAAGATTCAATTTTTGTTACAAAATGAATAATGCCAAGTTAACTTTGGAACTTTCCAGTATTTCTCAGTCTTTCTGTGTTATAACAATGTAATTTTTCTCACTTCTAGCACCTATAATGTCCTTCCATCACTAGCCTACTCCTTTATTTCTTCCTGTGTATGCTTCCTCTTAATAAAAACTTTCAGACTATAACTCTGAAATTAATGTATATTAAAATACAACAATAATTTAAAAATGAAATGACTAAACTTATAGGAATTATAGTCAAATGACTGCATTACAAAGTTACAATCTTCCTTCAGATCAGTTCATTTAAGGAAGTGCTAATGATGGAAAGCGTGCACCCATGGTGGTATCTTCAGCTAACACTTTTCTAAAATTTCTTTCACAAAAGCCACTAAGCAACTTTTAAACTCTTATGTAGCTCAGGAACCATTTATTTTCCAAAGTTCTTATTAAGAGCAAATCCACAATAGTGTCACTGAAATCCCCTAAAAAACTGCTATAATAAAACAGCCCAAATTGATTGCTACCAGACACTAAAACAAGAATGATCCAACTAGCCCTAGGATACTGCCAGTGAAACAGAGTAAAAATCTTACTGGTTTAATGTGTCTAAATCAATAAATAGTAATGGTACACTCCTGACTAGAAAACTGAACATGTTTTTACTGATTTCTCAAGCTATGAAACTTAATACTCACATGTTTATCTTACAAATTCCAAGGCAATTTGTAAAAATAGGTACATGTTTACAACAGGTAAAAATGACTAAAGATTAGGATGTCCATTCTTCTATTCTAATTCATCCATGTTTTAAGTTTGATTTTTTTTCAAATTATTTTAAAAGGAAAATGCTTTAACCCTTCTCGCTAGCTTAAATTGCACCGCTAGTCTCTCCAGCCATTGCCTGGTTTCTCTTCCTCACTTAGAACATCCACAGCTGCTCCCTCCCTTGCTTCCTTCAAGCTATGGCCAGCCCAGCTTCCATCACCTCTGACCGGATATGCTTTTTAAAAATTTAGTCTTTTCTCATACATTCTGACCTCGGCCTCTCCTCCTGGAATTTGTAGTGGTGTTTGTTGTTGCTTGAGAATTTCATACATGCATATAATGTGTTTTGTTCAAATCCCATCCCCATTCCCTGCCCTTCAGCTCCTCCTCTATCCTCATACCCCCACTTTCCCCTCCTCACCTTATGTGATTTCTACAAATCCCCTGAGCACTTATACCAAGTAAGTCTCCTTACTGAGTGTAGCCAGCAGACAAGTAGACTCTCAGGGGCTGCATCCCTGGAAAAAAATCTGACTCCCCCTCCCCTAAGAGCCATCAATTGCCAACGCCTAGAGCTGAGTCCCTGTCCTGCATATGCTGCTAACCCTTGGAATTAATAAATACCTTATTTGAAATAAAATCATATAATTAAGGATTCTGATATAGAGAGTTATCCTAGATTATCCAGCTGAGTCTTAATTTGTCATCCTGGGTGTCAAGAGAGAATGGGAGAACACACACACACACACACACACACACACACACACGAGGGGACATACACACAGAGGTGGCAGCGGATGAGGGTGACACAAACCACAAACCAATTATTGTCTACATGCAACAGGTACTAGAAGCTGCAAAGATTCTCTCTTAGAACCTCCAAAGGAAGGACAAATGTGCAGATACCCTGATCTCTAACCTCTGGCTTCAAGGATAATGACAAAAAATTTAAGTTGTTTTACATTGTATGATGATTTGTTACAGCAGCTATCTGAAACTAATATACCTGTCTGCCTTCCTAATCCCCTAATATATTGCTTGTTCCCTCCTGGGACATTTGCTCCTAATGTCCTGCTTAGACTACTTCAGGTCACTCGTCAGAAACTTCAGGAAGCCATCCCTGTCCACTTGATCTAAACCCACCTCACCATAACAGACTCATGCTTCTCATTTTTATGGATCTCTCTATAGAGTTAGTGGGTTCTCAAATGTGCTTATTCTGTCTCCTACAATACCATGTCTTTGATATGAAGTCTCTTATCATGTATCATGTCCCATACTATTAATAGCATACAGAACTAAGTAAAAATATGTTGAATAAATCACAGGTCATGTTACTCATTTACTTTTAGAACATCTAGCTACAAACCATTTTTAGTCTCTTAAGCCACCCAAACACATCAATACTGAAATTTCAAATATTTAACCCATAAATATTTGTAGCTACAAATAACTTTGAATGAATATATTTCTGTTGCCTGCATTCTTACTGTTAACTCTGAGGTGTCATCTACTATTTTCTTATCTCATCAACTATTACTGCTACTACTGCTTTATAAAATCAGTTATGGAGCGATGAACTCAATTTATTTTCACTTTAATTTCAGGAGCTTTTCCATCCTAAAATGTACCCAAAAAGGCAAACAGACCTTACACGGGAATGATTAGTATCTACAATTTCTCCCAGTTAACAAAAAGCACCACTGCACAGTAACCAAACTGAGCGCCTAATATATTCATTCCAGTAAGCCAACAACATACAAATGTGAAGCAACTGTGATTTCTGAACTATACTGCTAAGCAGTCTTTCATAATTTCACTCCTTTTATTCTTTCCTTAAGTGGCATATTCAGTTCCAAATCTAGATTTTGTAAGTACTAAGAGCTATAAGAATGCTAAACTAATATTTCTAAGTATATAAGCATATATTGTTATTGTATGTTAAAGAATGCTCATTAAAATTACTCAGATACTATTTAAGATAGTATTAGCACAAGACTATATCAAAAGCACTAATAAATTCAAAATGGAAATGAAAATTCAGTGAGAATAAAATCAAATAGTGTCTTAAAATCCTGAATAAAAGACTAGATTTTCCTCCATAAAAAGGATACTTAGCCTTTGCCTGCACTTTCTCACTCAAGAGAGGTCAACAGGCCATGAACTATATCACCTTCACTCAAGTCAGTAAAGCCAAGTCATTGATGGTAAAACCAGCAATAGGGTCAAATTGGAAGATAAGTGTAAGAAACTTACTAAAACTGGCTCCATGCAACGATATTAATTCATAAAGTGAAATTATCAATTTAGTTTTCTCAATGTCAAGACAGTTGGCTATGTTACTGGAAAGAGTAGATTCCAAAAAGGTACATTTCAAAGACCTAACAACCTGCCAATTTGATAGCCCATTAACACCTGCATTTAGAGGTTAAAGGAATGGACAGGAGAAGAGAACAGAGGGAGAGAGGGAGAATCGAAGGGAAAGGAAGAGAAAGAGGAAGCAAGGTGTGAAAATTTATCACCCAGCTTCAGAAATCCAGTGCAAAAAAATACAAACTCCACAGTGTAACAATAAAAAAAATCTTTAAGAACCAGACAAATCCCTTCCAAAGTCCAAGTAGAACAGAGTCTGCATCAGTGGAATAAATTTATTATATAAATCTATTAAGAACTAGAAGTAACTACAAGCCATTAAATGTCCTCTTAGCATTTGAACCAACATTCCCATTTTTGGAAAAAAAAATTCCAAATTAAATAAGCCACAGATACACAAATGATAATATAAAAATGAAAAGCTACCATTATCTTAAACACCCACAGAAAAGCACAAATTGCAGTACATTCTTTTGACAAAATATAATGCTGTAAAAATATTTTTAATAAATTCATAATTAGTAAAGATAAAAATCAAAATTGTTATTAATATCTAATATCTAAAACTACGTAAATTTTTTTGAAGAATAATAAAAATATAACAAGAGAGAAAGACTTTTTGGTAATTTGTCTCCCAAAAGATGTTATTTTTATGATGCAAAGAGAACTGTTAAAAGATAACATATATTAAAGGTGCTAGACCTAAAATTGATTCCAAGCCAAGAAGTATTATAGTCAGTATTATTTGAGGTATTTGAATTCAAAGCCCACATATCAATCAACTCCACTTAAATCAAAACACTGAATGTTTTGTTTGTGTAAAATAAGCACTTCCACAAGAACATTACTTAGAATCAGAACTGACATACTCATAAAATGGAAATTCTGAATGTGAGGGAACTTCTGCAAAAACCAGTATCTTATAAAATACATTCTATTAAAATATGAACCTCCTTCTTGAGTTATAATTTTAACTCCCCAAATGCCATTTAGAAAATCTAATCTAGTATTTTATAGTCTACTATAGTCTCATTGAGCTCCTTATGTAAAGTTACTTTTCAGAATTCAAAGTACCACCCAAAATCAAATCATTACTTTCAATTTTTTCTATACGCAAGTTATCTGTCAAGATTTTCAAGCACCATCGTCAAACTTGGGTTCACCTGTAAGTCCTGAATCGTTTAAATTTGCATTACATTGACAACACTACAGCTTTTGCTTGTTATCATCAAATTACTATGTTATGCAATTTGAAGTTTAGCCTGCCTTACTCATTCCCCATAAAACAGGTAACAAAAAAAAAAATCACATGCAGATAAACACGGAAACAGGCTATAAAAATTTAGAACTTCCTCGCCAGTTCATTAACTGATTAAAAAAAAAAAAACCCCACAACTTTTAACAACTATGAGGCTTATTACCTTCTCAAATACAGGAACGTAGGAAGACACATGAGGTTTGAGGATTTCTGCTTCCCAATCTTCATCTCCCATGATAGCTTCAGGTTCCTTTTTAAAAAAGAAGAAAAGGTACTTTTGACCATGAACACATCAGAATTGCTATCTTTCAATGATGGGGCTGTGGTCAAAGACATAGTAAATGAAACACTGGGCAACTGGGGTTGACCACCATCACCACATATATATGTATATATGATATATATATATATGATATATATCATATATGTGTATGATATATGATATATAATATATCTATATTATATATCATATATCTTTGTCTCTCCACACCACCTGCAACTACTAAACTAACTGCCCCCACAAGCCTTTGCTTTCTCGCCTAAGGGTGATCTTCAGAGCCAGCACTCTCATCTTTCATAGGCTAGGAGAATCAGTCACGCAATCCCACATTCCCAGGGGTTCCAATTGGCCCCCAAATCTCTCTGTTCTGCCTGAAAGGGTTCCCAAATGGCTTGCTGTGTACGAGGAGGACGGGTAGTGTCTGAGCTAATAGTCAAGGTATTTCCCATCACGTCTCCTCGGTGGGAGACAGGATGTCGAGGCCTTGGAGACAGAAGTGGGAAATGTCCCGAGTTGGCACCCAGTTCCTTCGAGTCGGGCGAAGAGCTTCCCCGATGAGGAGCGCTCACCACAAACACCGTTTCTTCTGAGAAATGGCCGCCTGGGCGCTGAGCAGAAGGGTCCCCGGGCCTCCCTCCCCTGCAGGCCTCAAGTCTTCACACCCGCTCCACCCAGCATGAAGACGCAGGTCAGGCGGGAGCGGGAAGGCCCGAGAGGCTGACTCAAGGCCCACGCAGGCCCATGCGCGCAGCCTCCGGCCTAAGTCCGCCCAGGAGGCCGCCGGGCCCGGCTAGGGCGTCCGGGGCCAGGGTTGGAAGCAGGAGGAAGGCCGCCAGCCCACTCACCTCTCCGCTCCGGGCTCCCTGGGCTCCTCGCGGCCGCCGACGCGGCTTAAACGGCTGCACGTGCGGACGCCGGGACGCCGACTGCGTCAGGGGCGCGGGGCCCGACAACAAATAGCACCAGGCGACGGGCCCGCCAGCCAATCAGCGCCCGCAGCACGCGGCTTCCCGCCCCCCACAGATCGCCCGTGCGTTCTCTGCCTTTGATGAGGCCGAGGCTGAGGCAGTGAGGCCTCTTAGCTCTGAGGCCTGTTAGGCCTGTGGGAGTGGGCTGACCCCGGGCCTACCACCTACTACATCCTGTCTCTCTCCTGGGGGTCCCCAAGGCGCTCATCAATTCCATTGTGTTCATACAAAAGTTAAAAAAAATAAATCAATAAAAATCTGGGACTCTAGGAGGCAGAGGCAGGCAAATCTCTGGGTTGGGGCCAGCCTGTACTACACAGCAAACTCCAGGATAGTCAGGGCTACACAGAGAAACCCTGTCTTGGAAAAATCAAAGCGGGGAAATCTAGGAGCCATGCAAATGCTTTCTCTCCCAGCCTTTCAGGCCTCCTCTTGACCTCCCAAAGTGCTGGGCTTGGGTGTTCTGAGTCTAAACATCTGAAATGCTCTCTTCTTATCTGAAAAATCCACTTCCCCCACTCTACTAAAACCAGTTAGAAGCAGTGCTTTTCCTCTCCATAAAAAGGGCAAGGGTGAGACTCCATCTTGAAGTTGTCAAGAAAGCCAGTCTGTAAAAAGAAAACAGGAGGAAGAACTGGCTTGTTTGCCAAGGCCTGGGTTTGTAGTAGAACTGTTTATATCCCTGAGGGCACTGGCCAGTTCAGCATTTAAAGAGCATATTAACTAGACATTCACATTCTGTCTGCTCCTCACCTCTTTCAGAAGGACAATTCCATCAGTGTTTTTTCCTAGTACCCGCCAAAGGAATAACAATCAAATATATGTAAAGCATGATTCTTGTTTTTATTTTTACTTCCATCGCTTTCCTTTCTCTGAATTTTTGAACAAATTCTAGATATCCCAGTCAGGAACTTAAAGGATGAGGAACTCCAGCTTAAGCTTGCTTTAAACTTTTCATTTCTAGAACCACCTTTCTGTTTCAGCACCAAAAACATACTAGTATTTATCTAGTGAGCACTATAGTCTCCCAGGCTACTAAGGTTGAATTGCTTTTAAAAGTCACATTTAACAAAGGCCAAATCACAATACGCTTAATAGAACTGTCACTTAAAATGTGGACAAACTTCCTAAAATGAACATATCTTTTAAACATATATTCTTTGCTATGCACTTTTGGAGTGAACAGGTAGGTTCACTGCTAGGTCCAGTGGCATACTCCTGTAACTATTACCTGGAAGACGTGGGCAGGAAGATCAGGAACTCATTGCATAGCTAATTCAAGGTCAACCTATGTAACATAACAGCCTCAAAAACCAAAAATAAATAATAATAAAGCAAAGACCTGACCACCTGAGGACTTGAATTTGATCCCCGAGATCCACATAAGGGAAGGAATGAACTGACTTCCAAAACTTGTCCTCTGACCTACACACACACACACTCCCCCCACCTCTCTCTCTCTCTCTCTCTCTCTCTCTCTCTCTCTCTCTCACACACACACACACACACACACACACACACACCACACACACACAGCATGTTCTGATTGAACAAATACACCAACACAGGCAGACAAACAGACACACACACCAGCTCCTACACACACACACACACACACACACACACACACACACCAGGATAAATAAACGTAATAATAACTTAAAAAAAAAAGACTACAAGATTGAAGGTTTTTGAATGGAGAAAACATTATTAGCATTTGGCTGAGAATTCAGCATTGGCATGAATATGGACCTACATAATGTGAAAACTGGAGATTCAGTTTACTGCAGAACCTGGAACCTGACTGTAGGTGATCACAGCGTAGTGATTGTAGGGCAGGGGGAGAACAACAAGTGTCTAAGGTATGTTAGCACATTTTTCCCCCAAATATAAGGTGGAAATAGGGGCTCTACAATAGGAAAGCTGGCAAACACTATCTTAATTACATGACCAGAGTTCATAGGACTCTTCTTGTTACCTATTACTATATAACAAACTATTGCTTAATGTGTTGGCTTACAAAACAATCTTTCTCATGGTAATATGGATTGAGAGGGTTCAGGAGACCATCTCATATGATTACATTCAGATGGTAACTAGATCTTGAATCATCTGACAGTTTATTATCAATTTTTTTTTCTTTTGGCATTTCCAGAGTTTGAACCTAGTATGCCAGGCAAACTCTGTACCACTGAGCTATATCCCCAACCTCCAATACCAGTTTGTTTAAACATCCAAGGTGACTTCTTTACTCGGGCATCTGGTGGCTGAGATGGCCAAAACAATTGACTACAAGAGGCTACCTTAAGCTTTGAAGGTTGTTGAACAATCTCAGTCAGACTCTGTAAGGTTGTTGCATTTCAACTGGACAGACATGTCACGGACACGACTCCAAAGACCAGGTTAATAGTCACAAGGCTTCCTGAGTTCTAGCATAAGAAGTTAAACAATTATATCCGCAACCTTCAAATAATTGGTTATCGGAAAGTCACAAGGCCAGGCCAGATTCATGGAGATGGACCTACATAATGTGAAAACTGGAGATTCAGTTTACTGCAGAACCTGGAACCTGACTGTGGGTGATCACAGCGTAGTTGCATTGATTAACTCCCATGGTGTTCTCAAGTGCCATCCACATCCCCACTAACCTCTCATCCTTTCTATGTTGTCCCAAAGTTACCACGAGTACATTTCTTCCTCTACATTATTTTTCTCCTCTGTGTATTTCAAATGGCCTGTCTTGGAATCCATTCATTCTCTCTCCTGTCTGATTTACTCTGTTATCAGTGCTTCCCTGACGCATTTTTATTTGCTTTAGTGTATCTTCATTATCAAGGATTTAGACTTTTTAAAAATTGCCTCCATGTCTCAAGTCAATTGGATCTATAAAGTATTGATTTATTTCTATTTAAAAATAAAAGTATCTCAATATTTCTATGTTGATTTATTTCCGTATTGATTTATTTCTATATTCTGTATTTCTAAATTCAGTAAGATTCCTTAAATTTGGTTTGTTTGTTTTGCTTTTAGTTATCTGTGAATGTTTGAATGGTAAATGCTCCCCACTGACCCAGGTATTTGAACATTTAGTTCCTGGTTGGTGGTATCACTCAGAGAGGAATGCGTCCTTGCTGGGGACCGGCCATCAACAGGGCGGCCTTTGCTAGTATATAGCCTCACACCACTTCCCGCTCACACTTTCTGCTGTGATGAGGATGGGGGTCTCAGCTTCAGCTTGCTGCCCCAGCCAGCACTCCTGTTGCTTTCTGACATGCTTCCAAGCCCCAATGGAGGCTTAGCACTGAAAACACAAGCCAGGATAAATTCCTTCTTCCGGAAGTCAGGCTTTAGTCGTGGTATTTACCACAACAACAGAAAAATAACTAATACAGTACCCCTATGAGCATCCACCCACACTGCTTACTATCTGGACAGTTTCTGGCATTTTATTTAATTTTATTATTTTTTAATCTTTTATTTTTATTAGATATTTTCTTTATTTGCATTTCAAATGTTATCCCCTTTCCTCATTTCCCCTCTGAAAACCCCCTATCTCATTCCCACCTCCGCCTGCTCACCAACCCACCTACTCCCACTTCCCTGTCCTGGCATTCTCCTAAACTGGGGAATCGATCCTTCACAGGACCAAGGGCCTCTCCTCTCATTGAGTATGACAAGGCCGCCGTCTGCTACATATGTGGCAGGAGCCATGGGTTCCTCCACATGTAGTCTTTGGTTGGTGGTTTAGTCCCTGGGAGCTCTGGGGATGCTGGTTGGTTCATAATGTTGTTCCTCCTATGGGATAGCAAACCCCTTCAGCTCCTTGGGTCCTTTCTCTAGCTCCTCCATTGGAGAACTTGTGCTCAGTCCAATGGTGGGCTGAGAGCATCTCTCTTGTATTTGTCAGGCACTGGCAGCTCTCAGGAGACAGCTATATCAGGCTCCTGTCAGCAAGCACTTGTTGGCATCCCTAATAGTGTCTGGGTTTGGTAACTGTAGATGGGATGGATCCCCAGGTGGGGCAGTCTCTGGATGACCTTTCCTTCAGTCTCTGCTCCACACATTGTCTCTGTATCTCCTCCCATAGGTATTTTGTTTCTCCTTCTAAGAAGAACCGACATATCTATACTTGGGTCTTCCTTCTTCTTGAGCTTCATGTAGTCTCTGAATTGTGTCTTGGGTATTCTGAGCTTTTGGGCTGATACCCACTTATCAGTGAGTGCATACCAAGTGTGTTCTTTTGTGATTGGGTTACCTCACTCAGGCTGATATTTTCTAGTTCCATCCATTTGCCGAAAAATTTCATGAATTAATTGTTTTTAATACTGAGCAGTATTCCATTGTGTAAATGTACCACATTTTCTGTATCCATTGAGGGTAATCTGAGTTCTTTCCAGCTTCTGGCTATTATAAATAAGGCTGCTATGAACATAGTGAAGCATGCGTCCTTATTACACGTTGGAGCATCTTCTGGGTATATGCCCAGGAGTGGTATAGCTGGATCCTTAAGTAGAACTATGTCCAATTTTCTGAGGAACTGCCAAACTGATTTCTGCAATCCCACCAGCAGTAGAGGAGTGTTCCTCTTTCTCCACATCCTCACCAGCATCTGCCATCACCTGAGTTTTTGATCTTAGCCATTCTGACTGGTTCAAGGTGGAATCTCAGGGTTGTTTTGATTTGCATTTCCCTGATGACTAAGGATGTTGAACATTTCTTTAGGTGCTTCTCAGCCATTCAATATTCCTCAGCTGAGAATTCTTTGTTTAGCTCTGTACCCCATTTTTAATAGGGTTATTTGGTTCTCTGGAGTCCAACTTCTTGGATATTCTGTATGTATTGGATATCAGTCCTCTATCAGATGTAGGATTGGTAAAGATCTTTTCCCAATCTGTTCTTTGCTCTTTTGTCCTATTGACAGTGTCCTTTGCCTTACAGAAGCTTTGCAATTTTATGAGGTCCCATTAGTCATTTCTTGATCTTAGAGCATAAGCTATTGGTGTTCTATTCAGAAAAGTTTCCCGTGTCCGTGAGTATACTTCCCCACTTTCTTTTCTATTAGTTTCAGTGTATCTGTTTGTGTGTGTGTGTGTGTGTGTGTGTGTGTGTGTGTGTGTAGGTCCATGATCCACTTGGACTTGAGCTTTGTACAAGGAGATAAGAACGGATCAATTTGCATTCTTCTACAGGCTAACTGACAGTCGAACCAGCACCATTTGTTGAAAATGCTTTTTCCACTGGATGGTTTTAGCTCCTTTGTCAAAGATCATGTGACCATATGTGTGGGTTCATTTCTGGGCCTTCAATTCTATTCCACTGATCTACCTGCCTGTCACTGTACCAATACCATGCAGTTTATATCAAGATTGCTCTGAAGTCCAGCCATGGTGATTTCTCCAAAAGTTCTTTTATTGCTGAGAATAGTTTTCACTATCCTGGGTTTTTCATTATTCCAGATGAATTTGTAAATTGCTCCTTATAACTCTATGAAGAAGTGAGTTGGGGGGCTGGAGAGATGGCTCAACGCGTAAGAGCACCGACTGCTCTTCTGAAGGTCGTGAGTTCAAATTCCAGCACCCATATGGTGGCTCACAACCATCTGTAAGGAGATCTGATGCCCTCTTCTGGTGTGTCTGAAGACAGCTACAGTGTACTTACTTACATATAATATAATAAATAAATCTTTAAAAAAAAAAAGAAGTGAGTTGGAATTTTGCTGGGAATTACATTGAATCTGTAGATTGCTTTTGGCAAGATGGCCATTTTTGCTATATTAATTCTGCCAATCCATGAGCATGGGAGATCTTCTGAGTTCTTCAATTTCTTTCTTTAGAGACTTGAAGTTCTTGTCATACAGATCTTTCACTTGCTTGGTTAGAGTCACACCAAGGTATTTTATATTATTTGTGACTATTGTGAAGGGTGTCATTTCCCTAATTTCTTTCTCAGCCTCTTTATCCTTTGAGTAGAGGAAGGCCACTGATTTGTTTGAGTTAATTTTATATCTAGTCACTTTGTTGAAGTTGTTTATCAGCTTTAGGAGTTCTCTGATGGAATTTTTGGCACCACTTAAGTATACTATCATATCATCTGCAGATAGTGATATTTTGACTTCTTCCTTTCCAATTTGTATCCATTTGACCTCCTTTTGTTGTCTAACTGCTCTGGCTAGGACTTCAAGTACTATATTGAAGAGAGTGGAGAACCTTGTCTAGTCCCTAATTTCAGTGAGATTGCTTCAAGTTTCTCTCCATTTAGTTTGATGTTGGCTATCAGTTTCCTGTATATTGCTTTTACTATGTTTAGGTATGGGCCTTGAATTCCTGATCTTTCCAAAACTTTTATCATGAAGGGGTGCTAGATCTTGTCAAATGTGTTCTTGGAATCTAATGAAATAATCATGTGGTTTTTTTTTTCTTTGAGTTTTTTTTTATACAGTGGATTATATTGATGGATTTCCATATATGGAACCTTCCCTGCATGCCTGGGATGAAGCCTACTTGATCATGATGGATGTTTTGATGTGTTCTTGGATTCAGTTTGCAAGAATTTTGTTGAGTATTTTTGCATCGATATTCATAAGGGAAATTGGTCTGAAGTTCTCCTTTGTTGAGTCTTTGTGTTGTTTAGATACCAGAGTAACCATGGCTTCATAGAATGAATTGGGTAGTGTTCCTTCTGTTTCTATTTTGTGGAATAATTTGAAGAGTATTGGTATTAGGTCTTCTTTGAAGGTCTGGTAGAACTCTGCACTAAACCCATCTGGTCCTGGCCTTTTTTTTTTTTTTTTCTGGGAGACTATTAATGACTGCTTCTATTTCATTAGGGTTTATGGGACTGTTTAAATTGTTTATCTGATCTTGATTTAACTTTGTTACCTGGTATCTGTATAGAAAATTGTCCATTTCATCCAGATTTTCCAGTTTTGTTGAGTATGACCTTTTGTAATAGGATCTGATGGTTTTTTTAATTTCCTCAGTTTCTGTTGTTATGTCTCCCTTTTCATTTCTGATTTCGTTAATTTGATACTGTCTCTGTGTCCTCTGTTTAGTCTGGCTAAGTGTTTATTTTGTTGACTCAGATCCTGGTTTCGTTGATTCTTTGTATAGTTCTTTTTATTTCTACTTGGTTGATTTTATCCCTGAGTTTTATTATTTCCTGCTGTCTACTCCTCTTTGGTGTATTTGCTTCTTTTTGTTCTAGAGTTTTCAGATGTGCTGTCAAGCTGCTAGTGTATGTTCTCTCTAGTTTCTTTTGGAGGAACTCAGAGTTATGAGTTTTCCTCTTAGCACTGTTTTCATTGTGTCCTAAAAGTTTGGGTATGTTGTAGCTTCATTTTCAGTATATTCTAAAAAGTCTTTAATTTCTACCTTTATTTCTTCCTTGACCAAGTTATCATTAAGTAGAGTGTTGTTCAGATTCCATGTGTATGTGGGCTTTCTATTGTTTTTGTTGTTATTGAAGACCAACCTTAGTCGGTGATGATCCGATAGGATACATGGGGTTATTTAAATCTTCTTATATCTGTTGAGGCCTATTTTGTGACTAATTATATGGTCAATTTTGTAGAAGGTACTGTGAGGTACTGAGAAGAATGTATAGTCTTTTGTTTTAGGATAAAATGTTCTATAGATATGTTAGATCCATTTGGTTCATAACTTCTGTTAGTTTCACTGTTCCTCTGTTTAGTTTCTGTTTCCATGATCTGTCCATTGATGAGAGTGGGGTGTTGAAGTCTCCCACTATTGTTGTGTGAGGTGCAATGTGGGCTTTGAGCTTTGGTAAAGTTTCCTTTATGAATGTGGATGCCCTAGCATTTGGAGCATAGATGTTCAGAATTGAGAGTTCTTTTTTGTAGATTTTTCCTTTGATGAGTATGAAGTGGCCTTCCTTATCTTTTTGGATAACTTTAGGTTGAAAGTCGATTTTATTTCATATTAGAATGACTATTCCAGCTTTTTGGGGGGGGGTCAATCTGCTTGGAAAATTGTTTTCCAGTGTTTTACTTTGAGGTAGTATATGTCTTTGCCACTGAGGTGGGTTTCTTGTATGCAGCAAATGTTGGGTCCTGTTTACATATCCAGTCTGTTACATTATGTTTTGTTATTGGGGAATTGAGTTCATTGATATTAAGAGATATTAAGGAAAAGTGATTGCTGCTTCCTGTAATTTTTGTTGTTAGAGGTAGAATTATGTTTATGTGGCTATCTTCTTTTTGGTTTGTTAAAAGAAGATTATTTCCTATCTAGGGTGTAGTTTCCCTACTTGTGTTGGAGTTTTCCATTTATTATCCTTTGAAGGGCTGGATTTGTGGAAATATATTGTGTAAATTTGTTTTTGTCATTGAATATCTCAGTTTTTCCATTTATGGTAATTGAGAGCTTTGCTGGGTATAGTAGCCTGGGCTGGCATTTGTGTGCTCTTAGGGTGTTTGACATCTGCCCAGAATCTTCTGGATTTTATAGACTCTGGTGTAATTCTGATAGGTCTGCCTTTATAAGTTACTTGACATTTTTCCCTTACTGCTTTTAATATTCTTTCTTTGTTTTGTGCATTTGGTGTTTTGATTATTATGTGGTGGTAGGAATTTCTTTTCTTGTCCAATCTATTTGGAGTTCTGTAGGCTTCTTGTATTTCCATGGGCATCCATTTCTTTAGGTTAGGGAAGTTTTCTTCTATAATTTTGTTGAAGATATTTACTGGCCTTTTAAGCTGGGAATCTTTGCTCTCTTCTATACCTATTATCCTTAGGTTTGGTCTTCTCATTGTATCCTAGATTTCCTGGATGTTTTGGGTTAGGAGTTTTTTGCATTTTGCATTTTCTTTGACTGTTGTGTCAGTGTTTTCTATGGTATCTTCTGCATCTGAGATTCTCTCTTGTATTCTGTTATTGATGCTTGCATCTATGACTTCTGATCTCTTTCCCAGGTCTTCTATCTCCACAGTTGTCTCCCTTGTGGTTTCTTTGTTGTTTCTACTTCTATTTTTAGATCCTGAATGGCTTTGTTCAATTCCTTTACCTCTTTGGTTGTGTTTTCCTGTAATTCCTTAAGGGATTTTTGTGTTTCCTTTTCAAGGGCTTTTACCTGTTTAACTGTGTTCTCCTGTATTTATTTAAGGGAGTTATTTATGTCCTTCTTAAAGTCCTCTATCATCATCATGAGATATGATTTTTTTATCCAAATCTTGCTTTTCCATTGTGTTGGGATATCCAGGACTTGCTATGGTGGGAGAACTGGGTTCTGATGATGCCATGTAGCCTTGGTTTCTGTTGGTAGGGTTCTTGCACTTGCTTTTCACCATTCCGTTATCTCTGGTATTAGTTGGTCTTGCTGTCTCTAGCTGGAGCTTGTTCCTCCTGTAGGCCTGTAAGCTTGTGTCAGCACTCTTGTGAGACCAGCTCTCTTCTGGGGGACCTGTGTACAGCTCCCAGGTGCAGATGGAGACTGAGAGGATTCTGTCCCAGCTGCTACACTGTTCCTGTGCCCTGTGAGGTCCTGGGTGGTCTCATTCCATAAAGTTATTGGAGAGAAAGTGGAACGCTCACCTCCGAGACCAGGAGTGAGAGCACTCCTGGGAGAGCAGCTCTCTCCTGGTAGGACCTGTGCACAGAGTGCTGTAGTACAGCCCCAGCGCCTGGGTGCAGATGGCAGCCAGAAGGATCTCTGGCATTTTATTTTTACTATCAGATGAGGTCATGGTTCCTTAAACATCCTTGGTACTTATTGATGTATGATGTCATTTGAGGGCAAGGGATTAGGTATTTATTCCAGTCTTCATAATATGACTTGTTTGGGTTTGGTTTTCAGAAATTGAAGACAGCATGCATATTTTTTCAGCCTATAATTTCTAACACTAGATGGCACCAAAATTCAGGTTACCTGTAGCAATGCTAGGTGGCAATCCAAGCTTAGGTTTATACTAAATCCTCAGCAGGTGAGTTTTTCCAGACTTGATTAGGGAGCTTTTTATAAAGGGTAGTTTATCCACACAAACCTCTGTCCATGGCTTGCATAGGCCTACATGTGCCTTCCATAGCCAACAGTCTCTGGTCATGAATTGTGGAAAGAATCACCAGAGGGACCAGCCCTGGTTCCAGAACTGTGGTTCTGAATGTCACAATGCTGACCCCACAGTCGGCGCTGTGGCAGTAAGGCTAACTGAGACAAGTCCATCATGGTACAGAGCATGACTGTGACATATGTCAAGGTCTTAAGCTCCATCTGTGAATAGTGGGCCAGGATCGTTGTACTGCTACAGGTTGGAAATGGGTGGTAGCAATGGTCCCTCAGTCCATTAAGGCTGGTATTGAGCTGCAAGGCATAGTCCTTGATTTCATGCTTTGCCATCCAGTAAGTGGAGTTTTGCTTTCCATTCTAAAAGCTGCAGTTGTCGGGAAGATTCCTAACTGCAATCTTGGTCATCTATCACAAGTCTAGCAGCAGCATCTGCAGATACAGGGCCACGGGATGCATAGGGTTCCACCTGTTTCAAGTCTGTGGTCAGGATTTGATTTCTTCTCCAGCCCCAAAGTGGAGGCACCATTCTCCATGAAGCTTGGAATTATAGGAAAGGCCTTGGCATCTTTTCAATGTGTCTTTTCCTGTTACACTAAAGTCAGAACACTGTGGATGTTCGCGCGCGCACGCGCGCGCGCACACACACACACACACACACCTTACTTCTTTAGCTCTTTTGAAAGTAGTGTGGTCTGTCAAAAGGACAAATCGGCAAACAACAAATTGGGAAAAGATCTTCACCAACCCTACATCTGACAGAGGGCTAATATTCAATGTATACAAAGAACTCAAGAAGTTAGACCCCAGAAAACCAAATAACCCTATCCAAAAATGGGGTACAGAGCTAAACAAATACTTTTCACCTGAAGAAATTCAGATGGCTGAGAAACTCCTTAAAAAATGTTCAACATCAGCCGGGCGTGGTGGCGCACGCCTGTAATCCCAGCACTTGGGAGGCAGAGGCAGGCGGATTTCTGAGTTCGAGGCCAGCCTGGTCTACCGAGTGAATTCCAGGACAGCCAGGACCACACAGAGAAACGCTGTCTCGAAAAACAAAAAAAAACAAAACAAAAACAACAACAACAACAACAAAAATGTTCAACATCATTAGTCATTAGGGAAATGCAAATCAAAACAACCTTGAGATTTCACCTCACACCAGTCAGAATGGCTAAGATTAAAAACTAAGGAAACAGCAGGTATTGGCGAGGATGCGGAGAAAGAGGAACACTCCTCCACTGATGATGGGACTGCAAGCTGGTACAACCACTCTGGAAATCAGTCTGGCAGTTTCTCAGAAAACTGGACAGGATACTTCCGGAGGACCCAGCCATACCACCCCTGGGCATATACCCAGAAGATTCCCCAGCATGCAGTAAGGATACATGCTCCACTATGTTCATAGCAGTCTTATTTATAATAGCCAGAAGCTGGAAAGAACCCAGATGTCCCTCAACAGAGGAATGGATACAAAAAATGTGGTATATATACACAATGGGAGTACTATTCAGCCATTAGAAACAATGAATTCATGAAATTCTTAGAGAAATGGATGGAGCTGGAGAACATCATACTAAGTGAGGTAACCCAGTCTCAAAAGAATACCCATGGTATGCACTCACTGATAAGTGGATATTAGCCTAGAATCTTGGGACGCCAAAGACACAATCCACATACCAAATGATGTCCGACAAGAAGGAAGGAGTGGACCCTGTTTCTGGAAAGGTTCAAAGGATCAGTATAGGGGAATACCAGAACAGGGAAGTGGGAAGGGGTAGATGGGGGAACACGGGGAGGGAAAAGGGCATGTGGGACCTTTGGGGGGCAGGGAACCAGAAAAAGGAAAATGAAATGTAAATATAGTATATATCCAATAAAAAATATTAAAAAAAAAGAAAAGCAAATACAAAATCGAGTCTTAATGCATCTGTGGCAAAGTTAAGTCCATTGGGTGCTGGGTAATGTATACTATACATTCCATGAATGGCGCTGCCTTGGAAATTTATTATGTATAACATTTAATAAAGGGAAGAGCTTAACAAAAAAAAAGAGAAAGTAGTGTGGTGCATGAAAATCTGCCAGGGGTGTCCAACTTTATGACATTATGACTTGATGTTGTTATCTACAAATGTACTGGGCCTTACCTAAGCTATTATAGGATGCATGATATCCTAGGGTCTTAGGCTAGACACACCAGTTGCTAAATCAGTAGGTAACTGGTGTGTGATCTTACCTAGCTGTCTCCTTAAAGAGGACAACATTTAAACATACTGGGCCGACTTTATATCACAAAGCAAAGACCTCCAAGAACCATGTGCTGCCTGATATATCATAATGTCCTTAATCTAGCACTCAGGAGGCAGAGGCAGGCAGAGCTCTATGAGTTTGAGACCAGTCGGGTCTACGAAGCATGTAGGCCAGTTACATAGAGTTACATATTGAGAACCTATCTCAAAAACAAAAATTAAGATATTTATGGTGTGTGTGTGTGTGTGTGTGTGCGTGTGCATGTGCGTGTGCGTGTGCGTGTGCGTGTGCGTGTGTGTGTGTGTGTGTGTGTGTGTGTGTGTGTGAAGGCATGCTTTTTCATGTGGGAGCATGTGTGTATGTTTATACGCATGGAAGCCTCAAACATCCTCAGTTGTCCTTCCTTGGGAGCCGTTCATCTCTCATTCTGAGACAAGGTCTCTCATTGATCTGGAAATTACAGAGGATTACAGGGGATCTACCTGTTTCTGTATCTCCAGCATTGGGATTACAAGCACAACCCATCACGAATCTGGGCTTTTTCTTATTATGTGGTTTGTGGGAATTAAATCCAAGTCTCGGTGCTATGTGGGGAAGCACTTTACCTACCGAGCTGTCGCCACTGCTTCAGGAAACATATTAACTGACTAGATACTAAACGATGCTAAGAGAATATTAATGTTCTAGGTATGATGATATGGAGGTTATGACGTTTTAAAGCAGTCTTCATATTTTAGATATACAAAGATGTGGTTATAAAGGACATAAGACTCAGTTCTGTATTGATTGTTTTTTTATGAGTAATGGAAACAGGTTCATCATACTTCCTACATCTGTATATAGCTAAAACTTTGCACTAAAAAAGACAAAAAACCTAGGCATGCTGATTCAGGTTCTCTACTACTACTACTACTACTACTACTACCACCACCACCACCACCACTACTATGTAGGTGGCAAAAGGATCACAAGTTCATGGCCATCCTGGGTCACATCCTGGGTCACAGTTCTGGGTCAGTGTCAGATACAGAGACTATAACTAAAACTATAAAAATAAATAAAAATAAAAATAAAGCAATCATGAAAAATTGTACTCCCCTCCCTGGCTTTTCCTAGCTGTTCTTTTCTACTGCTATGACCAATTCATTCTGAATTTTTTCTTTAGAGGCCTCCTTCTCTACCTAAGCATTAAATGTTAGTATGTGTTGTGTGTAGGGCATTTTCTTTATTAGTGATTGATGTAGGCAGGCCCAGCCCATTGTGGGTGGTATTATCCCTGGGCTGGTAGTCCTGGGTTATGTAAGAAAACAGGCTAAGCAAGCCATGGGGAGCAGGCCAATAAGCAATACATCATGGCCTCTACCTCAGCTGCTGCCTCTAGGTTCCTGCCCTGTTTGAGTTCCTGTTCTGACTTCCTTTGATGATGAAACTAATATAGACATGTAAGCCAAATAAACCCTTTCCTCCACAACTTGCTTTTTTTCAGCAATAGAAACTCAAACTAAGTGTGTCTTAGAATTTGTTCTCAATTGCTGATCTATCTGTATCTTGAATAATTTTTAAATTTAAATCTATAGTACATGAATGTATTATTAAGGATTTTTTAGTGGGAAACCTGGCACAGTGCTAATCTATTTATTTCTTGCTTGAACTGAGACCTTGCGCCTGTAGTGATGGCTATGTGTTCAGATATTTGGACAAGCACTGCCCTGGGAGTCAAAAAACCATGAAACCAAGGTTTTGCCCATAAAGCCAAGGCAAAACTTTGAGTTAAACCTTCAAGGACACGGTAGGTAGTCAAAATCTCTTGGGAAGGTCTCTTTCCATCCCTTCTGTGCCAGTGACCATCATCAAGAATGAAGACTGCCATCTTTAAGGCCACCCCTACCTGAAAAGTGGGGGTTGACCACAGCCTTCCAACCAACTTCAGCAATTCTGTTATTGTTGCTTTAAGGTTCTCTTCAGCAATTATAAGGTACTTATTTACTTTTGCACTTTCCAGTCTTGACTAAAACTTATTTTCTCAGACTGGAATTCTGAAAAAGAATTTTCCTATCAGGGAGACTCACCAAATCTTGTATCATTCCTTTTCAAATGCAGATGTAGATGTATAGCCAGACAAGGTTGTAAGCCTTTGGGAACACGAACACTGTCAGCCAAATAACTTGTATCTCCCTTAAAGGCAACATTCACAACAGCTTGCAATTTTAAGCCCTCAGTACCAGAGCGGATACTTAGAGGCCTTTGAGAGCAGAGTTTGGAATACCTTGGTTTGAATTCCAGATATTTTGCCACTTGAATGTCTGTCTAGCCTTGCCATGTCACAACTTTTCCAAGACTGTCTCCTTATCAGTAAAATATGTAAAGCATATAGTTTTAAACGACTTTTAAAAAAATGATAAATGTGAAATTCTTGAAATTCATTACTATTTGGTTAAGTTTAGGTCTTAGGGTCTTGATCACATTACAGCACATTGCTTTTGAATGCTAGCTTTCTTTATAGAGTCCTGGTTTAGGACATGCCATATCTGTCTTAGGGATCTTACCATGAGATGACTTCATTACCAAAACACATTGACTTTAGGTACATTGTATGTTTATTTGGTCGCATTCGCCTTTAATCCCAACACGCAGGAGGCAGAAGCAGAAGCGGGAGGATCTTTTTGAGTTTGAAATTTGAAGCTAGACCGGTCTACAGGGTGAGTTCCAGGACAGACAGGGATACACAGAGACACCTTCTCGAATAACAAACCCAAACCAAATCAAACACAAAACTAAACAAACAAGAAGACCACAGGGAAAAATCAATGCAAGCTAACAGCTCTCCCATCCCACCCCACTCCAGCTTCCCTCAGGATCTACAGCGTCCAAGGGTGTGACCGAAGATCTTAACAGGAACCAGGAAAGCCTGAGGAAAAAAGTCACCAGGGACGTCAGGCACATCATCTAGTCCTCACGCGGCCTGTGATGCCGTAAAACTCCTCCAGGTATCTCTACTTTTTCTCTCTTCCTTAATTGTTCAGGTGGAGAAGACGACTCAGCCAGGCAGCTGTTCATGCACCTGCTCGGCTACTCCGCCTCCGGATCTGGAGGGCGGGGCTCATAGGGAGGATGGCTGGACGCTGCAGAGCCCTCTGGGAGTTGTAGTTCCAGATGGCGGCTCTTTTACAGAGGCGGCGGACTGTGTTCTCCCAGGACTCCATCCCCCGCCATCCCCCGCGGCCTAAGCCGTTGCCTCTTCCTGTTTAGGGGACTATTCTCTCAGCGGCTGCCTACTGAGAGGTCTGTGAAAGGGTCTTCGCCTCCTGCTCTGGTTTTCCGAGACTGAGGGATTGGCCTGCTGAGGTAGACACGTTCTCGCTCCTGGCAAACTCACCCTGGGACAGTCCAAGAGGGAACCAGGGGAGGAGGGAAGGGCTGAGCTTGCAGCCAACGGGCTGTCAGCACGGAGGGGTCTTTAGGATGCCGGGAGAGCCCAGCCCCGAGCTAGGGACACAACTCCAGAGTGGCGCACGTCCCTCGAGTGGGTCAAGTGCGGGAAGTCCGCGGGAGCTGAGAAAGTCTGGGTCTGCTGGAGCCTCTGGGAAAAGACATGAAGGGTTACAGCAGCTGAACACCCGAAGCCGGGGGGGGGGGGGGAGAGGGAGGGGAAGGTGAGAGGACTATAGGGATAATTGCAGGGATAGAGGTGTCCTTGTATGAGAAAGATCTAGAGAGGGAAATGAAGAGCGGAAGCCCCTGGTGTTCCTACCACACTGGTGGTAAGGGTATGCCTCACTTGTGCTTGTACAGTGCTGGAGATCCAACTCAGGGCTTGGCAATGAAGTCGCTCTACCACCAAGCCACTTCCTCAGCCCATGAGTGACTGCTCTAATTGTGGGTGGCAATGGCGTGTTGGCTGTCTTGCAATACTGGAGCTGTGAGGCAGCTAGTCAAATGCTTTCTCCTCGCTTTACAAATCAGGAAAAGACCTACTGAGTTGAAGACATCCGCTTATCATCAGTCAGTTATTAGCCATCTTGTCCAAAGGACAAGGAAGGATCCTAATTGTAAGGCTCCTTTGACAGTGCCTTATCTATTGTAGAGGTTCCTCTCTGTTTTCCTATTCAATGCCTTCAGATTTCAAAAAGAAGTGGCATAACAGACAAAAAGCTTTTGTTTGTTTGCTATTTTAGGTTTTGTCATTTGTTTTCAACAAAACTTTTCAGTAGGTCAAATGACACTTGTAAATTAAAGAGAAACCTGAATGCCTTATAAACAACTACTGCCAGATAGGCATGGGCAAGCCTGTAATCCCAGGACTCAAAAGGGTAAGGCAGGTAAACAGATAGTCTCCAGTTTAGATAAGTAAATAGTGAGACTTCAAACCTGAAACCCAGAGGTAGAGAGATTGCTGGCCTCTGAAGGGCTGACCTTGCAAGCATGAGGATCCAGCATGTGTGTGTGTGTGTGGGGGGGCTTTTGCACCTTTGTAAAAAGCAAAACCAGGTGTTATGGTGCACATAGTGATGCCCAACACTAGTGAGATAGGAACAGCAGGCCCTGGGGACTGGCTGGCCACCTAGTCCTCTGGAATTGGTGAGCTCCAGCCCAGTGAGAAAGCCAGTCTCAAAAAGTAAGGTAGAGGGAAGGTACCTGACCTCAGTTTCTGGCTTCCACATGAATGTGTGCAGACACACAAACATATGCGTACACATACACCACACATACAAGAAAAACTAGCTACTTCCATATTAACTGAGATGTTGCATAATCTTTATACCTCTAAGGAAGTAAAATTTACCTTGCATACCAGGTCTTGCTCACTAGAGCTTTAAGAAGAATCAGCTTTAGATTTCTTCTGTTTTACACATAAAGCTATTCTATTATAGTTTCATAATACTGTAAATATTTAACAGGAGTAAGCTCAGGAAGGCAGTGCTGCTAATGTGAATTACAAATGAAAACATTTGTAATATGGTGTTTTTATAAAAGACCTATATTGTCATAAAAAGGAAAAAAGCACAAGAGGTTTAAATTTCTTAGCAGGCCTGCATTTTTATAATACATTTAAACTCTGGTGCTTTGCTAGTAGTTTTGGGGTTGTTTGTTTGTTTTTGGTTGGTTGGTTTTTGTTTTTGTTTTTTTTTTTCCAAAAACTCAGCTTCAGAAAATCTAGTGTTGCTGGTCTAGGAAAAGGAGTTCTTTGGTATCACAGTATTGCTTTGGTGCTTTCTAGATTACATTGTGTCCATCACTGCCAGATTTTAACATTCTTTGAAGCCTTAGTTAATCAGAAGAGAAAAATGTGTCTCCCCCTCCCCCACCGGTAGCATCAGAATTGTAGAACAATGGCTATTAGCTATTAGCATACCAGTAAATTCTTCATGAAGAAGGAATATATGTGTGTTAGTAGATTCTAGCAGATTTATAGAGGAAAGAGATACACATGCAATAACTGCATCTACCAGGCTGCCTTTTTTTTAAATGACATGATTCCCTTGCTTTTATACTACAGAGGTGGGTAAACTCTTACCAAATACCACCTGCTAATTCCCATTTTCCTTTTATAAAGTATTACTAGAATACAGCCATGCATACTCATTTCCATACTATCTGTCATACTAAAAGGCAAAGATGAATTTTTATTAAAGAATAATAAAAGAATTAATTTAATTAAAGAATTAAAGAATAATTCCAGATGCCCAATGGCTTAAATAATTTCTTTTTGCCCCTTTATAGAAAAAGTCACTCTGCCTAATAAACAATATTAAGTATCTTAAATTTTATAATATATATAAGTGTATTAGATAATAACTAATATCAGCCTCTGAGAAAGAACATAAACTCGGATGTTTATGTCCACAGAAATATTTCTTACCACAAGCTAGTGTATTCTGCAAGTTGATGCTAGCGTCTTAGCATAGGTATTATAGATTCACTGATGGATAATTATAAGGAGGGTGTTAGACCACCTAGACCCTTCAGGTCATAACCAGAGAACACTTCAAGCAAGCAAGCCCTATCTCTGTCCACGATGCTACCACCAAGCACAGCAAGCACAGCTCCTTGCTGCCTGGGATTGGAGTCAACTTGAATTACAGTCACACATTAATCAGCCTTACTTTGCTTTCTAGTAGCTCTGTGACTTTTAGCATACCAAGTCATGTATGCAGGTCATAGATTAACTTAGAGCCCCATCCTCTTTAGAGAGCTGCAGGAGCAGGAATGTAATCGGTGGGGCTTTATTAGAAGCCATTCTTACAATGTTGCAATTAGAGGCAAGAAGAGTCAAAAGGGTGACATTGGGTATGCTCTCGGGTGATGGTAGGGACTTTGTGGGAACAAGATGGAGCCTGCTAAGACCAAAGCTGTTGTTTTTCCCAGAGCTCTGTCCTTATCTACTTGGCTTGGCTATCTCATACCCTGCTGGAAGCCCTTTTATTTCTTATCCCCAGTGTTCGCAACATCACCATTTCAATCTCGACATTCATTTTAACTCACATGTTTTTACCCCAGCATCACACAAATTATATAAGCCGTCAACTTCCTTTTGGGGCCAGCCTTTATCTTTTCATGCTATTCTCATACAATACTTGAGACAAAGTAATTTATAAGCAACAAGTTTATATCTGACAGTTCCAAAGACTAGAGAGTCCAAGGTCAGGGTGCAGTTAGTTTGGATGCTTGGTAAGAACCCGCCAGATGGTGCCTTCTTGCCAAATTCTCACAAAGTAAGAGACAGAAGGCAAAATGGGGCTGCTAGCTCAGCCCCTGCATCCCTACTAATCACATTGGTGGTTTAAGCATCTCCTAAAGGCTGCTTAGGACTCTAACACGGAGTCATCTCTGCAGCCTTGATAATTACCTTCAACAAATAAGCCTTGGAGGTAAGCATGGGGCAGTATCCCTGTACTAAAACTAGTTTGGAACAATCAGAAACTCTTAATGACTTAGCTATGGGTTAAGAGTCTTGAGTTTAGGGCTTTGTTCTAAAACTCGAAGATTAAGATACTAGAACTAAGCCGGGTGTGGTGGCACAGGCCTGTAATCCCAGCACTTGGGAGGCAGAGGCAGGCGGATTTCTGAGTTCGAGGCCAGCCTGGTCTACAGAGTGAGTTCCAGGACAGCCAGGACCACACAGAGAAACCCTGTCTCGGAAAACAAAACAAAACAAAAAAAAGATACTAGAACTGGATATTTCTATTTATGTTCTCTTGCCTGTTTAACACCCACCAGATTATATCATTAAGACTGGCAAAGAGATGCTGTGTGAGTGCTTAGCATTTTTGCCATTGATAGGCCATTCTGCACTCTAACCTACTCTTAACTGCACTCTAACAAAACTCTCGTTCCCTTCTCAACACACTTCACCACACAGCAGAGTGTCTTCTAGTTTTACTCATTTTTAAAAACCATTAAGTTGCTTTTGGAGCCATTCATGTTTCAGGAGAGTCTGAAGTCTGAGCTAATTGACTGGGGCAACTGGAAACCACCAAGTTCTGTGCTCTTTTGCTTAAAAATTATTAACTGTTTGATAAAAGAGGCAATAGGAACTTTGGATTCCTCGTTTATGAGTTTTTATTTAAATCAACTTCCGGCTTCCTTGGAATAAATCACTAGTTTTACTATGCTGCAATGTTTCAACATTGCTCAAAATAAATATATGCATCTGTAGCTAACCTAGAGCCTTTAAGTTCCTGAATGGCCGTTATGTCTTCCCTAATATCAGTCACTTTTTGGTAAGGCTGACTGATCTTAAAGAATCTTCCTAAATGTACCCTCTTTCCCAGTTTAATAGTAATCAATCCCTAGTTATAGTATCTTCAGGACCTAAAAGGACCTACTCTTTCTGAACCTATGAATAGTCTTAGTTTATGTAAGAACCAACCCTGCAGTGTTGGCTTACAAATAGGGAAGTGGAGTCACCCACCTCTTCCAACTTTTAAGCAGATTGGTTGTTCCTCTCCTATGGACCTGGTCCTTTCTCCAGTTGAACTGTCCCTGAAAGGACTGATGGTGACTTGGGAAATATCCTTCAGACAAAACAAAATAAAACAAAACCAAAACTCATCAGGAAACAGAGTCGCTAAACTAGTTTGCCTCAAATAAAACAGTTATTGTGCTTAGTTTCCAACAATGGATGCATAGATATGTAATTTCATCCCTCCGGTTGGTCCCATCTGTTTTAGAGGTTAAGGCCCGTTTGCTATGTTGGCTGTTAATGATCTTTGATTCACAATCTAGATGATGAAGAACTGACTTTTCAGATCTTCTTGGGTCTTTGCGAGAGCTCAAGCTCTTCCTTCTGGCATGTACCATTGAGGAGGAAGTAGCTGGCATTGGGCATTGCATCGATGGCATTTAGCCCTGGCTTAGGCTCTGTCTGCTATGTGATCTAGGACAAGTTTCTTCTCTGAGATTCCACTTGTTTCCCTCATTCCTTCCTTCTAGTCTCCCCTTCCTTCTAATGTAACAGCAATATTTATTTACCAAAATTTAACGGTTTAAACAGCGTGAAGCAAAATATTAGACAGCAGGCAGCCTTCAGTAAGACAGCAGGAGCCACATCTCCCACGCCCTTTCTACTGACAGATGCATCATTTTCTCTGGGGTTCCTCCAAAGTGGCACGCAGTGGTTCACTAGAATAAATTCTTTCCCTTTAGCACTATTTTGTTTGTGTCTGTTTAATGATTCTATGAAGATTGACCTTTTTATTTTTTTCTACTTAAGAATGTACTCTTTATACTAAATACTCTGTGAAAACTCCATTGCATGGAGTAATAGTGGTTGGCTTGGCTTTATACAAACAAATGTATCCATTTCAAAGGAAGCCCTTTAGGGTTATAGATTTTCCAATTGGATTTTGCCAAAGCTACTCATTTCCCCCACCCCCTCACCTCATGCCATTCTTTTTGATGAGAGAGTACTGTTTTCCTTGCAAATCATCCTTTCGATTTCTAAAATGCCCTTTTCAGCTGAAAGAATTTAAAAATTATATAAGGTATAGCAGAATCCCAAAAGTGCTAGCCTACAAGATGTTTACAGTATTTATAAGCTTCTAATGCCATTGTACGTCCCAGATTAATTTCACACGTTTCACGTGTGTTGTATATGGAATGTTTTTACCCATTGCCTCAAAGAGCCATTTTTAGAATTAGTCAAGTTTGTACTTCTACATTAATTGAAGCAATGGAATTGTGAGGGCTCACTTTATAAGTAGGTTAGTGTCAGTTGTGACATAGAGAAACTAGCCCTGGGTCCCAGCATGATTTGATTTCATTCTTCTCTGTGGTTCTAAGTAGTATAAGACAATTTCTCTTCCATCTTCAGCTTCTCCTGTTCCTTATCTTTCCATAATCCTAGTCTCATTTTAGTAAGGCCGCCTGAAATCCAAGAATCTTCCTAAATTTCTCCTCTTTCTTAGTAGCCTTCAATACTTAAAGTAAGTTCTGTGAGTTAAAAGGACTCATGTTCCCTGGATTTAGGCATGGCTTCAGTGTAGACACTGAAATGTGGGGGAGCTGAGTTCCACACTGACCTGCACAACCCCTGAGGCATTCCCTTCAGACACCACCACCAAGATGTGGTGGGATCCTTGCCTGGCCTGCAGCAAAGAATTTCAGGAAGAGCCAGTGTGAAGCAGATTTAATTTATTGGTAATTGATTTTAAACCTATATTTACACATGGTTGTTAATAGAATATGTGCTCAGGGAAAAGATGGTATTCCCAGTATGTGTCATGTGAGCTCCCTGGGAATGTGGAGCTTAAGTCTATTAGCATAGCAACATGTGTGTACTTTGTGTGTGCATGTATGCGTATATATGTGTGACTGTAATTATATACAAGGAAAATTACAGCATGGTTTAAAGAAAGTTTATATTCTTGTTTGTTAGATTCCCAGGAAAATGCAGGCTTAGATCTTGAAAAGGAACAAAGTCACATTCAAGTGATTTCAGCCTTAAGCATGGTCCACTGATGGTCTTGTTTGAAATATCTCTATAAAAATAATATTACCTCTATGTAGGCTGTCCCTAAGACAATTTTGTTAATTTTGCTGGAGCTTTTGACTTGTAGCAGGTAAGAGTTTAAGTAAACCCAGAGACCAGGGCCCCCTTTCTTCTCACATCTTCTTAACTTATATGTCTTGCCTTAGAATCTTAGACTTTTAGTTAAAACTTAAGGCAAACAAGTGAACTGTCTGTTTTAATAGGTAGGTGAATGTGTTGAGACCAGTTTGATCATGCTGGGTACAGCTTAGCAAATTTGAGACCAACAGGGCTACCTCGTGAAGCCTTGCTTATGAATGACTGAATGAATGAATGAATGAATAAATACTTTAAATTTTTATTTTTTTCCTTTTTAACTATTTTAGTAAAATTAATGTTATCACAATTGCTCTGATCTTAATGGGATTCCAGTAGCAACTACCTTCAAACAATGTGTACTTTACACTAAAGCAATAGTCCTCAACCTGTGAGTCTCAACCTGGTATCCTGCATATTAGATATTTACATCAGGATTCATAACAGTAGCAAAATTACAGTGAAGTAGCAGCAATGAAATAATGTTATGGTTGGGTGCTCAGCACGGCATGAGGAAGGGTGCAGCATTAGGAAGATTGAGAACCACTGCAAAAGAATACTCTTGCTACACATTTGAAAGTGTGCCGTGTACTTGCTCTGTGAATCTGTTTCAAAGAGTCAATCGATAACACTTTTTTTTGTTTTGTTTTGTTTTGTTTTTCGAGATAGGGTTTCTCTGTCTAGCCCTGGCTGTCCTGGAACTCACTCTGTAGAACAGGCTGGCCTCAAACTCAGAAATCCGCCTGCCTCTGCCTCCCAAGTGCTAGGATTACAGGGATGTGCTACCACTACCCGGCTCGATAACACTTTTTAACCTGGGATAAATCCTGTTTGGTTTGTTTTTTGCACATCCTTAGATATTGAAGCACTGCTTACAATATGTAACTTGGACTAAATCCTTCACTGATGTCTTGCTAAGCTGATTTAGAAAAGCAGAACCAGTGATTGGTATACAGATGAACTAAAACTGAAGTAATGAAATGGAAATTAGCGCTGTGTTTGCATGCCGCTGGGCTAGCTCTTAAGAGATTTAGGGGATAGTACTCTTCTCTGCTTTATAAATTATATTTTTAAAGTTATTGATGGTAAGAAATGTGGCTAAATTTTCTATTTTCCCCAATACCTCTTCCCATTGTAGAGGCTCAGTGAGCCCTTGTTAAATGAGTGACTCTGTTTAACATTTGCCGTTACTTAATAGTTTGGCTGTCTTAGTAATTTCTTCCATTCTAATCCATGTAGCATGTGGAAGTGAAATACTTTGGGGTGATACTAGTTTTGGCTATACTCTTTCCCTCCCTGTGGTGCCGGGACCTCTCACATAGTGTGCAAGTACTCTGCCATTGAGGTCATTTCTCCCTCCCTTCCAGTCTCTGAAATGTTACTCTCCCAAGATACTGCCTAATGGAGTTCTTTGGCATTTGCTCGTCTTTAGTCGTACCACTGAGGCCCTGACGGGCTTATGCACTGGGCAGAAAAGCAGAAGCAAGGAGGGAAGTGAAAGGGAAAGAAACAGAACAGAAAACACACAGATTTGGGGAAAAGAGCATCTTACTAGCATCTGTGTCACAAAGCCAGTGGCATGTTGATGGCAGTTGTTCATGTGTTTATTAGTAAGGAAGTCTTTTAGTTAAGAGGGAGAAATTCAAAAGGTGGCATTAAAAAAGTATTTTTATCTGTTTATTGTGATGAATAATAATATAACTGAACATTTCTCAGCACAGAGTTCTAATGTATGTGGCACTATTTTTAGCCCTTAGGTAAACTGGTGAGGTGGGTGTGATTGTTTTGATTTTGCAGACTGGAAGGTAGTGGTGTGGAGGTTAAATGGATAGTACTAAATCATGGAGGTGAAGGGCAGATTTCTGATACAAAACCTTACTTCCTTTCAGCCCTTCCATAAATATTATTGTAAGAAAATCAGGATAAGTTTGGAGTAGAGCGCTCACCTAGCCACCATGTGTCCTGTACTCATCTCTAGGGAGAAAGAGGGTGGTGGAAAGGAAGGAGAGGGAGGGGCAGGGAAAGAATGAGTTAGAAAAGTTAACCTGAGGGTCTGTTAAACAAATCAGGACGGGTGCTACATACTTGTGCAGTGTCACAGTAACGTGAAGTAGGAGACGGTGAAATTAACAGAAGTGCGACTTGACAGAGAGTAGGACATGTGGCACGGCACTGGCGAAGAGGCTCAGCTCAGACTTGGACTACCTGGTCCTGACAGTCTGTGATTGGTCTCTTGTACCTTTTATCTTTCTACATATAGCAATTCCAGCAGTAACACACGCATATTCACATATAGAGTTATAGAGCAAATATCCTTATCACAACAGTTAGATTGAAGAAAAGCACTGCCAGTATCATGTAAGATCTCCTGTCTTCCCTGTTACAGCCCTCTGCCATCCCTCCAGTGTGTTCTGTCCGCATCAGAAGTGATGCTGTTTCACCTGGATAATTTCCTGGAAGGAAGTCGTCTCATACATTATAGATGTTTAGTATCTCGCTGATCTCTGTCCTTGAGGATGTCAGTTAAAGACATCCTCCCCCAAATTGCACTGACTAATTGCACGATGTCAAATTCCTTCTATATTGCTCTGCTCTACATCTTTACATCTCTTTGTGGTAGAATAAACTGGAGGACTGAGGTAATAGCAGAGAGTTCCACTCCTCGGTTGGAGTTCTTTATCCCTTTTCATTAGATACTGTTTGGGGAACCTGATTGAAGAAAGAGATATAGCTGAGTTCTTTATAATCTTTTCTGAACTAGAGAAATTGTCTTCGGTTCCATATGCTGCTATTATTGAAATATGGTCTTTTATTTTAGGTAATTTTAATTGTACCAGAGATGATTTTTCAATAAAAATAGAGTAAGTAAGCAAAACAAAGCATATTTCAACAAGTGAGCTATTTTAGAGTATATCAGTATAGTACCATTTGGTTTATATTATAATGCCTATGAGAGATTCCCTGAATTCTAATATAATAAAAATTCTGAGCCCATAGATGAAAACATACACTCTCACCTTAACCTCCCCACAGTCCTGTTCCCAACAGTTTCTGTTAAACCATGAGTACCCAAGGATGAAAATATAATACTTTTTAAGCATTTTAAAGTAAAATTTGATAAATACCAGTAATAATAAAAAAAATAGTACATTCTCAAAAGAAAAAGACAGTTGTAATGGTAAGGAATGGAGATGCTCTACTTCTGGATTTCAGTGAAGGAAAAGCCAGGAAGAGGCCAAATAGATTAGAAGCCGAGTGTGAGAAGTCTGATGAGACGAGCAGAAGGACCAAAAGAACACCAGTTGAAGTTGAACAGTGTGCGTGTGGTTTGGGTTTTTTTGTTTTTGAGGAAGAAAGTCAAGTTTGGAACATGCTAAGTTTGAGTTGTATAATTCTGTATAGGTAAAGATGCAGAGTAGCGAGTGCATTCAGGAGAGATGTTTGACCAGAAACATTACTGTAGACGTTGGCATCCTGAGACCTTCTGAACTTTCTGTAGTTGAAGTGCTTTATCTTCATGCCTCCTAATGTGATAGCCTCCAGCCAGTGTTAAGGAGACTTAGCTCCTGAGAGAGAGGCCTGCTTACCTCTTGTATCTGCTCTGAGGGCCAGCTCTTACCGTCTTTACTGCAGGTGGACCTTGGTCTCCGTATGTTTCCCTAAGTCTGGAGGATTTGAAGACATCAGCTCAAATTCTGAAAAGGCAGCCATTCCCTGCAGCCATTTCCGCGGTCCTTTTCTTTGCTGCCAGTTTACCTGACTTCATTCCCTCTTTTTTAAGCTTTCCAAAAGATTTTTAAAATATTCTATTCCAGGGTTGGGTCCAAATAACTGAATCTGTATAGTCCTGGAAATGAATTGTCTCACTTACTTTTCTTTAGGCTGAAAGATATGAAATTTCAAGTAATAATATTTCTGATGAATGTCAATCACATGCCTCATGTAAGTCCTGTCGGCTTTAGTCCCAGGCTTCCTTAAGAGCTGGAGACCAGCCTGGGAAACAGCGAGCCATCTTTATTTGTTTTTTTTTTTTTTGTTTTATTTTATTTTTTTTTATTTTCTATATTCTATGTTTACATTCCAAAGGCTTTCCCCTTTCCCAGTTCCCCCCCTCCCTATGTCCCATAGTTCCACTCCCCCCCAACTATTCCCCAATCATTCCCCCTCCCCCCACAGTTTCTCTACAAAACTGGATCCAATCTTTCCAGGCCCAGGGTCCTCTCCTTTCTTCTTGGGAATCATTTGACTTGCTAATTGTGTCTTGAGTATTTAGGGCTTCTGGGCTCATTAATATCCACTTATCAGTGATTGCATTTCATGTGTATTCTTTTGTGATTGGGTTAGCTCACTCAGGATGATATTTTCCAGGTCTAACCATTTACCTACAAATTGCATGAATTCATTATTTTTAATTGCTGAGTAGTATTCCATTGTATAAATATACCACATTTTCTGTATCCATTTCTCCTTTGAGGGATATTTGGGCTCCTTCCAATTTCTGGCTATTATAAACAAGAGCGAGCCATCTTTAAACTGACGCCAGCAGCAAATTCCCATACTTCTCTATTTTGTTTGCATGCAAATATATTAAAAATAGTAAAAAAAATTAATATTAAACTAAATTATCTTTTTCTGGTTTATATAGGACTGACTTTTCCCAGTGCTTGGAACCTGAGAAAAAATGGAAAATGTGGATAGTGACTCTAGTTATCTTATCTCTGCGGTAGAACATGAAGTAAATCCTGGACCTATGAATATCCAGTTTGAATCATCAGATCTGAGATCTAAAAGGTAAGGTCTTAATGTGTTTAGTTCATGATTAGAGCTTCTAACCGTTAAGATGTAATACATTGTAACCCAAAAGATCAATAGAATTGATAATGAAATAATCATTTTCTTACAGGATTTATTCTCTGATCTATATACCTATGGTGATATGAATCCTGTTTCCTTACTTACACATTTTTGTGTCATGGGATAAACATGTCTGTTAAGGAAAGGATTGGGTTTTATCAAGTAGGATACATTTATATAAGTGACTCAGACACCTGTTGATTACCCACTTCATGCAAAGTAATCCTATGCTAAAGATAGAAAAGGAATAGGCTTTTACCTTCACTGAATTTCAATGCCAGCAGATAATTTAAAATAATTTGAGATTAAATAATCTTTCGGTTTATAGCTGGAAACCTCAAGAGACTCTTCTTTAAAAAAAAAAAAAGCCAAAAAACAAGTACTAATAAGTGAGTTCAATAAAGTAGTTACTGGGTAGAAAGATGCTGCAGTAAGAAAGATGCTTGGTGTGCAACATGAGGACCAAAGGTTGCATCCTAGCAACCACGTAAGCTCGATGCGAGCCCACGTTCACCTTTAAACACAGCGATGTAGTGAGCAGAGACAGGAGGATCACCACAACTTGCTGGCTACCAGTCTATAAAAAACCAAAACAAAACCCCACATGAATTCCAGATTAAGAAAGAGACCTTGCCTCTTAGAAACAAGACAGAGGATAATTGTCCTCCTCTGGCCTCAATGCATGTACAGACTTGTGGGCACTTGCCACTAAGCCCAACTTAGTTCAATCCCCAGGATTCACTGAACGAAAGAATATTAAAAAAAATTAAGCAAAATTAAATAACCTTCTGGTGAGAAAATGAGGTTGAAAAATATATAAAATATACCTACAGGCGGTGGTGGCGCACGCCTGTAATCCCAGCACTTGGGAGGCAGAGGCAGACGGATTTCTGAGTTGGAGGCCAGCCTGGTCTACAGAGTGAGTTCCAGGACAGCCAGGGCTACACAGAGAAACCCTGTCTTGGAAACAAAACAAAACAAACTATATATATATATATATATATATATATATATATATACCTACAGTAGTTTTAACAGAAATGTGCAAAATCTGTGAGAAAAACTAAAATGTGCCTGAATGATATAAAATGGGATTTGGAATATTTCATCAACTCTGAGATGCTACTGGTCGTAAATTGTATTTAAAATATACAAAGCTTGGCACAGTGGCACATACTTTTAATCCCAACACTTGTGAGGTGCAAATTGGCAGATTTTGTTGGGTTTGAGGCTAGTGTGGTCTAGAGTGAGTTCCAGATGAGCTAGGGATATATACTGAGACCTTGTCTTGAATGGTAGGTAGGAAGGTAAGTCAGTCGGTCAGACGGAGGGATGGACAGACAGACAAAGGGTCTGGAACGAAGCTCAGTGGTTAAGAGAACTGACTGTTCTTCCAGGGAACCTGGATCTGATTCCTAGCACATACATACATACATGATGGCTCACAACCATCTGTAATTCCAGTCCCAGAAGATTTGACACCTCCTGTCCTCCATCAACATTAGCCATGCACATGGTGCACAGATATTCTTGCAGACAAAGCGCCCATACACATACATTCAAAAAATCTCACACACAACACACACACATGCATGCTGTGTCTGTGTGTATTATACATGTACAATACTGGACTTGGAATTTTTGCTTTGTTTTCACTGAAAGAACTCTTGACCATATGTGATATTTCTCATTTAAATCTTCTAGAACTATAAAAGTTGATCATAGAAACAAAGTGTATTGGCTAAGACAATATTAACACCTCACACTTAGAAACCCTGACTGTTCTGGATTCCTTTTTAATTTAGTCTTCAGACAGGTTGTGTATCCTTCCTGCGGAGACAGTTGTCCTTTGGCCGTAAAGAGAGTGGGTGACTTTGATGAAGCAGCCTTCTTTGATTTTCTACAGCACTGAGGATGCTCGCAGGTTCCCGTCCTTGCACTGTCCTGGCCTCACCAGATGGTGTCATGAGAGGTCTTCTCACTTATGGTTCCTGTTCCTTCCTGAAATGGTTCTTCAGTGTTTGACTGAGGTGGCCTGGAGTGGCAGTTCTTTGTCAGCACACCACCCAAAGTAGCTGTCACACTGCCACCCGGCTAGCAGTAATTCAGACACTAGGTGCTAGAGAGTGTAAGGTGTCCTCCTTTAGAAATGTTTAAATGTATATATTAGAAAAGTATGTTATCAGTAAGATACGACGGGAAGTCATTGTCTGCTCCAGGCAGGAAGAATAACATTTTAATCCATGGGGATTGAATCCAGGTGAGAGGTTCTGTCAGTGAAGTATTTGTCACATAAACTTGAGCACCTGAATTTGGGCCCCAGCACCCATATAAAATCCAGGAGCTACGGTGTGTACCTGTAATCACCACACTAGGAAGGCATGGGCAGATGGCTTCTGGAGAGCACTGGCTAGCTAGCCCAGCCAAACTGATGAGCTCCAGGCTAAGTGTGAGATGAGACTGTCTCAATAAACAAATAGGCAAATAAGTAAATAAATAAATACACCATCTCAATAAATAAATAAACGAGAGAGAAAACCATGTCATTAAGTAAATAAGCAAATAAATAAACAAACCATCTCAATAAATAAATAAATATGCCAGTAAATAAATATGAGAGAGAGAGAGAAGCAGTTCAAGTAGATACCTGATGTTGACCTCTGACCCTTTCATACTTGTGCTTACATATGTATACACACACATGTGGATACACAGATGTGCACCCAGAAAGAAAAAGAATTTAGCCCACAAGTTTGATGGGATCCTATATCCAGATCCCAGCAGCCAGCTCTGAGGTTTCTGTGTATCAGCAATCTCATTGCTACACACACTGCTGTACCCCGTCAAACGGTGCATGCGTGGGGTTGTATAAGTTGCTAAGACTGAAAGCAACTAAAATGTGTTTTCTTCCAGGACTGAAAAACTAAATTATGGCATGCATATCCATACAATGGAATATTTTTCATCTATCTATACTAAGGAGGTGGCCTTATGATATATAAAAATGGAACAATTCTTCGAGTTATTTTGTTACAAGAAAAAAGTGAAATGCAGAGCAGTATCTATAGTCTGCCACCATTCATGTCAAGTCAATCACTACGTTATAGACAATACAGTATGTGTAGATGGAGTCTGGGGGAAGGCTTGGATGGCCGAGAGGAACTGCACAGCTGAGGTAAGGGAGCCTGGGGCATAGTGCTAGTAGATACCCAGCACCTAGTCAGTGACCACCCTCGTTCCTATCAGCAGAATGTTAGTCCAGCTAAGAGCTGCAGCTGTTTCCAGCCCAGGAGATAAGAAAGATTACAGTGAGCTGATTCTGGCGATATTGTTCAGATACATGATTTTTCAGTTTTTCTTGTAGCTAAAACTGGGAGTGTGATATTTATCCCTGAAGAAGTTGTTGTTAATAGTGGCTAACAGAAGAAATAGAGAAATTGATAATTGTGATTCTCACTGGTATTTTCCAGTATCAGTGAATGTATGCACTTACACATGCTGACTGAATGCTTAGAGTTTTCTTGAAGCTTCTAAGTTCTGTGATAAATAATTGGCCACTGTGACAATAAGGCATAGGTCATTAAAGTACATTCCATTACAATGAGTTAGCAGGAGTTCAGTTCCTTGAAATTTTAATCTAACATGGTTTATTTAATGGAAATACATTTTCTATAACCAAACTTGTGAAAGGAAGGAATCGCTCTTTTCAATCGTGGCGTAACTGGTAAGCACGTATGAAGGAGAGCTACACTTGTAAGATTTTAGCCCTCCTTGCTTCTGCTTGTGGGATAATCTCTGCTGGAGAAAGCAGAGACTATCAGATGAGAAAAAAGTATGTGAGTACTTTGAAACGTTGTTTCTGCTGAGAGATAGATTCTCCCACTGTCCATGTAAACGCAGACAACTAGTAGCAAGCTTCAGTTCATTGAGTCACTTGTACATGTATCTAGTATAACTGGATGCTTCTTAGCAGTCTGCTCACCCTCCAAGTTGTTTAGCTCCATAATTTATAGTGCCACACACACCAGCTAGTTGTGTTCATGATAGTGGTGTCAAGGATCATTCTACTCTTGGGAAACTTTGGCTGTAGGATGATGGGAAACAACATTTATGTTTGAATGTTAACTTTGCTAATGGTTAGCTTGTGTTATTTTTCTCTCTCCCACTAGGTGGCAGTTCTTAAATTAGTTCCGATATGAGACTTAACTGGCATAGACTAAAGGATTGCAGGACTATCATTTTTGTGAAGCAGAGTCTGAAGCAGGTAGAGGAAGGGCTCTGACGTTGTAAGATGCATACTATAGGCATGTCAGTCACTTAGGTGCTTTATATAAAAGTAAAGTCCCTTTCTCTTCAGCACGCCTCCCTCCAATGCTATTTTGTCGCCTGTTTTAGGGTAGAATGAACAATAAAAATGTAAATGGAAGAGCAGAAAGGACTAGAAGTCTCCTGTATTCTATTTGATACGTTCTATTGGGAATTAACAGGCTTTTGGAGACTGCTAGTGAAGCTGGTATTCAGGGTTGCTTCATATTTTCCCACTGCTCTGTGACTGTGCCAGCCCACCAAGTTAGGAAACGGTTGATTTTGTTTGTTTGTTTGTTTTTGTTTTTGTTTTTCGAGACAGGATTTCTCTGTGTAGCCCTGGCTGTCCTGGAACTCACTCTGTAGCCCAGGCTGGCCTCGAACTCAGAAATCCTCCTGCCTCTGCCTTCCAAGTGCTGGGATTACAGGCGTGCGCCACCACGCCCGGCGAAACGGTTGATTTTTAATTCCTTTCCAGTTCTGGGTATTGAACCGATGGCCCTGTGTGTGCTACGCAAGTACTCTCCTGTGGCTTGGCTCGAGCCCCTAGGCATGCTCTATCCACTCACTTCTCCTGCAGCTTAGCTGCCAGCGCTCGGCTGTTCTGGTCTTGTAGGACTCTGTCACCCGCGTGGCATTAGACTGGAGAATAATCTGGTCTATCAGAGATATAATCTATTAAATTTGCACGGCTGTTTCCATTTCAACACCAAAGAGCCTCAAAATACCAAATCCTAACATTCAAGCTTTTGCTACTGGGGATATTGGTAGTGCTCCAAAAAACCCACTAAGATAGAATTGGATATTCCAGATACAGAGCATCCTCATGCCCGTGGAGCATGTAAGGTAGAGTATCCAGCACTCTGTATTTGTGAAACAGCCTCTCTAGTTCTCCTCCCACAAATGCTGTCTCTGTAGATCAGCCTACATTGATACATGAGTGGTTTTGGCTCTAGGAGAGAGGAAGACTCACGGCAAGGTAAAATGTTTAATAGATGTTGGATTATGGTGCAATTGGAAGTGGTTACCTGGTGCTTGAAGATTTATAGTTCAGAATTATGTAGATGACAAAAATTCAGGCAGCGGGAGACATTGTTCTTACCATATACATGGCCCTAAATTTGATCTTAAACTTCCTAAAAAGAGGAGGGGGAGATGGAGAAAAAGAGAAATTGATTTTCCCAGGAGGACTCGTGTGCTAAGCTACCACGAATAACCTGATGAAGAGCTTGCCCCCAGCAGTCTTAAATAGAGGGGAGGACCTCCCGGACTGTCGCTGGTGTCACTGCGCCGGGGCGATGTACAGATTGTGTTACTCCCTCCGTCAACCCGTCTCTCCCCGTCTCCTCTGCTCCTTTCCCTCCTGCCTCCTCCCCGCCTTGGCCGTTTCCTCTGCACTTTCCTACCCTCTCCTTTTACTTTTCTCCCTCAAAGAACTATATTTTTGCCAAATGCTTAAGGAAAAACTTCTTGGTCTTAGTGTTAGCGGCACCTTATATGTGACTTTGTTACTTCATTGGATTAAGTTTCTTTCTAGTCTCATTGGAAACCTCTTGTTCTCCCAGATTCTTGGTTTCAATGCCTTTTTCCTTCTCTCTCTCTCCCCTAGATATTTTTTTAATTTAAAGAAAAATTTTATTGAAGATCTGAAAAACAACTCCTACAAGATTGATTTTTCCTTAAAACTGTAGCTACATGATGCATTGTATCTATAATGTTAAAATGTGCATTAGACACAAATATAAAACCCATGAAAACAAGCCACCATTCTTTAACAATTGAGCAGATAAAATGCCTAAGGAACAACATGGATGACTTGCAAAGGATGGGCTATTTAAGAACCATTTAAAGCACACACACACAGAGATGGTTGAGTGTGTAGTTATATACACCGAAGTGAACCTTTGGCACTAGGAATCAGAGCATTTTGTCATAATTAGCAATTATAAAAGTGCGTAGTGTCAAAGGAACAGAACCACCAGCATTCTAAAGCAGCTTTGTCAACTAGGCAAGCCCTCCACTACATGTCTTTCTGTTGTCCATCACGGATACACTGGTAGAAACTCAAAAATGAAAAAACGGGAAAAAAGGAGCAGTTACTCCTTTTATTTTCTCTGTTTAAAATCAGACAGAAAACAAATATCAACTCTGTTATCCAGTAACGGTCTTCAAAGTACATCACTTGTATAAGAGAAGGACTAAGAACCAGACTTTACAGAGATCCAAGCACGAGTGAGAGAAAGCACACCCCTCACACGGCCTTCCGATGGTACCCGGGAGGAACCACTTCATAATCACTGGCACTGAACAAAGTTGCAGAATTCTTCACCAGGTGCTTGAGGAAATCATGTAGATAGTTCAATAATAAAGCAAGGCTTTTCTCATTTAGAGGTGTATAGGCCAACATCGCTCCAATTCGCACAAATAATCTCAGTAAATGTGGCGCACCATACCCCTGGGACATGGGTGCATCAGGTGATCTGAGAGAATTTCAGCATACTGTGGTCTCTCGAATTTATAGAGTAGCTGGGTGCCCAACATTACATTGAAGTTCTCCTTTGTCCCTGTCATAACCTCATTAACAGCATACTCCTTATTATCTGTATTTCCTCGAGACTTCTTATATTTTCCATAATCCTCCAAAATGGACTCCACATTCTCCTTGGCAGGAAGATAAAAAAGGGGCTGTTGTCTGGTGGTCAGGTCCCAGTCATCCACAAGCCCTGGTTTCAGCTCTTTAGGAATCTTTAACTTCAACTCTGTTCATGAATGTTTCTTCATCTTCAAGGGTGGGATCTACCCGGGCTCTCTTCTCCCTTGGAGGCTGAGGTGGCTCACTGGTACTGCCACCATCCCTGTTTCCAGGTGTTTTCTGCTTGTTCTTTTTTGTTTTCACTTCAACACTTTTCTGTTGCAGACCAGATGTCTTCTTCCCTGGAGCAGCCTCTCTTATCTTGCTCTCTGCAATTTGTTCCTGATTGGTCTTTTGAAGCTCTCAATGTTTCTGCAAATTGGTGCCCATGTATTTGAGTACTCTGCTTTCTGGCACCCATTCATCCCAATTTTTATTCCAACCACTGTAATGGATAAAGTACTTCACTTGTTTGTCCTTTATGGCAACCTTTACACCCTTTGCTTCATAAAGGACTATGAAAGCACAGCACTCGCTCATCCTCCTGGAATTTAGACTCTGGGTCCTGCTTGGGCGACATTTATAAGTGATTGGCTGTCTCCTCCTGATATCTTTGTAAACTTTTCCCCTTCGGTATCACTCGCCTGAATTTAGCTCTTTAGATCTATCAGCTCTGGGGTTGTTTGCTTGTCTGTTTTGTTTTCTTCCCACTCCTGGGAAGTTTGTTGTACTTTATCGAATTTCTCCCTCTCTCACTAACATTAGTGAGAGAAGCCCAAAGACCAAGGGAACCTTTGGTGGGGATCGATACTCTGCAGGGTCAAGTCGAAGATACTTTGTTGAGCAGAAAAGGTATGAAGAGTTAATGAAGAATTAAGGCAAAACCTTTATCTGTCTGGTCAGTGTTAGCTCAGGTGTATAGTCAGAAGGATCTGTGACTATGGTGTAATAGCACCACCAATGCTTGAAGCCAGTAGTGGTAACAAGAGATTCAAGATCGCTTCTACAGATTTAAAGCCAAATGCTAATAATGTACATAAAATGGGTCTGGGGTCTTAGGAAGATAGCTTAGTCTATAAAGACATGCCTTACAAGCATGAGAACCTGAGTTTGATCCCCAGAACCCCCTGAAGTGCTTGGTGCAGTAATAGACACATGCTTGTAATCCCACCAGTGGGGAGCTGGAGACAGACAGATCTTTGGGGAGTGCTAGGTGAATCTCACATACATTAAACATAATGTTCTCAAAGGAAGCTAGATACATGTCATGTCATGGTTGGGGATCATCGTGACAGCACAGTGGCACAGCCTGCAATCCCAGCACTTGGGAGCTGAGAGGCAGGAGGATTGTGAGTTTCAGACCAGTCTGGGCTACAAGAGACTGTCTTAAAGTATCAACAAAGAAAAAATTAGAAAATTATACTTTGTGTGATTGTAATTATGTTTTTTTTCTTTTTTTTTCTTTTTTTTTATTTTCTATATTCTATGTTTACATTCCAAAGGCTTTCCCCTTTCCCAGTTCCCACCCACCATAGTTCCCATAGTTTCTCTCCCCCCCCATCTGTTCCCCAATAATTCCCCCTCCCCCCTCGGTTTCTTTACTAAACTGGATGCAATCTTTACAGGCCCAGGGTCCTCTCCTTTCTTCTTCTTGGGAATCATTTGACTTGCTATTTGTGTCTTGAGTATTTAGGGCTTCTGGGCTCATTAATATCCACTTATCAGTGATTGCATTTCATGTGCATTCTTTTGTGATTGGGTTAATTCACTCAGGATGATATTTTCCAGGTCTAACCATTTACCTACAAATTGCATGAATTCATTATTTTTAATTGCTGAGTAGTATTCCATTGTATAAATATACCACATTTTCTGTATCCATTCCTCCTTTGAGGGATATTTGGGCTCCTTCCAATTTCTGGCGATTATAAACAAGGCTGCTATAAACATAGTGGAGCATGTGTCCTTATTGCATGCAGGGGAATCCTCTGGGTATATGCCCAGGAGTGGTATGCCAGGGTCCTCTGGAAGTGACATGCCCAATTTTCTGAGGAACCGCCAAACTGATTTCCAGAGCGGTTTTACCATTTTGCAATCCCACCAACAGTGGAGGAGTGTTCCTCTTTCTCCACATCCTCGCCAGCACTTGTTGTCTCTTGAGTTTTTAATCTTAGCCATTCTGACTGGTGTGAGGTGGAATCTCAGGGTTGTTTTGATTCGCATTTCCCTGATGACTAATGATGTTGAACATCTTTTAAGGTGTTTCTCGGCCATCCGAATTTCTTCTGGTGAAAATTCTTTGTTTAGCTCTGTGCCCCATTTTTTGATAGGGTTATTTGTTTCTTTGCGGTCTAACTTCTTGAGTTCTTTGTATATATTGGATACTAGCCCTCTGTCGGATGTGGAGTTGGTGAAGATCTTTTCCCACTTTGTTGGTTGCCGTTTTGTCCTTCTGACAGTGTCCTTTGCTTTGCAGAAACTTTGTAATTTTATGAGGTCCCATTTGTCGATTCTTGATCTTAGAGCATAAGCTATTGGTGTTCTGTTCAGGAACTTTTCCCCTGTGCCCAAGTCCTCCAGGGTCTTCCCAAGTTTCTTTTCTAATAGTTTCCGTGTGTCTGGTTTTATGTGGAGGTCCTTGATCCACTTGGAGTTGATCTTAGTGCAAAGAGATAAGATTGGATCAATTCGCATTCTTCTGCATGTTGACTTCCAGTTGAACCAGCACCATTTGTTAAAAAGGCTATCTTTATTCCACCGGATGGTTGTGGCTCCTTTATCAAAGATCAAGTGACCATAAGTCTGTGGGTTAACCTCTGGGTCTTCAATCCTGTTCCATTGATCTGCTTGCCTGTTGCTATACCAATACCATGCAGTTTTTAACACAATTGCTCTGTAGTACTGCTTGAGGTCAGGGATATTGATTCCCCCAGAAGTCCTTTTATTGTTGAGAATAGTTTTAGCTATCCTGGGTTTTTTGTTGCTCCAGATGAATTTGAGAATTGCTCTTTCTAGATCTATGAAGAATTGAGTTGGGATTTTGATGGGGATCGCATTGAATCTGTATATTGCTTTTGGCAAGATGGCCATTTTTACTATATTGATCCTGCCAATCCAGGAGCAAGAAATATTTTTCCATCTTCTGAGGTCTTCTTCGATTTCTTTCTTCAAGGACTTGAAGTTCCTGTTGTACAGATCTTTTGCTTGTTTGGTTAGAGTTACGCCAAGATACTTTATGTTGTTTGTGGCTATTGTGAAGGGTGTTATTTCCCTAATTTCTTTCTCTGCCTGCTTGTCCTTTGAGTACAAGAAGGCCACTGACTTGCTTGAGTTAATTTTATAACCTGCCACTTTGCTGAAGTTGTTTATCAGCTGTAGAAGTTTTATGTAAAGAGCAAAAGGAATCAAAAATGCAAATGTTCATGCAAGTTTCTCAGCACCAAAATGTTACCAGTTCATTTAGTTAGTTTCGCAGTGTTTGGATTGAACCCAGAGCCTGGTATATGCTAAGCAAATGATGTCCTACTGAGTAATGTCCCTAGCACATCAGCAGTTATCTCTTCAATAGTGTGTACATTATCTGCAATGTAATACTTTTCTGATGAGCTACCAACAAGACACAAAACAATAAGCTGGCTTTCTTAAAATTAGTGTTTAAATCACCCATGCCTCTGCAGGATCGTGTTCATTTTCTTCCTTCCTCTCCTGCCTCTTTCTTGTTTTGTTTTGTTTTGTTTTGTTTTGTTTTGTTTTGTTTTGTTTCTGATTAGGAAAGGCTTGGAAGGAGGATCATACAAAAGTTTTTAGACTAAATCCTGGAAGCATAAGGAATCCCTGTGAGCTGCCTTTCTGTGATGTTTTAGTATATAAAGTGTATGTTATGTGATCCTTATCAAATGGAATAGGACCACATAGCAGTATGGCTTCCCTAAGTCGTTCCTTGTTTGTGTGTGTCTGTTCTTCTCTGCCTTCCTTTTTTATATTTTCTCTCTTGTCCTCTTTTGTGCTTTTCTTTCCCATTTCCCCTTCTCCATTCCTTCCTTTTTCCGGCAAACATTAAGTTCCTACTGTGTACTAGGTGCTTTGTACATAGGTTGCTTCCTTCTAGCAAAAACATTGAAACGTGATGACTCAGTGGCTAAGATATGTGAGTATCTTCAAAACTTACTTTTCACTAGGAATATACTCGTCAAACCCATTCTGAGCCAGCATTCCCAAGGACCCCGTGGAATCATAGCGTTCTGGATGTTCGCGCTGGTGCTGTTTGTACTGCTAAGGGCTAGGACAGCATACTCAGCCTTCCTAATGCTGTGAGCCTTTAATACAGTTCCTCATGTTGTGGTGACCCCAACCGTGACATTATTTTGTTGCTGCTTCATAACTGTAATTTTGCTACTATTATGAATCATAATGTAAATGTCTAATCTGCAGGATATCTGATTTGCGATATCCCCTCTAAGGGTTCATGACACACAGGTTGAGAACTGCTGGGGTGGGAGCTATGTAAGCTGTAAGAGTCTAAGCTGAATGAGGCCTAGGGACGTGTGATGATAAACATCCCTAAGGACAGAAGGACAGGCCTGTATAGATGCTCCCTGACATAAATCTGATAATGGCATGCAGGAAGTTCTGCTACAGTTCTGAGTCCCTGAGGGGCAACATACGTGCTTAGGACAAGGGCTAGGTAACATTTCTTGTACGAAGAGCTGAGTAGTCGATCTTTCCGGCTGTGTGAGCAAATGGCCTCACCTTGCCATTGTAGTGTGGAAAGTAGCACAGACTGTTCATAATTACATGAACTTGCTGTGTTTAAATCCAGTTTTACTGGAAACAAGCAATGGACTCTGTGCTGCTGGTTCCTGACCTTCCAGGAGGGGGTTCAGGACCTCTGAGATAAGCAGTCCCAGGTACTTCACTCTGATATAACCCTTGAGAATCCCTCTGGCCTTCTTTCTGGAGAAGTTAATAAGGGGAAAGGGGCTAGGCTACTCACCTTAATTTCATCCTACATCCTTACTTGTTTCTAGTAAAAGCATTTTGGGAGATACAGCTCACTTGTAGAGTTTTTGCTTCAAGTACACAAAGCCCAGGCTCAATCCTCATCACATTCACACGTATACACACATACATAGATACACTCACATACACACATATACACATGCACACATACCCACACATCATTAACACATGTATACCTATACAGACACAGAGGCACACACACAGACACATGTGCACACACATATTAACACACACACACATATATATATACACACATACATGCATACACATGCCACATACACAGACATACATACACAGATACACATACACAGGCATACACTCACATGTACACACACATACATACTATCATATACACACCTGCCACATACACAGATAAATATACGCATATACACATTAACACACACTCACAGACACATACACACACATATACAAACACATACATGTGCATACACATTAACACACAGACACATATACACACATATATAGTCACACACAGATACACAGAGAGCATTGTAATTAACATTGCTCTTTTTATTAATCTCTAGCTTCTCTATAAAGTTTAAACTATAAAAGCAAACCTTAATTTTTTTTAGGAGAGATTTATTTGTATGAGTGTATGGCTGCGTGTATGATTGTACAGCAGTGTCCAAGCCTGAAGTCCAAGCCAAAGGAGGTGGTCAGAGCCTCTGGAACCAAAGTTACATATGGTTGCGAGTTACCATGAGAGTCCTGAGAATTGAACCCTAGTCCTCTGGAAGGGCATTAGCGCTCTGAACTGAGAAGCTACTTCTCCAGCCTCAAACATAGAATCCTTTAACAAGGTAATCCAAACTTTGTAACTGTTGGTCTGGAGGGATGGCTCAGTAGTTAAGAGCACTTACTGCTCCTGCAGAGGACCCAAGTTCAGGTCACAGAACCCACATGGTGGCTCACAACCTTCTATAACTCCAGTTCTAGGGGATCCAACACTCTTCTGAACTCAAGGAGGACCAGGCTTAAGTATGTGATGCACATGCATGCATACATACATACATACATACATACAGGCAAAATATTGATGTGCATAAATGAAAATAAATAATTCCTTTTTTAAATAGTCCCACTGTTATAAACCCTAGGGAAAGAAACTGTGGCAAAAAAAATGATGTGTGAAATTCTAGATTAAAAAAAATAGTTATATATTTACAGTGCCACTTGTCCTTAGTGGCCTTGGAAGGCTGGTGAGGCACACAAGCTGAGGATGTGTGAAATGCTGAGTTCTACCCCAGGACTGAAAAAAATCTCTGAAATCATGAAAGACAAATTACAGTAGGAATTATTTCTAAATATCATCTTAACATAGACTTTATCATGTTTGCATATTAAACGGTTCACAGTTTTTAGTAACGTGTGTGTGTGTGTGTGTGTGTGTGTGTGTGCGCGCGCGCGTGCACGCACGCGTGGCCTTGAGCATGGAGGGTAGAGGAGTCGGGTCTCCCTTCCCACATTTGTGCGGGTCCGAAGGATTGAGTTCACGTTACTGTTCTCACACAGCGCTTTGCCTGGCTGAGCCGTTCCACTTGCCGTCGATGGCGGTTTTAAGTCATTAGTGCTATGATACGGGGTTTCTACATAATTTATGTCATATTTTTAATCTTTTAAAAGAGTCTCAGTTATCGAAGTAAGGCATATACACATAATGTTGGTCCTTAATACCACAAGGCACAATTGCCTTCTGGGAAGAATATACCAGTTTATACTCCCCCACCAGGCATATGTGAGACTCCCTATTTCAGCATATATTTTTTAAAATATTTGTTATCACTATTTGTTTTCTTTTTCTAAAATATATCTTGTATTTTAGTCAGAAAACTTTGCTGTATATTAGCATTTCTCAACCCGTGGGTTGCAATTCTTTAGGATCAAATGACCCTGTCACAGGGATCACATATCACATATCCTACATATCAAATATTTACATTACAGTTCAGAACAGTAGTAAAATTATAGTTATGAAGTAGCAGTGAGATGATTTTATGGTTAGGGGTTGTCTTAGTCATAGTTTCTATTGCTGCAATGAAACACTATGACCAAGAAGCAAGTTGGGGAGGAAAGAGTTTATTCAGCTTACACTCCCACATTGCTGTTCATCACCACAGGAAGTCGGGACTGGAAATCAAGCAGGTCAGGAAGCAGGAGGTGATGCGGAGGCCATGGAGGGATGTTACTTACTGGCTTGCTTCCCCTGGTTTTCTTATAGAACCCAAGACTACCAGCCCAGGGATGGCACCATCCTCAAGGGGACCTCCCCCCTTGATCACTAATTGAGAAAATACCTTACAGCTGGATCTCATGAAATCATGAAAGACAAATGGAGGCATTTCCTCAACTGAGGCTCCTTTCTCTGTGATAACTCCAGCTTGTGTCAAGTTGACACACAAAACCAGCCAGTACAGGTGCCACTACAACATGAGGAAGTGTGTTAAAGGTCGCAGTGTTAGGAAGGTGAGAACCACTGCTGTACGTAAAAGTTAACAGGTAGCCCTTTGACAACAGTGTCACCCTAGGCTCTAGCTTTAGCCAGTCTCCTGTTATTCTGGAACTGGTCTGGAGGACACTATGCCACACACATAGCAATGGTCTCTGATCAAGCTGCTGTAATAGTTAACATCTGAGTTGAAAATACAGCCAGCCATCATCAGCACCCAAATGGCCAGTGGTGTAATGTTGACACTGGTTATCGAAATTCATCTTTTGTCTCGAGAATCATGATGATTCGTGTGCGTGTGCGTGTGCGTGTGCGTGTGCGTGTGCGTGTGTGTGTGTGTGTGTGTGTGTGTGTGTGTTCTATATATGTATAGGTGTTTGCAGTATTCAGGTAACCATCCAGGTAGAGGCCAAAGGTCTAGATCAAGTGTCTCCCTGTCTCCTTTGTTGTTGTTGTTTGTTTTGAGACAGGGTCTCTCACTGAACCTGAAGCTTATCAGTTAGTTCAGCCTGGCCACCAGAGAGCATCTGTGGCTGCTCTTAGCGCTGAGGTTACAGGCCTAGGCCTCCATGCAGTGTTTCATCTGGTGCTGGGAACCAAACTCAGGTGGGTCCTCGTGCTCATGGCTGCAAGCGCTTTTCCCATTAAACCATCTCTCCTGCCCTGGGAATCAGTTTAACATGTAGAAGAAAGGTTCTTAAGCCTCGGTCTGTTTTCTGCTCCTATCACAGTATGCAATCTGTGAAGAGAGTATGTGTGTCTTCTGACGGTTACGGAGGCAGGAACGACCAAGAGCAAAGCTTAAGCCTTCCGTCCTGTCAGGGCTGTGTCTTCTCAGGGTTAAAGAGCACAGTAACCAAATGCTGTTCAAAGCCTCTGTTATGAAGGCCTGGAGACACTGAGACGGGAGCCCGTGTTTAATTCCTTCTCTCAGGCCTTTCCATCCGCAGCACCACCACTGGCATTCCGAGGAAGATTAAGGGGAACGGGCTGGGGAGGTGGCTCAGAGCTCCTGTTCCTCCAGAGGAACCAGGTTCGAGTGTCAGCATCACTGGCAGCTCACCGATGGCCTCTTCTGGCCGCCAAGTGCACCAGGCATACATACAGTGCACAGACAGACATGCAGGCAAAGTAAGGAAATCCTTCAGAGATGATTAAGGGCATGATTAAGAGGCTCATTTTCTCGAGTGATGTGTCAAAAAATGTTCAGAGGTTTGGTTTTCCATTTCTGAATCATTACAGTAAAATGGCAAAATTAGACTAGTTCAGTGGCAGTTATCTAAACTAGACATTCAAGGCCACACTAGGCAGCATACTTCTTATTAATTTATTAATTTACTTTACATCCCAATCACAGCCTCCCCTCCTCTCCTCACTTAATCTCTCCTCCCCGCCATCCTCCCATCCTCCTTTTGTCCTCAGACAAGGCTCAGAAAAATGGAGGCATCCCATGGATATAATCCCTCCTGGGCATAGCAAGTTGCAGTAGGACTAGGAGTATCTTCTCCTGTTATGTCTAGGCAAGGCAGCCCAGCTAGGGGACAGGGATCCAAAGGCTGCAGCAGAGTCAGATACAGCTCCTGCTCCCCTTGCTCCTGCCCGGTCCCGCTCCTGCTCCTGTTAGGAGTCCCACGCGAAGACCGAGCTGCACAACTGTTACCTAGGGTAGCATATTTTAAAAGGCAACTTTAGTATCATATATAGAAGTTAAAAGCAAGATATTTTCCTCTATCTCTGTCTCTTCCTCTCCCGCTTTGTGTGTGTGCATGTGTGCATATGTGTATTTATTCTCAATTCTTCCAATATGTCAAGTTTCTAAAGAAAGAAAAATTTGGGTCAATGCTAAAATTTGGTTAAAATGGTAGCCACTAGCCTATCATATTTTTTATTCCCCCATTCCTCCCTTCCACACACACCCCACTGTGAAATATTGAGATTACAAAGACTGGAGATTTAATGCTTAGAGAATTTTTTGGTTGATTTGGGTAAAAGGGAAAATAACAATTGTCATGGCCCTGATGTCAGAAGCCTACTCTTTATTTATAATTGAAACAAGCACTTTGTTTCAGAATATTGCATTGATACCCCTTGCAACTACAGTGTGTAGTTAAGACTGTTTTGATTTGTTTTGTCATTCACATATGTGGGTAAGGAGAAGCTGCTTGAGGTTCCCACGTTCCTGATCTCCTTTTGGGGATTGTCACTCACCGTGTCCTATATGGAATCACCTTCTCTAAACACAAGCCGAGGTGGAGCGAGGCATCACTGTTTTTATCAACTAGAGAAAAACAAAGACATGTATGGGTGTTTACCTACAGGTACACCTATCATCTGAACTTGGTTGTGACATTTCTTGTGTTTCTCTGACTCTCTTGCCCTTCTCCCACGAAATACTGAAAAAGAAGATAAAAACTGAATCCTTGCATCTCTGTTGCAGAATTAAAACATTTGTCTATGGCATTTTTGAGAGCCAAAATTTAAAACATAAATTACATCAAAATAATTTTGAAATTCATTCCTAGTAGGATCTGTATTTAATTAGGATAATATGGGCCTGAGAATTAATTTTCAGTTCAAGTTCTTTGCCATATGTTTTTGATGAAGATGTTTACTTGCAACTAAGTTAACAGTTTGGAATTCTAAAATGAGGAATTTATAACCTTCAACCAAGTGTTTCTTGGCATTCACATTTTCTACAGTTCCTTCATCACGATTTTCTTCTCAGTTAAAAGTAACAGGTGGGGCTAGACTGCGGTCGTGATGCTGAAGAGCACTGGCTGCTCTTCCAGAGGACACAGGTTCAAGTCCTGGCATCCTCATGGCTTCTCACAACTGTCAAAATCTCACTCCTAGGGGAACCAGCACCCTTTTCTGGCCTTCATGTGGTACACAGGCACTCATGTGGTACACAGACATACATACAGGCAAAACACTCATACACGTAAAATAAATAAATACATATTTAAGAAAAATAACACTAGCGATCCTAACAATTGGACTGCATATAAATTTGTGTATCCATGCATTCATCCATTTGCAAATTACACATTTATTTACTTACATTTTATTTCATATGTCCTATAGGTTAACATAGACCACAGAAACTTTTTTTTTTTTTTTTTTTTTTTTTGCAGTCCGGGTCCTTTATTTTGGTTTTGTGTATTAGGCCATGAATTCATACGGAATGGACTCCAGCAGCTCAGGCTCCTTCCCATTGGTCCTCACAAAGTGTGCTTCTCTGGGTGGCGCAGGCTGGCGCTTCAGCTGAACCCAGGTGCCCTTCTCTTTGGCCTCCTTCTTCTTCTGATCGTTCTCCTTCACCCGCTTCAAGAAGCTGTCTCTGCTCTTCGAGTGCTTGATGTGCTCAATCCGCACATTGATCCTCTTGGCCAGAATTTTGCCCTTAACTTGCTTGTTTACAATGATGCCCACGGCATGCTGGGTGACATTGTAGACTCTTCTGGTTTTGCCATGGTAACACTTATGGGGCATTCCTTTTTGAACAGTGCCCATTCCCTTGATGTCTACGATATCACCCTTCTTGTAGATTCGCATGTATGTGGCCAAAGGAACAACTCCATGTTTCCTAAAAGGCCTAGAGAACATGTACCGGGTGCCTTTCCTCTTTCCCTTTGTGTTCGTCATTTTGGCAAGTTACTGGAAGATGGCTGCCGCGGCCCCACAGAAACTTTTAATAATAAGAAATAAGCAATGCTAATAAAAATTGGGTGGCATATGCTAACAGTATAGTGAAAGTTCACTTTAAAATAGCAAGCCTTCAATATGCTTTTCTAAAATAACATTGTAACAATTATTTAGGCCGATTTCAACCTCATTTCAATCTCATTTAGCAACTATGTGGAATTGCTGAAACTTGCTGGTAATTTTCTTTTACACTTAGTACTTGAAACACTATTTGTATATTTTGGTATTTCATGCAATTTTTGCTCTTGTTGGTTAGTTTTTTAGACAAGTCTCTGTCTGCAGCACAAGCTGGCCTGGAACTCATTATATAACCCAGGCTAGCTTCAGACTCATAACAATCTTTCTGCCACCTTCTCCTGAGTACTAAGACTACAGACATGAGCTACCTTGCTCCAGATTCCGTGTTTGTTAAAACTCAAAATA